>CM077092.1:67532762-68132762 GCA_039513925.1 Platanthera zijinensis | reverse complement strand
AATAGACAAAACTCTATTCCTAAGGGAATCTAAAGGGAAGATAATCTTAGTTTAGATCTTTGTAGATGACATAATCTTTGGGTCTACAGAGAACAACCTTTGCAAGAAGTTTGCCAAACTTATGCAAGGGAAGTTTGAAATGAGCAGTATGGGGGAACTTAAGTTCTTCTTGGGACTCAAAGTAAGACAGACTGATGATGGATTGTCCATATCCCAGTCTAAGTTAACCAAGGAGTTAATTAAGAAGTATGGTATGGAATCATCCTCCACCATGAGAACTCCTATGGGAACAAGTATACTTATATGCAAAGATGATGCCGGTAAACCTGTAGATGAGTCTTTGTATAGAGGAATAATTTGCTCTCTATTATATCTCACTGCTAGTAGACCAGACATTATGTATGGAACATGTGTCTGTGCTAGGTACCAAGCATGCCCTAAAGAATCACATTATACTGCAGTCAAGAGGATTTTGAGATATCTAAAGGGCACACCTAATCTAGGCCTTTGGTACCCTAGGAATGGAGATTTTCTACTAACAGGTTATTCAGATGCAGATTTTGCAGGCTGTAGAGAAGATAGAAAAAGTACTACAAGTACATGCCAATTCCTGGGAGGAAGATTGATATCTTGGAGCAGTAAGAAGCAGACTAGTATGACAATGTCCACAGCTGAGTCTAAATATGTGGCAGCAGAGAGTTGTTGTGCACAGCTGTTGTGGATTCAACATCAGCTAAGGGACTATGGTATTCAAGTAAGTAGAACACCTTTATTATGTGATTCTAAAAGTGCCATTTCTATTGCAAACAATCCTGTTTCACATAGTAGGACTAAGCATATAGAGATAAGATACTATTTTCTTAGAGAACATGTAGAAAAAGGAAGACATCTCATTAGAATTTGTTAAAACTGATTATCAAATTGCAGATGTATTTACTAAGCCTCTGGATGAAACTAAATTCAATAGATTTAAAATTGAATTAGGAATGCTGACCATAGGTTAGTTTACAAAAAATTGGCTAAATAAAATTGTGTCGACACATTCAGTAATAAGGCGTCGACACAGAGAAGTCATGTCGACAATTCAGGGAAATTTTGTCGACACAGAGAAAATGTGTCGACACCTACGGGACAAAGAGTCGATATATCCAGAAATGTAGTGTTGACACAACCAGAGTAATGGTGTTGACACTTACAGATTTTGTGTCGAAACTTATAATAAGAGTCGATTCAGAATTTCTGATGAACTACTGAGATCTCCTGTGTCGACATATCATCAATTGGTGTCGACACATAGTAGTCAGCACCATGGTCGAGGCAATAGAAGTTTGTGTCGACACATTCCAACAGTATCGACACTTTTAGACAGTTTTTGCCCGCCTTTTGACCTTCTTTGATCAGAAGGGTATAAATAGGTCAAGAACTTATTCTGTCGACACGCTCACCAGGGTTTCAAGACAAAAACCTTGTGTCGACAAATTCTCTCCTCTCCAACCAAGCTTTCTCTTCATTCCAATGGCGCCCAAGGTTGAAGACAACGTCAATGAAGGATATGAGTTGTTTAGGAATGCATTCGACGATGCCGACTCAGAGATCAAACAGGTCATTTCACTTCCTGTAGAAAACGGATTAGAATATCATGTCTCTGAACCTTCAAAGATATGGAAGAAAGAAGTATTCGAGTTCTACACGGCTGCATCGATGGACACAAGAGGATTGAAGATCAAATCCTCTGTACATGGAGAAAGAGTCAAGCTGTCTCAAAAGAGGTTGAGCATGATTCTCCATCTTCCTAGAATACATGAGGAGGAAGAGGTGCCAGCCTCAAGTACCAGGGAGGCGCTTTAATGGTGCGGATTGGATCCAACCATAAAAATCGGATCTGCAATCAACAGGAAGGGCATGAATCATCAGGGGAAATTCTTATCTGAAATAATAAGTAAAGTGATCTTATGTAAACCAGGTGGCCATGATAGGATATCAGCCTATATGTTCAGCCTGATGACAAGGGTAATCTTTAAAATTCAAACCAATTGGTCTACAGTACTGTTTGATAGGATTAAAGAAGGAATCAAGAAGCAAAACTTTGCTAGGATCATGAGTCTGTACCTGGTTGGAATAATTCTAGAGGTGATGCAACAAATTCCTGGATCAAAGATAAACCACATGAGGAGAATGGACATAAGGTTATTCTCAAGATGGGATAGAGTTCTTTCTAAAGAAATGCCTGATGTGGACAGGCAAGAGCATGGTCCTAAAGATGCAAAAGTCCAGGAAGATACTATATCTGCACAAGTGCAGGGGGAGCTAGAAAGTATACAAGTCCAGGACAATGCTGAGAATGCACATTTGAAGGGGGAGCCAGAGTCTGAACAGGTACAAGAGGAATAAAGAATCAATTTATCAGAGGACATTGTTCCTCAAACTTATCTTGATATTTTTGGAGTTGCTGCTGCTGTTGAGAAAGTATAATCTCCTACTCCCACACAACAAGAATTCACTCTTGAAGAACTGTTTCCTGATCTTGGAGGAGAAGCAAATAAAATGGAGACCCTAAGATTTGAGGGGAGGCAAGTAAGGGTTGAGGGGAAGCAGGTTGATATAGAGGAGGAGCAACATGGAGCTGAAAAAGAAATTTCTTCCACTCCTCAAGAGAGAGTTTATATTGAAAGTTCATCAGAGTCTGAGCATGAAGAAGTCAGGGAGGCCAAGAAAAGAAAACTTATGGTCTTTAAGAGAAGAAGTCAAAGCTATAAGCAGGCTTTACAAGCTACTTCTTCCCAACCAGCACCTGCAATTGATTACAAGAAACTTTTGGTTGATTTACAAGTGAAAATGGGTGAGCAGCGATTGGCTCTTGAAAAGTATGTGGATGAAAGCCAAAAGGCTCTTCAATTTGATTTGGCACAAGATATAAAATCTATAAGATTTGAAGTTTATCAGAATAAAAGAGAGATGACAGATTGCTTCCACAAGGGAGGCAATGCTGTGGTATTTCTTGCAAAGCAACAAGCAGAAATAAAGAAGCAAGTGGATGAGATGGCTGTCAAACAAGGCTATGTCCTTGAAAATCAAATAAGAATGAATGACAATCTGACAGAATCTCACAATGTCATAGTAACTGAGTTTACAAATACTGTTATTGCCATGACTGCTGCAAGGGCTAAAGAAATAGAAGAATATGATAAGAAGCTACAGGCTGCCCTAGAATAAGTTAAAACTGCTATCACTTCATCTGAGAAGTTAATTAGTGACAAGCTTCAAAAGTTAAAGCCATTCTTTAAAGATGGAATCAATTAACTGGATGGGCAAATAAGATTTCAAAAAGAGGACTTAAGAGATCATATGACCAAAGAAGTCAAAAGGGGGAGAGGGTATTAGTCTATGCTGTATCTGATCATGCCAAATGGGTAACCTACAATATAAGAGCCACTTTGGGATATCCACCTTTATGTGATGATGATAATATGGCTGAGTCAGGGGTGCAACCAATTCTACTTGAAGGTGATCAACCTGAGGTTGCCTAAGTCATTTACCCTCCTGTAGATATTGAAATGGTACATCAACAAGTTGAGTCTATGTACAGCCCTCCTCTACCAGTTACAAATGTTATTATTGAAAAGGTTGATATGCCCGAAGCTGGTTTGAAAGCTCTGCAAGATGCTCTATTATCAAAGAAAAGATTTAGAGAGCAAGCAGAATTAAAGCCAGACTTTGAGCAGTGGAGCCCCACTTCAAGGAATATCATTTTAACTGCCTTGAAAGCTGTAAAATATCAAGTACATGAAAGGAGAAAATGGTACAATGAGCAAGAATGGCAAAAGTATGAAGCCAGGCAGGAGGCCATAGTTCAACACAGGAGAAAGGCTAAAATGGGGAAGCTACCTCCTGATTCTCAGGAACCTAGCAAGTTTTTCCCCAAGCCCTTTCATTATTTTGAAAGTCAAAGGATCAAGGCTGAAGCACAAAAGAAAGCTGAGTTGAAAGGCAAGAAGTCTATTGAAGATACAGAACCTATTGTGCAGGCTCAGATTAAATCTGGCAAAGGGATTGTCATCAAGGAGGCAGTCCAGCCTTAGTCGAAGTTTTACCTTTTTTTGTTCAAGAACTATGTAATTGTTAGTTTGTTAA
The DNA here is from genome assembly GCA_039513925.1 of Platanthera zijinensis. Taxonomy (NCBI): domain Eukaryota; kingdom Viridiplantae; phylum Streptophyta; class Magnoliopsida; order Asparagales; family Orchidaceae; genus Platanthera; species Platanthera zijinensis. The sequence goes on along the minus strand of CM077092.1, from coordinate 68,128,631 downwards.
AGAAATCAATGTAAACAACTTGTAACAAACATTTTTGAGTTAATATACAAAACATTGTTCTGTGATCATTCTCTTTTACATCTTTATTCTGTGATGTAACAATGATATGTGTTTTGTTATAGCACCCTGTAATATAATGCTTATATACATCATCAGGTTTATTTTCTAAGTGGTGTATATCATTGGCTAAAGAGTTATGACTTCTCCAAATAGGGGGAGATTGTTGGGTACATTTGAAAATGTGTACCTGATTTGGAGAATCCTCACATAACTCAATGATATACATCAAGGTGTATTTGATGTTATTTTGAGTTTTTATGTGCAGGTTAAGAATGTGCTAGAATGCAGGAAAAATATTTTAAGTCCATATGTCGACACCTGAGGAAGCTGTGTTGACACTTCAGTAAGATTGTGTTGACACTTGGAAATGGCTGTGTCGACACTTCAGTGAATTTGTGTCGACACCGGGAGGCAGTGTCGACACACAGAAATAGTCAGTCGACATAACCTGTGTCGACACCGGGAGACTGTGTCGACACATAGAGAAAGAGTCGACAACAACTATGTCGATACCTGGAGGCAGTGTCGACACACGCTATGTTCTGAGTCTACATCAACTGTGTCGACACACAGGACTTGTGTCGACACACAACTGAGTCTAGACCAAGTTGATTGCTGATGAATGGTGAAGTGTTTGTGTCGACACAAATAATCAATGTTGACACATTCTCAAGATGCAGTGTCAAGAAGGGATGTCGACATCAAGGCAGCTATGTCGACATCACCAAAGGCTGTGTCAACACTTAAGTTACTTGTGTCGACACATATTGACAGATGGTCTCGACACTTTATGACAGTCAGTCTCGATTCTTTGCTGACAGAGTCAAAGGCTCAAAAACTATTTGAAGACTTGACAGCTGTGAGTTACAATAGGTTTTCACAAGCTGTCAGACTTGTCAGAAGTTAGTTATAAACCGGATCCGCCGGTTACCATGGATAAAGTCTATAAATAGATGGATTAAGAAGAAGAAAAAGAAGAATAAGTATTTTCACAACTAACACAATTAGAGATTGATCTCTGATCAAGAAATTACAAGTAACACAGAAGAAGATCTTCATGAGAAGATCTAAGAAGACGTTCTGAAGTAGTTTACTATTCAGATTCTGTCTAAGTTGAATTCAATCAAGGATTCAGAAGTATCTTCAAGAGGTTTGGATAGAGAGAGATCCAACTATTTGAAGACAAGAAGGAGACATTCACAGGTCTCTCAAGAAGCAGATATTGAACTAATCTGTCAAGAAGATTCAGATCTATTTCTGAAGTCTAAGAAGGAAGCTGCCAGTCAGTTATATTCAAAGAAAATCAACCCAACTAAGTTTAGATTCAATAAGCTTTGAAGAAAGCTAAGATCAAGTTAATTTCAGCCATCAGCCTCTTCAAGAAGCTGATCAAGAAAGTTCTTATCCCTTCTCTCTCAACAGGGGTAAGAGATTACAAAATTCCTTATCAAATTTTGTAGGATCTATTCATAGATCTGAGTTGTAAGCCTATTTTATAAAGGCTGAGTGTAAGAGATTTATTCTCTGAGTGGTAGGGCTGTTTATGCCTGAGTTGTAGGAGAAGGTATTCTCTAAGTTGTAGGCCTTGTGGCAAGGATGAGGTAGGGCTTGTTAGCCTGAGTTGTAGGAACCTTATAGGGTTCTGAGTTGTAGGAATCCTTCTGGATTCTGAGCTAAAGGAAGAAGTTAGGCCGAATCTAGCATACTGCTAGATAGGTGAAGGGGGAAAGTGGATGTACCCAGACCTTGGGGAACCACTATAAATCTGTGTGCAATCTGTGATGTGTGTATGATTGTGATTGTTGTGCTGTGTTAGCTATAGAAATATCTGATTTATTCAAAGAACTGTAGTTATATTCTGCCTTAAGTTAAATCAAGGAAAAGTATCTATTCACCCCCCTCTATGTGTTTAGGTAGTCTTGAAAGTAAAACTATCACAATATATAAGCAAAAAATTTTTTCCTCGAAATTCTAGTTAGGCCTACGGGGTTTTGATAGTTTAACTTTCAAGGCAGCCTAAACACCTAGAGGGGGGGGGGGGGTGAATAGGTTCTGCTTCTCTTTCTAAAACTTCTAGGCAGAATTCAATTTAATAACTAATATAATAAACACAGCAATCACAGAAAACAAAACATCACAGATTGCACTATGTTTTATAGTGGTTCCCCAAGGTCTGGGTACATCCACTTTCCCCCTTCACCTATCTAGCAGTATGCTAGATTCGGCCAAACTTCCACTTATCTCAGATCAATAGATCTTACAACTCAGAACCCAACTGGTTCCTACAACTCAGGCACAACTGCCCTACCTCAGCCTTGCCCCAAGGCCTACAACTCAGAGAATATCCTTCTCCTACACTCAGGCAATCAGCCCTACCACTCAGAGTTCAACACTCCTACACTCAGCCTTTATAACATAGACTTACAACTCAGATCTGTATAAACAGATCCTACAGAAATATAGAAAAGATTGTTTTAATTGTCTTGCCAAAGTTGAGAGAGAAAAGGCAATGACAATTCTTGATCAGCTGATGCAATCAACTGTTTCTTAGCCTTCTTCAAAGCTTCTTGAAAATGTACTTAGCTGAGTTGATTCCAAACAGCTTCTTGAGAATCCACTGGTGGATTCTTTCTTCTTCTTCAAATTCTGACTTGATCTCTCTCTATCCAGAACTTTGAATGATTCTTCTGAATTCTGATTAGAACTCTTCTTAGATCTATCCTTAGATAGTCTTCTTAGATCTCCCGGAGAAGATCTTCTTAAGTGCCTAGCACTTTCTTGAAATGAGTAGAATTGTAATCCTTCTCTACTTTCTGATCCAATGTATTTCAAAAGGTCAGTTCTATATGTTGTTGATTATTTTCTCCTTCTGAATCTGTCTATTTATAGACATTCTTCATGGTAACCGGCTGATCCGGTTTCTAACCGTTTTCTGACAAGTCTGACAGCTTCAGTTAACCGGTGGTAACACACAGCTGTCAAGTCTTCAATCAAGTCCTGTGCCTTAGTCTTGAATCACAAGTTGTTGAAACAGTCTGTTAGAAAGTGTCGAGACCATCTGTCTATTTGTGTCGATATAATTGACTTTGGTGTCGACACAGTCTTCAGTGATGTCGACTAAGTTGCCTTTGAGTCGACACAGCTTCTTCTGCAAATAACTTGATCTTGACTCTTTAGTGTGTCGACACAAGTCCTGTGTGTCGACACAATTGTTGTAGAATCATAACTTCAGTAAGTGTCGACTTAGCCTTCAGGTGTCGACACATTCATTTTTTAACTCTGCTATAATGTGTCGACTTAATCACAATGTGTCGACACATTCTGCTGGTGTCGACTAACTTGAGGTCGACTATTTTCTTCTGTGTCGACACATTCAGATGATGTCGACAATCTTGAGATCGACTATACTCTTCTGTGTCGACACATTCTCCCAATGTTGAGGTCGACGCTTTTCTTCTGTGTCGACACAATTTCCCAGTGTTGTGTCGACTCTTTTCTTCTGTGTCGACACAATTTCCCAGTGTTGTGTCGACTTACTTCTTCTGTGTCGACACTTTTTCCCAGTGTAGTTGTAGACTAACTGCTATGTGTCGACACTGCTTCCCAGTGTTGTGTCGACTATTTTCTTCTGTGTGTCGACACTGCTTCCTTTGTGTCGACACTTGGACTTAGAATTTTTTCTGCATACTTTATCAATTCTCCACCTGCACATGTCAACTTAAAACAACATCAAATACACCTTGATGTATATCATTGAGCTAAGTTGGGCTTCTTCAAATCAGGTACACATTTTCCAATGTACCCAACAATCTCCCCCTATTTGGAGAAGTCATAACCCCTATAGCCAATGATATACACCATTTATAAACAGTACTAAATGATGATTAATGACATAGCAGGAATACTTTAAATATAAACAAAACATAACATAGAATAATTCAGAATCAATCATCACAGAATGCACATTATAATATGCCAAACAACATTTTGTTTATAACAGGGTAATGTTTGATTACAAAGTTTTACATTTGATGATTACATCACAACATTACAAAATATTTAAAACAAAATCAGGATTGATCAGGCTCTCTAATCATAATCCCTTTGCCAGACTGAATTGTAGCTGTCACAGGAGCTTCTGATTCTTCAGCTATCTTCTTTCCTTTAAGATCAGCCTTCTTCTGAGCTTCTCCCTTGATCCTTTGCCTTTCAAAATAATGAAAAGGCTTTGGGAAGTATTTGCTTGGCTCCTTAGCATCTGATGGCAGTCTTCCCAGCTTGGCTTTCCTTCTGAATTGTACAATTGCCTCTTGCCTTGCCTCATACTTCTGCCATTCAATTTCATTGTACCACTTCCCTCTCTCATGAACTTTATCCTATACAGCTTTCCATGCAGTGAGTATTATGTTCCTTGAAGTAGGACTCCACTGCTCATAATCTGGCTTCAGTACAGCCTGCTCTCTGAATTTCTTCTTTGCCAATAGAGCATCCTGCTGTTCTTTCAGAGTAGCCTCAGGCTTATCAACCTTTCCAAAGACAATGTTAGTAACCTCCTTTGGAGGACTATACATTTCTTGAACTTTCTGATCAATCAAATCAAAATCTGGAGGGGGGTATATGACTTGGGCAACCTCAGGTTGATTGCCTTCAAGTAGATTAGATTGTATTCCTGACTCAGCTACCATAGCATCATCACACAATGGGGGATATCCCAAAGTGGCTCGTATGCTATTGGTCACCCACTTGGTGTGCTCAGAGCCTGCATGAATTAGCATCCTCTCCCCCTTTATGGCTTCTCTAGATACATGATCTCTTAAATCTTCCTTTTGAAATCGAATTTGGCCATCCAAATAATTCACTCCCTCCTTGAAAAATGGTCTTAACTTTTGAAGCTTTTCAGATATTTCCTTTTGAGAGGTTGTGATGGCAGTCTTAACAGATGCAATAGCAGCCTGAAAATTCTTATCAAAGTCTTCCATTTCTTTGGCTCTATCTGCAGGCATACCTGGAACAATCTTCTTCACCTCTTCAATGATCTCATTATGAGATTCAGTTAAATTTTCATTCATTCTGATTTGATTTTCCAGAACATAACTTTGCTTCAAAGCAATATCATCCACCTTTGTAGAGATAGCCTCCTGTTGTTTAGCCAGATAAACTACAGCATTGCCACCCTTGTGGAAGCAATCTGTCATTTCAGTTTTATGCAAGTTGACTTGAAATTGGATGGACTTGATATCCTGAGCTAAGTCAAACTGAACTGACTTGCTATTTTCATCAACATACTTCTCCAGAGCCATCCTTTGGTCATCCAATTTTACTTGAAGATCTACCATAAATTTATTGTAATCAAAGGCTGGAGAAACTTGTGGAGTTGTGGTCTGTAAAGCCTGCTTATAGTTCTTGCTTCTTCTCTTAAAGACAATAAGTTTTCTTTTCTTTGCCATCCTGGCATCTTCAGTTTCTATTTCAGAGGAAGTATTTACATGAATTCTTTCTTGTGGATGATGAATTGTATCTGTTCCAGGGAGTTGTTGCTCAGCTTCAACATCCACTGGCTCATCCTCAACCTGTGTTTCCACAGCAGCTTCCTGATCAATGTCCATTCTTATGGACTTCTCAATATCTGGTCCACCTCCTTCTTTATCAGCAGCAGTATCAACATCTGGGAATAACTCCTCCATAGTAAATTCTAGTTGAGTGGTCACTTCTGCAGCAGTTAAATCTTGAGATATGTTTAACTGTGCTTCCTCTTGGACTTGCACCTCAATATTTGTAGTGTCAGGAGTATGTGTGGACACTAGCTCCCCCTGAACCTGTGCAGTAATAAGAATATGAGCAATGTCTTTTATAGTAAAATACATTAGCTCCCCCTATACCTAAGCAGGAGTAGATACCTTTGGAGCAGGAGTGGAAACTGGCTCCCCCTGCATCTGTGCAGGTGTTGATACTTCCTGGGCCACAGTTGAGTCAAGCTGTGTCCTCAGTGGATCTTCTTGTACTTGTTCAGATTCTTGATTTTCTGTAGGGGATTTCACAGGGGTGTCTGGCCTGCTCTCTTCAGGCACATCCTTGGACAGCACCCTATCCCATCTTGAGAAGAGTCTCATATCCATTCTTCTCATATGATTAATCTTACTCCCTTGCAGCTGCTGCATCACATCAGGAATCACTCCAGTGAGGTACAGGCTTATGATCCTAGCCATGTTAGGCTTCTTGATTCCCTCTTTGATCTTGTCAAAGAGCACTCCTGACCAATCAGTGGGAATAGTAAAAACTATCCTGGTCATCAGGCTGAACATATAGGCAGAAATCCTATCATGTCCACCTGTCTTGCAGAGGATTACCTTTCCAACTACTTCAGACAAGAACTTCCCTTGCTGATTCATTCCCTTCCTGTTGAATGCAGCTCCAATCTTCAATCCTGAATCCAGGCCACACCATTGAAGGGCTTCCCTTGTCTTAGATATAGGAACTTCCTCTTCATTCTCAACTACTTGCAGTTGGAAGATCTTTCTTAAACTTTTTTGATTAATCTTTACCTTCGTCCCTTGAACAGTGGACTTAATCTTGAGGCCAGTAGAATGGACTGATGCAGAGATAAAGAACTCGTGCACCTCCTTCTTCCATATCTTAGTTGGTTCTGAAATGAGAAATTCTAACCCTGATGCAGAGAGAAGGGTGATAACTCCTTGAACATCAGGCGGCGCCTCTGCAAAGGCCTGGCGTACTAACTCATATCCTTCATTGATGTTATCTTCAATCCTTGGCGCCATCGTTGTGTCGAGAAAGCTTGAGAGAAGAGAGAAAGAAAGACTGTCGACACAGGGTTTGAGTCTCGAAAACCTTGAAAGCGTGTCGACAAAAAGAGCTTTTGACCTATTTATAGCTTCTGTTGAAAGAAGTTCAAAAGGCGCCAAAAACAGTCTAAATGTGTCGATACAGACGGAATGTGTCGACACAGACATCTATTAACTCGACATTTCTTCAGCCTACTATGTGTCGACACCAATTTGTGGTTATATCGACACCTTGGATACATAGTAGAAAGACAGAAATTCTGTGTCGACACTAAGGACAAGTGTCGACACATATTCTGTAAGTGTTGACACCATAATTCTGGTTGAGTCGACATTACATTTCTGGTTAAGTCGACAATAAAACTCTGAAGTGTCGACACATATTCTCTATGTCGACACAATATTTCTGACTTGTCGACATAATTTCTCTGAGTCGACACATTATTACTGAATGTGTCGACACATTCTTACTTAGCCAATTTCTGTAACTTCAATGTGTCCTTTTTAACACTTGATTATGTTTTTACTACTTTTACTTACTTATAAACCACTTCAATAGCATTGTTAATGATTTTGTTTAATACATTAATCAATGGTTAACATACCTAATTCAATTTTGAATTTATTGAATTTGGTTTCATCTAAAGGCTTAGTAAATACATCTGCTATTTGATAATCTGTTTTTACAAATTCCAATGAGATGTCACCTTTTTCTACATGTTCTCTAAGAAAATGATATTTGATTTCTATATGCTTAGTTCTACTATGAGAAACTGGATTATTAGCAATAGAAATAGCACTCTTAGAATCACATAAAAGGGGTGTTCTACTTACCTGAATACCATAATCTTTAAGCTGATGCTGCATCCATAATAGCTGTGCACAGCAGCTTCCAGCAGCAATATACTCTGACTCAGCTGTGGAAATTGCCACACTAGTCTGCTTTTTACTACTCCAAGATATTAGTCTTCCTCCCAGGAATTGACAAGTACCTGTAGTACTCTTTCTATCCTCTCTACATCCTGCAAAATCTGCATCTGAATAGCCTGTTAGTTGAAAATCTCTATTCCTAGGGTACCAAAGACCTAGAGTAGGAGTGCCCTTTAGATATCTCAGAATCCTTTTGACTGCAGTATAATGAGATTCTTTAGGGCAGGCTTGGTACCTAGCACAGACACATGTTGCATACATAATGTCAGGTCTACTAGCAGTGAGATATAGTAGAGACCCAACTATTCCTCTATACAATGATTCATCAACAGGTTTACTTGCCTCATCTTTGCATATTGGCATACTTGTGCCCATAGGAGTTCTCATGAAGGAGGATGACTCCATACCATATTTCTTAATTAATTCCTTGGTGAACTTAGACTGGGATATGGACAATCCATCATCAGTCTGTCTTACTTGGAGTCCCAAGAAGAATTTAAGTTCTCCCATACTGCTCATCTCAAACTTCCCTTGCATAAGTTTGGCAAACTTTTTACAAAGGTTGTTTTCAGTAGATCCAAAGATTATGTCATCAACATAGATCTGGACTAAGATGATCTTTCCTTTGGATTCCCTAAGGAATAGAGTTTTGTCTATCTTTCCTCTTGAGAATTTATTCTCAATGAGGAAGGTAGACAGGGTTTCATACCAAGCCCTTGGAGCTTGTTTTAACCCATACAAAGCTTTCCTAAGCTTATACACAGAATCAGGTTTAAGAGGATCTACAAAACCTGATGGCTGCTCTACATATACTTCTTCTTTAAGATCACCATTCAGAAATGCTGACTTCACATCCATCTGGTATACTTTGAAGTCTTGGTAGGCTGCATAGGCAAGGAACATTCTGATTGCCTCCAGCCTTGCTACTGGAGCAAAGGTTTGATCAAAGTCAATCCCTTCTTCCTGCCTGTATCCTTTTGCAACCAATCTTGCTTTATTCTTTACTATTATTCCACTTTCATCTAGCTTGTTCCTATAGATCCACTTAGTTCCAATTATGTTGTGGCCTCTTGGTTTAGGAACAAGCTCCCAGACTTTGCACCTTCTAAATTGATTCAGCTCCTCTTGCATAGCATCAATCCAGTGCTGGTCTTGGATAGCTTCTTCAAACTTCTTAGGTTCCATTTGGGACAAGAAACTAGAATGCAAAACTGTGCTTTGATTTCTGCTTCTAGTTTGCACTCCTTGTCTTGGATCACCAATTATCTGATCAGTAGGATGATCTCTTAGATATCTTATAGCTGGAGGTAGATTCCCTTCAGGTTGTGCATCTCCAGCTTCTTCATTCTGCTGTTCCTCTTGGTTTTCATCAGCTTCCATTATCTCTTGTACTCCCCCTGGACAGCAGCCTTCATTTTCCAATGCTCCCTCTTCCTTTGAAGCTTCAGCAATGGAGAGCTTGTCCATCTTCTTGCTTATACCTGTTGAGTCATTTGATCTACAAGACAACTCACAATTGATTAATCTTGTTTCATCAAATACAACATGCACAGATTCTTCAACAACTTGAGTAGTTAAGTTGAAGACTCTATAGGCCTTACTATTTGTGCTGTACCCAACAAATATCCCATCCTGGGATTTGGCAGCAAACTTAGTCAAATATGACTTGCCATTGTTAAGTATATAGCATTTGCAACCAAAGATCCTAAAATAGGATAGGTTTGGTTTTCTGCCTTTCACAATCTCATAGGGAGTCTTTCTGTGGCCTTTGGTGATAGAAGCCCTATTGATGACATGACAAGCAGTGTTAACTGCCTCAGCCCAAAAATATTCTGGGAGAGAGGTGTCACTCAATAGAGTTCTACCAGCTTCAATTAATGTTCTATTCTTTCTTTCAGCAATACCATTTTGCTGAGGTGTTCTAGGTGAGGAGAACTCTTGGAAAATCCCAAAGTCTATACACAAGTTTGTTATGCTTTCAGATTGAAACTCAGTACCATGGTCACTTCTAATTTTGACCACTGTACTATTCAGTTCATTCTGAATTTGCTTTACAAAATTAAATAATACACTTGGGGTTTCAGATTTTTGTCTCAGAAAGAACACCCATGTAAATCTAGAATAGCCATCTACAACCACTAGAGTGTAGACCTTCCTACCTAGACTGTGAACTGGCATAGGACCAAAAAGATCCATATGCAAGAGGTATAAGCACCTCACAGAATCCTTGTTTTCAAGGCTTTGAAATGAGGTTTTTGTCTGCTTGCCCTTTTGACAAGCTGAGCATACCCCTTCCTTTATACACTTAACTTGAGGCCCATTCCTCACTAGTTCTTTACTAAAGAGTTGGCCAATTGTCTTGTAGTTTAGATGAGCCAATCTCTTGTGCCACTTAACACAATGAGAAGCATTGTCATCAGCTACAAGACAAATGGGGGATGCCTTATTCTCACATTCAAAATTAAGGCAATACACATTTCTCTTCCTATACCCAGTCAATATGATCTCTTGATCACTTGACCTTTTGATATGACATCCATCCTTACCAAATGAAATGTCATATCCTAGATCACTCAGCTGGCTTATGCTTATTAGATTATGTTTCAAACCTTTTACATAGGCCACTTGGGTGATAGTAATTAGGTTTGAAGAGATGTTACCAAATCCTTTGATGACTCCTTTTTCAGATCCACCAAAGATCACTTTATGTCCATCTTTGACAGATGAATACTCCTTCAGCAGCCCCTTTGTTCAAGTCATGTGCCTGGAACAACCACTATCCAAGTACCATATAGGGGCATGGTAACTTGGATTCACCTGCAATACAGAATTACTTACCCTTAGAACCCAAGTAAGTCTTGGGTCCTTGGTTCAGGTTAGCCTTAATAAAGTTATCATAACCTCTTCTAACAGGTAGACTCTTATTCTTTATAACACTTGTGTTATACCAGCAGTCCAATGTAAAATGACCCCTCTTGCCACAGCACCAACATTCAAACTTATTGTATGTAGATCTAGATACATCCTTGTCAGAAGCATTTCTGTTCATTGCTGGTGCTGTTGCAACTTCACCTACTGATTTCTTAAAACCATAGGGTTTATGACCATAGGTAGGCCTGCTTGCCTTAACACCCTTGTTCTTCAGAACATTTGTCTTAATATGATCCTGAATGTCTTCATGATCATATATGTTAGAAGGCACTTTCTCCTTACCAAACCTTATGGGGACTGAAAGGTTTAGTGGCTGAATAGGGGCTTTGCCTTTCCTCTTGAATCTGCCAGCCCTGGAGTTACCCTTAAATCCTAATCCAGCCTTACCCTTCTGAGTGACAAATTCATCTATCAAGGGTAAGACAGATTTTGGCTTAGAGTAACTAGCCACTAAATCCCTTTCAATTCTAAGTCTGTCCTCCAGACTCTTTACTTGATCATTAGTATAATTAATTGTGCCCATCTGAATAATAGTTATATTCTTCAGCTTGGCAATTTCAGCTAACTTTTGATCAAGGACTTTTTCTAACTCAGTTGTTGCAACCCTTAGATCAGCAATTTCCTGAGCCTGTGATTTAACCAGGTTCTTGCTTTTCTTAAGGGCCTACAACAGGTCCCCATACTTGTCTATCAATTGATAGACATCTCCTTCAGATCCAGATGCATCTTCATCACTTGATGCAGATGTAGCTGATTCTTCACTTGTATTACAAACAGATGTACAAGAAGGACAGTTTACCTCATTAGAACCAGACTGATTCTGGCATAGGTCCTCTTCTGATCTTGTCATCAAACCCATGCATTGATGTTCATTGATGGAGTCTAGCAACTGCATAAACTCCTCTTCCTCAGATGCAGCATATAATCCAATATATGCTTCAGCTTCAGATCCTGATTCTGAAGTTGGCTGGTCTGACAGACTTTTATCTTTCTTTGCTACAAAGGATTTCTCCTTCTTGCCTTTCTGATAAGTCTTCTTCTTTTCTGAAGATTCCTTCCTTTTGTCAGGACAATCAGCCACTACATGTCCAGGCCTATTGCAACAATAGCAGACAATCTTTGAAGTAGTGGCTTTGCTGGGCTTTGACCTGCTTTTCTCTTTCCTTGATGACCTTCTCTTCTGATAATAGTCATCTACTTGCTGTGATGAGGAAGGCCTAGACTTCCATTGCTTCTTTTTCAAGAACCTTTGAAATTGCCTAGTGAATGCAGCAAACTCCGCATCTGAATCACAGCTGACTGAACCCTTATCTGAATTTTCAGAACTACCTTCTTCAACTTCCTTAGGAGGAGATGGTGATTTCCTCCTATTCTTTCTAGTGGCTTCAGCATTAAATGCCACAGTCTTTTCTCTATGCTCTCCTCTTCTGATAATAAGTCTTTGGTGTTTGGATATTTGCATCAAGAACAGATATCTTCATTGGTATGAAGGGGCCTTCCTGTACTGTGATGTAAATCCTTAGGTCAGATGCTTCCATAAACAATCTGACTCTTTCTTTCCAGATCCCAAAGATTTCCTTCTTGCATATGGGTAATTTCATTGACCCTAGCTCCTTATGATTCTCTCCAGAACCCATCTTCTTGATTCTTGAATCTGCCTATCAGATCTACCTCAGACTGTTAAGTCCTTTTTGAGGAACCTCCCTCTGATACCACTTGATAGTTTAACTTTCAAGGCAGCCTAAACACCTAGAGGGGGGGGGGGGGGTGAATAGGTTCTGCTTCTCTTTCTAAAACTTCTAGGCAGAATTCAATTTAATAACTAATATAATAAACACAGCAATCACAGAAAACAAAACATCACAGATTGCACTATGTTTTATAGTGGTTCCCCAAGGTCTGGGTACATCCACTTTCCCCCTTCACCTATCTAGCAGTATGCTAGATTCGGCCAAACTTCCACTTATCTCAGATCAATAGATCTTACAACTCAGAACCCAACTGGTTCCTACAACTCAGGCACAACTGCCCTACCTCAGCCTTGCCCCAAGGCCTACAACTCAGAGAATATCCTTCTCCTACACTCAGGCAATCAGCCCTACCACTCAGAGTTCAACACTCCTACACTCAGCCTTTATAACATAGGCTTACAACTCAGATCTGTATAAACAGATCCTACAGAAATATAGAAAAGATTGTTTTAATTGTCTTGCCAAAGTTGAGAGAGAAAAGGCAATGACAATTCTTGATCAGCTGATGCAATCAACTGTTTCTTAGCCTTCTTCAAAGCTTCTTGAAAATGTACTTAGCTGAGTTGATTCCAAACAGCTTCTTGAGAATCCACTGGTGGATTCTTTCTTCTTCTTCAAATTCTGACTTGATCTCTCTCTATCCAGAACTTTGAATGATTCTTCTGAATTCTGATTAGAACTCTTCTTAGATCTATCCTTAGATAGTCTTCTTAGATCTCCCGGAGAAGATCTTCTTAAGTGCCTAGCACTTTCTTGAAATGAGTAGAATTGTAATCCTTCTCTACTTTCTGATCCAATGTATTTCAAAAGGTCAGTTCTATATGTTGTTGATTATTTTCTCCTTCTGAATCTGTCTATTTATAGACATTCTTCATGGTAACCGGCTGATCCGGTTTCTAACCGTTTTCTGACAAGTCTGACAGCTTCAGTTAACCGGTGGTAACACACAGCTGTCAAGTCTTCAATCAAGTCCTGTGCCTTAGTCTTGAATCACAAGTTGTTGAAACAGTCTGTTAGAAAGTGTCGAGACCATCTGTCTATTTGTGTCGACATAATTGACTTTGGTGTCGACACAGTCTTCAGTGATGTCGACTAAGTTGCCTTTGAGTCGACACAGCTTCTTCTGCAAATAACTTGATCTTGACTCTTCAGTGTGTCGACACAAGTCCTGTGTGTCGACACAATTGTTGTAGAATCATAACTTCAGTAAGTGTCGACTTAGCCTTCAGGTGTCGACACATTCATTTTTTAACTCTGCTATAATGTGTCGACTTAATCACAATGTGTCGACACATTCTGCTGGTGTCGACTAACTTGAGGTCGACTATTTTCTTCTGTGTCGACACATTCAGATGATGTCGACAATCTTGAGATCGACTATACTCTTCTGTGTCGACACATTCTCCCAATGTTGAGGTCGACGCTTTTCTTCTGTGTTGACACAATTTCCCAGTGTTGTGTCGACTCTTTTCTTCTGTGTCGACACAATTTCCCAGTGTTGTGTCGACTTACTTCTTCTGTGTCGACACTTTTTCCCAGTGTAGTTGTAGACTAACTGCTATGTGTCGACACTGCTTCCCAGTGTTGTGTCGACTATTTTCTTCTGTGTGTCGACACTGCTTCCTTTGTGTCGACACTTGGACTTAGAATTTTTTCTGCATACTTTATCAATTCTCCACCTGCACATGTCAACTTAAAACAACATCAAATACACCTTGATGTATATCATTGAGCTAAGTTGGGCTTCTTCAAATCAGGTACACATTTTCCAATGTACCCAACAGGTTTCAAGTATGAAAGGTAAATTGTAAAATCCCGAGTGGTTGTGTATAATACCTGACTGAAAAGCTCCTGGTACCTTTATTGCATCAAGTCCCGTGGCTCCCACGTGTGCTCCTATCGCCCATGATTCCTCCACAGGAACTTGACCAATAGAACCTTCTTGCGACGTAAGACTCGTATCCCCTTATCGTCAATCCGGACCGGTTCCAAGTGAACTGACCGATCAGTTGCTATAGGCCCATCCGTGGTCATAATCTGCTGCTCCAGGTGTAGTAGAGCCCTCCTAAGAGAAGATACGTGGAATACATCATGCAGACATGCCAGCTCCAGTGGAAACTCCAGCCTGTATGCTAAGGGACCGATCTGCTACAGGATCCGGTAAGGCCCCATATATCTTGGGCTTAGCTTCTTCTTCCGACCACGCACCCGTGAAACCCCATGCATCGGTCGGATCTCGAAGAATACTCGGTCCCCCACCTAAAACTCCACCTAACGATGCCGAGTGTCATAATACTTGGCCTGTCGTCTCTGTGCCTCTAACATCCTGTCTCGTATCAGCCTCACCCGAGCCTCGGTGTCCTCAACAAACTCTGAGCCCAAAACCTTTGGATCCTCGTCCTGTACCCATAACAGCGGAGTCCTACACCTTTTTACGTATAGAGCCTCATAATGATCCATCCCTATGCTGGACTGGTAGCTGTTATTATATGAGAAATCGATCAGTGGGAATAGCTTCTCCCAAGGCTCTCCGCAGTACAAAATTCATAGTCGCAGTAGATCTTCCAAAGTCCGATTGGTGCGTTCCGTCTACCCGTCGGTCTTGGGATGAAAAGCTATACTGAATGTCAGCTGAGTGCCCAAGTAAGTCTGCACTAATCTCCACTCCCTGGACATAAATCGTCCGTCCTGATCTGATACAATCGTCCTGGGTACGCCATGATAACGGACGAACTGCTCTACGAATTTCCAAACCAGCACACCAACCGAGTCATCCTTCCTAATAGCGATAAATCAAGCTACCTTTATCAGCCGATCGACGATTACCCAGATCAAATCATTCCCTGTCCGTGATCGGGGAGTGGGAGTGGCTGCAACAAATTCCACTACGGTACTGGGAGTGGCTACAACAATCCTGCGGGGTTTCTGCACTCTGCCTTCACCAGCTGGCATGTATCGCAGTGGGTCACGAAGTAGGTGATATTCTTCTTCATGCCTGGCAAGTACATGGTCTTCTTCAGATCCGCAGTCATCTTCGTAACTCCCGGGTGTACAGAATATCGGCTGTAGTGGGCCTCCATCATGATATCCTCCCAGACCTGGCCTCCCTTTAGTATATAAACCCATCCTCTGAAGCATACCAGGTCATCTCTCAATGCGTAATCCCCACCAGTACCTGCCTCCAAGGCCTGAAATATTGGCTCTAGATTGGCATCCTGCCTCTGCCCATCTTGGACTCTGTCTCGAATGTCATCTGTGGCACTCATTGCCGCTAGATACTTCTCATAAAGCTCGGGGTAATCAGATGACAGCAACGTGATGTGCATATCCTCTAATCTCTGTACCAGCTCCATGGACATAATCTGGGGCTCCGGTGTAGTGGTGGCGGCTCTCCGACTCAACACATCGGCTACCACATTCGCCTTCCCTGGGTGGCAATGTATCTCGTACTGATAATCTGCTAGAAATTCCACCCATCGCCTCTGCCTGATGTTCAGCTCTTTCTGCGTGTCCACATACTTCAAGTTTTTGTGATCAGAGTATATGTCGCAGTGGACACCATACAGATAATATCGCCAGACTTTTAGAGCAAACACGACCGCTCCCATCTCTAAGTCATGAATAGGGTAGTTCTGCTCATGCTTCTTCAGCTGGCGAGAAGCATAAGCAATCACGTGACCCTTCTGCATCAGCACTGCTCCCATGCCATGGTAAGAAGCCTCGGTGTAGGCCTGAAATCATTCTTTCCCCGAAGGAAGGGCAAGTATAGGAGCCGAGGTGAGTCGATCCTTCAGCTCATGAAAAGCCACCTCGCACTGCGGTGTCCATACAAAGGGCACATCCTTCCTCGTCAGGGATGTGAGTGGAAGGGAAATTTGAGAGAAACCCTCCACGAACTTCTGGTAATAACCGACAAGTCCTAGAAAACTCCGCACGTCTGTGGCCGACTTCAGCTGCGGCCAATCCCGAAATGCCTGAATCTTGGCTGGGTCTACCTACAACCCAGCTCCACTAATGATATAGACTAGGAAAGCCACCTCCTTCAACAAGAACTGGAATTTGCTGAACTTCACATAAAGATGGTGCTCCAGCAGTCTCTCTAGATTCAACGTCAGATGTCGTGTGTTCTCCTCCTCTGTCCTTGAGTAAATAAGGATGTCGTCAATAAACACGATGACGAACACATCCAAATAAGCCTCGAACAACCGGTTCATGAGGCTCATGAACGCCGACGGTGCATTTGTTAGCCCGAAAGGCATCACAGTAAACTCGAACAACCCATATCTTCTACTGAAGGCAGTCTTCGGAATGTCCTCCTCCTGGATCCGCAACTAGTAGTAGCCCGACCACAAATCCAGTTTTGAAAAGAAATGCGCCCCCTCTAGCTAATCAAACAAATCATCTATCCTTGGCAATGGATAGGTATTCCGGACTGTCAGCCGGTTCAGTGCTCGGTAGTCGATGCACAATCTAAGTGTCCTAACCTTCTTCTTGACAAATAACACTGGGGCTCCCCATGGTGAAGAGCTCGGCCGGACAAATCCGGCTTCCACTAGCTCCTGCAGCTGGCTTTGAAACTCTGTCAACTCCTTCGGGGCCATCCGATAAGGGGCTCTAGATGCCAGCTTAGCCCCTAACACCAGCTATATCCAGAAATCCTGCTCTCGGTGCGGGGGTAGCCCTGGCAGCTTCTCCGTGAATACGTCAACAAAATTCCGCACCACCGGAAAATCAGAGATGGAATCCTTGGCCTCAGCCATTTCGAACAACACTTCATAGACTTCCTCCCCCTGCAAGTGGGCCTTGACGACCTACACGGATGATAGCAATAGAGGGGGAATAGGTCTAATACCTTCGATGACGATGTGTGAATCCCCATACCTTACGGTGATCCTCTTTGACAGGTAGTTAATCTGGGCATGGTTCCAATGCAACCATGTCATGCCCAGGATCAAATCAAAGACTGACATCTTTAGGATCGTTGCTGGTTCTTCGAACGCCTTCCCGTCGATCTCTACCTCTATGTTGTAGTGGGCAGAGGTGAACAGCTCCGATCCGTTGGGTAGACGTATCCTCATCATCAAGCCTATAAATTTCTCCACGCCTTCCAGTCCTTGCATGAAGGCCTCCGACATGAACGAGTGCGAAGCACCCGTATCGAACAGCTTATAAGCGGGCTTGCCGCAGATGAAGACTATGCTTGGGGCAATTAAATATCTTAGAAATCTAGTTATGGTTTTCTTTCCTAGTTTATAAATTTTATATCCATGAGTCTAATTATTTAGGAAAGAAAACTTAAAAATTACTGACATACCTGTGATCACTTGCTCTGGGTTCCGTGGTTGAGACAGATCCAGTGCATACACTTGCTCCCTCTCATGCCTGCGGTCTCCGCCCTGGTATCCACGTCCTCGACCTCCAAAATACTGAGCAGGCGGGGCAGCCGATGGTGCTTGTAGTGGTGCCCCCTTCATTGGACAGTTTCTCCAGATATGCCCCACTTGATGACAGTTAAAGCACTCTAGCGGGGGATTTCCCATACCCCCAGGTCTCTGCATCTCCCGCATCTGGAGAGGCTAAGGAGCCATCATCACTGGTTCCCTCTGCTCCTGTCTCACCTCTTGACGAGGCTGGTCCTCTGCTCTTCTACCATCAATCCCATCAGCAAGACGTCCCCTTCGCTGATCATCTATGGCTCCCCGGGTCTGATTATCACTTGGCTGCTCCCGGCCTCGTGTAGTGTGACAATTTGACTCAATCTCTTCGCTATCTCCAATATCCGAGGAATAGGCCCGTCGGACACGAACAATAGAGCCTCCCTCAGATCCTCTCGCAGGCCCTTATAGAAACTCTTGGTGTATCTAGCCTCATCCAACTGATATGAATCCGTAAATCGTGCTAGATGATTGAACTCCCGGTTTTACTCCACCACCGTCTTGGTGCCTTGCCTCAACTGTAAAAATCTGTCTTCCAGCTCATCTCTGGCTTACTGCATAACAAAATGCACCAACAGTGCGGCCCTGAACTCATCCCAAGCAATCACTGCAACCTCTCTAAAAATAAACATGTAGGAACCCTTGTTTGGATTTGGGCAAGGAATACTATTAGGATGCTTTTAGATTGACCTAAAATGTATAGTCAAGGTCATAGGATTATTTCTAGGTCTGCCTCAAAAAGAACTCTAGAGAAATATTACAGAAATAATTTTTGTCAAGAGCAGAAAATTAGTTCGACGATAGTCGAACTCAGCTCGACGATAGTCGAACTTAGATCGATGATAGTCGAACTCAGGTTGACGAAACTCAGAATTCTATCTCTGAGTTGAGCTCGACGATCTCTGAGTTGAGCTCGACGATCTCCGAGCTTCGGTCGACGATCGCTGATCTCTAGACAGAATCTAGCTCGACGCAAAGATTATTCAGGTCAACGATCTCTTAGCCGAGGTCGACAAAATCTGTGGAGTATTCAAGACAGATTTTAACAGTTGGTAGAATTAAATTATGGCATTTAATATGTTGCGGATTTAATGCATATAACCGTTCAACAACAACAATTAATGTGATTAATTCTTCAGGCATCTTTTTCTCTCGGGAATGCCTTTGTCTTTTCAAGATAGAGTTAATTCAAATGTTTGAATTACGGCTAGGGGGAATATATATAGTTTTGGAATTTTGCAGGATAATAACAAGCAGAAGAACTCAGCTACAAGTTTTCTTACAAAAAATCAACTTCATCTTCTTCATCTACTGCAGGCTTTCAAGAGACAATCAATCAATATTAGTCTTAAAGCTTGTTGGAGAGCAACATAAACTTGAAGGCCTACACCCTGAAGCAAAGCTTCCACTCCTGAACTATTCTACATCTCAGGGGGAGCTTTGACATCATCAACAATCCACTAGTCTTCTCTCAGATCATTGACAGAAAAGGCAACATCATTTCTTTTCCCTTTCCTGTGTACATGGTTATCTCTCCCTTCAAAAGTGAACTCTTGGTGATAGGGCACCTGATCAAAAACTTATTGGTTTTTAGGCACTTGATCAAAAGCCTAAAGGGTTTCTAGATCTACCTGAAAGCGATCTTTTGGTAGCAGGGCACCAGATCAAAAACCTGTAGTGGATTCCTACCAGGGTGGTAGAAGAGTGGTTGTACCCAGTTTTGGGGAACCACTATAATCCTTATGTCATATGGATTGCTTGCTATTCCTTCTTTATTTTATGTGCTGTGAACTTCTTTTCCTAATATATACATATATATATATATATATATATATATGTATATATCTGAGTAAACATAAGATCTATCCTCTCTTTCTATTGGTATCAGAGGGTGAGTCGTTCTTTTGTTGTACAGGCTAACACCTGAACCAAAATGATCTGATAGATCTTATTGTTCTTAAGGGTCTATCATGGAACAAAATGAAGAGTTTTTAAGCACCAGTCCTACTATGTGCAATCTAGATAAGCTTGCACTATGGAAGGCAAGGATTAGGATTTTAATGAACACTATTGATGAAGAAATTTTCAATTTTATCTTGACAGGTCCTTATCAACCATTGGAAACAACAAGCATGAATGTTGTTTCATCCTCTCAATGGACAGAAGCCCAGAAAAGGCTGAAGATGGCTGATGCACAAGCAATGAACATTCTTGCTCAATCAATGTCTGATGACATTTTTCAGGAAATTGCTCAATGTTCCTCAACAAAGGACATCTGGGACTCCCTCACAGCAATGGCTGCTGGATCAGCTAAAAAGAGAAAATATGATGCTGATACTTGGAGTGATTCTGAAGCTTCATCTTATACAACTAAGGATGAAGAAGAAATAAGAGCAAGAGAGTTTTGCCTGATGGCAATAAATGCATCCTGCAGCAGATCTGATGATGAATCAGAAGTTGAAGAATCAGAAGCAGAATCAGAAGAGGATTAGGTTATCTCTTCTTTTGATTTTTCCTCAAAACATTTTAAAAAAGATTTTAAAATTCTATGCAATGATTTAATTCAATCTGAGAAGAAAATAAAACTTCTGAGAGAGAAAGTGTATAATCTATCTTATGAAAATAAAAATATTAAAGAAGATTTAAAAAATGTTTCTGAACAATTAGCTTCATTAGAATCAGCTACAGGTAAAGAAAATATAATAGATTTAGACAAAATAACTGATTTTTTACCAAAACAAACTAAAAATTTTCAGAAAATTTTTGTTTAAAATAAGTCATCGAACCAAGATCGACGATCTCAGTATTACTCGTCGAACGACGATCGATGATTTCTGAACCCAGAGGTTGGGTTTAACTACTCAGAAAAGGGGGATCAACGATATCATCACTTTTCGTCGAGCAGAGATCGACGATCGTGGAACCCAGATAATGGTCATTATTACTCTAAGAACCAAGATCGACGATATCAATACTAGTCGTCGAACGCAGATCGACGATCTGAACCTAAATCATCGAACTCAAAATTTCAAAATAGAAATTTTTATCCTTTTTAAAATTATAATTAAACTCAAAATTTTGTTAATATTTTTACCTAATGGTTCATCTCTCCTAGGAAATTTCATCCATTAGGTTACAAAGATCAACCTGAATATTCTTTTATTTCTGATTATTATGAAAAAGAACCAGGACCCAAGGTAATCTGGGTCCAGACTCCTAACCCTTTATTTCAGGAAAAGACCCTTCAGTACAAAGGTAGTTGTATAGGGGGAGACTGCTTTAAAGAATACAGCATTAGCAGTGTCAATTAAATCAGGGAGATGATGTCAAGGAAATTGTTGAATACAGCAGGGGCTACATATCTGAAATAAGCTCAGTTATAGACAAGCAACAGAACAACTACAGAGCCTATCAGAAGATTTTCATATTTATATCTCAAAACTTTGTTGTTGTATATTTTATGTTTCAAAGCACCTATTTCAAACTTACTTTATTCCTTTTATGTAAATAGTATCCTCACCCAAATAGGGGGAGATTGTTGGAACCCTAGTTTGGATTTGGGCAAGGAATACTATTAGGATGCTTTTAGATTGACCCAAAATGTATAGTCAGGGTCATAGGATTATTTCTAGGTCTGCCTCATAAAGAACTCCAGAGAAATATTGCAGAAATCAGTTTTGTCAAGAGAAGAAAATCAGTTCAGCGATAATCGAACTCAGCTCGACGATAGTCGAACTCAGCTCGACAATAGTCAAACTCAGGTCGACGAAACTCAGAATTCTATCTCTGAGTTGAGCTTGACAATCTCTTAGTTGAGCTCGATTATCTCCAAGCTCCGATCGATGATCACTGATCTCTAGACAGAATCTAACTCGATGCAAAGATTATTCAAGTCGACGATCTCTGAGCTGAGGTCGATGAAATCTGTGGAGTATTCAAGACAGATTTTAATAGCTTGCATAATTAAATTAAGGCATTTAATATCTCGCGGATTTAATGCATATAACCGTTCAACAGCAGCAATTAATGTGATTAATTCCCCAGACATCTTTTTCTCTCGGGAATGCCTCTGTCGTTTCAAGATAGAGTTAATTCAAATGTTTGAATTACAACCAGGGGGAATATATATAGTTTTGGAATTTTGTAGGACAATAACAAGAAGAAGAACTCAGCTACAAGTTTTCTTACAAATAATCAACTTCATCTTCTTCATCTACTACAGGATTTCAAGAGACAATCAATCAATATCAGTCTTAAAGCTTGTTGGAGAGCAACATCAACTTGAGGCCTACACCCTGAAGCAAAGCTTCCACTCCTGAACTATTCTACATCTCAAGGGGAGCTTTGATATCATCAACAATCCACTAGTCTTCTCTCAGATCATTGACAGAGAAGACAACATCATTTTTTTCCCCTTCCTGTGTACAGGTTTACCTCTCCCTTCGAAAGTGAACTCTTTGTGATAGGGCACCTGATCAAAAATCTATTGGTTTTTAGGCACCTGATCAAAAGCCTAAAGGGTTTCTAGATCTACCTGAAAGAGATCTTGTAGTGGTAGGGCACCTGATCAAAAACCTGTAGTGAATTCCAACCAGGGTGGTAGAAGAGTGGATGTACCCAGTTTTCGGCAACAACTATAATCCTTGTGTCATCTGGATTGCTTGCTTTTCCTTCTTTATTTTATGTGCTGTGATTTTCGTTTCCTAATATATACATATATATATATATATCTGAGTAAACATAAGATCTATCCTCTCTTTCAATTGGTATCAAAGGGTGAGTCATTCATTGGTTGTACAGGCTAACACATGAACTAAAACGATCTGATAGATCTTATTTTTCTTAAGAGTCTATAATGGCACAAAATGAAAAGTTTTTAAGCACCAGTCCTCCTATGTGCAATCTAGATAAGCTTGTACTATGGAAGGAAAGGATTTGGCTTTTTATGAACTCTATTGATGAATAAATTTTCAATTCTATCTTGACAGGTCCTTATCAACCATTGGAAACTACAAGCATGAATGTTGTTCCATCCTCTCAATGGACAGAAGCCCAGAAAAGGCTAAAGATGGATGATGCACAAGCAATGAACATTCTTGCTCAATCAATGTCTGATGACATTTTTCAGGAAATTGTTGAATGTTCCTCAACAAAGGACATCTGGGACTCCCTCACAGCAATGGCTGCTGATTCAGCTAAAAAGAGAAAATATGATGCTGATACTTGGAGTGATTCTGAAGCTTCATCCTATACAACTGAGGATGAAGAATAAATAAGCGCAAGAGAGTTTTGCCTGATGGCAATAAATGCATCCTGCATCAGATCTGGTGATGAATCAGTAGTTGAAGAATCAGAAGCAGAATCAGAAGAGCATTAGGTTATCTCGTCTTTTAATTTTTCCTCAAAACATTTTAAAGAAGATTTTAAAATTCTATGCAATGATTTAATTAAATTTGAGAAGAAATAAACTTCTCAGAGAGAAAGTGTATAATCTATCTTCTGAAAACAAAAATATTAAAGAAGATTTAAAAAATATTTCTGAACAATTAGCTTCATTAGAATCAGCTAAAGGCAAAGAAAATATAATAGATTTAGACAAAATAACTGAATTTTTTCCAAAACAAACTAAAAATTTTCAGAAAATTTCTGTTCAAATTAAGTCGTCGAACCAAGATCGATGATCTTAGTATTACTCGTCGAACGACGATCGACGATCTCTGAACCCAGAGGTTGGGTTTAACTACTCAGCAAAGGGGGATCGACGATATCATCACTTTTCATCGAGCAGAGATCGACGATCGTGGAACCCAGATAATGGTCACAATTACTCTGAGAACCAAGATCGACGATATCAATACTAGTCGTCCAACGCAGATCGACGATCTGAACCTAAATCATCGAACTCAAAATTTCAAAACAGAAATTTTTATTCTTTTGAAAATTATAATCAAACTCAAAATTTTGTCAATCTTTTTACCCAATGGTTCATCTCTCCTAGGAAATTTCATCCATTAGGTTATAAAGATCAACCTGAATATTCTTTTATTTATGATTATTATGAAAAAGAACTAGGACCCAAGGAAATCTTGGTCCAGACTCCTAACCCCTTATTTCAGGAAAAGACCCTTCAGTACAGGGGTAGTTTTATAGGGGGAGACTGCTTTAAAGAATACAACATCAGCAATGTCAATTAAATCAGGGAGATGATGTCAAGGAAATTGTTGAATATAGCAGGGGCAACATATCTAAAATAAGCTCAGTTATAGATAAGCAACATAATAGCTACAGAGCCTATCAGAAGATTTTCATATTTATATCTCAAAACTTTGTTGTTGTATATTTTATGTTTCAAAGCAACTATTTCAAACTTGCATTGTTCCTTTTATGTAAATAGTATACTCACCCAAAAAGGGGGAGATTGTTGGAACCCTAGTTTGGATTTGGGCAAGAAATACTATTAGGATGCTTTTAGATTGACCCAAAATGTATAGTCAGGGTCATAGGATTATTTCTAGGTCTGCCTCAAAAAGAACTCCAGAGAAATATTGCAGAAATCAGTTTTGTCAAGAGCAGAAAATCAGTTCGACGTTAATCGAACTCAGCTCGACGATAGTCGAACTCAGCTCGACAATAGTCGAACTCAGGTCAACGAAACTCAAAATTCTATCTCTGAGTTGAGCTCGACGATCTCTAAGTTTAGATCGACGATCTCCGAGCTCCGGTCGACGATCGCTGATCTCTAGACAGAATCTAGCTCGACACAAAGAATATTCAGGTCGACGATCTCTAAGCTGAGGTCGACGAAATCTGTGGAGTATTCAAGACATATTTTAACAACTAGTAGAATTAAATTAAGGCATTTAATATCTCGCGGATTTAATGCATATAGCCGTTCAACAACAGCAATTAATGTAATTAATTCCCCAGACATCTTTTTCTCTTGGGAATGCCTCTGTCGTTTCAAGATAGAGTTAATTCAAATATTTGAATTACGGCCAGGGGGAATATATACGGTTTTGGAATTTTGCAGGACAATAATAAGAAGAAGAACTCAGCTACAAGTTTTCTTACAAAAACTCAACTTCATCTTCTTCATCTACTCCAGGATTTCAAGAGACAATCAATCAATATCAGTCTTAAAGCTTGTTGGAGTGCAACATCAACTTGAAGGCCTACACCCTGAAGTAAATCTTCTACTCCTGAACTATTCTACATCTCAGGGGGAGCTTTGACATCATCAACAATCCACTAGTCTTCTCTCAGATCATTGACAGAGAAGACAACATCATTTCTTTTCCCTTTCCTGTATACAAGGTTATCTCTCCCTTCAAAAGTGAACTCTTGGTGATAGGTGATGCGTGTAAATTCAGCAAGCGCACCGGTCGCACAATTAATAAAGTTTGGGAATGAATCCCCGAGTGTCGGTCTCTTGAGGAATGCAATTAGCGTAGAACAATGACGATCCGAAATTATCGTTATGAGAGTTAAATAAATAAAGGAAAAATAAAGGGCTTTGAAGGTGGTTTTGCAAACAAATAAACTAAAGACAACTATGCGGGTCGCAATCACCGCTTCACAAGGCGAGATGGATGTAACGGCCGCGATGCCGTACTTCGGTGAGGCGAATGGACGGTGAGCCAGTGATTGAGGTGTTTAGTGCGGAGTGCAATCGAATGCAACAAAGGAGCGGAGTGAAGTGAGATGGGGCGAGGCGCATCAAATCACCAATATCACAAGCAAGATTAAACAACAATAATCTAATTAAAACAACTAGAAATCGAAGTTCATTACAAGCTTAAGTCATTTCATACAACAAGAGAGATGGAGAAAGACTAAACCAAGAAAGTGAAGATCCACCGCGGTTGTTGGCCGGAGGTGCGGGTTGTCAATCCGCTTCCACGCACAGTCCGAGGAGGCTTCCGATACAGACGAGCTGTCACCTCGAGGGCCTTTATGTCCGTTCTCTAGGTTGTCTTCATTATCTTCCTCGGTAGAAAGCTCGGAGAAGAGGTCTTTAATGGCCGGGAGGATCACCGGAAGATGCGGAACGCTTTAGAATCGCCGAAAAATGACCTCCCAATGGTAGGGATGAAGGTGGAGATCGATGGAGCTCCTGTGATGCGGAATGGCGGAGTGGCGGCAAGATCGGTCAAGCTCCGTTACCCTAATTCGCGGAACAGGCCGATTTATAGAAGCATAGTTAAATAGTGCGCACGACCACTGGCGCACGTCTAGTGGTCGTGCGCGACCAAAGTCAGTGCCCGTGCGGAAACAACCTGTAGAACCTGCATCAGGAAATCAAAGCTTGCGCACGATCAGTGATCGTGCGCGGTATAGCAGGTGACTGTGCGATATGGCGGCAGAACTTGTACAAAAGAGGGCATGACTGCGCACGATCGGCAATGCACGAGCATTGATTGTGCGGGGTATAACTGGTGACCGTATGATATGGCGGGGCAGAACTTTCATAGGAGAAGCACGACTGCGCACGACCGATGATCGTGCGCCAAAGAGGTCGATGGTCGTGCGTGGGTAAAAATGCACGACCAATGACTCCATTGCCAAAAATGGCGAAAGCCCTATCCCGGACGCCCACACAATCCCCGAACCTGCAGGAAAACTGGTCGGGTTGTCGATCATGACAGTCAAAGATATCAATAAAATGCACAACAAGAGGGAAATACACACACACACAGAAATAGGCTAATAAAGTGCACAAGACGTGGAATGTCGTAGCGAACCAAAAGGAGTGCTAATGGCGCTAAATGGTAGTGCAAAGTCATGAAATAAAGCCTAGATGAGTCCAGAATTCAGTATGAAATGGGGACTCATCACACCCCCAGACTTTACCATTTACGCGTCCCGAGCAAACACAATCTAAGTAGGTATGGGAAAATAATCTAGCTGACATAGAAATTGAAATACAGAGTACCATGCGAAGTCGCATGCTCGCGTGCATAAAAATATAATAGAAGAAATTCCTAAGTATGCAAAATAGTTTATATTTTTCATAATGTGTATCAAAATTTTATTATTACTCAAAAATGGAATCACGGTGAATCAACCGGTCATGCATAGGAAGAAAGTAGACTGGCCACTAAGGTGAGCTTTGCCAAAGATCGGGGCTCAGGATCACCACCAAAGGAATCCACCAATGTCGGGGACCATACGCTTGCACGTTCACACTCTCTCAACGGTACTAGTTAGACTCAAGCGCAGATCTGTAGGACTTGAGGATAAACATGGGGCTTGGGTTACGGTGAGGTAAACAATGATAAAAAGAAAGGCTCTGCACCTAACCCAAATGAGCTAGCCTAAAAGAATCCCTCAGCAAACCACAATATTACCAGGTGCACTACACCCCCAGACTTGATTTTTGCAATATGGGTGTGCGCACCGCCTACTCAAAATAAAAATCATCTCCAAAAAGATTTTCAATCAAACTTTTTCTTTTAACTTTTCATTTTCACTTTTTTTTTAAAATCATTTTCTTTTCTTTTTCATTATTTTATTTTCATAATTTCAGTAGATATAACTTGGAAGCACTTCCACATTTTCACAAATAATAACACCACATCACAACCCAACATGAAAATATAAAACACTAAGCTCGAATTGGGTGTGCGACTAGGATCAGCTATGAGGCTTTGGTGAAATAATGGTGGAGCTGAATCAAAGAAGGGTAGGCACAATGGGGCTTAGCAAGGATATGACGTTAGGAACGGTACAATGCTCAACCGGGCCAAAATGATGGCCTACATCACGCTCACGCTAGAAAAACCATGCGCCAATGCTTCGAAAGTAGCTTGGGGAAAGTTCTTAGCCACCGAAAAAGATAATCCTTCCTCCCGACTCGAGCAAAACGAGTCTAGTGATGGCTACACACATCCCTACACTACCGGTTGATTCACACTGGATTCATAACTTTTGAGTAGAATAAAAAGATCTTCACGCAAATAGAAAAAAATATAAAGCTATAAGCATAAAGAAAAATTAATTCTACACGAATTTCTACACAAGACGAGAGCAGTTGACTAGAAACACAACAAGGTCAACATTTTACTCCGTCTCACAATCCTAAGCCAGCACTATAATTTTCCCAAATCTAACAAAAACACAAGTTTAACTCGTGGCACGGTAACAGCTAAGCGTGCGCTCATGTGGGTGATAAGGTGTGTGCAGCAGGATTCTACAATAATGAAGCATAAAATAAAACTACTGGCATGCTATTAATGTGCTCGTGGAGTGCATAAGCGGCGCTTACCCCCAGACTAGCATAGACAGATATGAAATTAGACATCTAAAATAAAAAGAGGGCTGAGGAGAAAGGGTACCAATGCTCCAAATAATGAGCATACCAGAAGGCGGAGGTTGTTGCATCGCACAAAAGTGTGATGGACCTGCGAATTAGGTTGAACCGAAGAAAAGACAAATAACAGAAAATAAAATAGAAAAACAAAGTAAAAAGCACAAAAAAGAGGGACAAAAAAGTTCCAAGCTTGGGTTGTCTCCCGAATAGCCCTTTTGTTTACCATCCTTAAGGTGGACCAAATACCTGTATTAGCAGTTTCTAAATTGTACTTGCAGGAATAAAAGAGTTTCAGAAAAATAATGCATAGCAACAAAAAGTTCCCAACAAAACAAGAAAGCACAAAGCATAGGGAATTACGGAAAAGGGGAGAGCAATCAGCTAAATGCGGACTTGTGATAAGTCTCACCGATGGGGCGCGAGGGAACAGCAGAGTGTCGTTTTACATTTGGAGAAAGGGATTTCCTTTTACTCCGAATGTGCAATTCCTCGTGCCGGAGGGCAGCATAATGCTCATCGCGTACACGCTTGGCCTTCCTCAGCTTCTCAAACGTTGGAGATTTCCAAAGATTGCAGTCCGTGGTGGGTCCTATTTTTGCGGTTGGCGGCTTCATTCCGGTACCAAAACGGCAATCAGATCAGCCCAAGCTACTGATCGCTGGACAAAGTTTGAAACAATATTACACAATTCATTGTCTAGGGATTTCTCCCGAATTGAACTAGTTTCGCCATGCTCAAAAATTGACGCGATGTGAAACGGGAAGGTAGCCATTGCATCAGTGCACTCGGTCTCTTCTTTGAAATCTTTCTCATTATTCTCGATCATCTCCGTAGAAAGTCCTTCCTTAATCATCTCTTCCGTATGAGCATCCCTCACCAAGGAGAGTTCTAAACCAATCTTGATATCTGCAGCACTTTGGAAATTGTTGTTATGGAGAAGAGGGTCATGTAGAGAAGTGATATCCAAGGTTAAAGCAACAACCGGCCAAGTTACGCATCCTTTGGCAAAATAAAGAGATGCGCCGCTAGCCGTCAGGAACGGAACCCCCAATATAGGAATAGAATTGTTTTCCTTGGGTCCCAAAACCTTGAAATCAGTGGTTAAGCACTTCCCATTAACCTCTATTTCAACTTCTCGTACACCTCCCTCAGTGTAAACCAAAATACCATTTGCCAAAATTAGCGACTTCCGATTTGCTGGATCAACATGCAGGTTCATCTTCGCAACATCCTGCATGGTGAGGATGTTGCTAGACGCTCCGGAATCGCACAATGCAGTAGTTTCAATATTATTCATTTTACAAGCTACAACAAGCTCGTGAGTTTTTTTTCAAATTTTCTTCCCCAAGGCTTTTTCCTTGCTCACAGGGGTTTTTCTCAGTGTTGCTCGGTAAAGTGCCTTGGTCCCGCTCAGAGACCATTTGGGCCAATTGGCCCAATTGTGCCTCTAGCTTACGCATTGAGGCCGCTTGGTTTGTCATGTTAGTCTGGGAGACCTCAACAAACTT
The DNA here is from genome assembly GCA_039513925.1 of Platanthera zijinensis. Classification (NCBI taxonomy): domain Eukaryota; kingdom Viridiplantae; phylum Streptophyta; class Magnoliopsida; order Asparagales; family Orchidaceae; genus Platanthera; species Platanthera zijinensis. The sequence goes on along the minus strand of CM077092.1, from coordinate 68,098,907 downwards.
TTCAAACATTTCAGCTAAAGAATTTGTTTTTATAGCAGGGGGCCCTTGGGGGTAATTCGGTTGAGGCGGCCGCGGTTGGCTTCCGGAGGCATACACATCATTTTGATGCTGCCCCGACTGCCATCGTTGGCCTGGTGCGTTTTGATTCCAAGAAAAATTTGGATGATTTCTCACCCTCGGATTGTATGTGTTCCCATAAGGTGCTCCCCTATTTTGATTTGCAATAAAGTTAATTGATTCATTAAGGAAAGTAGTTTCATCACGTACCTTGCCTGCTTGGCATTCGAAGCTGTGGTGGTCGGAACCTCCACAACCCTGACATGAGATTGCCTTAACTGGAGCAGCAGCGGCGGCAGGCTTGGATTCTTCCAGAGCAAAAACTCCACTAGTACCTCGTGGAAAATTCCTTCCTGCAGTCCAACATAGGCTGTGGATGGAGGTATCCTGAAAAATTCTCAATGCATCATCAGGCGTATCATTCCACCAGAGGCGACATCAATCATAGCTCTGTGCTGTGGTTCAATAGAGAAATAGAAGCTTTCAACGAGATTCCAAGTTTGGAATCCGTGGTTTGGACACTTCCTCAGCAACTCGTTGAAGCATTCCCACACCTCAGCTAGGCTTTCTTGATCATTTTGCCGAAAGTTGGCAATCACACATACTCATAATCCGGTCCACCGGATGGAACTTGGCTAAGAATTTTGTTGTCAATGCCTCCCAAGTGGTGGCTGCTCCAGGCGGAAGAGAGTGGAGCCATGTCTTGGCTTTGTCCCTGAGGGAAAAGGGGAAAAGACGGAGCTTGACTGTATCATTGGGGATCCCAGCATAGCGAAACGTGGCGCAGATCTCAGAAAATTCAGCCAAGTGAAGATGGGCGTCATCAGTGGCCATTCCGGAGAACTGTGCGTTGTTCCGGATTATGTTCAGAATGGCTGGTTTGATCTCAAATTACTGGTTGGTGATCGCCGATCCGAAGCCGGGGTAAATACTCCCAACGATCGGTGTGGTGTAGTCCCTCATGGTGCAGACCTGGGGCGGGTTTACTTCATTCTCATCACCGTTTCGGTCACCATGAAGGATCCCGCCAACACGGTTTCCGGCATCAATGTTAAGCTGGTCCCCCATTGGGGCTGGATTGATGGCAGCAGCACGTCTTAGTGCACGAAGAGTTTGTTCGATCTCGGGGTCGAAAGCTGCAAGATCTCTTGCAGCACGTCCTTGCATTCACTGTGGCAACTACACAAAGAAACTGCGGTCAAAAAACACTAACTCTTACAACAATACTTTCAAACGTCATGGTCGTTCTACAGTTGTATTCCCCGACAACGGCGCAAAAAACTTGATACATGTAAATTCGGCAAGCGCACCGGTCGCACAAGTAATAAAGTTTGGGAATGAATCCCTAAGTGTCAGTCTCTTGAGGAATGCAATTAGTGTAGAACAACGAACGATCCGAAATTATCGTTATGAGAGTTAATTAAATAAAGGAAAAATAAAGGGCTTTGAAGGTGGTTTTGCAAACAAATAAACTAAAGAGAACTATGCGGGTCGCAATCACCGCTTCACAAGGCGAGATGGATGTAACGGCCGCGATGCCGTACTTCGGTGAGGCGAATGGACGGTGAGCCAGTGAATGAGGTGTTTAGTGCGGAGTGCAATCGAATGCAACAAAGGAGCGGAGTGAAGTGAGATGGGGCGAGGCGCATCAAATCACCAATCTCACAAGCAAGATTAAATAACAATAATCTAATTAAAACAACTAGAAATCGAAGTTCATTACAAGCTTAAGTCATTTCATACAACAAGAGAGATGGAGAAAGACTAAACCAAGAAAGTGAAGATCCACCGCGGTTGTTCGCCGGAGGTGCGGGTTGTCAATCCGCTTCCACGTGCAGTCCGAGGAGGCTTTCAGTACCGACGAGCTGTCACCTCGAGGGCCTTTAAGTCCACTCTCTAGGTTGTATTCATCATCTTCCTCAGTAGAAAGCTCCAAGAAGAGGTCTTTAATGGCCAAGAGGATCACCGGAGGATGCGGAACGCTTTAGAATCGCCGGAAAATGACCTCCCAATGGTAGGGATGAAGGTGGAGATCGATGGAGCTCCTGGGATGCGGAATGGTGGAGTGGCGGCAAGATCGGGCCAGCTCCGTTACCCTAATTCGCGGAACAGGCCGATTTATAGAAGCAGAGTTAAATAGTGCGCACGACCACTGGCGCACGACCAGTGGTCGTGCACGACCAGTGGTCATACCCGACCAAAGTCAGCGCCCGTGCGGAAACAACCTGTAGAACCTGCACCAGGAAATCAAAGCTTGCGCACGATCAGCAGCACATGATCAGTGATCGTGTGCGGTACAGCAGGTGACCGTGCGATATGGCGGCAGAACTTGCACAAAAGAGGGCATGACTGCGCACGATCGGCAATGCACGAGCAGTGATCGTGCGGGGTATAGCTGGTGACCGTGCGATATGGTGGGGTAGAACTTTCACAGGAGAAGCCAAACTGCGCATGACCGATGATCGTGTGCCAAAGAGGTCGATGGTCGTGTGTGGGTAAAAACGCACGACCATTTACTCCTTTGCCAAAAATGGTGAAAGCCCTATCCCGGACGCCCACACGATCCCCGAACCTGCAGGAAAACTGGACGGGTTGTCGATCATGGAAGTCACAGATATCAATAAAATGCACAGCAAGAGGGAAATACACACACACACAGAAATAGGCTAATAAAGTGCACAAGACGTGGAATGTCGTAGCGAACCAAAAGGAGTGCTAATGATGCTAAATGGTAGTGCAAAGCCATGAAATAAAGCCTAGATGAGTCCAGAATTCGGTATGAAATGGGGACTTATCAATAGGGCACCTGATCAAAAACCTATTGGTTTTCAGGAACCTGATCAAAAGCCCAAAAGGTTTCTAGATCTACCTGAAAGAGATCTTGTGGTGGTAGTGTTGAAACCGAAAGATCGGTCTCTGTGGAGTTCACCCTTGGGGAAGGGGTGGTCGCACACCTACTTCGTTCCTGCAAGAAAAACAACCAAAAGAGAAGGAAAGAACAGAGGACTAGACCAAGGGCCCGGCGCGGAGGTCCCACCACAAACCCGGAAGATCTCAGAGCGCTTCCCCTCCTTAGCCTAAAAGGCCGGGCTAAGGTATCTCAGAGAACACTAAAAGACTGGGAGACCCGTCCGTCCTCTCTGAGGTACCCCTTGGGTCCTATTTATAGTTTTTAGAAGATGGCCTGCCAATAACTAGCCTCTGACGGCTTGAAATTACTGAAAGACCCCTGGGGATGGTCTGCCAACAGCCTAATCCCGCTGTCCTGACCAGCTATGCGCAGTCTGTCTCGACCTGATAATCGAGAAACGCGGGTCGAGGCTGGCCCGCCTAAAGGAGCGGGTCGGGGCTGGCCCCCCTAAAGGAGCGGGTCGGGGCTGGCCCGCCTAAAGGAGCGGGTTGGGGCTGGCCCGCCTAAAGGAGCGGGTCGGGGCTGGCCCGCCTAAAGGAGCGGGTCGGGGCTGGCCCGCCAAAAGGAGCGGGTCGGTGCTGGCCCGCCTAAAGGAGCGGGTCAGGGCTGGCCCGCTTAAAGGAGCGGGTCGGGGGTCTAAGATCCTCCGGTGGACACGGGGTTGTACAGGCAGGGCACGTGATCAAAAACCTGTAGTGGATTCCTACCAGGGTGGTAGAAGAGTGGATGTACCCAGTTTTGGGGAACCACTATAATCCTTGTGTCATCTGGATTGCTTGCTTTTCCTTCTTTATTTTATGTGATGTGATTTTTTTCCAAATATATATATATATATATATATATATATATACATATATATATATCTGAGTAAACATAAGATCTATCTTCTCTTTCAATTGGTATCAAAGGGTGAGTCGTTCTTTGGTTGTACATGCTAACATCTGAACCAAAACGATCTGATAGATCTTATTTTTCTTAAGAGTCTATCATGGCACAAAATGAAGAGTTTTTAAGCACCAGTCCTCCTATGTGCAATCTTGATAAGCTTGCACTATGGAAGGCAAGGATTTGGCTTTTTATGAACTCTATTGATGAAGAAATTTTCAATTCTATCTTGACAGGTCATTATAAATCATTGGAAACAACAAGCATGAATGTTGTTCCATCCTCTCAATGGACAGAAGCCAAGAAAAGGCTAAAGATGGTTGATGCACAAGCAATGAACATTCTTGCTCAATCAATGTCTGATGACATTTTTCAGGAAATTGTTGAATGTTCCTCAGCAAAGGACATCTGGGACTCCGTCACAGCAATGGCTGCTGGATCAGCTAAAAAGAGACAAATATGATACTGATACTTGGAGTGATTCTGAAGCTTCATCATGTACAACTGAGGATAAAGAAGAAATAAGAGCAAGAGAGTTTTGCCCGATGGCATTAAATGCATCCTGCAGCAGATCTGGTGATGAATCAGAAGTTGAAGAATCAGAAGCAGAATCAGAAGAGGATCAGGTTATCTCTTCTTTTAATTTTTCCTCAAAACATTTTAAAGAAGATTTTAAAATTCTATGCAATGATTTAATTCAATTTGAGAAGGAAATAAAACTTCTCAGAGAGAAAGTGTATAATCTATCTTCTGAAAACAAAAATATTAAAGAAGATTTAAAAAATGTTTATGAACAATTAGCTTCATTAGAATCAGCTAAAGGCAAAGAAAATATAATAGATTTAGACAAAATAACTGAATTTTTACAAAAACAAACTAAGAATTTTCAGAAATTTTTTGTTCAAAATAAGTCGTCGAACCAAGATCGACGATCTTAGTATTACTCGTCGAACGACGATCGACGATCTCTGAACCAAATGTTGGGTTTAACTACTCAGCAAAGGGGGATCGACGATATCATCACTTTTCATTGAGCAGAGATCGACGATCGTGGAACCCAGATAATGGTCACTATTACTCTGAGAACCAAGATCGACGATATCAATACTGGTCGTCAAACGCAGATCGACGATCTGAACCTAAATCATCGAACTCAAAATTTCAAAACAGAAATTTTTATTCTTTTGAAAATTATATTCAAACTCAAAATTTTGTCAATCTTTTTACCCAATGGTTCATCTCTCCTAGGAAATTTCATCCATTAGGTTACAAAGATCAACCTGAATATTCTTTTATTTCTGATTATTATGAAAAAGAACCAGGACCCAAGGTAATCTGGGTCAAGAACTCCTAACCCCTTATTTCAGGAAAAAACCCTTCAGTACAGGGGTAGTTGTATAAGGGGAGACTGCTTTAAAGAATACAGCATCAGCAGTGTCAATTAAATCAGGGAGATGATGTCAAGGAAATTGTTGAATACAACAGGGGCAACATATCTGAAATAAGCTCAGTTATAGACAAGCAACAAAACAACTACAGAGCCTATCATAAGATTTTCATATTTATATCTCAAAACTTTGTTGTTGTATATTTTATGTTTCAAAGCACCTTTTTTAAACTTGCTTTGTTCCTTTTATATAAATAGTATCCTCATCCAAATAGCGGGAGATTGTTGGAACCCTAGTTTGGATTTGGGTAAGGAATACTATTAGGATGCTTTTAGATTGACCCAAAATATATAGTCAGGGTCATAGGATTATTTCTAGGTCTGACTTAAAAAGAACTCCAGAGAAATGTTGCAGAAATTAGTTTTGACAAGAGAAGAAAATCAGTTCGACGATAGTCGAACTCAGCTCGATGATAGTCGAACTTAGCTCGACGATAGTCGAACTCAGGTCGACGAAACTAAGAATTCTATCTCTGAGTTGAGCTCGACGATCTCTGAGTTGAGCTCGACGATCTCCGAGCTCCGGTCGACGGTCGCTGATCTCTAGGCAGAATCTAGCTCGACGCATAGATTATTCAGGTCGATGATCTCTGAACTGAGGTCGAAGAATTCTGTGGAGTATTCAAGACAGATTTTAACAGCTGGCAGAATTAAATTAAGGCATTTAATATCTCGCGGATTTAATGCATATAGCCGTTCAACAGCAGCAATTAATGTGATTAATTCCCGAGACAGCTTTATCTCTCGGGAATGCCTCTGTCGTTTCAAGATAGAGTTAATTTAAATGTTTGAATTACGGCCAGGGGGAATATATACGGTTTTTGGAATTTTGCAGGACAATAACAAGAAGAAGAACTCAGCTATAAGTTTTCTTACAAAAAATGAACTTCATTTTCTTCATCTACTCCGGGCTTTCAAGAGACAATCAATCAATATCAGTCTTAAAGCTTGTTGGAGAACAACATCAACTTAAAGTCCTGCACCCTGAAGCAAAGCTTCCACTCCTGAACTATTCTACATCTCAGGGGGAGCTCTGAAATCATTAAAAATCCACTAGTCTTCTCTCAGATCATTGACAGAGAAAACATCATCATTTCTTTTCCCTTTCCTGTGTACAGGGTTATCTCTCCCTTCAAAAGTGAACTCTTTGTGATAGGCCACCTGATCAAAAACCTATTTATTTTTAGGCACCTGATCAAAAGCCTATTGAATTTTAGGCACCTGATCAAAAGCCTAAAGGGTTTCTAGATTTACCTGAAAGAGATCTTGTGGTGGCAGGGTACCTGATCAAAAACCTGTAGTGGATTCCTACCAGGGTAGTAGAAGAGTGGATGTACCCAGTTTTGGGGAACCACTATAATCCTTGTGTCATCTGGATTGCTTGCTTTTCCTTCTTTATTTTATGTGCTGTGATTTTCTTTTACTAATATAAATATATATATATATATATATATCTGAGTAAACATAAGATCTATCCTCTCTTTCAAAATGTCATGTCCAGCGATGTCTTCCACCATCTCTTGGCATGGGACTCCAAGCAAGAGACAACCAAAGGCACCCTCTCCTCCCAAGGGCATCGTATCCTAGTCAGCATCTCATACATGATGTCCAGCCACTCCTCCGTCCGACCGCCGAATCTGTCCCCAAGTAGGATGGGGGAGAAAGTCCTCGAAAAATGCTCAACCAGTTAGCCCCCGGTTTTGGCTGCGGAGCCAGAACCTGCTGAGCCTTGAAAGCCTCCTGTATGGTTGTCAGAGTTTGCCCAATCTCCGACTGCAGAGATGGAGTGGGGACCGAGGATGGTGGTGCAACATTCAGAGTCAGCAGGACTCTGCCCTATGATGTAGGCTGTGTTGGGGGCTGCGTAACAAAAGTCATTTGTAAGTAATCGTTCAATCCTAATTTAAAGTGGACAATTTACATGTGATCCCCCATATGGGCACACGACTTCTTCCGCTGCTTAGTTTGTCCCCAAACTAAACTCGTGCGGGGGTGACCCAGGGGTTGTGGACTGCTACTTTTCCGATCGAGGTCTGCTATGATACCACTTATAAGACCCCATTTTTTTCTTTTCAAACTACCGGGGTCTTAGGCCCAGAACCGCCGCTTTGCGGTGACACCTTCACACCCGGGAAGGTCGCCACTATAAAACGCCTATCCTGCCGGCCGATTCGATCACAAGACAGTAGCAAAATAAAGAAGAAAGCAAGTCCACAACAATTACATATAAAGTAAATAGTCTCCACAAAGGGAGTATCCATAGATTTAATAAAAGTACAGAAAACTTGGGCTCATGCCCGGTACATCTAGATCCTCAATACATATCTCTCAATCGCGGAAGCAAAACTAAAATAACTACTAGCGATCAGGACTCACAGTCCCAGCTGTATGAACTCCGGTACTAGACTGTCCCATCTCCAAGCGTGTCGACCTCCAGGGCTGCTCCTCCATGTTGGGCTCCACAGTCCCCTCAAATGATGTGGTTCGAAAACCATTAGTCTAAAAGACTAAGCCCTATCATCCCCCACCCCTTTCCCCATGGCTCCTAGGCACCGAGCGGGGAGGAGGAAAGGAGAGGTAATGAAGGTGGAGAATGACAAGTAATAGGTGACGGCGGAACTAGTCTAGCAGTTCTATGTAAACATGTAGTAGTAACAAAAGCTTGTAGAGTAAGCATAAGTATACAAAGGCAAAATACAAAATATGTAACCTTAACTTATAAGAATGCCCATACAAACTTTTAAGCTAAGGGATCTTCTGCAAGGCTCCTATCGTATAAAAAGTCCCATACCAATTTATACAATTGGGTGTCTGTTTTCTAGCAAGCATACAAGTGTATTTACTGAAAAAAAACCTTAACTTATAAAAACACACGCACGAACTTATAAATCAAGGGGTCGTTTTTAGGGCCTATTGTATAAAGTGTCCCATACCACTTTATATAATAGGTGTCAGGGTTATATGCAATGGTTATGCTATGACATGCAATTATGCCATGATGTGAACATGCAAGTGCAACTCACCCACTCGGCTCTGTGTACACAGACCTTTAGTTCCCCCTTTCTGGAGCCGAACCTCCCAGGATACCTCCGTAGTGGCAAACGGAAGCGGTGGGTTGGGCCTTGCCCACCTCTAAACAGGTAATTGCACTACCAGTTAGACCTATCATACGCCTCAATGTTGGTTCCCTAAGCGGAGCTCCTGCGCACTCTTGCCGGCTGGCGCACCAGACTTTTATGGCGAAGTGCTAAACTACACTTGCAGAGTCAACGTATTTGCGTCGATGCATCGACCCTCCAATACCGAATACCCACCACCTTATACTTTATGCACATGCAACCTTAATGCATCATCCACCGAGCCAAAGCTCCCCGGACTATCCCGTCCGTCATAACCAACAACCGAGCCAAAGCTCCCCGGACTATCCTGTCAGTCACAATCAATTACTGAGCCAAAGCTCGCCGGGCCAACCTGCCCATCACAGAAATCCCCCGGGCCTACAGCCCGTGTGAACCAACCTAACATCCCAAGACATCGAGGTGAGTGAAAGTGAAACCCTAGTTATACTAGTTTCCCTTGAAGTTTATTATTCCTACTGTTTAGGTTAGCCCAGGACTGCCCCCGGCATACCCCGTGAAGGGATCTCAAAGGGCACTAGGAACTACGAATGGCTGAAGCCCAAAGCTCCCTTTCGCAAGGCACTTATTGTTATTGGTTAATACCCGAATCCCGATCACTTAGTATTTCGTTGGATGTAATCCTAGTGTGTTTTAACTCTTTCTCTCTCCCCACGGGGAAGACGATGTTTCGTCGACCCCGAGCACCTCTTACCACTAGTCAAACCTCCCACTCCTCATCACAACTCCCGATGATGCACTCATTTCACTTACCAGATCAACACACCAACATCTCAACTTTCCTGGTTCATCTGCACCTTATCATGATTCTACAGTTTTACTAAACGCAGACCATCCTAAGCTGTATGATGTATACAATGGGAGGAACTAAAAATTATCATCCAATATCCCTATATTAATTATTGAGGGTCTATCATGACATGTTTAGCCTAAATCTAGAATTTCATAATTTTCCTAATTTACTTGATAATTTATTTAATTTCTTAAGAAATCCAAATACCTTAGTTTGAACATGAAGAGCCATTTTCAGACATGCAAGATGCCAACAAAATTTATGATAATTACATGATGACTATTGAATAGTAAAATCAGAGTCTCCCAATTTTTTAGCAAGGTTTAGTCCTCTAAATATAATTTTAAATACAACCTACATTAATCATTTTAAAGAGACAAGTACTGCCAATATACTTCCAAAAATTCTGAGAAAATTCAAGGATATCATAAAGACATATAAACACTCCAAGTCAAGTTTCATAATTTATCCATGAATAATTAACTCTAAACTTGATTTTCTCATAGTAATCCAAGTTAACAGGTTAATGAACTAAGTACAGCAATTATTCATCTAAAAATTGTAATAAAATCCCCATATAGGAATATTGACCAAGGAGCACTACTGATCAAGTTTCACAACTTTACAACAAATAATGGGCTCTGATAAATTATTGAATAAGTTTCCATTTTGATGAGCTTGTGAAGTATGTACTGTAAATATGTATTTAAAAATTCTAATAAAATTCATACATGAGCATAATGGTCTAAAACTCCCTCTGCCCAATTTATTTATGACTTTCCAATGGACAATGAGTTCACAATATCCAAATAATTAAGTAGGGCTAACTCATGCATTACAAAGTAAGTTCTAATATTAATGTTCCAAAGTTCCCAATTAAATTTCCAGAGGTTGATATTAACCCTATGACTACACCACCCACGTTTCATTACTGTTCAATGAGTTTTAATAACCTATTCTACCACTACAAGGTTTGTGACCTAAACTAGGGTTAGGGTTTTGAGGGGTTTAAAAACTTCTAAATCCAATAAGATTTCTTCCAGAGGACTCTAAGTACCCTAGAGTCCTCTCCACCAAATTTCAAATCATTTCAAGGAAATTTGACTACATGCCCTTCACAAGACACCAAAAACCATCCTTAGGGTTTGGTCTTGGATCCTAGGGAAAATCTACCCCAATCCACCCCATCTTCCATGGGAGGGTGTTAAATGTCATGCCAAGTTAGTGGCCAAAATTTCAACCTCTGTTGAGATGATTTGGCCACCTAAACTCACAAGTGCACTTTTGACCTAAATACCCCTTATTGAGCCAACTTAGGGTTTGCTTGCTTCCAACCTAAACCATCACCAAAAGTGATAAAAATAAATATGGAGCCTTATACCATCCACCAAGATCACCCACAAAAATTTTGGAGGTTTTTGAGGGGTTTAAGGCACCTAATTAAATTCTATATGATTTATTAAATTATTCACAAAACTATAGAAAAATATTGTCCAAAAATTCTGATTTTTGGATAGTATGAGGGGAAGGTTATGAAAAGCATATGTCCTAAATTTTAAAGTATTTGGGTGAGTGGTTTGGTGTGGGAAATAATTTTTGTGACTAGTCATACCTAGTATAGGTTGCACCAAAATGAGCGATGTGGTCAAACCACTTATCCAAAGTAGTTGAAAATAATTTTAAATTAAAGTTACCCTCAAGTTCTACCAAGTTCATGTTGACCATATTCTCTAGTTTTGCCTCTAAGTATTTTTAATATTTATTTCAAGGTGACTGATATTAGGAGACAGAAAACTCAAAATCAGGAATTAATAAAATATCACCGGCACACATCTTAAAGCACAATCGTGGGGGCTCCTGGCTTTCTTCTTCCTATCCCAATCTTGTTTCCCGGCCACCCATCTCCCTCCCCGGCCGGCCACTACCGCCACCACCTTAGTTGAGTGGGGGCTATCACCGGGCGGCGACACGGCCGCCGGAGGGGCGATTTTCGGCGAACCCGTTAGGTTGAAAAACCATGGAAATTTCAGAAATTTTCAAACCCGATCGGGCTCAATTGAGCCCGATTCTTGCTCTAAAGATTCCTAAGATCTAAACCATGAAGAAGGAGTAGGGAAGGACCTTGCTCGCGGCCTGGAGACGTGTCGATCACCGGGATACCATGGTTGGTGGTGGCGCCGCTCGATTTTTGCAATTGCACAGTGGGCTTCCTCGGCTCCTTTAGGTTTTGTGTGGAAACCGCTCCTCTAAGTCTAGTGAGTCTTTTAAAGAGGAGAATTGGGGTTGTGGGTGAGTGTAGGCTGATACGACCATTGATGCCCTTGAAGAGTTTTTCGACCATGGAGGAGGGGGGTGAATCTGGACTCAATCCAGCCAGGAAATTGTTGGAAACTCCTCCTCTTCCCCAGAGGAGTTGAATCCAGCCATAAAAGTGGGAGGGGAATGAGGCCAAGGCATCATGTGCCATTAATGGCCATAAAAGCCATTTTTTGGCCATGGCTTTGGGTTAAACCATCTTCCACATGGCACCCTACTACTGGACCGCTATTATTGTTTAAATAAGTCCTAATGAAAGGACTGGGGCCAATTAATTCATCCTGGCGCAATTCCCAAAAAGATCAGGTTCAACCTCTTCATACGAACCTGCAAACAGGGTCGAGAATCTCTCTAAGGCAAAAGCGTTGAGACAAGCCTCCACACTCAACGCCAAAATCGCCAGGAATTTACTAAGTACAATGGCGTTGAGTGAGCTCAGCTCACTCAATGACATTCAGGCTATGGAGTTGAGTGAGCTCAACTCAATGCCATTCAGTCTATGGCATTGAGTGAGCTCAACTCACTCAACCCCATCATTCCAGAAAGTCCTTTCATGTTAATTGGAGTTGAGTGCACTCTACGCACTCAGCGCCATTCAGCCCATGGCGTTGAGTGCACTCATCGCACTCAACGCCACGAGCCCAAAAATCCTTCTAAGTAAAAATGGTGTTGAGTGCACTCAACACACTCAATGCCATTCAGCCCATGACGTTGAGTGGACTCGACGCACTCAATGCCCGAGCTCAAAATTCTTTCTAAGTAAGATGGCGTTGAGTGCACTCAACGCACTTAACACCATTCAGCCCATGGAGTTGAGAGCACTCCACTCACACAAAGCCCGAGCCCAAAAACCTGTCTAAGTAGATACCTGATCTACTCGTCGAGTCTTGTCGACTCACTCGACGCTTCCCGGACTTGAGTCAACTTGGCCTCTTTTTGGTTGACCCCAATGGGTCGTTAGAGACCCTATGGACTAGCCAAGGTGTTAAAGGTGCTGTGGTAGGGTTATGGGGTCAAGTTGAAGCCCTAAAGTCAGACCTTAGGTCTGATGTTGAGGATATGCTATAAGCAGACCAAGGTGATTTATATATTGGGCCTTGCCCACTTGATCTTGAGCTCTGATGGTTTTGTCATGACCTAGTCAAGACTAAACAAAGACCTAGGGGTCTAGTTGTGTTGGAACACCCTATTACTAATTTGGGCAAGGATCACTATGTTTTTAGGAATCAGTTTGACCTAGATGTTTAGTTGAAAAGGTCAAGTTAGAATGAGTCTAAGGCTTATAACTTAGGTTTGAAGCTGCCCCCAGGACCATTCAATGATCAAGACTTAGAGCTGAGACAAAGACAATTTTTGTCGAGCTCAGTTTGACGAAACATCGAACTCCATTCGACGATCTCTGAGCTCAACTTTGCTAAGTCATCGAACTCCGGTCAATGATCTTCGAGCTCAGATCGACGATCTGCCTTCATCTAGTTTCCAAGTCATTGAGCTCAATTCGATGATCTTCTAGTTCAGTTCGACGATCTATCCTCACTTATTCTTCAGGTTGCTGAGCTCAGTTCGACGATCGTAGAGCTCAATTTGACGTTTTCTGTCTGATGTTCAAATCCAATCTCTGAGCTCAGTTCAACGATCGTATAGCTCAGATCGACGTTTTTCTAAGAGATTGACGACTTTAAGGTTTCAAATTCAGTCGGCCTTTGGAATGTTTTTCAAATTCTCTCAGCATTTATTTCAAGAGATCTGTTAGCCTTTTTCATTTATTCTGGAGCAAGTTTCAAGGAATTTTTCAGAGAATGTTTATTGGACTTTCCTCCAGAAGAAAAAATATTTATGGAAGACATTTATGACTGCTAACTGCTATCTTGGACAGAGGATCATCCGAGAATAATATATCCAACAACAGATCAAGATTAAGAAAAGCTCAATACAGATATACACAATATAGTCAGATCAACTCAGAGAAAAATCAAGTGATCAATCCTGAAGAGTTAGATTGAAAATTAGCATACTGAAAAGTGTTCATAGCTTCAACATCAAAGACTCTAGACAAATCATATTTCAGCCTCTACTGAAATCATCTTCTGCTGGAGATCTGAAGCTTCTGAAGGCCTATCACCCTAGCAAAGCTTTCACTCCTGAACCATTCTACATCTCAAGGGGAGCTTTGACAACATCAACAATCCACTCGTCTTCTCTCATTTGATTTGAGACAGAGTAGACATCATCATCTCTTTCTTATTCTTTTCCTGTTGTAAAAGGGTTATCAAAACTCCCTTCAAAAGTTCTGAATCTGATTCTGAGAGCCTTGTCAAAACTCAGTGGTGGCAAGACACCTTATCAAAAAATCTAAATCTGGTTTTTGAGCACCTTATCAAAAGCTCATTGGTGCCCAGGACACCTGATCAACTCATCCTGCAGTGGATTCCTACCAAGGGTGGTAGAACAGTGGATGTACCCAGGTTTTTGGGGAACCACTATAGATCCTTGTGTCTTCTGGTTACTTGTGTATATTCTTTGCTGTGTGCGGTGATTTTTATTTTACTGCCTTAGTTTTATTTCTACAGCAGAGCACCTTACACCTATACATAAATTAAGTCTTTATTGCTTTGCAAATTTAAATTGTAAATTTACTTTAAAATACTCTATTCACCCCCCTCTAGAGTTGAGATAGATCTTTCTCTCACTTTCAATTGGTATCAGAGGCAGGTTGGTTGTTCATACAGGCTAACACCTGAACCAAAAGATCCTTGATAAGATCAATCTTTTAAGAGGGTTATTTTCATTATATCTAACAATATATAAAGACATGGCACAGAACAAAGATTATGAAAGCACCAGGCCTTCAGTGTGCAATCTATCCAAGTTTGCACTTTGGAAAGCAAGGATTAGACTTTATATGAATTCTATTGATGAAGACATATTTAATTCTGTTTTGACAGTATGCCCAAGTCCACCAGCAAACTCAAGTACAAATGTTGTTCCACCTCCTTCAGGAACAGATGCTGAAATAAAGAAGTGGAAGACTGCAGATGCCAAGGCCATGAATATCTTAGCTCAGACAATGTCTTATGAGATATTTCAGAAGGTAGCTGAATGCAACTCAGCCAAAGAAATTTAGGACAAACTTTCTGAGATTGTCTCAGGATCTGCTGATGAGAGAAAAGACAGAAGATCTCATCTCATAACACAATATGAGAACTTTAAAAAGGGAGAAGCTGAGTCAGTAGCAGACATGTACAACAGATTAAGTCTGATTGTCAATGAGTTAAAGACTCTGGATAAAGAAATCTCATTGACTGAGCTGAATGACAAAATCCTAATATGTTTCCCCAGCACTTGGGATTCAAGAATCTGGCCAATCAAAGATGTCAGAAGTCTAAATGAGATTACCACTGAAGCTCTCCTGGGCAAGCTCAAATCTTATGAGCTGCTCATTAAAAATAGAGAACAAGAATAGAAGGCTGTCTCACCAGCCACAAGGAAAGAGAAGTCAATAGCCTTCAAAGCTGTTGAGGACCTGCCTGAAGAAAAGGTCACAGGCAATGAGGAGCTACTTAGCTTATTGGCCAAAAGATTCTACAAAATGCTCTAAAAAGACTTCAGAAAGAGATCATACAAGGGACATGATAAGCCAAGGTATGATAAATCAAATAACAACAAGGAAGTTATATTTTTTGGTTGCAGGAAACCATGCCATATTGTGCCTGACTGTCCAGAAAATAAAAACAAGGACAAGAAAGATAGATGAGAAAGAAGAAAGGAGAAAGACCTTAAGAAGAACAGCTAAGACAAACCCTCCTCCAACAAGAACAAACATACAAGGAAGGGATTTATTGCTGAGACATGGAGTGAAACTGAAGAGGATTCTGAAGCTTCATCCAGCTCCAGTGATGATGTGGATGATGCTGATGAAAAGGAATTTTGCATGATGGCTATCAATGCATCTCAATCAGATTCAGAAGCAGAAGTGTCAGAGTCAGATTCAGAAATTCAACTAGAAGAAGACCAGGTAATCAATTCATTTGATTTCAGTTCTGAGGACTTTAAACATGAGTTTAAAGTACTATGCTTAGATCTATTAGAGTCTGAGAAGGAAATCATTTCCCTCAGAAAACAACTGTCTGAGTATAGCACTTTAAAATCAGAGAACCTAAAACTCTCTGAAGAGTTAGAATGCTATAGAGAGCAGATAGCTTCACTGAAAAGTGAACTATCCAAGGCCAAGCAGTTTGAAGAATCCCTTAATAGGAGAAGCATCAAACTGATGGATATCACAAGCACAGTGAACTCTAGACTTAATAGTACATTGGGCTTGGGTGCTTCATCCAGCAAACCTATAGTATTAACAACCCCAATCAAATTTATCTTTGATAATGGAAAGGGTGTTGTAGAGGTAGCTAGGAAGAATCCAGATTTACCTAAGGAAAATCAAGTTCAACAGAAAAAGTCGAACAAAGCTCGACGATCGTCGAATAGACCTCGGCGATCCAAGGCTGGATCGTCGAACTCAGATCGACGACTTCTTAACTCTGAACTCTGGTATAGTCGATCTTCGAATGGAGCTCGACGATTTGACCCAAGATCGTCGAACTCAAGTCGACGATCGTCAAACGGAGCTCAGAGATTTGAACCTTCTTTCAGAGGTAAATCTCAAGTCAATCCTAAAAGTCCCTCATCCCAAAGCTTCAAACCTTATACTGAATGGATACCATCCTGAAGGATATAGGAGATACCATCCTGAAGGATATAAGAGTTAGCCAGGGATGTATTTCATTTCTAAATTTAAAGGCTATCAACCTAGACCCAAGATAAACTGGGTCAAAAATATATAAGCTATTTATGTGTAGGTGAAGACCTATCCAACATCAAACCAGCAATGGTATCTGGATAGTGACTGCTCAAAGCACATGACAGGGAACAAGGAGAATCTATCATCCTTCATAACCAAACTTGGACCCAAAGTAATTTTTGGTGATTCAAACTTTGGAACAACAAAAGGATATGGTGGAACAGTCACCTTCAAGAAAGTAGCTTATGTTGAAGGACTCAAGCACAACTTGATAAGTATCAGTCAACTTTGTGATAAAGGATATCAAGTGACTTTCAATAAAGCTATATGCAAAATCAAGTCAGAAGACAACACAACTGTGTTGACAGGTAACAGAAAAGGTAACATTTACTTAGTAGATTTTCATTCATCTAAAGTAGATATTTTCCTGTTCAATTCCATATCCAGACCTAATATACTATGGCATAAGAGACTAGGACATATTAACCTTAGAACCATTGCTAGGCTATCAAAGGACAACCTTGTTAGAGGACTACCTTCTGGACCCTACAAGAAAGAAGGACTTTGCAAGGCTTGTCAATTAGGCAAGCAAACTAAAAACAGTTTAAGTCACTTAACAAGAGTGATTTACCTAGGATTTTGTACTTGTTACACATGGATCTTTTTGGACCCATTATAGTACAAAGCTTAGGAGGGAAATCCTACACTTTAGTGGTTGTAGAAGACTTCTCAAGATTCACATGGGTGTTCTTTTTAAGGAAGAAGTCTGATAACTTTAAGTGTTTGACAGAGTTTCTCAAATGTATACAGAGTGAGTTCAATACTCATATTGCCCTGATCAGAAGTGATCATGGGACAGAGTTTTATTCTCTTCTTATGCAAGAGTTCTGGCAGAGTGAAGGGATCAGGCATGAAAGTGAGGGATAAGATCAATCCTAACTCTAGAGGGGGGGGGGAGGGTGAATAGAGTGATTTAAAATAATTTTGAAAATTAAAACTTATGTGGAGAAAAGGCTTAGATTTACTTAGTGTATGGTGCTATAGCAATTAATCAAAGAAAGAAGAGAATCACAGCACAAAGCAAAACACAAAGAAACAAGCAACCAGAATGCACAAGGAGCTATAGTGGTTCCCCAAAATCTTGGGTAGTCCACTCTTCTATCACCCTTGATAGGAATCCACTTCAAGATGAGTTGATCAGGTGTCTTGAGCACCAGAGAGTTTTTGACCAGGTTCTCACAAACCAAAGGGGCTGATTTTTGGCCAGGTTTCAGCAAAACCAAAGGTAACTTTTGAAGGGAGTTAAAACCCTGTACAGAAAGAAAAAAGAAAAAGCTGATGGTGTCTTCTCTATCAATAAGTAGAGAGAAGCAAAGTGGATCTGTTGATGTTGTCAGAGCTCCCCCTGAGATCAAGAAGTAGTTCAGGAAGGAGAACTTTGCATAAGGGTGACAGGTCTTCAATGATCTGATCTGCTCCAGCAAAAGATGATCCAAACAAGTTGGATGGTTGTGTCTGAAGCAATCAGAATTCCTGTGTGTAAGCTTGAATGAATATCACAGAGAGCAAGAGAGAGAGGTATGTTATTGTTCTCTGTTGACTGATAGAATATATCTCTGAATTCTTCTTCTGAGTCTTTGATAACCGTTGGCAGCCAGCATTAAATGCTTTCCTTAAATGTCCATGTCTCCAAAGGAAGTGTCAGGCAAACATTCCTTAGAAAATTCCTTGAGCCATGCACTAGATTTGCTGTAACGGTCAATAAATCTTCAGCATTAATTGTTCTGACAGAAGGAATTTGAATTCCTATTCAAAACTGACGGGAGTCTGGAAAACGTCGAGCTCCAAATAAAACGTCGATCTGAGCACGACACACGTCGGCCAGAGAGAGGTTTCAGAAGGCAAAACTGGGGTTGACGGAACGTCGAGCTTAGGTCGACTCCACGTCGAGCTGAGGTCGACTCAGCGTCGAGCTGAGTTCGACTCTGCGTCGAGCTGAAGTCAACTCTGCGTCGAGCTGAGGAAGACTCTAACTAACCTATGTGAACTTTATAACAACAAGGAGGTCACAACACAAAATCCCTATAGAAATATAGTCATCCTGCCCCAAATAGTAATAGGGTGTTCCAACAATCTCCCCCTATTTGGATTAGGATTACTATTTACATGCATTTAGGGAAAAAAAAGAAGTAAAGCAAAACAGAGCTGAATAAAATACAACCAGACATATGACAGAATAAAGCAGCATATATATAACACTATATAGCAGCAATAATGTTTAATGTCCTGTATCCAGCAGAAAAAAAGAAATGAGATGCCTTACATTACTTTTCCTTTGGAGCTTTGTCTTGATCACTTCCCTTGAAGATAATTTCCCTGTTAGGATTTGTAGCATCCTTCTTGGATATGTAATCTTCAGCTGCACCTAAGGATTTCTGGCTTTTTCCACTAGCTGGTACAGCTGCAGGATGAAGCTACATATACTTATCAGAATCAAAGAATTTCTTTGATTTGTATTTATCCAATTCTTCTCTCCTTTGATCTGACATGGTGCTGATTTGAGAGGTGTCCAGACCTTTTGCTCTAGCTCTGTCAATCTCATTCAGAGCAGCCATCTCAGTCATCCTGGCCTTCCAGTAAGCTGGAGTTTTAGTAGGATCTTCAAAAGGAATAGCTGGTTCATATCTGTTGGCAGAGTGTTCTTGATGAGTTCTTGGAGTGAAGTCAACTCTGGGTCTGTAAGGATAGGGACCAGAGGTTGGATCAATGGGTCCTCCCCTTTGGTAAGGTTGAGATCCTGATCTTCCTCTGGACTGCCTGCCTCTATTGTATCCTCTTTGCTGGTTTCCACTTTGCTGATTTCCCCTTTGCTGGTTATACCCTTGAGATCTTCTTGACTGATAGGTCTTGCCATGCAGAGATGATGGGGCAGGATTGGAAGAGAGGCTTGCACTTGCACCTGCATCTGGAGGAGGTGGAGGTGGAGGCTGAAGGACAGACTTGGAGGGGCCTTCATTGAACTTTCTTTTCTTCTTCATTGCCTTTCTTTGGTTTAGAGAGTATTGCATCCAGGGCTCAGTGATTTCACAGTTGTACTTGATGTAGTAAGGGATGTCATGATCTGTGGTTCTAGCCAATGGAACTCTTTTCATTGCTTTGGATCTTGCTTTCCTCTTCCTTGCAATGGTTGCAGAGGAGTCATCAGAATCAGTTGCAAATTCATCCTCTGAGCTTTGAGATTCATCATAAGGATCTATGTAGGTTCTCTTTGAGATAGGAAAATTGATGGGGGCTGGAGCATCTGAAGAAGTAACTGGAGGAAGGTCTGCTGACAGTGTAGAAGAGGAGTCTAACACTTCAGGAGAGGGAATAGCCTCAGGAGCCATAGAGGCTGAGGTGGCTAGTTCCTGAAGAACTTGTGAGACAATGGTCTCAACTTCATCTGGTGTCTCAATCAATTCACCTGAAGTTTCTGAGGGAACAGTCTTAGCAGCTACTACTGCTTCAACAACAATATCATCACAAGCAGGAGCCATAGCTACCACTACTGCATCAAGGATCATGGCATCAACAGCCAAGGAGGATGGAATGATCTTCTGAAAAGGGACAATGGCCCTAGACAGGTCTTCTTGAGGAGGCAGGAGGCTATAGTTACTGAAGTGAAGATGTGCTGGAAGGTGGAAGCTCTGGACAGAAGATGCCAAGGACTGAAAGTCTAAGGCACTGCTGATCATCTGAACTGAACCTTGAGGAGGAGCCTCAGAGGTCATCTGAACTTCTACTGTTGAGACTGTCTCTAAACAAGCCTGTACTACCTGTACTGCTGAAGGCTGCAGCTCTTCTTCTGCTGACATCTCCCCCTGCCTAGAATCAGTGGCAGCTGACTCTAGGCCCCCAGAAGAAGGGCATGCCAGATAGGATGAGAGGGATGAGACTGAGGCAGAGAGAGAGCTCAGGGAAAGGACTAGAGGAGCCAGCTTGGCATCCAATAGAGAGGAGAGCCTAGGGGCCAAAATATCAAAAAGCTTATTGGCCAAGGGCAAAAGATCTACTTGCTCAAGTGGGACTTGAGTAGAGGTAGAGGGAGCAGCAGAGAAGGTGAAGGTAGAAGATGTTGTTGGTGTTGCAGACATGGGAGGGATAGCTGATTCATGGATGGAGGATAGAAGAAGTTCTGAAAAAGTTGATGAAGGATGGAAGTCATGAGGAGAGGAGGGATAGGCATCCATGAAGGATTCATCATGAATGTCAAGGGAAAGGATGTCCTCATGAGATGAGAAGTCCAAGCTCAAGGAAGAAGAGGTGATGAGTGGAGGAATGGAGGATGCAATAGTAGAAATGGATGAAGGGATGGGTTGAGTGGATGAGATGATTGATGTTGTTGGAATGAAAGAGGATGGGAGGATGATGGAGGAAGATGGCAAAATCCCTGCTTCTGGGCCAGTAGACTGAGGAAGAGTGACCTCTACAGTCATGGTGTCTGCAGAAGTCCTCATTGCTGCAGCTGCCCTGGAGTTCACAATCTTCCTGTCCCACTTGCCAATCAGTGCACAAGTGAGCCTCTTAGAAGCATTGATGTGCTTCTTTGAGGACACAAGCAACTGAGGGCAACAGTGGTTCAGAATCAAACCAAGAACCCTTCCAAAGTGGACAAAGTTCTTATCCATTTTCTTCTTAATCATATCAAAAACAATCAAACCCCAATTGGGATGCTTCTTATCCAAAATTCCAGCCATAATGCAAAACTGATGCCTAGTAATGGCATCGTGTGCAGTCCTCTTTGCACAGATTACCTTGCTTGTGATATCTGCTAACAGCCTAAACTCAATAGCTAGGTTAACTTTTAAAAGTTTAGAGGGGTTACCAGAATTATGCCCCATTCTGTCTAGCATCACAACAAACTCTTCTACAGAGAGTTCTATCTCATCATCTCCAACAGCAAAACCGAAAACCTCTGAAATGATTGGAGGAGAAATGGCTACCTCATTCCCTGAAATTGTTCCAGTCATCGTACTGTTATCTGAATTCACTGCAGTAAAAATCCATTCTTTGATTTCAGCTTCTGGAAGAGGGATCCTGGTTGTCATGAAGTTAACCAGGTGCTGCTCTTTGAATAGCTCCAGAATATCAAGAAAATTCTGCGAAGATCCATCAAAGGAGTCGATGTCGATGTCAAAACCTGAATCAAACTTCATTGCCGCCAATACACCTGCAGCAATCGCCATTATCCTGCAAATAGATACCTTCCAAGATCAAGAGTAAAGGATTTGGAGGGAAAAAGCTTGAGCAGAAAAATATGAGAGCGCAACTGCGAACGACGGAGAAGAATAATTTTATACTAGGGTTCAACGCAGAATTGGAAAGAACGTCAAGCTCAGGTCGACGCTCTAAGGCTCTAGGGGAACTAAAACGGCTCAACAGCTTGCAGCTTAGGTCGACGTTCGACGCTTGGGCTGATGCTATACGTCGAGCTCGGGTCGGCGTTGAACGAAGGCGTCGACCGAAGGGAGAAAAACTCAAGAAGCCAGGGAGCTGTGAACTTAGTTCGACGCTAGAAGTTGAGGTCAACGTTCGACGCTTTTGAGGGCGACGGACCGTCGATCTTAGTTCGACGCAGCGTCGAGCTTAGTTCAGAGCTCAAAGAAACCACTCAGACAGAGGAATTTTAAAATGAAATTTTTCCTATTCCTGTTAATTAAGGATTTCAAAATCTTGGAGTTTTAATTTATACTGTCTCCATCTAGCATTCCCAACTGATTGAGGAAGAAGAAGTGCTTCTTTTCATCCAAGGGCTTGGTGAAAATATCTCCTCTTTGTAGTTCAGTGGAAATATACTCTAGTGCAATTTTCTTCTTTTCTACATTATCCCTTAAGAAGTGATGTCTGATCTCTATGTACTTAGTCCTACTATGGAGAACTGGATTTTGTGCAATGTAAATTGCACTAGTATTATCACAAAAGATTTTAGACATCTCTAAGTTGTAGCCATAGTCTAGGAGCTGGTTTTGAATCCACAAAATCTGTGAGCAACAACTGCCTGCAGCCATGTATTCAACTTCAGCAGTTGATGTGGACACAGAAGTTTGCTTCTTACAAAACCAGGAGACAAGTCTATCACCAAGGAATTGACAAGTTCCACTGGTGCTTTTCCTGTCTACTCTACATCCAGCATAATCAGAATCTGAAAATCCAGTTAGATCAAATCCTGAGTCATGTGGATACCAGAGACCTAGATTAGGACAACTTTTTACATACCTAAGAATCCTCTTAACTAATGTGAGGTGGGACTCTCTAGGGCTTACTTGGAATCTAGCAAAAATGCATGTAGCAAACATTATGTCTGGTCTACTAGCTGTTAGATAAAGTAATGAGCCAATGATTGCTCTATAGTTTGTCTGATCAACTGGTTTTCCAGATTCATCAGCATCTAAAACAACATTTGTAGGCATAGGTGTTTTCATAGAGGTTGCTTCAGACATTCCAAATTTCTTAACCAGTTCTCTTGCATACTTGGTTTGAGAAATAAAAATGCCATCCACATGTTGTTTAACTTGCAGTCCTAGAAAGAAAGCAAGCTCACCCATGCTACTCATTTCAAACTTTGAATGCATAAGTTGTGAGAACTTTTTGCATAAGTTTGAATCAGTAGACCCAAATATGATATCATCTACATAAATTTGTACTAGTAGGATATGGGACCTATGGGTTCTAATAAAGAGAGTTTGGTCTACTCTACCCCTTTTAAAATCATTTTCCAATAAAAAACGAGCTAAGGTCTCATACCATGCTCTAGGAGCTTGCTTGAGACCATATAAAGCTTTATGCAGTTTAAAAACATGATCAGGAGAGGTTGGAGAGATAAAACCTGGAGGTTGCTTTACATAAACCTCTTCCTTGATGTCTCCATTGAGAAAAGCACTCTTGACATCCATCTGATATACCTTGAATCTCTTGTGAGCTGCATATGCAAGAAAGATTCTTATGGCCTCCAACCTTGCAACTGGTGCAAAGGTTTGGTCATAATCAATCCCTTCTTCTTGGCAATATCCTTGTGCAACAAGTCTTGCCTTATTTCTCACAATTATTCCTTGATCATCCAACTTGTTCCTGAATACCCATTTGGTTCCAACAATTTGCTGGTTTCTTGGTCTTGGTACTAATTCCCAAACTTTATTCCTTTCAAATTGATTCAACTCCTCTTGCATTGCAATGATCCAGTTTGGATCTTGCTCTGCATCTTGTATTGTTTGAGGCTCAATTTGAGAAAGAAAGCAAGTGTGCATAATATTGTGATTAACTTGATTCCTTGTTTGCACACCTACTGAGATATCTCCAATTACTTGTGAAATTGGGTG
This sequence comes from Platanthera zijinensis, assembly GCA_039513925.1. NCBI lineage: Eukaryota > Viridiplantae > Streptophyta > Magnoliopsida > Asparagales > Orchidaceae > Platanthera > Platanthera zijinensis. The sequence continues at coordinate 68,075,211 of CM077092.1, read as the reverse complement.
ATCTCTTGCTGTTACTAAATCAACAAGGGGTGTTGATGGTGCATCAACCTGTGTTGTTGTTTCCTCTTGTGGAACAACAACTGGTTCTTCAATTTGTTGACCATTTGAGCTTTCCAAACCCTGAGATTCCTCTTCATTGTCACTAAGTTCAGTGTCTTGCTGAATTGTTGAAGGTAATGAATCTTTGTCTGTGATGGTAAGCTGCTTCAGATTTTCTGAAATTGAATGTTCCTGCAAATTGCTTATGGTAGAAGTCTCCTTCTCCTTATAAGACATATTAGTTTCATCAAATGTAACATGCATGGATTCTTTAATTTTATTAGAGCGCTTGTTAAAAACCCTATAAGCCTTGCTAATCATGGAGTATCCCAGAAACACTCCTTCATCGGCTTTGGCTTCAAATTTAGCTAGGTATTTCTTGTCATTATTGTGAATGAAGCAAATGCAACCAAAGATTTTGAAATAGTTTACTTTAGGTTTCTTCCCTTTGAGTAACTCATAGGGAGTCTTACCCTTCAGTTTATGTATTAGGCTTCTATTCAACACATAGTTGGAGGTGTTCACAGCCTCTGCCCAAAAGGTTAGAGGAAGGTGAGCATCTGTCAACAATGTTATGGCAGATTCAATAAGGGTTCTATTTTTCCTTTCAACTACCCTATTTTGTTGAGGAGTTCTCGGAGCTGAGAAAGTGTGCCTGATACCTTCCTTCTGACAGAACTCTAGCATAAGAAGAGAATCAAACTCTGTCCCATGATCACTTCTGATCAGGGCAATGTGAGTATTGAACTCAATCTGTATGCCTTTGAGAAAATCTGTCAAAATCTTGAAGTTATCAGACTTCTTTCTCAGAAAGAACACCCAAGTGAATCTTGAGAAGTCATCTACAACTACTAAAGCATAAGATTTCCCTCCTAGGCTTTGTACATTAATTGGTCCAAAAAGGTCCATGTGCAATAAGTACAAAATTCTAGGTGAATCACTCTTATTAAGTGACTTGAAACTATTTTTAGTTTGCTTGCCTAATTGACAAGCCTTGCAAAGTCCTTCCTTCTTGTAGGGACCAGAAGGTAGTCCTCTAACAAGGTTGTCTTTGGATAACTTAGCAATGGTTCTAAGGTTCACATGTACTAATCTTTTATGCCATAGTTCATTAGGTTTGCTAAGGGAGTTAAATAAACAAATATCTACTTTAGATGAATTGAATTCAACTAGGTATATGTTATCTTGTCTATTACCAATTAAAACAGTGTTGTTATTTAATGCAATATTACATGCTGAGTTGGAAAACCAAACCTGATAACCAGCATCACATAGCTGGCTGATGCTGATTAAGTTGTGCTTTAGTCCTTCCACATAGGCCACTTTCTTGAATGTAATTGACCCTATTTTGACTTGGCCATAGCCTTTTGTTTGTCCAAAATTTGAATCTCCAAAGATTACTTTGGGTCCATGTTTGGCTTTGAAGGACACAAGGTTCTCCTTGTTGCCAGTCATGTGCTTTGAGCACCCACTGTCCAAGTACCACTGCTGGTTCTCAATTGGATAGGTCTTTATCTGCACATACAACAAATCAATTGTTTTTGACCCAGTTTACCTTGGGCCTTTCTTGATATCCCTTAAATTCTGAAATAAAAGACATCTCAGGTTGGCTCTTATAGCCTACAGGATGATATCTCCTAGGAGGTATTATCCATTCAGCATAAGGGTTAAAGTGATGAGATGTGGAGCTGGAATTAAATCTTGAATTAACCCCTGAGAACTGACTTTTGCTCTGAACTTGGCTCGACGCACGTCGAGCTTCGGTCGACGGACTCTGGTGAGTGAGTCGAGCTCCATTCGACGGCGAAGTCTTGCTTTGTTCAGAAGGTAGAAGGCGTCGACCTGAGTTCGACGTTTTCTTGCGATTACGTCGAGCTCTGGTCGACGTCCGTCGAGCTTCGTTCGACGCTTTTTGTCCAGTTTCCTGGGTTAAGTCAGCATTCTTCCTAGCCACTATCAAGACTCCTTTACCTTTGTCACTGGTAAATTTGATTGGAGTTGTCAGCACTATGGGTTGGCTGGATGAGGCACCCAAGCCCAGTGAACCATTCAATCTTGAGTTCACTGTACTTGTGATGTCCATTAATTTGATACTTCACCCATTAAGGGTTTCTTCAAATTGTTTGGCCTTAGATAGCTCACCTTTCAGTGAAGCTATCTCCTCCCCACACTGCTTCAACTCTTCTAAGAGTCTAAGATTATCTGAGTTAACGGATTTGCATTCAATCAATTGTTCTCTAAGAGTTATAATTAACTTTTGAGATTCAATCAAGTCAACGCACATAGATTTGAACTCAGATTTAAATTCATCAGAATTAAAATCAAATGAATCTATTACCTGATCCTCAGTAAGTTCCTGATCAGATAGGTGGTCATCATCAAGCTCTGAATCAGTATTCTTTTGAGATGCATTGATGGCCATCATGCAGAATCCTTTTTCTTCTACATTATCCTCATCATCACTAGAGCTGGATGATGAATCAGACTCATCTGAGTCACTCCAGGATTCAGCCACAAATCCTTTTCTGGTGTGCTTGCTGTTGCTGGAGGAAGGCTTGTCATGGTACTTCCTTGACTCCTTATCCTTCCTTTTATCTTTTCTTTCCTTCTTGTCCCTTTTGTCCTTATCTTGATTTTCTGGACAGTTGGTGACAATGTGTCCTGATTTCCTGCAGCCAAAACAGATAATATCTTTATTAGTAGATCTGTCATACCTTGGCTTGTCTTTGTCTTTGTCTTTGGATGACCATCTTCTAAAGTTCTTTTTATTCAGCTTATTGAACCTTTTGACAAGTAGGCTCATAAGCTCTTCATTTCCCAACACCTTTTCTTTAGGTTGTTCTTCCTGTGCCTTGAAGGCAATGGTTTTCTCAACCTTTTCAGTTGGTGTGGATATCTTCTGCTCTTCTTCTCTCTTCTTAATGAATTGCTCATAACTCTTGAGCTTTCCTAGAAGAGCTTCTGTGGATAACTCACAGACATTCCTTCCATCTTTAATTGACCAGATTCTTGAGTCCCAAGAGCTAGGGAAACAAGTCAGTATCTTGTCATTTATCTCAGTGAGAGATATGTCCTTTTTTAGTGATCTAAGCTCACTGATGATTAGGCTCAGTCTGTTGTACATGTCAGCAACTGACTCAGACTCTGCCTTTTTGAAGTTCTCATACTGGGTGATGAGGTAGGATCTCCTATCCTTTCTTTCATCTGCAGAACCTGATACAATTTCTGAAAGTTTTTCCCAGATCTCTTTGGCAGTATTGCATTCAGCTACTTTCTAGAAAATGTCATCTGACATGATTTGAGCCAAGATGTTCATGGCTTTAGCATCTGCTGCCTTCCACTTCTTTATGTCAGCATCAGTTCCTGAAGGAGGAGGAACAGCTGATGTACTTATTTCTGTGGGAGGCCTTGGACAATCTGTCAACACAGAATTAAAGATGTCCTCATCAAATGAATTCATGTAAAGTTTAATCCTTGCTTTCCATAGTGCAAACTTAGAGAGATTGCACATAGGAGGTCTGGTGCTAGCAAAGTCCTTGTTTTGTGCCATGAGTTTTAAAGATAAGTAAAACTAAAAGAAATAACCCTTTTGAGAGAGATGATCTTATCAGAGATCCTTTGATCCAGGTGTTAGCCTGTATGAGTGATCAACCTCCCTCTGATACCAATTGAAAGTGAGGGATAAGATCAATCCTAACTCTAGAGGGGGGGTGAATAGAGTGATTTAAAATAATTTTGAAAATTAAAACTTATGTGGAGAAAAGGCTTAGATTTACTTAGTGTATGGTGCTATAGCAATTAATCAAAGAAAGAAGAGAATCACAGCACAAAGCAAAACACAAAGAAACAAGCAACCAGAATGCACAAGGAGCTATAGTGGTTCCCCAAAATCTTGGGTAGTCCACTCTTCTATCACCCTTGATAGGAATCCACTTCAAGATGAGTTGATCAGGTGTCTTGAGCACCAGAGAGTTTTTGACCAGGTTCTCACAAACCAAAGGGGCTGATTTTTGACCAGGTTTCAGCAAAACCAAAGGTAACTTTTGAAGGGAGTTAAAACCCTGTACAGAAAGAAAAAAGAAAAAGCTGATGGTGTCTTCTCTATCAATAAGTAGAGAGAAGCAAAGTGGATCTGTTGATGTTGTCAGAGCTCCCCCTGAGATCAAGAAGTAGTTCAGGAAGGAGAACTTTGCATAAGGGTGACAGGTCTTCAATGATCTGATCTGCTCCAGCAAAAGATGATCCAAACAAGTTGGATGGTTGTGTCTGAAGCAATTAGAATTCCTGTGTGTAAGCTTGAATGAATATCACAGAGAGCAAGAGAGAGAGGTATGTTATTGTTCTCTGTTGACTGATAGAATATATCTCTGAATTCTTCTTCTGAGTCTTTGATAACCGTTGGCAGCCAGCATTAAATGCTTTCCTTAAATGTCCATGTCTCCAAAGGAAGTGTCAGGCAAACATTCCTTAGAAAATTCCTTGAGCCATGCACTAGATTTGCTGTAACGGTCAATAAATCTTCAGCATTAATTGTTCTGACAGTAGGAATTTGAATTCCTATTCAAAACTGACGGGAGTCTGGAAAACGTCGAGCTCACAATAAAACGTCGATCTGAGCACGACACACGTCGGCCAGAGAGAGGTTTCAGAAGGCAAAACTGGGGTTGACGGAACGTCGAGCTTAGGTCGACTCCACGTCGAGCTGAGGTCGACTCAGCGTCGAGCTGAGTTCGATTCTGCGTCGAGCTGAAGTCGACTCTGCGTCGAGCTGAGGAAGACTCTAACTAACCTATGTGACCTTTATAACAACAAGGAGGTCACAACACAAAATCCCTATAGAAATATAGTCATCCTGACCCAAATAGTAATAGGGTGTTCCAACAAGGCATACATTCTCAGCTCCTAGAACTCCTCAACAAAATGGGATAGCAGAAAGGAAAAATAGAACCCTAATTGAATCTGCAACTACATTGTTGTCAGAAGCTAACCTTCCTCTATCCTTTTGGGCTGAGGCAGTGAACACGTCCAACTATGTACTGAATAGAAGTTTGATACATAAACTGAAGGGAAAGACTCCTTATGAATTACTCAAAGGGAAAAAACCTAAAGTAGATTACTTCAAAATTTTTGGTTGCATTTGTTATATTCACAACAATGACAAGAGATATATAGCAAAATTTCAAGCAAAAGCTGATGAAGGAGTGTTTCTGGGATACTCCATGATCAGTAAAGCTTATAGGGTTTATAATAAAACTACTCAAAAAATAAAAGAATTTGTCCATATTTCCTTTGATGAAACTAATATGTCTTTCAAGGAGAAGAATACTTCTACCAGAGAACATTTGCAGGTACATTCTCTAGTTAAAGACTTGGACAGATTGCAAGTTACTCAAAAGGATGAAAGTAGTGAAGATGAAGAAGCTGCTCAGCATCTGGAAGAAAATCTTCTTGAAGAGCCAGTTGCTGTTCCACAAGAGGAAACAACAACACAGGTTGGTGAATAATCAACAACCCCTGTTGATTTAGTAACATCAAGAGATCATCCAATCTCCCAAGTGATTGGAGACATCTCAGCTGGTGTGCAAACCAGAAATCAGGTCAATCAAAATCTTATGCACACTTGCTTTCTCTCTCAAATTGAACCTCAATCCATTCAAGATGAAGAGAAAGATCCACACTGGATCATTGCAATGCAAGAAGAGTTGCATCAATTTGAAAGAAACAAAGTCTGGGAACTAGTGCCTAATCTAAGGGATCATTCCATTGTTGGAAAAAAATGGGTTTTCAGAAACAAATTGGATGATCAAGGAATCATTGTAAGGAACAAGGCAAGGCTAGTTGCTCAAGGCTACTCTCAAGAAGAAGTAATAGACTATGACCAAGACCTTTGCACCAGTTGCAAGGTTAGAGGCCATCAGGATATTCCTAGCTTATGGTTCTCACAAGGGATTTATGGTCTACCAAATGGATGTGAAGAGAGATTTTCTCAATGGGGAGATCAAAGAAGAAGTCTATGTCAGACAACCACCAGGTTTTGTCTCTCTAACTCATCCTGATTATGTTTTCAAACTGCATAAAGCATTATATGGTCTAAAGCAAGCTCCTAGAGCATGGTATGAGACCCTAGCATGCTTTCTTCTGGAAAATGATTTTATTAGGGGGAGAGTAGACCAAACTCTTTTTATTAAAACCCATAAGTCCCATACCCTACTAGTACAAATTTATGTAGATGATATTATATTTGGGTCTACTGATTCAAACTTGTGCAGAAGGTTTTCCAATCTAATGCATTCTAAATTTGAAATGAGTAGCATGGGTGAGCTATCCTTCTTCTTAGGATTGCAAGTCAAACAACATGCTGAAGGCATATTTATTTCTCAAACCAAGTATGCAAAAGAGTTGGTTATGAAATTTGGTGTGTCTGATGCATCATGTATGAAAACACCCATCCCTACCAACGCTGTATTGGATGCTTATGAACATGGGAAACCAGTTGATCAGAAAACATATAGAGCAATGATTGGCTCTTTATTGTACCTTATAACTAGTAGGCCTGATATAATGTTTGCTACATGTATATGTGCTAGATTCCAAGTTAGCCCTAGAGAGTCACACTTAACTTTAGTAAAGAGGATTCTTAGGTATGTTAAAAGCTGTCCAAATATAGGTCTCTGGTATCCAAAAGATTCAGCATTTGACTTAACTAGATTTTCAGATGCTGATTATGCTGGATGCAGAATAGACAGGAAAAGCACCAGTGGAACTTGTCAGTTTTTTGGTGATAGACTTGTCTCATAGTTTTGTAAGAAACAAACATCTATGTCAACTTCAACTACTGAAGCAGAATATATGGCTGCAGGTTGTTATTGTTCACAAATTTTGTGGATTCAAAATCAACTCCTAGACTATGGTTACAACTTAGAGAAGTCTAGAATATTTTGTGACAACACTAGTGCTATCTCCATTGCACAAAATCCAGTCCTCCATAGTAGGACAAAACACATAGAAATTAGGCATCATTTTCTAAGGGATAATGTTGAGAAAAATAAAATTGAACTTCAATATATCCCAATTGATTTGCAAAGGGGAGATATTTTTACCAAGCCTTTGGATGAAAAGAAACATTACTTATTCCTCAATCAGTTAGGAATGCTAGATGGAGGCTGTCTAAAATAAATTCCAAGATTTTGAAAATCTATAAACAGACCAAGACTAGGCTAAAAACTAATTTCTTTTTGTGTATGTAGGATAGCTTCTGTCTCTGAACTGTGCTCGGCAATTTCCCAGAAATCGCCGAACGGCGATCGACGGTTTCCCAAAAATCATCGAACGCAGATCGACGTTTCCAGAATCGTCGATCTGAGTTCAGCGCTGCCTGATAGCTCTAACCTATCCTTCTTTCTATTCAGAGGTCGTCGAGCGGAGCTCGACGCTCGTCAATGTCGTCGAACGGAGATCGACGATATTGAAACCTCTTCGAATTCCATTAGAAGCCGAAATCGTCGAACAGAGTTCAACGATTTTTCATTTCGCCGTCGAACACTAATATAAAAATCATTTTTCGGCCGTCGTTCTCCTTTGCGTTTTCATAGTCTCTACAGAAAAACTCTTTTTCCCTCCAAACTTTTGCTGCACTTGTTCTTTATTTATTCATCTTTGCAGGATCAAATGGCCATTTCAGTTGCAGCTCTGTCGGCAATGAAATTCGACACCGGATTTGACATAGATATGGATTCCTTTGAGAGTAGTGATCAAATATTCAAAGACATACTTGAGCTCTTCAAATAACAGCAACTAGAGATCATCTTGACAACAAGAATTAAGATAGCAGTAGATGAAATCAAAGAATGGGTATATACAACACAGAATCTGAATAACAACACCATCGTCGGCATGATCTCGGGAAATCAGGTATCTCTTTTACTTGAGGTTTTATCAGAAGTTTTTTAGTTAAGTACAGGAGAAGATAGCATTGATTTATCTGGAGAAGAATTCTCCAATATGCTTGAGAGGATGGGGCATACAGCAGCTAACCCCAACAAGCTTTAAAGAAAAATCTGTCAGTGGAATACAGATTTTTGGCAGATGTGGTAGGGAAAGTGCTATTGGCTAAGCACTCTGCTCATGATATAATTTCGAGGTATCAGCTCTGTTTGATGGGAGCTCTTGTGGATAAAAAGCACCTAAACTGGGGAGAACTCTTTTTTGAGTTAATCAAAAAGAAAATAAATAAGAGTTTTGTTAATTTTGGTAGAATAATTGGGCTATTTCTTCATGCTAAGTGCCCTGAGTTGTTAGTTTCAAGTGGAATGCATATCAATGCTTCCAAGAGGCTGACTTGTGCCTTATTTGGAAAATGGGATAGACAGATTGTCAAGCCCAGCAGACCTACAACAATTCCATCTTCAGGCACAAGGACTGCTACAGTCACTTCCCCTCAGGTCTCTGCCCCAGCAGAAGATTTGCCTGCTTCCTATCCACCAGTTTCTACAACCATCTCCACATCAACCACAACAATCACCTCAACCATATCTATCTCTTCCCCCATTACCATTTCATCACCCTTATCTCCTCCAGCAACTTCAGAAACACTCCACCCTCTCCATTATTATCCACCTCTCACCATTCCATCATTCCACCTCCAGGAAGACTCCTTTATGGATGACTCTCCTTCCTCTCCTACTGAGATTCCATCTACCTCCTCCTACGAACAACTCCTTCAGGATATACTCTCACAACCATCCTTTACTCCATCCATTTCCTCTCCCATATCATCCATCTCCATTCCAGTACCATCCATCTCCACAATCTCTACTACTGAGCCATCCATCCCAATACCTCCTAACACCACACCATCCAACATTATGCCAGCAACATCAACTCCTACCTTTACTTAAGCCCATCTTGAGCATGTAGATCTTCCTGCATTGACAGACAGGCTATATGAGCTGCTAGCCCCCAGGCTGTCCTCATTGCTGGAGACCACCATGGGTCCACTTTTGAAACATGTTCAGGAGCTGTCTGACAGGCTATCTTCATTCCTCTCTTCTCAGGCAATCCCTTCCTCTGGGTGCCTTGATCCAGTTCTTACTGAATCCAGGCAGGGGGAGATGCCTAATGAAGTTCTGGAATTGCCTGCTGCTGCTGAAGCCTTAGGTTCTACTCCAGTGTTTGCAGTGGATCTCCAGAGCCTGCTTTCAGTTTTTGATGTTGTTTACTTCAACTATCAACCAGTTCAACAGTGTGAAGATCTCTCCAAGGTAATTGTGCCTGTTTCAGTATGTGAGCCAATTTTGCTAGCTTTTTTTATAGAATCTATCCAAGCTGAGGACAAGGCCACTACTGCTGTTGCTGCTGCTGTGCTTATATCCACTGATATTGAAATGATGCCTGTTGATATGCCTGCTGATATTGATAATACTGCTGATGAAGAATTGGCCAAATATTTGGAAGTACAAGTATCTGAGACTCCTGCTATTTCATCTGCTCCTGCTAAGAGTACTGTTGTGATTACTGCTGTTGTACCAACACCTCTTGCCCCTATTGATCCTGAGAAATCAAAAGTTCAAGAGGAATACATCAAAAGTATAGATGATTTGTATGACAGATCATAGAGTTCTGAAAGTGATCAATTCAATATAGAATCTGATGACTCTGCTGGCACTATTGCTAGGAAAAGGAAAGCTAGAAGTAAGGCCATGATGAAGGTCCCTCCTGCAAAGGCCAAGGATGTTAATGATATACCCTATTATATTCTACATGACTGCCAGATAACTGAACCTTGGATGCAGTATTCTAAAAACCAGCTAAAGGCCATGAAGAAAAGAAGAAAGTTGGATAAGTATGAGAAAGGATCATCCCAGTTTCCTCCTCATCCTCCTCAAGATTCAGGATCAGGTGGAGGCTCAGCTTCTCAAACCTCTGCTCCAAAGCAAAGCCCCTCCCAATCTTCACAGAGATATCATCCCAGAGGGTAATATCAAAGAGGTTATCAGTCCAGAAGGGGACAATATAGAGGTAATCAGAGAGAACACAGGATTCAATCAAGACAACAAAGGGAAGGACAAAGACATATGGACTCAACTCAAGGTCCTTTCCCTTATAAACTCAGAGAAACTGGTTATACAAGGACTTCTACTGCTTTAGAAACTATTAATAGATATGAACCTGCAATCCCTTTTGAAGATCCAGAGAATAATCCTTTATCATGGAGTGCTAGGATGAAAGAACTTGCTGCCTTAGATCAGTTGAAGAAGGCCAGAGAGCAAGGAAAAGACACTTCCAACATCACTACCTTGTCAGTGCAAAGGAAGGCATAACTGGAAAGATATGCTTCAAGGAAGTTCTTTGACCCAGTGGATTACATGAAACTGCATCCTGAGGCTGTGGTTCCCAGGCCAAGATCTCAAACCTCCTTAGGTGCAGATGATGACAGAAGGTCAAAGAAAGAGGCTCTCAATCCCAACAGGGAAATCTTATTTAAGAAAGGAAGTGAAAAGAAGTGATCTCTGTAAGCAGACAGTATATTCATTTTAAAACACTTGCTGATATTCTATCTGAATGCTGCTTTGTCATATATTCTGCTCTATTTTAAATTTTTTTTTGTATATGCTTTTGTATTTCTTACTGAGTCCTGTTAATAGTAATCCTAACCCAAATAGGGGGAGATTGTTGGAACACCCTATTACTAATTTGGTCAAGGATCACTATGTTTTTAGGAATCATTTTGACTTAGATGTTTAGTTGAAAAGGTCAAGTTAGAATTAGTCTAGGGCTTAGAACTTAGGTTTTAAGCTGCCCCCAGGACCATTCAATGATCAAGACTTAGAGCTGAGACAAAGACAATTTTCGTCGAGCTCAGTTCGACGAAACGTCGAACTCTGTTCGACGATCTCTGAGCTCAACTCTGCTAAGTCGTCGAACTCCGGTCGACGATCTTCGAGCTCAAATCAACAATCTGCCTTCAGCTAGTTTCCATGTCACTGAGCTCAATTCGACGATCTTCTAGCTCAGTTCGATGATCTATCCTCACTTATTCTTCAGGTCGCTGAGCTCAGTTCGACGATCGTAGAGCTCAGTTCGACGTTTTCTGTCTGATGTTCAAATCCAATCTCTGAGCTCAGTTCAACGATCGTAGAGCTCAGATCGACTTTTTTCTGAGAGATCGACGACTTTAAGGATTCAAATTCAGTCGGCCTTTGGAATGTTTTTCAAATTCTCTCAGCATTTATTTCAAGAGATCTGTTAGCCGTTTTCATTTATTCTGGAGCAAGTTTCAAGGGATTTTTCAGAGAATGTTTATTGGACTTTCCTCTAGAAGAAAAAATATTTATGGAAGACATTTATGACTGCTAACGGCTATCTTGGACAGAGGATCATCAGAGAATAATATATCCAACAGCAGATCAAGATTAAGAAAAGCTTAATACAGACATACACAGTATAGTCAGATCAACTCAGAGAAAAATCAAGTGATCAATCCTGAAGAGTTAGATTGAAAATTAGCATACTGAAAAGTGTTCATAGCTTCAACATCAAAGACTCCAGACAACTCATATTTCAGCCTCTGCTGAAATCATCTTCTGCTGGAGATATGAAGCTTCTGAAGGCCTATCAGCCTAGCAAAGCTTTCACTCCTGAACCATTCTACATATCAGGAGGAGCTTTGACAATATCAACAATCCACTTGTCTTCTCTCATTTGATTTGAGACAGAGAAGACATCATCATCTATTTCTTCTTCTTTTCATGCTGTAAAAGGGTTATCAAAACTCCCTTCAAAAGTTCTGAATCTGGTTCTGAGAGCCTTGTCAAAACTCAGTGGTGGCAAGACACCTTATCAAAAAATCTAGATCTGGTTTTTGAGCACCTTATCAAAAGCTCATTGGTGCCCAGGACACCTGATCAACTCATCCTGTAGTGGATTCCTACCAAGGGTGGTAGAAGAGTGGATGTACCCAGGTTTTTGGGGAACCACTATAAATCCTTATGTATTCTGGTTACTTGTGTATATTCTTTGCTGTGTGCTGTGATTTTTATTTTACTATCTTAGTTTTATTTCTACAACAGAGCACCTTACACCTATACATAAATTAAGTCTTTACTGCTTTGCAATTTTAAATTTTAAATTTATTTTAAAATACTCTATTCACCCCCCTCTAGAGTTGAGATAGATCTTTCTCTCACTTTCAATTTATTTGATGGATGTTACATATACACTGCCAGGCGTTGAGTGAACTGGTTTTACTTAATGCCTCTAGGCTTAGCCAATTCTTCTGCACTGCCATGCGTTGAGTGCGTTGAGTGAATCTTTATCACTCAATGCCCCTGGACTTAGCTATAACTTTCTTTATCTACTAGTCGTTGAGAGCGTTTAGTGGGCCTTCATCACTCAACGCTTTTGTCCATAGCCGCTTCTCTGTAGTCTGCCAGCTTGCTGAGGCGTTGGGAGCGTTTAGTGAGTTGTCCTCACTCAATGCATCTGTACTTAGACAAATTTTTTTCTCCATCTTTCCTTAAGCTTTGACATCACATGACGCTTTCTTCTATGATGTTGAGTGATCTGTATTCACTCGATGCTTCTGGACTTAGCCAGAATTCTTGATAGATCTTCAATTGCTTTGACGGCTTGATCTTGTCTCAATGCTTCATAGTATATGGCATTAAGTGAACTGGCTTCACTCAACGCCCATGGACTTAGCCGCATTTTCTTCCTTGCCAATGCCGAAGCTTTGACAGACTCAGCTATACTTGACATCTTTTGATATATGGCGTTGAGTGAACTGCCTTCACTCAACGCCTGTGGACTTAGCCATAGAATTGCTTTGCAGACTGCTGGGCTTTGACTGTCCACACCTTACTTAGTGCTTTTTGGCATCCAAAATTGAGTGAACTGGCTTCACACAACGCCTGTGGACTTAAGGCGATTTTTAGCCTTTCCAGCATCCTTCTTTGACATTTGGCATTGAGTGAACTGGCTTCACTCAACGCTTGTGGACTTAGACAGATTTTTGTCTCTCCACTTCTTTACCTTGTGACCACCTGTCACAACCACTTGGAATACCTATCCAATCAATGTGACAAGGACCAACCTGCATGCATGAACTTGAACATACATCAAATACAACTATGTGTATACCATTGACTTGTTTCACTTCTACAAATCTAGGACATTGTGAGCAATGGACCCAACAATCTCCCCCAATTTGAAGAAGTCATAACCCTCAAACAAAATTCTGAGTCAATGATATACACTAACATATGAAGCAATAGAACATTAAATTTGAAAACTTATAACAAGAGAACAAGAGTATCAAGTTATAGGTTACCAGACTTTCCTTGCCTGCAGGGTGATCATCATCACTTCCTTCTCCCCCTATTTTGCCTGCTGCCTGGCCTTAATCTTTTCCTTCTCCTCCCCCTTTTTGACTTATGTAAATAGTCAGGGAGGTGCTGGCCTCTGATTATCTTCTCCCCCTTTATGAGTTTAGATAATCAACTGTTGCATAAGCTTGCTCCTTCTCTATATGAGGCTGAATCTATCTCTGCAAGTGCTGGACTTGCTCCCCCTTAACTGAAGCATCTTCTATCATCTTTCCTGGTAGACACTTTAGTCTATTCTATTCTGGATAACACTTGAACAACTTGAAAAACTTGATACCAATGAAAGTATACCACCTGAAAAATCTTCATACCACTGAAGGTCTTTTTCACCTGCAAGAAGTAGTACAACCTGCAACAAAAACAACACAAGGAGCAGCTTAAGCTATACCATGTTTAACATACCCATCTCAAACTTGATGGTGTTGAACTTTACTTCATCTAGTGGCTTAGTGAAGATGTTAGTCACTTGCTTGTTTATATGGACAAACTCAAGACTGATATCTTCACTTTCCACATGCTCCCTAATGAAATGACACCTAATGTCAATATGTTTTGTCCTGCTATGAGAGACAAGATTTCTAGTAATTGAGATTGCACTAGTAGAATCACAGTACAATGGAGTTCTACTTATCTGGAGGTTATAGACCTGGAGATTATGCTGGATCGACAACAACTATGCACAACAGCTACCTGCTGAGATGTATTCTGACTCTATTGTTGAGATTACAACACTGGTCTGCTTCTTGCTGCTCCAAGACACTAGTCTTCCTCCTAAAAACTGACTGTTGCCTGGAGTGCTCTTCATGTCCTCTTTTTAGCCTATAAAATCTGCATCTGAATAGCCTGTTAGTTCAAAATCCCTATTTATAGGGTACCATAGGCCAAGATCTGGTGTGCCCTTTAGATACCTCACAATCCTCTTAGCAGTAGAGTAGTGAGATTCTTTTGGGCTATCCTGATACCTAGCGCAAACACATGTTGCATACATGATGTATGACCTACTTGTAGTAAGATATAGAAGGGAGCTAATTATCCCTCTATACAAAGTTTCATCAACAAGTTTCCCTGCCTCATCTTTGCCTATAGGCATACTTGACCCCATGGGAATTTTCATGGTGGATGTAATATCCCATTTCCAACTACACCCCTAAGAGTGGTTTTGGTCATGATTAGGTCATGACAAAACCTTAGGAAGCTAAAAAGGGCTAGGTAATCAAAGGACAAGGTGAGAATCACTTTGGTCTGCCAATGGCACAACCTCATCACCAAACCTAGGGATTGACCTTAGGGCTTCACCAGGACTCCATGACCCCCACAACAACATCACTAGCCTATTAGAGGGTCCACTAGAGCCTTAAGGGTCCATTAGAGTCGACCCAAAATGGCCAATTTGACCTAGGACCACCAAAGGCCTTAATTTTGCAAGGTGTCCTAACTAAGGGTAGTTGGCCTCAAATGTGCCCAACCAACCCTGCCCAGGCCTTCCTAGACCTAAAGTGGTGTCAATGGGTCACCAAGGACACATTGGGTTCAGTCCTAGAGGCCAAGATGACCGAAGTCAACTCTAGCCCCAAAGTGGTCAAGTGCCCTTACCAAGGGTCATATGACCCTCAAGGTGCCCAGTAGGTCCTGTCCCACCGAACCTAAGCCTTAGGAGAGACTAATGGATCACCAGGGACCCATTAGGGGCAACCCAAAAGGTCAAAGGGACTAAAGTACACCCAAACCAACTTTGGGTCAACCTTGCCCAAATAAGCTAGCATGAGCTCAAGCCTCCTAATATAGCTTTATTAAGAATATTATATGTATGTGTGGGCTGCCAATAAACCCCCAAGGTTGACCAAGTCAACTTAGTGATTAGGAGAGAGAGAGAGGAGCTCCATTCCATGGTAATGGAGGAGAGAGAAAAAGGAGAAAATGAAGGGGCAAGTCAACCCAGCCATGGGAGGCCAAAGGCCACCCTTGATGGCTGGATTAAACTCCCCTGGGGAAGGGGAGAAGTTTCCACCCGTTTCCTAGCCACCAAGGGGTTGGTTAACCCCTCCCCCTAACCCGAGCCCAAGCTTTCAATGGCATTAATGGCCATTGAAGTTTTGGCCTCTCCCCTCCTCAACCGAACCTTTAAACACAACCAGTGGCCAAAGAGGAACATTTCCCTAGCCTTTTCCTGAAGATTTTGAGCCCTCCCACTGTAAAATTGCAGAAGTCGAGCGGTGCCACGATCGGAAATGGTTTCCCGACGATCGTCGCGCCTTCAGGCCGCCGGCAAGGTCCTCCTCCTCTCCTTGTCTCATGGGTAGATCATAAGAATGCTTAGGTTCAAGGTTCGGGCTCTTAATTGAGCCAGAACCAAATCTTGATTTTCATGGTTTCAGGCCGAAAAACTTCCTTGCAGAACTGCCAGAATCTGCCCCTCCGGCGGCTGCGCCGCTGCCATTCGATAGCCACCACCTCAACGAAGGTTTTGGTGGCGATGGCTGGCCAGGGAGGTGGTTAGATGGTCGGCTGTGGAGGTTTGAAGTTGGCCCAGGAGGGCGCAATCGGGACCGTTGGCTGGAGGTAGACGATAAGCTCAGGCCTCAGGATCCTCGCCAAGATTCTTGCCATATTAGATTTCCAACTATAGGATTATATATTCCATTTTATTTCATTCTGTCACACTTTTTGTATTTAATGTCTTTAATTTTTAAAAATACTTAGAGGCACTTTCAGAGGAAATGGTAAACATAGAAATTGTATCCTGATGAGTTTAGTTTACTGCAAAATTGGTTTGAACCAATTTGGGTGCTTGGGTTGACCAGGGCACTCATTTTGGTGGGGTCTATACATATGGTTGGACAGTAATTAAAATGGCTGACTACACCTCATCTTGGGTCCAAATGACCTGAGATTTTGGCAGGGAGTCACCCTAGACCATATCTAGACCCTGCCCAATAATGGGAATTTTTGGGAACAATTTTTCTATAGTTTTGTAAATAATTAAATTTCTCTAGGGTAAATTAATTTAGGGGCCAAATGAACTCCAAACTCATCCAAATTTTGGTGGATGATGCATGGAGTCATTATTAACCTCTGGTTAAAATTTTATTACATTTCGAGGTGGTTTGAATTGAAATCTTGCAAACCCTAGTCTTGCCATAATAAGGGTAGTTTGGTCCAAATGCTCTTTTGGTGTTTAAGTGGTCCAATCACCTCAACAGAGGCCTATTTTTGGGCCACTGATTTTATGTGGTTTTTTACACCCTCCTATTAGATTTGGAGTGGTTTGGGGTTGGGTAGCCCTAGAGACCTAGGTAGGCCCCTATATGGAGATTTCTAGGGTTTGAAGGTCATGGGGTCAAATGACCTTGGACTGACTTGACACTTGGTGGAAGGGATCATAGGGTAGCTATGGCCCTCTAGGTTAAATTTTAGTGAGTTTGAAAGCCTTTGACCCCCTCAAAACCCTAACCCTAGCTTAGGGCACTCACATCGTAGTGATAGAAAATGTCACTAAAACTCACTGAACAGTGATGAGATTTGGGTAGAGTAGTGTTTAAAGTCAGAACAAGCTCTGGAGATTTTGTTATGAATTTAGGATTATTATTTTGGATACTTCATTAACAATCTAGTAGTTTGTATTATTTGCTTAGAAATTTATTATGAAGTAACTACTAGCAGGAAATTGAAGAAATTTAGCTAGAGGACTTTTTATTATGTTTTAAAGCTCTGTGAAATTTTATGGGATTTTTGGAAGACTACTTCTAAGGGTTGCTTCATTAAGTATTGTTTTCCATGAAAACTTAATTAAATTTATTTTGGTGCCTAACAAGCCTGTAAAGTTATGATTTTTGCACAATGACCTTTTCTATATCATATTGAAATTCTGTAATTTTTATATAATTTTCTGATGAATAATTTTTGTACTTCCATCTTTACATATTAAGAGAATTATTTTGGATAAATTAATTAGAGGTCCAAAAGTTTCTAGAAAATTATGGAAATTAGTATCTAGTAATATATCACTGTTATTTAGAGATAAAATTTTTTGGGTGGCCATTACTTGAGTAGATCATATAGTTCATGTTCAAAATTGCCCATGGCCAAACATTTGGGAAAATGCAATAAACATAAAATTAATTAGAAAAATTATGAATCTCTGATTTTAGACTAAACTTGTTATGTTAGACCTTCGGAAAATTTTATAGAAGATTTGGAAGACAATCCGGTGTACCTCATGTACACATCTCATATAGTATATGGTGGTCCGCATATAGTAGCTACAGAAACTGAACTAGAGTGGGTAGTGAATTTCAAGTGTTGGAATCCTTAGTAGGTTGCTGGTTTTGGTAAATAGAGGAGTTCATTATTAGAAGACAGGATTAAAAGAGCATGAGGTTGACTAGTGTAGGTGGTTCTTGGGATCGGCGAAAGATTGTCTTATCCCATGGAGTGGGAAGGTCAAAATCACCCTAGGATAGATCTAGCGTAATATGAAATGGGGATGGGTAAGGGAAGCAACCAATAACAATAAGTGCCTTGCGAAAGGGAACGATGGGCTTCAGCTACCATCATAGTTCCTAGTGCCCTTTGAGAACCCTTCACGAGGTATACCGGGGGCAGTTCCGGGCTAACGTAAATGGTAGGAATGATAAACCCTAAAGAGCAACTAGCATAATTAGGGATCCACTTTAACTCGCCTTGATGTCTCGGAATGCTAGGTTTGTTCATGAGGGCTGATTCCCTGGGGGTTTTGGAGATGGGAAGGTTGGCCCGGTGAGCTTTGGCTCGGTGGGTTATTTGAGACGGACGGGATAGTCTGGTGAGCTTTGGCTCAGGGTTTAGATTCATAACTATTGCATGTGTATAAAAAAAAGGTGGTGGGTCTTCGGTATTGGAGGGTCGATGTACCGACACCAATACGTGGACTGGGCAAGTGTGGTTTAGCATTTGGCCAAATAACGTCCGGTGCGCCAGCCGACAAGAGTACGTAGGAGTCCGCTTCGTGCACCAAGCGTTGAAGCATACGATAGGTATGACCGATAGTGCTTTACTGGTTTAGAGGTGGGCAAGGCCCAACCCACCGCTTCCGTCTGCCACTACGGAGGTATCCTTGGAGGTGAGGCTCCAGAAAGGGGGAACTAAAGGTCTGTGTACACAGAGTTGGGTGGGTGAGTTGCACTTGCATGATCGCATCATAACCCACTAGCATGTCATAACATAGTCATTGCATACAACCCCTATCACCTATTGTGTAAGTGGTATGAGACGCTTACACAATATGACTTGCAAAACGACCTCTTGGTCTATAAGTTTGTGTGGGCAAGTTTATAAATTAAGGTCAAATTCTTTATATATATATTGCTGTTAATAACCGACACCCCAATGTATAAATTGGTATGAGACTCTTTATATGATGGGAGCCCTGCAGAAGTTCCCTTGGCTTATACGGTTTCGCACATAAGTTAAGGTTACTTTTCATACTTTACTTTACTGCCACATGTACTATAAAATTGCTAGTATAGGTCCGCTGTCATCTGTTTCTTGATTACTCTCCACCTTCAATTCCTCCCCTTTCTTCCTCTTCGCTCGGTGCCTAGGGGCCATGGGAGAAGCGGTGGGGGATGATAGGACTTAGTCTCATAGACTAATGGTTTTCAGAACACATCATTTAGGGGATCGTGGAGCCCAACATTGAGGAGCAGCCCTAGAGATCGGCCCGCTTGGAGATAGGGTAATCTAGCTCAGGAATTCAGACAGCTAGGTCTGTGAGTCCCTGACCTTTGTAGTGTTTTACTTTGCTTCCGCTTGAGTGACTATGTAGTTAGGATTTGATGTATCAGGCTTAAGCCCTTATTTTCAGTACATTTATATTTTGTGGACTCTCCCTTCGTGGAGATATTATTACTCTGATGTGATTTTATTGAGGACTTATGGTTAAAGTTTTTACCTCACTTGTGTTTACTCTACCTTTATTGCCTTTCTGTGATCGAATCGGCCGGCATAATCGGTGTTTCGCGGTGATGACCCTTCAGGACGTGAAGGTATCACCGCAAAGCGGCGGTTCTGGTCCTAAGACCCCGGTGTTTTAAAAAGAAAAAAATGGGGTCTTACAAGTGGTATCAAAGCAAACCTCGATCAAAAGAGTAGCAGTCCACTAACCCTAGGTCACCCCAGCTCGAGTTTAGTTTGGGGACAAACTAAGCAGCGGAAGCGTGGTGTGCCCATGTGGGGATCACATGTAATTGTCCACTACTACTTAGGCTTGAGTCAATTATTTACAAGATGGTTTTTGATATGTAGCCTCCAGAACAGCCTACACCTCAGGGTGGAGTCCAGCAGACTCCGAATGTTGCACCACCTCCCCCGGTCCCCACTTCGTTCCTACAGTCAGAGATGGGGAAGACTCTGACAGCCATTTTGGAGGCTTTCAGGGCCCAACAGGTTCTGGCTCTGCAGCAAAACCCGGGGACCAACTGGCTGAGCATCTTCCGAGGACTCTCTCCCCCATCCTACTTAGGGACAGAGTCAGCCGTTCGGACGAAAGAATGGCTGGACATTATATACGAGATGTTGACTGGGATACGGTGCCCCTGGGAGGAGAGGGTGCCATTGGTGGTCTCTTGCTTGGAGTCTCACGCCAAGAGATGGTGGAATACGTCGCTGGACACGACTTTTGTGGATATGGAGATTGCAGAGATTACTTGGGAGGAGTTCAGGGCCACATTACTGGAGCATTTTGTTCCACAGTCGGCTAAGGATGAGCTGGAGGACAGGTTCCTGTAGCTGAAGCAGGGCAATAAGACAGTGGTAGAGTACCACTGGGAGTTCAACCATTAAGCCCGGTTTGCAGACTCCTACCAGCTGGATGAGGCAGGATACATTAAGAGGTTCTATAACGGCCTGCAAGAGGACTTGAGGGAGGCCCTTCTGTTCGTATATGACGGGCCAGTACTTCGGATGTTAGAGATGGCAAAGAGGATAGAGGCTGATTGGCAAGCTACTCGGGGCCGAAAACGGACAGCGGAGGATCAGGGTCGAGGAGCAAGGAACGATCAGAGACGAGCCCATATCACGGATAGGAGAAGGTTCGAGGACCAGCCTCGTCAGGAGGAAACACAGGAAATAAGGGAGCAAGTGGTGGTGGCTCTACCACCTCTTCAAACACGGGAGGGCTAGAGACCCGCGGGAATAGCATATCCTTCGCCAGAGTGCTTCCTTTGCCATCAGGTTGGGCACATCCATAGAAATTTCCCGATGAGAGGGGCACCCCAACCTAGCTCCAGCGGTTGCCCAGCCAGTGCAGTATTTTGGAGGTCGAGGTCGTGGCCGAGGACGTGGATACCAGGGGGGAGATCGTAGACAAGAAAGGGAGTAGGTGTATGCTTTGGACCTTGCGCAGCCTCGAAACTCTGAGAAGGTCATTGATGGCCGCAGAACAGAGACCGACTGTGGTTGGTTCGAAATGGTCAGATTCCGCGGGCCGGTTAGAAGATCGAGTTTTCTAATGAGAGGAGGCAAGTGCACCTATCGCAAGTAGTACTCGGTATTCGGGAAAATACCGAGGTCGTATTATTCTCGGGGACGCGTTGATTATATCTACTCTTCCAGGAACACTATTATCTTACTAACAGTAAGGTGGGATTTTTTAGTTTAATTAAAACGGAAAGAAAGAGAGCAGAATTTTGCTAAGTTAGTTCGATGACGGGTTAATGCTCGGCATCGAATCGGATTAAGACTAAAATAATTCTCAACAATTATTAAACTTTGTTTTTAAATTAATAAAAGGCACTTGGCCGTGGGGGTTCCAAAAATATGAGCGCACTTATCTCTAGGAATATTGCTCACCTAAACATTAAGACTATTCGACCGATCGTTAGACCGACGAAGGATTCCTCTTAATGCCCGCTTTACGCTAAGAACACCGCTATTGGGTGGGGAACCCAATCCGGCAGAACTACGCTTCTCCTCTTTCGAGGGGGCGTACGCAGTTCTCTTTACCCAAGGGGGATCGGTCCATACGTGCAGCCTCTCGGCGTCGCGTATGGATAACGGAAATAGAGCCCACACATCGATTATGTGGTCCTATGCGTCGTTAACCCGGGGTAAACCTTAAGTCCTTAAATTAAAATAAAAATAAAGTTTTTAAATTATTTCAAATCATTTTATATGTCCCAATGCTCTTCGATGCCGAAGGCTAAAAGAGATTAGCCACTCATCGGTATGGGGACGGCTTTATGTTTTTAGGTGAAGCATGAGTGTTAAATTAAGCACTGAACAATTATAAGAGAAAACACGAAAAATAGGACAATTAGATAAATTGAAGGCTAATTGATGCAGGCACTCACGCACACTTCAAAACCATAAAGAAAATTAAATAAAGCAAGCCCTACTCAAATGAGTAGGCGGAAATAAATGCACACACGCACACACTCTTCTTAATTGAAGAAAGCGATAAATAAAGCGGTAAAATTATCTCCTACACGCACGCACTCTACATAATTGAGAAAGCGATAAAATTGCAAGTCCCGGCTCAAATGAGTGGGCGGGAGTAAATTTATCTCATACACGCACGCACTCTACTTGAAAGTAAAACACACACACGCACTCTACAGAAATGAAAACACACGCACCCACACAAAGTTTTCCTACTCAAGTGAGTAGGAAGAAAATGAAATCAGTAAAAAGACAAGTCCCACTCAAACGAGTGGGCGGGAAATGAAAGCAGAGCGCCATTTAACTCTTAACGAGTAGGCGGAAATAAATGCATACGCACACGCGCACTCTACAGAAGTTGAAATAAAGCAATAAAACCTAACTCATACACGCACACACACTTGCAAAAATAAGAAAAACAAAGTTGCTGAAAAATTAAAACGACTGCATTTCTACCGCTAGAATGCGGTAGAAATGCATAAAAAGTGAAAATAAAAATTAATCGAGCGAAATTGTTTTGCAAATAAAAGCAAAATGAAAGTACTCGAAAAATTAAAACAACTGCATTTCTACCGCTAGAATGCGGTAGAAATGCATAAAAAGATGAAATAAAAATTAAAGGGACTAAAAGTTTTGCAAATAAAAAGTTAAAACAAAGTGAGCGAAAAATTATAACGACTATATTTTCATTCTTATATTTTTATAAAAACTCCGAAAAAGTGAAAATAAAACAAAAAAGACAAAAAGTTTTACGATCCTAAAGAGCCTAAGTTAAAGAAAAATGAAAATAACACTTTCAGATGAGTTTTTATAAAGCCTTATGAATGAAAAAATAGGAAAAAGGAGAAAAGCTAAATCTAAAAAGTGCGGAAAATGAAAATAAAACGGCCATAACAACGGCTAGAAAGTGCAAGAAAATCCTAAACTAAGTTATGAAAGCTAAAAAGAAAACATAAAAAGAGAATCACAAAAAGGGAACGAAAAAATTACTTAAGAAGGGCGCTTCCAATTGAACATTTCAACTCTGCAAGATAGAAAATCTACCATTTTATTGAATAAAAAGGCTATTACATGAAAAGCTAAAACAAACAACCTAATACAAACTAAGAAAGATAGGGAGAAATTCTCCTTACATAGCTTAGAAGCCAAACGGGCAGCACCTCCCCTAAGTAAGATGGACCAAAAAAGTGGACAAAATAAGCTTCCTGGAAGCTCTTATTTATAGGCAAATTTTCGGGTTGGTCACGCCCGTGACTAGGGCGTGACAGGGGGGTGTGTCGACAATATTCATGAGCTGATCGGGTGACTTGACTGGAAAGTTGACTTCGGCTGAAAATGTGGCGGTCACGCCCTAGGTCACGGGCGTGACAAGTGTCAGTCACGGGCGTGACTGGGGCGTGTCGGGGAGGTCGATCTGGGCGCGGTCCGGCCGCAAAGTCGGCTGCGTCACGTCGGGCCAGGTGGCTAAGTCACGCCCGTGTCACACCTTGACACGGGCGTGTCTTGGGGCGTGTCGAGCTTGGTTTAATCATCGCCGATCGTCGAGCTGGCAACCTGTGGTCTGCGATCATCGAGGGCGTGACACAGGCGTGTCGGTCATGTGACACGGGCGTGTTAGTCAACATTTTGACTTTTTTTGGAATTTTTCTGGAATAAAAATAAAGCTAAGTTAGAAATAATATTTACAAAAATAAGCAATTTATTGAATAAAACTAATAAAAAGGACAAAAAATAAACAAAATTGACTTAAATAATATACGAAAATATAGGTATATTTACAACTCATCAAACACCCCCATACTTAAGCTTTTGCTATTCCAGAGTAAAAGTTTGAGGTGAACTTATAAGGAATAATAAAAGACCCTAAGTTCTGCTACCGCTAAATTAATTATAAGAGAGATCA
The DNA here is from genome assembly GCA_039513925.1 of Platanthera zijinensis. Taxonomy (NCBI): domain Eukaryota; kingdom Viridiplantae; phylum Streptophyta; class Magnoliopsida; order Asparagales; family Orchidaceae; genus Platanthera; species Platanthera zijinensis. The sequence continues at coordinate 68,051,472 of CM077092.1, read as the reverse complement.
AATAAAAATATACGGGGTATAAGAGTTAAGTCCTAAAATTATTTAGATGATTTAAACAGGGCAAAAGTTTTGGCCAAAAGACTTCTTGATGTAATCAAATAGAAAGCAATAATTGTATTGGTTAGATTAACAGAAAATAGTTTGGAGTTATACGAACTTTAGCTTATAGGAGTGTTATCGGAAATAATGCAATTTACGAATTATGCTCTCAAAAAGATTTTTGAATTAATTCTAGAGTCATGAAATTGGCTAAGGGGGGTTATGTTGGTTTATGAAGATGCTTGGATTTTGAGGCGAGGTTATTTTTTCTCGAACCTCCATTTTTTTGATTTGGATGTTAAAGGAAAACGAAATCTTATTTTCCTTAACATAAAATTTTTTCTTCTTCATAAATAAAAATAACCCAATGTATATGTGTTGGAGTAATGAATTTTATCCTCTTACTCCGTAACGTATAATCTTTTAATTTATTGGGTGTCAATGTTTACGGAATGAAATCTTATTCCCATTGACATAAGATCTTTTTTTTTCTTTTTGGGGAAATATTTTTATCATACCAAGTAGGTTATGATAGGTAAGGGGAGAAAAGAGAACTAGATTTTTAATAAAAAAAATAATTGAGAGCAACCTTTATAAATTGTATGTTCCAATGTTTCAGAAAGCTAAAAGCAAGCATAATTGAATTCTATAGTCGTTATTTTCTAACATGGTACACATGCTCCTATCTATGAAAAATTAGAAGTAGTGCCTAAAGCGAGTCCCCTATTTTTAACAAAGTATAATAAATTCTTTAAAACTTAACCCCGGCTATTTAGATTTTTCAATCTATAATTAACAAACGAATAGTGAACAAAGAATTAATCAAATTCGCATATAAATAAACTCAAAACGAAAGTTTTGGATAACAAGAAACTTAAGAATGAGATGTTTGATTTATTTGTTTCATAACTTACATAATTTTTTTTTGTTGTTTTTTTTTGAAGTTATGCTTTTTTTTTGTATTTTTGTATTTATATCTTTAATATATACATACTAAAAAGAAAGAAAGAAAAAAAAATGCGAAAATAATTTTTTTTTTTTTGGATTTTTAAGTTTTGTGAATTTTTTTGTATTTTTATGAAATTTTCATTCTATTTACAAAAATTTGGGAAAAAGAAAAAATATTTACAAGGATGAGAGGGAAAAAGGGAGAGGGGAAAGAGAAAGAATATTTACAAAAAGTACTTATAAAAATTATTTACAAAAAATATTTACAAGAATATTTACAAAAATATACAAAAATGCTGCCGCGAGATGACTCGTTATGTGGATGGCTCGATGAGCCGGATCTCGCGGACAAAGTTAAAAATAAGTCAAAGTTTCAAAAATGAAACTTCAAAATTTTTAATTAAATTTTTTTTGATTTTTGTGTTATATATATATATATATTTTTTATTTTTTGAAGTTTTGTTTTTTTAAACAAATTTTTTTTTTTGTTTTTTTTTGTTTTTGTTTTTTTTGTAAGTGAAAATGAAAGTACGAAAATACGAAAACACCCCCATACTTACATCCAACATTGTCCCCAATGTTGTATGCTAAGCATGAGGAACAAGACAGCAGGTATATGTACAAAAAAGAAAAAAGAGGGGGGCAGAAGACGTCCCTGATCCGCGCTCGGGGAAACCCATTAGAAACCCTGCATTTATTAGAAAAATAGAAAACATAATAAATAAAGACGTAAAAAAGATAGACGTGGGGTGCCTCGCAGGAGTGCTTTGTTTATAGTCGCGTAGCTTGACTATAGTGGCGGGTTTATAAGTCGAGGAGGGATATGGTTTCGCTATACTCGATCACAGGGTCGCCCGCTATGTAAGTCTTTAATCGATGACCGTTTAATTTAAACGAGCCTTTTTCCAGGTGGGAGACGAGTATGGTCCCATATGGAAAAACAACTTCAACTAAGAAGGGACCGGACCAACGGGATTTGAGTTTGCCAGGAAAAAGTTTAAGACGAGAATTATAAAGAAGGACTAGATCGCCCGGAGAAAAAATTTTGGGGGTTTTAATTTTTCGATCGTGATAGAACTTAGAACGCTCCTTATAGAACTTATTGCTCTCGTAAGCGTTCGCACGCCATTCATCGAGCTCGTTTAGTTGCAGTTTTCTATTTCGAGCGGCTAAGTTAGAGTCGAGGTTTAAGAGTTTTAATGCCCAAAGTGCGCGGTGCTCCAGTTCTACGGGTAAATGGCACGCTTTGCCATAGACTAATCGAAAAGGGGTACAACCGGTAGCGGTTTTGTACGCCGTACGATACGCCCATAACGCGTCGTCGAGCTTAGCGGACCAATCTTTCCTATTAAGTGAAACGGTTTTTTTCTAATATGCGTTTTATCTCTCGATTTACTACCTCAACTTGGCAACTTGCTTGCGGGTGGTAGGGGGTGGCAAGCTTGTGCGTGACTCCGTATTTAGCTAACGTCTTAGCCATTAGAGCGTTACAGAAATGCGTTCCCCTATCACTAACAATAGCGCGAGGCGTGCCGAAGCGAAAAAATAATTTTTTTAGAAATGTAGCGATGACTCGCGCATCGTTGGTGGGAAGAGCCTGTGCTTCCGCCCACCGTGATACGTAGTCGACCGCCACTAAAATATAAGAATTTTTATAAGAAGGAGGTAGGGGGCCAACAAAATCTATGCCCCATAAATCGAAGACTTCGCATTCTAAAAACATATTTTGGGGCATCTCGTCTCGACGTGAGATGTTACCCGACCGGTGACAGCTATCGCATGCGCGCACAAAATTGTGCGCGTCTTTGAAGAGAGTGGGCCAAAAGTAGCCCGCCTCTAGCGCCTTCCTAGCGGTCCGGTTGGCTTGATAGTGCCCCTCGGCTGGACCCTCGTGGCAGTGCCTCAATATTTATGTGCACTCCACTCCCGCGACGCATCTTCGAACCGCTTGGTCCGCGCAGATACGGAAAAGAAATGGGTCATCCCAAAAGAAATTTTTCAAGTCGGAAAAGAATTTCTTCTTTTGATGACTTGAAAAATCTTTTGGAAGTACCCGCGCGACTAAGTAGTTCGCAAAATCTGCGAACCAAAGCGAAGATGACGAAGAAGAACGAATGGCGAGAAGGCGTTCCTCAGGGAATCTGTCATTTATTTCAGATTCGACGAGCGCTTCCGCACCTGGATTTTCTAAATGGGAGAGGTGGTCAGCCGCTAGATTCTCCGCGCCCTTCTTATCTCGGATCTCCAAGTCAAATTCTTGAAGGAGGAGAATCCAGCGAAGAAGACGGGGCTTCGCGTCGGCTTTAGCTAATAGATATTTAAGGGCGGAGTGATCGGTAAAAACGATAACTTTAGATAGCGTAAGATACGAGCGAAACTTATCGAAAGCGAAAACGACGGCTAAGAGTTCCTTTTCCGTCATCGTGTAATTCACTTGTGCGGAAGTGAGCGTCTTGCTAGCGTAATAAATAGGATGAAAATGTTTTTCTACGCGTTGGCCAAGAACGGCGTCTAAGGCAATATCACTAGCGTCGCACATGATTTCGAACGGAAGGGACCAATTAGGGGCCACTAGAATTGGAGAATTGATAAGTTTTTGTTTTATAAAATTAAAAGCAGACTCGTAATCGCTACTAAAGACAAAAGGTGATTCCTTTTCCAAGAGGTGAGTAAGCGGCTTTGTTATTTTTGAAAAATCTTGAATGAAGCGCCTATAAAAGCCCGCGTGGCCTAAGAAACTCCTAATGGATTTTATGTTTGTCGGCTGAGGAAGTTTTTCTATGATTTCAACTTTGGCCTTATCGACCTCTATCCCCTTAATCGAAATCTTATGGCCGAGGACCAAACCTCCTCGAACCATAAAGTTACACTTTTCCCAATTTAAAACAAGATGCGTGTCCTCGCATCGCTGGAGGACACGATCAAGATTACGAAGACAATCCGGGAATGAGCATCCGAATACAGAAAAGTCATCCATAAATATTTCCATAATATCTTCTACTAGCTCACCAAAAATTGCTAGCATACATCTTTGGAATGTAGCCGGCGCATTGCAGAGGCCAAATGGCATTCTTCGATAGGCGAAGGTGCCAAAGGGGCAAGTAAAAGTTGTTTTCTCTTGGTCTTCGGGGGAAATGGGGATTTGGAAAAACCCCGATAAACCGTCGAGAAAACAATAAAAAGGATGACCGGAAAGACGCTCAAGAATTTGGTCAAGGAACGATAGTGGGAAATGGTCTTTGCGGGTGGCATCATTAAGTTTGCGATAATCGATGACCACACGCCAACCCGTAATAGTACGAGTTGGGACGAGCTCGTTGTGCTCATTCGCCACTACGGTTAGACCACCCTTCTTGGGCACGACATGAATGGGACTAACCCATGCACTATCAGAAATGGGATAAATAATCCCCGCATCTAAAAATTTAATTATCTCAGCTTTCACGACGTCTTTCATGTTTGGGTTAAGACGCCGCTGCGGCTGAATGGTTTTTTGGCAATTATCATTTAAGAAAATTTTGTGAGTGCAGAAAGAAGGGTTAATCCCCTTTAGGTCAGAAATTTTCCACGCAATTGTTTGGCGATGTTTAAGCAAAACCTCCAATAACTCGGAGGTCTCCGAATCGCTTAAATACGAAGAAATGATTACCGGGAGTGTATCTTTTTTCCCAAAAAGGCGTATTTTAGGGATTCGGGTAATGGTTTGAGTTCTAGGGTGGGCGGTTCTTCTAGTGAGGTTTTAGTGCCAATGTCTTTCGAACCAATTGGTTCAAAAGGCATATTCGTAGATGCGCCCTCACCGCAATAAAAATTTTCGAGCGAAAAAATATTTTCGTTAAAAAATTCAGACTCGAAAACCGGAGAAGAACAATCTCCATAAAAAGAATCTAAAGAATAGCAGAAATCGTCGCTCGGCGACGAGTCTTCCATAGAGGAGTTAATAGAAAAAGTAACTTGGTCGTCTCCTACCCGAAGGAGAAGCTGACCATTACTTACATCAATTAACGCACGTGAGGTCGCGAGGAAAGGGCGACCAAGTATTATTGGTACGTTGGCGTCTTCCTCGATGTCCAAGATGACGAAGTCCACCGGGAAGGTGAACTTGTCTACTCGGACAAGGACATCCTCAACAACCCCGATGGGGAACCTAACCGAGCGATCCGCTAGTTGGATGCGCATATTGGTAGGAGTAGGAGTACCCAAACCTAAACGCAGGAAGAGCGAGAACGGCATCAAATTAATGCTCGCGCCTAAGTCTGCTAGGGCGTATTTTACTAATACATCGCCAAAAAGGCACGGGATGGAAAACCGTCCCGGGTCGTTTTATTTTTAGGGCAATTTACTAGTAAGAGCCACCAAGCAGACAGCGTTGAGAGATATATGCAAAATATCCTCGAGTTTGCATTTATTAGAAAGTAGTTCTTTTAAAAATTTCGCATATTTAGGAATTTGCGAGATAGCCTCGCAAAAAGGAACATTAATATGAATTTGTTTAAGTAATAAAATAAATTTTTCATATTGCGCGTTTACTCGCTCGTTATCTAACTTATGCGGGTAGGGCAATGCCTTGTTTAAAATAGTTTTGTCATTAAAAATCGGTAAGGGTTGCGTAATCGAAGAAGAGGGAAGAGGGGTCGGAGGTGAAATATGTACCTGAGGATCGATCCGTTTTGGATCGACCACCTCCTTACCGCTACGGAGGGTTATAGCGTTGGCGGTTTCCCTTAGATTGGGCTCCGTGTTCCCTGGCAGTGCCCCCAGGGCGCGTTCCGACATAAGTCGCGCCAGCTGTCCAACCTGGAGTTCTAAATTTTTTAGCGATCCGGTGATGTTCCGGATAGTGGACTTGTTGGACGCGACATAACGATTAAAATTTTCCTCCACCGCGGATGGCTTCATAGGAGGGGGAGGAGGAAACGTTGGCGCAAAAGGAGGGGGAGGGGGACGCTGTGCGTTGTTCGGGTTGCTCCAGGAGAAATTCGGATGGTTCCTCCAACCCAGATTATAGTGGCTACTATAAGGGTTGTTTTGAAAGGAGGGACGCACCGGATTTCCCATGTAGTCCACGAATTCATCGACTACGCAGACGTTAGAGGGGGGGGGGGGGAGAAAACAAGGCGGAGTGGAGGAGGCAACAGACATCTCCGCCACCTGCTTAGTTAGCCTTTCCACTTGGAGGGCTAGCTGAGCAGTGGCATCCACTTCAAAAATGCCCGCCTGCTTAGGGCGTGCCCGCGGGACATTCCACTGGTAGGCGTTCACCGCCATTTCCTCGAAAAGGGCCTGGGCGGCCTCGGGGGTCTTATTGTTCAGAGTGCCCCCGGCAGCCGCGTCAATCATTTGACGCGTCTGACTATTCAGTCCATTATAAAAAATTTGTACCTACAACCACGTTGGCAGAGCGTGGTGCGGGCACCGGTGGAGAAACTCCTTAAAGCATTCCCAAGTCTCGTAAAGAGACTCGAAGTCGTTTTGGACGAACGAAGATATGTCCGCCCGCAGGCTTGCAGTTTCGCGGGCGGAAAATACTTCGTAAGGAATTTCTCTGCCAACTCCGCCCAGGACGTGATGGATCCCCGCGGGAGGGAGAGTAACCACGCCTTAGCCTTGGAGTTAAGAGAGAAGGGAAAAAGGCGCAAACGAATGGCGTCATCAGTGACGCCATTAATTTTAAAAGTATCGCAAATTTCAAAAAAATTAGACAAGTGGTTATTGGGGTCCTCATCCGGCAGTCCGTCGAACTGCACGGCATTTTGGATCATTTGAATCACACTTGACTTAATTTCAAAATTATTGTTGGCCACAGCGGGCCGAACAATACTCGACCCCGTATCATCCAAGTTGGGCCGAGCGTAGTAAGACATAGTACGCTCGGCCGGTTGGGCATTATTCGGGTCGGCCATAGAAGAAGAAGAGGGTTCTCCGATAGATTCTGCGGGGTCTAAAAAGGGAATTTGACGGAGAGATCGGATACGCGCAAGAGAGCGGTCGATCTCGGGGTCGAATTCAAGATTTTCAGAACTCGAGGGTTGTCCACGGGTCATACACCCTAAAAAAACGAAAGGGGAAGGATTTTTTTTTTTCGTATAAATTTTTTTTATTTGAAAATAAAGTAAAATTAATAGAGTCCCGGATTCAATATAACAACCGTGATCCCCGACAACGGCGCCAAAAACTTGATGGCCGCGGAACAGAGACCGACTGTGGTTGGTTCGAAATGGTCAGATTCCGCGGGCCGGTTAGAAGATCGAGTTTTCTAACGAGAGGAGGCAAGTGCACCTATCGCAAGTAGTACTCGGTATTCGGGAAAATACCGATGTCGTATTATTCTCGGGGACGCGTTGATTATAACTACTCTTCCAGGAACACTATTATCTTACTAACAGTAAGGTGGGATTTTTTAGTTTAATTAAAACGGAAAGGAAGAGAGCAGAATTTTGCTAAGTTAGTTCGATGACGGGTTAACGCTCGGCATCGAATCGGATTAAGACTAAAATAATTCTCAACAATTATTAAACTTTGTTTTTAAATTAATAAAAGGCACTTGGCCGTGGGGGTTCCAAAAATATGAGCGCACTTATCTCTAGGAATATTGCTCACCTAAACATTAAGACTATTCGACCGATCGTTAGACCGACGAAGGATTCCTCTTAATGCCCGCTTTACGCTAAGAACCCCGCTATTGGGTGGGGAACCCAATCCGGCAGAACTACGCTTCTCCTCTTTCGAGGGGGCGTACGCAGTTCTCTTTACCCAAGGGCGATCGGTCCATACGTGCAGCCTCTCGGCGTCGCGTATGGATAACGGAAATAGAGCCCACACATCGATTATGTGGTCCTATGCGTCGTTAACCCGGGGTAAACCTTAAGTCCTTAAATTAAAATAAAAATAAAGTTTTTTAATTATTTCAAATCATTTTATATGTCCCAATGCTCTTCGATGCCGAAGGCTAAAAGAGATTAGCCACTCATCGGTATGGGGACGACTTTATGTTTTTAGGTGAAGCGTGAGTGTTAAATTAAGCACTGAACAATTATAAGAGAAAACACGAAAAATAGGACAATTAGATAAATTGAAGGCTAATTGATGTAGGCACTCACGCACACTTCAAAACCATAAAGAAAATTAAATAAAGCAAGCCCTACTCAAATGAGTAGGCGGAAATAAATGCACACACGCACACACTCTTCTTAATTGAAGAAAGCGATAAATAAAGCTGTAAAATTATCTCCTACACGCACGCACTCTACATAATTGAGAAAGCGATAAAATTGCAAGTCCCGGCTGAAATGAGTGGGCAGGAGTAAATTTATCTCATACACGCACGCACTCTACTTGAAAGTAAAACACACACACGCACTCTACAGAAATGAAAACACACGCACCCACACAAAGTTTTCCTACTCAAGTGAGTAGGAAGAAAATGAAAGCAGTAAAAAGACAAGTCCCACTCAAACGAGTGGACGGGAAATGAAAGCAGAGCGCCATTTAACTCTTAACGAGTAGGCGAAAATAAATGCATACGCACACGCGCACTCTACAGAAGTTGAAATAAAGCAATAAAACCTAACTCATACACGCACACACACTTGCAAAAATAAGAAAAACAAAGTTGCTGAAAAATTAAAACGACTGCATTTCTACCGCTAGAATGCGGTAGAAATGCATAAAAAGTGAAAATAAAAATTAACCGAGCGAAATTGTTTTGCAAATAAACGCAAAATGAAAGTACTCGAAAAATTAAAACAACTGCATTTCTACCGCTAGAATGCGGTAGAAATGCATAAAAAGATGAAATAAAAATTAAAGGGACTAAAAGTTTTGCAAATAAAAAGTTAAAACAAAGTGAGCAAAAAATTATAACGACTATATTTTCATTCTTATATTTTTATAAAAACTCCTAAAAAGTGAAAATAAAACAAAAAAGACAAAAAGTATTACGATCCTAAAGAGCCTAAGTTAAAGAAAAATGAAAATAACACTTTCAGATGAGTTTTTATAAAGCCTTATGAATGAAAAAAATAGGAAAAAGGAGAAAAGCTAAATCTAAAAAGTGCGGAAAATGAAAATAAAACGGGCATAACAACGGCTAGAAAGTGCAAGAAAATCCTAAACTAAGTTATGAAAGCTAAAAAGAAAACATAAAAAGAGAATCACAAAAAGGGAACGAAAAAATTACTTAAGAAGGGCGCTTCCAATTGAACATTTCAACTTTGCAAGATAGAAAATCTACCATTTTATTGAATAAAAAGGCTATTACATGAAAAGCTAAAACAAACAACCTAATACAAACTAAGAAAGATAGGGAGAAATTCTCCTTACATAGCTTAGAAGCCAAACGGGCAGCACCTCCCCTAAGTAAGATGGACCAAAAAAGTGGACAAAATAAGCTTCCTGGAAGCTCTTATTTATAGGCAAATTTTCGGGTTGGTCACGCCCGTGACTAGGGCGTGACAGGGGGGCGTGCCGACACTATTCATGAGCTGATCGGGTGACTTGACTGGAAAGTTGACTTCGGCTGAAAACGTGGCGGTCACGCCCTAGGTCACGGGCATGACAAGTGTCAGTCACGGGCGTGACTAGGGCGTGTTGGGGAGGTCGATCTGGGCGCGGTCCGGCCGCAAAGTCGTGCGCGTCACGTCGGGCCAGGTGGCTAAGTCACGCCCGTGTCACACCTTGACACGGGCGTGTCTTGGGGCGTGTCGAGCTTGGTTTGATCATCGCCGATCGTCGAGCTGGCAACCTGTGGTCTGCGATCGTCGAGGGCGTGACACAGGCGTGTCGGTCATGTGACACGGGCGTGTCAGTCAACATTTTGACTTTTTCTGGAATTTTTCTGGAATAAAAATAAAGCTAAGTTAGAAATAATATTTACAAAAATAAACAATTTATTGAATAAAACTAATAAAAAAGACAAAAAATAAACAAAATTGACTTAAATAAATTACGAAAATATAGGTATATTTACAACTCATCAGTCATAGTAGGTACGCTGAGATATTTAAATGTTTAAAAAGAATTCCCCTTTCTCAGTTGACAAATTTTTAGAACTGCACTAAAAAGAATAAATAGGAAAGAAAACTCATTATAGAATCCTAAGACATTTAACCCCCCCAGGTATAGTCTTCATCAGCGGCAAGCCTGCCTGCACGCTTTTTGATACCGGAGCTTCTTACTCCTTCGTGTCGGAGACGTTTGTAGAAGGATTAGAAGGTGTGGAGCGATTCACAGGCTCAGAGATGAGGGTGCGTCTATCTGATGGATCTGAACTCCTTACCTCGGACCACTGCAACATGGAGGTAGAAATCGGTGGTAAGGCGTTTGAGGCTCCAGCGACGCTTTTGAAGTTGACGGACTACAACTTGATCCTGGGCATGGTATGGTTGCACTGGAACATGGCCCAGATTGATTGCCAAGCAAAGAGGATCACTGTGAGGCACGAGGACTCTTTCATTGTCATCGAAGGTATAAGACGCCTCTCGTATACTCTTATCTTCAGTACAGGATGTTAAGGCCTATCTGTAGGGAGAGGAGGTTTATCAGATTATATTTGAGATGGCGGAGGTCAAGGAGTCTGTGACAGACATCCTGGTGGTGCGAGATTTCGCTGACGTCTTTCCAGAGAAACTGCCAGGACTACCTCTGTTGGGATTTGTCTCCACAATACCTCAGATTTGTAGGAGGTCAGACCTTGAACTAAGATGAATTAAGGTGTATTTGATGCTGTGTTTAAGTTGTATGTGTGCAGGTTCTATTTGCCAAGTGTAGACCAATGTCAGTCTATAATGGGTCACCAAACACAGGACCATACAATATAATCCCTCATTGTGTGATCCAAAGTGTTGGCCCATGTATAGCCTCTCTATTGGAATACACTTCCTATATGCACTTGGATTGATGGACAGAAGCATTGGAGCTAATTTCCTCAGAAAAATTTCTAAGTCCAAAATACTCGAGTAAACCCTTGTTATACTCGAGTATCAGACTTAATACTCGAGTAGCTAGTTAGACATACTCGAGTAATCAGTTAGACTTACTCGAGTAGGCTCTGAATACTCGTGTATATATTTCTATACTCGAGTAGTTAGTCAGTCACTCGAGTAAGTTGCTTTCATACTCGAGTAAGTAACTTAATCACTCGAGTAAATCTTGTATCATACTCGAGTAGATCTTTTTCTTCTCTTTTCTGCAAGTTCAAGTAGTTATACTCGAGTAGTTTCTTTTAATACTCGAGTAAGTGTTTCTATACTCGAGTAATTGATTCTTTATACTCGAGTAAATCATTCGATACTCGAGTAGTTGATTTTAATACTCGAGTAATTATTTCCATACTCGAGTAATTGACTTTGATACTCGAGTAAGTGAATGTTTCCCGGATATATCTTTCTGATACTCGAGTAATTCCCCTTTCACTCGAGTATATCTTTCTGATACTCGAGTATATCTCTTCTGATACTCGAGTAGTTCATTTCTCTATCAAGTAAATTTCTCTACTCATACTCGAGTATACTCCTCTTTATCACTCGAGTATCTATATTCCCATACTCGAGTATATCTTCTCTTACTCGAGTATAGCAGTTCTCTATTCCAGAATTTTTCTAAGTTTGAATTCACTAAGTATTTTGAATCCGTCATTTCTGATTGGTCCACGTGTCATCCTTAATTAAGATTATGACCGTTGGAGTCCACCTATAAAAAGGTCATTTCAGAATTGACTTATCAACAAGATTACAGAGATATTCTTTTTAAGAAAGAGAAAATTCCGTGAACCCTAATTCTCACGCCGCCGCCGCCATTGTTGTTCACGGAAGAAATTCTGGATCGTCGATCTCCGTCTTCAACGACTATTTCTCCAGTGATCCAGACAAAAGTGAATCACTCGATCTCGCCGAGCCTCAAAGATTTCAGATCTATCTTCTCGATCGAGGTGGTTCTAGTTTTCAGATTCGTGGATCTCTCTCAAGTCATCTTCAACCTTTTCTGATCAAGCCGAAGTTCCTAAAGAAGAAGACTGTCAAAGATCAAGATCTGAAACTTGTTGTTTTGATTTTTCTTTATTCTCAAACCAAAATTTCCTTGTAGGAGTTTTTCTCCGAGATTTGTAGGAAGATCTTTCTTCCGAGTTTTGTAGATCCAGTTGGATCGAGTTTTGTAGGAACGTGGTTCCGAGGTGTAGGATTGTTTTCAATCCGAGATAGTGGAGTAGCCGAGTCTAGTGATTTGCTAGATCGGTGAGGAAAGTGGACGTACCCAAGGTTGGGGAACCACTATAAATCTCTTGTCGTCTGTGATTGCTTGATGTGTGCTGTGTTAATTTTTAATTCCGCATTTAACACGCATTTCACCTATTCACCCCCCTCTAGGTGATTTAGGCTAACAACTTAGACCTCTCAATTGGTATCAGAGGGAGGTTGATCATTAAAAGGTTAACACCTTGATCGTATCCTTCTAAGTTGAGTATCAAGCATGAGTAAGACTAAGGATTTTGCCAAGCTCCCTATCTGCACCAAGAACAACTTTCCTATGTGGAAGGAAAGGGTCAAATTCTTCATGGAAGCTGTAGACCCCCGGATTTTCATGATTGTTGAAGAAGGTCCCCACACTCCTATGACTACTTCCACCATAGATCCTAACAAGCAAGTTCCCAAGAAGTTGATGGATCTAGACAAGGATGAGATTGCACTTGTCTCTCTGGACAAGAAAACAAAGAATATCATAGCAAGTGCAGTCGATGACTCAATGCTGCAAAATCTGATTCATTGCCAATCTGCCAAGGAGATGTGGCAATCCCTAGTGACTCTAATGGAAGGTACAGAGGAAGTGAGGGATGATCGGAGATCCCTTCTGAATCAAAAGTATGAAGCCTTCCGGCAAGGTCACAAGGAAGCCATAGCTGACACATTCAAGAACTTTTTCAAGATAGTGAACGGCCTAAGAGTTTATGGCCGAGTCTTCACCAACGGGGAACTCAATGACAAATTCTTAAGATCCCTAACCAAGGAATGGGACAATAAGGTATGTGCCATTCGGGAGTTTGGAAGGTTAGCTGAGACGGACCCGCAGAATCTGTTCGGAAAGCTTATGTCTTACGAGCTACAAATCAACTCAAGAAAAGCTGAAGAAGAGACAAGCAGGTCTGCATCCAAGGAGAAATCTGTCACTCTAAAGGCAGATAGCTCAAGGAAGATAAAGGCTAGCTCTCCTGCCCCAGCTCCTGAGGCTGATGAAGAAGAATCATCTGAGCCTAGCTCATCTGGCTCAGAACTATCTGATGGAGAGTTCTCCCTACTCTCAAGGCAGTTCAAGAAATTCTTGAACGAGAAGAAGCAATGGAGAGGCAAGGATGCCTCATATAGAAGATCACGACATGACAGTGATCATCGGAAGAAAGGCTCAAGCAGCCATGATAGGTATAATTCTAAACCGAACAAACAGATTTCTACTGACATCATTTGTTATTGTTGCAATAAGCCAGGTCACGTCATCGCCGATTGCCCTCACAAAAAGAAAGAGGGTGGAAGAAGAGAGGAAAAGAAATCCTCACACCACAAGAAGAGGACAGAGAAAAGCTTAGTAGCCAAGAAGAGCAAAACTCTCAGCGACTCTGACTCATCTGAGTCGAGTGAAGAAGAGGAAGCTTACTTCGGGCTCATGGCTCATACAGATGATGAACAAGTCCCCCAGTTTACTGGGGAGGTAAAATCTCACACTCCTCTCTCTGATTCTGATGATGACAATGAGCAAGAGGGATATTCCTCTGAAGATGAATCTGAGCTCATGGGTCAGTATAAGGAGTTACTCACCGCCTACGAAAAATGTCGTAGATTAATGAAAACTCAAGCCAAAGAGATAAATACTCTACGAGCTAGTGAGAGCAGCTTGAGAGAAGAAGTTGATAAGACTAACTCTCTTCAAGAGAACCTCAATGCAGCTATGGAGGGATACAATAAAGCTCTCAAGCACATCGACCTTAAAGAGGAAATCATCAAAGAATTGGAACGACAACTCGAGGCTGAAAAGAAGCTTGTTGAGAGTTTCTCCAAGCCTAAGACAGTTCTTCCAATCATTGCTGAATTCTCTGCTAAGGCCAAGGGTGCTGGTTTAGGCCACATTGCCTCTTCTAGTAAATCCTCTAGGAGAAACAAGGCCAAGAGAAAGAATAAGGCTGCCCGGAAGGCTCTAGCTGAAGAAAAAGGGAAAGCTCCCTTGGAACCTGTTGTGTTCAAGAAAGTTATCTTTCCCACGAACGAACTCGATTATGAGTCCACCTACGGACACTTTTCTAGGCCGATCCCTGAGAAGCCTGAGTCAAGATACCAAGGTTGGACTCGTCCTCGTAACTTTGGCGAGAGTGTCTTCAAGGCACCTTATGAGGAGATTCAACTTCAAAGCTATGGACCTTATGCTCATGGTCATAATTTCAAAAAGACACCAAAAGTAAAACCCATTGTAGAAAAGCCTATGAAGGAGAAGACCTCATGTAACTGCCATCATCATGAAGCCTCTTCCTCCAAGAGTAAAGCTCCTGCTGGACCTTCATTCCAGAAAGTCAAGCAGGACTACACAAGGCAAAGATACAACAGGTTCAACTGTTGGTGCTGTGGCAGAATTGGTCATTTTGCCAGTGATTGTTGGTTCAATCCTGAAAATGCTGCAACCCCTAAAGTTAGCAACGTGAGAGTGACCACTCATGAGGCTAATACTCGCAGGGGGAGTATTCTAACTCGAGACCAAGGACCCAAACTTGTTTGGGTTCCTAAGGCTAAATGATTATAATTGCAGGTATGTCCAAAGGCCACCAAAACGCCAATCTGGTATTTGGACAGTGGATGCTCTCGGCATATGACCGGGACAAGGAGCCTACTACAGAATTACACCCCAGTCTGCAACGGACCAAAGGTCATCTTTGGAGGTTCAGATCGAGGAATCACTAAAGGCTATGGTATGATTTCTAATGGTAGCATATCCTTTTCGGATGTAGCCTATGTTGAAGGATTGGAACACAATCTCATCAGCATAAGCCAACTATGCGACAAAGGATATGTAGTTGAATTTCATGCTGACAAGTGTTTGATAAAATCGGTTAACAATATGGAAACTATTTTATCAGGCACTCGAAGCAGAAATATTTTCTGTCTGAATTTCATTTGTATAGACTCTTCGACACCAGTGTGTCTTTTGGCAAAAAGTAGTGCATCTCTTGCTGACCAATGGCACAAGAGACTAGCACATATTAATTTCAAAACTATTAATAAACTATTCTCTCAAAACTTAGTGCGGGATGCACCTAATGTCAAGTGCGTTATGGACAGTCCTTGTCACGCTTGTATCAAAGGCAAGCAAACAAGAAGTTCGTTTAAAAGCATAATAGGCAAGGATTCCAATAGAAGTTTGCAGCTTCTCCATATGGACTTGTTTGGTCCACTGCAGGTTAGAAGTTTGGGAGGTAAGGAATATACGTTGGTTATTGTGGATGATTACTCGCGCTTTGCGTGGGTGTTCTTTCTGAAACACAAGTCAGATACCCTCGGTATTTTCACTAATTTTGTGAGGCAAATCCAGAATGAATACAACTGTTCCGTAGTCAAAATCAGAAGTGACAATGGAACGGAATTCAAATCTGGAGCCATGACAGAATTTTGTGAAAGTCAAGGTATCTTTCATGAGTTTTCCTCTCCTCGCACTCCACAGCAAAATGGAGTAGCTGAGAGAAGGAACATAAAACTCATAGAGGCTTGTCGGACCATGTTGAGTGATGCCTCACTTCCGGAGTATTTCTGGGCTGAAGCCGTCAACACCGCTTGTCACGTGCAAAATCGAGCACTCATCAATAAGAACCATGATAAGACTCCTTACGAACTTCTAAAAGGCAGGCAACCAACCATTTCATACTTTAGAATCTTTGGCTGTAAATGCTTCGTGCTTAACAACGGGAAGTATCACTCTACCAAGTTTAGCGAGAAAAGCTTTGAAGGTACTTTTGTAGGATATAGTAGCCATAGTAAGGCTTATAGAGTATTCAATAGAAAAACTCTGGTGGTGGAAGAGTCGATACATCTTGTATTTGATGAGACGAGTCTGTTGCAAAGCAACTCGTCTAGTGTGCCTATTGTAGATGCAGGTACAAAGTTGAAAGAACTTAGCTTGGATGAACCTAGTGAAGATAAAGATGAGACATTCATCAAGGTCCCCTCTACAACCACCATTGGAGAGGAGGATGATCAAGATGAAGAAGACATCCCAGCTGAAGATGCAACTCCAGTGGCTGAAGAGATCCCAGATGCAAGGACTTTAGAGTTCCGACACTTGAAGGATCATCCTGTTGACCAAATAATAGGAGATCCTCGGGATGGCGTCAGAACTCGTCGAGGTACAACTAACGAGAATTTACACTTAAGTTTTCTCTCACAGGTTGAACCAAAGAAATTTGAGGAAGCCAACTCCGACGTATCCTGGATTCTAGCCATGGAAGAAGAATTGAATCAGTTCAAACGATGCAAGGTTTGGACACTTGTTCCTAGACCCAAAGGTAAGAATGTCATTGGGACAAAATGGGTCTACCGGAACAAGATGGATGAAGATGGGATAATCGTGAAGAATAAGGCCAGACTTGTCGCCAAGGGATATCGTCAAGAAGAAGGAATCGACTTCGACCAGACTTATGCTCCAGTGGCAAGACTGGAAGCGATCAGGTTATTTCTTGCCTACGCTGCACTCAAGGGCTTTACCGTCTATCAGATGGACGTAAAGTCCGCCTTCCTGAATGGTGACATAAAGGAAGAAGTGTACGTAGAGCAACCGCCAGGTTTTGTTGATTCAACCCATCCTAATTATGTATATTTATTACAGAAAGCACTATATGGTCTTAAACAAGCTCCTCGAGCTTGGTATGAGACTCTGTCTAGCTTCCTTCTTGAGAACAAGTTCACAAGAGGAAAGATAGACAAAACATTATTTCTTAGGGAAATAAAAGGCAAGATTTTGCTAGTGCAGATCTATGTCGACGATATTATTTTCGGCTCTACGGATAACAACCTCTGCAAGAAGTTTTCTAAACTTATGCAAGGGAAGTTTGAAATGAGCAGTATGGGAGAGCTAAAGTATTTCTTAGGGCTTCAGGTGAAACAATCTGAAGATGGGATTTTCATCTCACAGACCAAGTTCACCAAAGAGCTACTTAAGAAATTCGGAATGGAGAATGCAACCTCTATGAGGACTCCAATGGCCTCAGCTATGTCTCTGGACAAGGATGAGAAAGGGAAACCTTTTGATGAAACCAAGTACAGAAGCATAATTGGGTCCTTGCTCTATCTTACTGCGAGTAGACCAGATATAATGTTCTCAACATGTGTATGTGCTAGATTTCAGGTGAACTCTAAGGAATCTCACTACATCGCTGCAAAGCGAATCTTGAGATACCTCAAAGGTACACCAAATCTTGGCTTATGGTACCCAAGAAGTAATGATAGTGAACTAATTGGTTTTTCAGATGCAGATTTTGCAGGTAGCAAAGACGACAGGAAAAGCACTTCCGGGACTTGCCAATTTCTCGGAAGGAGACTTATTTCCTGGAGCAGTAAGAAGCAGAACTGTGTAACCATCTCAACGGCTGAATCAGAGTACATCTCTGCAGGCAGCTGTTGTGCACAGCTCTTATGGATCAAGAATCAGTTTGAAGACTACAACATGCAGTACCAGAACATTCCCCTGTTCTGTGACTCTTCCAGCGCCATAGCAATAGCCAACAACCCAGTCTCTCACAGCCGGACCAAGCACATAGAGCTTCGCTATCATTTCATCCGGGAGCATGTGGAGAATGGAGACATAGATCTACAGTATGTCTCCACAGACAGGCAAGTTGCAGATATTTTTACCAAGCCGCTGGACGAGTCCAAGTTCTCGTTCTTCAAAACTGAGCTTGGACTGCTCAACAAAGAAGACCAGTGATGGACTCTCAAATTAAGAAGATATCAATAATGTTGGCTGCTCAGAGGTACAGTTTTTCAGTGGAAATAATCATCTACCAGGAAATTCCTTCAAGTATTAGAGACTCGAGCATCGTTACACTTACACGAGTAAACGGCTAATACTCGAGTAAAAAGCTTCATATACTCGAGTAATCCAACAGTTACTCGTGTATGAACTTCTAATACTCGAGTATGAAAACTCATCAAGAACTTGATACTCGTGTATACTAATTACATACTCGAGTATGAATTCTTGATTACTCGTGTATGTTGTGACCTACTCGAGTATACTAAACCCCATACTCGTGTATGATGTCATCCTCTACTCGAATACTCGGATTTGTTCTGGATTTTCAAACTCTCTACTCGCACCTAGCAAATTGCCGCCTCATTCAGGTATGTCATTATAGTTAATCCTTTTTTAAACCTAATTAGGATTATTTATATATATATTCAAAACGAAAAAGTCCTTTCCACTTCTCATTCACTCGAGTAGCCGCCGACTTTTCGTATTCCCGACTCCTGCTCTTCGTCCTCCTTCGCCGCAAGTTTTCCGAATCGCTGATGGCTCCTCCCTCCTCCAAGTTTGGAATCGGCTCTGAATTAGTGACTGATGGCATTGAAGATATCTCGGATGACTTCAAGAACCTACTGATTCTCCTGGACACGGCCGGATTGACCTTCGTTCTTCAAGAACCCTGCCGCCTCTTGCTTCCTGATGTTGAAGAGTTCTACAAAAATCTGAAGGTTAGACACAATGGCACCGTTCTGAAATCCAAGGTAAGGGGAGTTGAAATTCGGTTAGATAAAACTTCAGTCGCCACTCTGCTCCGGATGCCAGTGGTCGACGAAGAAGATGACCTAGACAAGGCAGATGCCGACCGCACCTCTCTGTTCTGCGGTCGAGATCCTGAAGGTGGAGGTGAAACCCTGAATCGATCCTTGTTCAATTCAGAAGGGAAGTTTCTCGTTGACATCATTGCCAAAATCCTATGGTGCAAGACTTACTCCATTCGAGATGTATCCCAAAATCTATTCGATGTTATGCAAGCTATTGTCTGCAGGAAGAAATTCCAATTCGGAATGATGATACTGGATAAGATCCGAGAAAGCGTCAAACATCCCAGTTTTGCTAGGATTATCTCCCTCCTCCTCCATGAGATCAATCCTACAGTGTTTGACTTCTCTAAAGGGACTCCTCTTCACCACATGAAGAAAGTTTCTATCTCTTCCATTCAGAGGTATGACCTCAAGATCCTGAACCCTGCCCAAGCCACAAAGGCTGATGCCATCTCAGAACTATAACAAGACAGCAGCTTACCTGAAGACAGGATCCCATCTCCTCCTCTACATCAAACTATTGCTACCTCTGGTGCTCTAGTTGAGGGGGAGCCTGCCTCTTCTCTTTCTCAGCTTAAAGTTTCTTCTGAATCAGTGATTCCAGCACAAGAAGAAGTCAGAGTTGCTACTCCTCCAGTGTCTCCTACTCCAGCTCATCTTCAATCAGCAATTCCTGAATCTGAAATTTCAAATACAGCTCACCTACTGTCTACAGCTGAAGACATCAACAGATTCATTGATGAGCTAAGCTCAGATGATCCTCTTTTTCAGAATGTTTCAGCTGCCAAGTCTCCTGCCAAATCTCCTGTACAGTCTCCAGCTCAGACTCTATTACAGTCTCCTGCCAAGTCTGCAGATAGTGAGCCAACCAAATCTGATCATGTTATCTTGTCTGATGATGAAGAAATGTCTCCAGATCCTGTGGAGGCACCTCTGAGGACTTTGGATTTCTCCCTGCCATCCTTCCTCAATCCAGAAGAAGCTGTTGTAATAGAACCCTTCAAAAGGGCTGTCAGCTCAGTGGTCCTAACAGAAATTCCTCCGTGGACTGCTCCTCCTCCTGCTCCTTCAATTACTGCACCAACCTCAGCCCCCTCTTCTTCAGATTTAGTAAGTCAGATTGCACAGTTGCTCCTTGCACAGAGAAACTATTTTGATGAATCTCTAGCATCAGTCAATAACAAAGTCACTACTCTTGAACAAGAGATGAGTAGAGGCTTTGCAGAAATCCAGGCAAATACTGATGAACTAAAAAGATTGTTCCAGCTAGGTGGCAAGGCCATAGATCACACTATCTCAAGCATAGGAGAACTGAGAAATCAGCAAGAAACTGTTGCATATAATCAGATCCATTTGGACAAGAATGCTGATGCCAATCTTATGAAAATTTGTGAAGAAGTTGGCAAGTTCAGAGATGAAGCTATAGCTCAGCTATCTGTAGATATCACCAAGGGGGAGAAGATAGTAAAAGAACAAGTGGAAAAACTATCTGAACAAGCTCAAGCAGTTATAAAAGAACAAGTTGACAAACTATCTCTCCAAGCTCAAGCTACTGTGGATGGTCTGGTAAAAGAAATGAAAGCAGAAATTCTCTCCCAGCTCCAGTCTGTAAAATTCTATACCTATGACACTGCTGTCTGGCTGCATAATCAAAACTTTCCTGAGTTTCAACTGGACCCTACCATTATACCTCAGCATCTAAATCCTCTTGCAGAACAGCCTCCAGCAGATGTCTCAGCTCAAGCAACCTTTCAAGGAGGTGTGCCAGTCTTCTCACCCAGACCTGAGGGTGATGTGACTGAGCCTCCCATATCCTATACTGAAGCATGGCAAGATGATTTTCCTTCCAGTTCTCAAGGCCCTTCTAAGAAGAAAAGAAAATATGGTGACGGCGCTTCTGCCAGCCGTTCTGCACCAAGGAAAGAGCCAGCTCCTGAAGGTAGACCACCTATTGTTCATTCTGAAGTATGGAGTCCTACCTCTAAGTCCCTAATTCTTGATACTTTGAGGTTAGTGACTGATCTTGGGGAGAACAGAGATAATTACTACAGTTATTCAGAGTGGAAAGCCTATGAAGCATCTCAGATAAAGATCAGGCTACATGACAGAAATTGGGGGCATAACAACCCAGCTGCTCCTCCTAGGCGCAGGACTTACTTTCCAAAACCTTTCAGCTACATAGAGAGGCAAGACCTGAAAAGAGAAAGGATGCACAAGGATGCCCCATCTTGAGTTGAACTGAGAATGTGAAATTGGACTTTTGTTTCTGTGCTTAAAACATTTCTATATATATATATATATTTAATTCTGATTATAGCTATTTCATTAATTAACTTGCTTTAGCTTATGTTTTGTTTTTCAAGTATATGTGCATTGTTCTTTTCACTCTGTATAATTCACCTTAGTATAGAGGATGCTGACATCTACAAATAGGGGGAGATTGTTGGGATTTGTCTCCACAATACCTTAGATTTGTAGGAGGTTAGACCTTGAACTAAGATGAATTAAGGTGTATTTGATGCTGTGTTTAAGTTGTATGTGTGCAGGTTCTATTTGCCAAGTGTAGACCAATGTCAGTCTATAATGGGTCACCAAACACAGGACCATACAATGTAATCCCTCATTGTGTGATCCAAAGTGTTGGCCCATGTATAGCCTCTCTATTGGGATACACTTCCTATATGCACTTGGATTGATGGACAGAAGCATTGGAGCTAATTTCCTCAGAAAAATTTCTAAGTCCAAAATACTCGAGTAAACCCTTGTTATACTCGAGTATCAGACTTAATACTCGAGTAGCTAGTTAGACATACTCGAGTAATCAGTTAGACTTACTCGAGTAGGCTCTGAATACTCGTGTATATATTTCTATACTCGAGTAGTTAGTCAGTCACTCGAGTAAGTTGCTTTCATACTCGAGTAAGTAACTTAATCACTCGAGTAAATCTTGTATCATACTTGAGTAGATCTTTTTCTTCTCTTTTCTGCAAGTTCAAGTAGTTATACTCGAGTAGTTTCTTTTAATACTCGAGTAAGTGTTTCTATACTCGAGTAATTGATTCTTTATACTCGAGTAAATCATTCGATACTCGAGTAGTTGATTTTAATACTCGAGTAATTATTTCCATACTCGAGTAATTGACTTTGATACTCGAGTAAGTGAATGTTTCCCGGATATATCTTTCTGATACTCGAGTAATTCCCCTTTCACTCGAGTATATCTTTCTGATACTCGAGTATATCTCTTCTGATACTCGAGTAGTTCATTTCTCTATCAAGTAAATTTCTCTACTCATACTCGAGTATACTCCTCTTTATCACTCGAGTATCTATATTCCCATACTCGAGTATATCTTCTCTTACTCGAGTATAGCAGTTCTCTATTACAGAATTTTTCTAAGTTTGAATTCACTAAGTATTTTGAATCCGTCATTTCTGATTGGTCCACGTGTCATCCTTAATTAAGATTATGACCGTTGGAGTCCACCTATAAAAAGGTAATTTCAGAATTGACTTATCAACAAGATTACAGAGATATTCTTTTTAAGAAAGAGAAAATTCCGTGAACCCTAATTCTCACGCCGCCGCCGCCAATGTTGTTCACGGAAGAAATTCTGGATCGTCGATCACCGCCTTCAACGACTATTTCTCCAGTGATCCAGACAAAAGTGAATCACTCGATCTCGCCGAGCCTCAAAGATTTCAGATCTATCTTCTCGATCGAGGTGGTTCTAGTTTTTCAGATTCGTGGATCTCTCTCAAGTCATCTTCAACCTTTTCTGATCAAGCCGAAGTTCCTAAAGAAGAAGACTGTCAAAGATCAAGATCTGAAACTTGTTGTTTTGATTTTTATTAATTCTCAAACCAAAATTTCCTTGTAGGAGTTTTTCTCCGAGATTTGTAGGAAGATCTTTCTTCCGAGTTTTGTAGATCCAGTTGGATCGAGTTTTGTAGGAACGTGGTTCCGAGGTGTAGGATTGTTTTCAATCCGAGATAGTGGAGTAGCCGAGTCTAGTGATTTGCTAGATCGGTGAGGAAAGTGGACGTACCCAAGATTGGGGAACCACTATAAATCTCTTGTCGTCTGTGATTGCTTGATGTGTGCTGTGTTAATTTTTAATTCCGCATTTGACACGCATTTCACCTATTCACCCCCCTCTAGGTGATTTAGGCTAACAACTTAGACCTCTCAACCTCCGCACCGAGAGCAGGACTTCCAGATACAGCTTGTGCCGGGGGCCAAGCCGGCATCTAGGGCCCCTTACCGGATGGCCCCAAAAGAGTTGACAGAGTTCCTGAAGCTAGTTACAGGAACTAGTAGAGGCAGGGTTTGTCCGGCCAAGCTCTTCACCGCGGGGAGCCCCAGTTCTATTTGTCAAGAAGAAGGACGGAAGTCTTCGCTTGTGTATTGATTATCGAGCACTAATCAGACTGACGGTCCGGAATACATACCCGCTGCCACGGATTGACGAGTTGTTTGATCAACTGTAGGGAGCGTATTTCTTCTCGAAACTTGACTTGAGATCAGGTTATTATCAGCTGCGGATTCGAGAGGAAGACATTCCGAAGACCACCTTTAGTAGTAGGTACGGACTGTTTGAGTTTACAGTGATGCCCTTCAGGCTCACAAATGCGCCGTCAGCATTTATAAGCCTCAAGAACATGGTATTAAAGGAGTATTTGGATGTATTCGTCATCGTATTTATTGACGACATCCTCATTTACTCAAGGACGGAGGAGGAGCATACACGACACCTGACTCTGACTCTAGAGAGGCTACGAGAGCACCAGTTGTATGCGAAGTTCAGCAAATGCCAGTTTTATCTAAAGGAGGTGGCCTTCTAAGGTCATATTATCAGCGGTGCATGGTTAACAGTAGACCCGACCATGATTCGGGCAGTGCAGGATTGGCCACCGTTGAAGACAGCCACGGATATACGGAGCTTCCTGGGATTTTGCCGGATATTACCGGAAGTTCGTCGAAGGATTCTCCCGGATTGCACTCCCTCTTAAATCTCTAATGAAGAAGGAATCCCATTTCGTTTGGACTCCATAGTGCGAGGCGGCATTTGTTGAGTTGAAAGGTCAGCTTACCTCGGCTCCCATTCTCGCTTTTCCGTCGAGAAGGGAGGGATTCCAGGTGTACACAGATGCCTCCTACCATGAGATGGGTGTAGTTTTAATGCAGAACGGGCACGCAATAGCCTACGCCTCCCGATAGCTGAATATACATGAGAAGAACTATCCGGTTCATGATCTGGAGATAGGTGCAGTGATCTTTGCTTTGAAGATTTGGCGACACTACCTCTATGGGGTTCACTGTGACATATTCTCAGATCATAAGAATTTGAGATATGTGGACACACAGAAGGAACTCAACATTAGACAGAGACGTTGGGTGGAGTTTCTGTTGGATTACCAGTACACCATGCACTACCATCCCAGGAAGGCGAGCGTGATGGCAGATGCTTTGAGCCGGAGAGGAGATACCTCAGGGAAGGGACCACATCTGATGTCCATGGAGCTAGTTCGGCCTTTCAGAGATATGCAGATATCCCTAGTGTCCGAGAATGTTCCAGAACTGTATATGGAGTATCTAGCATCGATGGTTGCCATATATGATATTCGAGACCGCATCCGGGACGGACAGAGGACAGATGCATGGGCAGAGCCGATAATCCAAGCCTTGGAGGAGGGTTCGACGGGAGATTATTCACTGAGAGATGGATTGCTATATTTTAGAGGCAGGGTCTATATACCAACAGGAGGCCAAATTCGGGAGGACATCATGGCGGAAGTGCATTGTAGTAGATATTCTATACACCCGGGGATCACCAAGATGACGACAGACTTGAAGAAGATGATGTTTTGGCCAGGGATGAAGAAGGACATTACATACTTTGTGACTCATTGCGAGGCATGCCAGCTGGTGAAGGCGGAGTGCTGGAACCCCGCAGGATTGCTACAACCACTTTCGGTGCCTGGAGTGGAAATTTGAGGACATTGCGATGGATTTCATTCATGGCCTCCCCCGATCACGGACGAGAAACGATTCGATTTGGGTCATCATCGATCGACTGACGAAGGTTGCCAGATTCATTCCGATCAGAAAAGATGACTCAGTTGGGGTACTGGTACGGAGATTTGTAGAGCAGTTCATTCGTTACCACGGGGTGCGCAGGACAATCGTGTTCGATCGGGATGGTCGGTTCACATCCATGGGGTCGAGATCCGTGCAGACTTACTTAGGCACACGACTGACCTTCAGCATAACTTTTCATCCCCAGACGGATGGGCAGAAGAAACGCACCAACCGGACATTGGAGGACCTCCTAAGGCTATGCATTTTGGATTGAAACGAACCTTGGGAGAAGCTTTTACCACTAGTTGAGTTCTCCTATAACAACAACTACCAGTCCAGCATAGGGATGGCTCCTTATGAAGCCTTGTACGGAAGGAGATGTAGGACTCCGCTTTCATGGATTCAGGACGAGGATCCGAAGGTGTTGGGATCGGATTTTGTCGAAGACACCGAGGCTTAGGTGAGACTGATACAGGACAGAATGCTTGAAGCGCAGAACCGACATGCTAAGTATTACGACGCCCGACACCATCAGGTAGAGTTTCAGGTGGGAGATCGGGTTTTCTTGAAGATCCGGCCCATGCCCGGAGTTTCACGGGTGCGTGGTCGGAAAAAGAAGCTCAGCCCTAGGTATATGGGCCGTTATAGGATCCTGGAGCGGATCGGGCCCCTAGCTTACAGGCTAGAGTTGCCACCGGAATTGGCAAGCTTACACGACATGTTCCATATTTCTTCACTTAGGAGGGCTCTATTATGCCTGGAGCAGCAGATTTCGACCATAGATGGGCCGGTAGCTTCAGACCGGTCAGTTCACTTGGAGCTGGTTCAGATCGATGATAGAGGAGTACAGATCTTGCGTCACACGAAGGTTCCGTTAGTCAAAGTTCTGTGGAGGAACCATGGCAAGGAGGAGCATACCTGGGAACCGCAGGACCTGATGTGACAAAAGTATCCAGAGCTGTTCAGTCAAGTATACCTCACAACCTCTCAGGATGTTCGATTTACCTTCCTGTTTTAAACTAGTAGGACTGGAGTTTCAAGAGTAGGGGCTAATCTTTTGTTTATTGGGGTCTAGACTTTGCCAATTGGGCGAATTAGTCATAGATTTGAGTTTCCCTTTAAACCTCACTTAGCAAACATCGTGTCATGATGTAATCTTTCACTTCTCATGGGATGTTACAAGTTTCTTTTTCTTCGATAGGAGTCCCCATAGGCTTAACCTTGATTTCAGGGACGAAATCTTTGTTTTGTTTATTGGGATTTGTAACATCCCATTTCCATCTAGACCCTTAAGAGTGGTTTTGGTCATGACTAGGTCATGAAAAAACCCTAGGAAGCTAAAAAGGGCTAGGTAATCAAAGGACAAGGTGAGAATCACTTTGGTCTGCCAATGGCACAACCTCATCACCAAACCTAGGGATTTACCTTAGGGCTTCACCAGGACTCCATGACCCCACCACAACATCACTAGCCTATTAGAGGGTCCACTAGAGCCTTAAGGGTCCATTAGAGTCGACCCAAAATGGCCAATTTGACCTAGGACCACCAAAGGCCTTAATTTGGCAAGGTGTCCTAACTAAGGGAAGTTGGCCACAAATGTGCCCAACCAACCCCACCCAGGCCTTCCTAGACATAAAGTGGTTTCAATGGGTCACTAAGGACATATTGGGTTGAGTCCTAGAGGCCAAGATTACCCAAGTCAACTCTAGCCCAAAAGTGGTCAAAGTGCCCTTACCAAGGGTCATATGACCCTCAAGGTGCCCAGTAGGTCCTGTACCACCCCAACTAAGCCTTAGGATAGACTAATGGATCACCAGGGACACATTAGTGGCAACCCAAAAGGTCAAAGGGACTAAAGTCAACCCAAACCTAATTTGGGTCAACCTAGCCCAAATAAGCTAGCATGAGCTCAAGCCTCCTCATATAGCTTTTTTAAGAATATTATATGTATGTGTGGGCTGCCAATAAACCCCCATGGTTGACCAAGTCAACTTAGTGATTAGGAGAGAGAGGAGCTCCATTCCATGGTAATGGAGGAGATAGAAAAAGGAGAGAATGAAGGGGCAAGTCAACCCGACCAAGGGAGGCCAAAGGCCACCCTTGATGGCTGGATTCAACTCCCCTGGGGAAGGGGAGAAGTTTCCAGCCATTTCCCAGCCACCAAGGGGCTGGTTCAGCCCCCTCCCCCTAACCCGAGCCCAAGCTTTCAATGACATTAATGAACATTGAAGTTTTGGCCTCTCCCCTCCTCAACCGAACTTTTAAACACCACCAGTGGCCCAAAAGGAACATTTCCCAACCTTTTACTGAAGATTTTGAGCCCTCCCACTGTACTGTTATAGAAGTCGAGTGACGCCACCAGTAGAAATGGTTTCCCGACGATCGTCGCGCCTTCAGGCCGCCGACAAGGTCCTCCTCCTCTCCTTGTCTCATGGGTAGATCATAGGAATGCTTAGGTTCAAGGTTCGGGCTAATTAAGCCCGAACCAAATCTGGATTTTCATGGTTTCGGGCCAAAAAACTTCCTTGCAGAACCGCCGAAATCTGCCCCTCCGGTGGCTGCGCCGCCGCCAGTCGATAGCCACCACCTCAACGGAGGTGTTGGTGGCGGTGGCTGGCCAGGGAGGTGGACGGATGGTCGGCTGTGGAGGTTTGAAGTTGGCCCAGGCGCGCGCAATCGAGACCATTGGCTAGAGGTAGACAATAAGCCCGGGCTGCAGGATCCGCGCCAAGATTCGTGCCGCATTAGATTTTAAACTATAGGATTATATATTCCATTTTATTTCATTCTATCACACTTTTTATATTTAATGTCTTTAATTTTTAAAAATACTTAGAGGCACTTTCAGAGGAAATGGTAAACATAGAAATTGTAGCCGGATGAGTCTAGTTTACTGCAAAATTGGTTTGAACCAATTTGGGTGCCTGAATTGACCAGGGCACTAATTTTGGTGGGGTCTATACATATGGTTGGACAGAAATTGAAATGGCTTCCTACACGTCATCTTGGGTCCAAATGACCTGAGATTTTGGGAGGGAGTCACCCTAGACCATATCTAGAGCCTGCTAAAAAATGGGAATTTTTAAGAACAGTTTTTTTATAGTTTTGTAAATAATTCAATTTCTCTAGGGTAAATTAATTTAGGGTTTAAATGAACTCCAAACTCATCCAAATTTTGGTGGATGATGCATGGGGTCATTATTAACCTCTTGTTAAAATTTTATTACATTTGGAGGTGGTTTGAATTGAAATCTTGCAAGGCCTAATCTTGCCATAATAAGGGTAGTTTTGTCCAAATGCTCTTTTGGTGTTTAAGTGGTCTAATCACCTCAACAGAGGCCTATTTTTTGGCCACTGATTTTATGTGGTTTGTAACACCCTCCTATTTAATTTGGAGTGGTTTGGGGTTGGGTAGCCCTAGAGACCTAGGGTAGACCCCTTTATAAAGATTTCTAGGGTTTGAAGGTCATGGGGTCAAATGACCTTGGAATAACTTGACACTTGGTGGAAGGGATCATAGGGTAGCTATGGCCACTCTAGTTGAAATTTTAGTGAGTTTGAAAGCCTTTCACCCCCTCAAAACCCTAACCCTAGCTTAGGGCACTCATCTCGTAGTGATAGAAAATGTCACTAAAACTCACTGAACAGTGATGAGATTTGGGTAGAGTAGTGTTTAAAGTCAGAAAAAGCTCTGGAGATTTTGTTATGAATTTAGGATTATTATTTTTGATACTTCATTAACAATCTAGTAGTCTTTATTATTTGCTTAGAAATTTATTATGAAGTAACTACTTGCTGAAAATTGATGAAATTTAGCTAGAGGACTTTTTATTATGTTTTAAAGCTCTATGAATTTTTATGGGATTTTTGGAAGACTACTTCTAAGGGTTGCTTCATTAAGTATTGTTTCCCATGAAAACTTAATTAAATTTATTTTGGTGCCTAGCAAGTCTGTAAAGTTATGATTTTTGCACAATGACCTTTTCTATACCATATTAAGATTCTGTAATTTTTATATAATTTTCTGATGAATAATTTTGGTACTTCCTTCTTTACATATGATTAAGAGAATTATTTTGGATAAATTAATTAGAGGTCCAAAAGTTTCTGGAAAATTATGGAAATTAGTATCTAGTAATATATCACTGTTATTTAGAGATAACAATTTTTGGGTGGCCATTACTTGAGTAGATCATATAGTTCATGTTCAAAATTGCCTATGGCCAAACATTTGGGAAAATGCAATAAATATCAAATTAATCAGAAAAGTTATGAATCTATGATTTTAGACTAAAATTGTTATGGTAGAGCTCTGGAAAATTTTATAGAAGATTTGGAAGACAATCCAGTGTACCTCATGTACACATCTCATATAGTATAGGGTGGTCCGCATATAGTAGCTACAGAAACTGAACTAGAGTGGGTAGTGAAATGGGAATGGGTAAGGGAAGCAACCAATAAAAATAAGTGCCTTGGGAAAGAGAACGATGGGCTTCAGCTACCATCATAGTTCCTAGTGCCCATATAGAACCCTTCACGGGGTATACCGGGGCCAGTCCTGGGCTAACGTAAACTGTAGGAATGATAAACCATAAAGAGAAACTAGCATAATAAGGGATCCACTTTCACTCGCCTTGATGTCTCAGAATGCTAGGTTGGTTCATGAGGGATGATGCTCTGGGGGTTTTGGAGATGGGCAGGTTGGCCCGGTGAGCTTTGGCTCGGTGGGTTATTTGAGACGAACGGGATAGTCTAGTGAGCTTTGGCTCAGGGTTTTGATTCATAACTATTGCATGTGCATAAAAGGAAAGTTGGTGGGTCTTCGGTATTGGAGGGTCGATGCATTGACACCAATACGTGGACTCGGCAAGTGTTTTTTAGCACTTGGCCAAATAAAGTCCGGTGCGCCAGCCGGCAAGAGTACACAGGAGTTCGCTTTGTGCACCAAGCATTGAGGCGTATGATAGGTCTGACCGGTAGTGCTTTACTGGTTTAGAGGTGGGCGAGGCCCAACCCACCGCTTCCTTTTGCCACTACGGAGGTATCCTGTGAGGTGAGGCTCCAGAAAGGGGGAACTAAAGGTCTGTGTACACAGAGTCGGGTGGGTGAGTTGCACTTGCATGATCGCATCATAACCCACTAGCATGTCATAGCATAGTCATTGCATACAACCCATGTCACCTATTGTGTAAGTGGTATGAGATGCTTACACAATAGGGCAAGTTTATAAATTAAGGTCAAATTCTTTATATATATATTGCTGTTAATAACCGACACCCCAATGTATAAATTGGTATGAGACTCTTTATATGATGGGAGCCCTGCAGAAGTTCCCTTGGCTTATACGGTTTCGTACATAAGTTAAGGTTACTTTTCATACTTTACTTTACTGCCACATGTACTATAAAATTGCTAGTATAGGTCCGCTGTCATCTGTTTCTTGATTACTCTCCACCTTCAATTCCTCCCCTTTCTTCCTCTTCGCTCGGTGCCTAGGGGCCATGGGAGAAGCGGTGGGGGATGATAGGACTTAGTCTCATATACTAATGGTTTTCAGAACACATCATTTAGGGGATCGTGGAGCCCAACATTGAGGAGCAGCCCTAGAGATCGGCCCGCTTGGAGATAGGGCAATCTAGCTCAGGAATTCAGACAGCTAGGTCTGTGAGTCCCTGACCTTTGTAGTGTTTTACTTTGCTTCCGCTTGAGTGACTATGTAGTTAGGATTTGATGTATCGGGCTTAAGCCCTTATTTTCAGTACATTTATATTTTGTGGACTCTCCCTTCGTGGAGATATTATTACTCTGATGTGATTTTATTGAGGACTTATGGTTAATGTTTTTACCTCACTTGTGTTTACTCTACCTTTATTGCCTTTCTGTGATCGAATCGGCCGGCATAATCGGTGTTTCGCGGTGATGACCCTTCAGGACGTGAAGGTATCACCGCAAAGCGGCGGTTCTGGGCCTAAGACCCCGGTGTTTTAAAAAGAAAAAAAATGGGGTCTTACAAGTGGTATCAAAGCAAACCTCGATCAGAAGAGTAGCAGTCCACTAACCCTAGGTCACCCCAGCTCGAGTTTAGTTTGGGGACAAACTAAGCAGCGGAAGCGTGGTGTGCCCATGTGGGGATCACATGTAATTATCTACTACTACTTAGGCTTGAGTAAATTATTTACAAGATGGTTTTTGATATGCAGCCTCCAAAACAGCCTACACCTCAGGGTGGAGTCCAGCAGACTCCAAATGTTGCACCACCTCCCCTGGTCCCCACTTCGTTCCTACAGTCAGAGATGGGGCAGACTCTGACAGCCATTTTGGAGGCTTTCAGGGCCCAACAGGTTCTGGCTCTGCAGCAATACCCGGGGGCCAACTGGCTGAGCATCTTCCGAGGACTCTCTCCCCCATCCTACTTAGGGACAGAGTCAGCCGTTCGGACGAAAGAATGGCTGGACATTATATACGAGATGTTGACTGGGATACGGTGCCCCTGGGAGGAGAGGGTGCAATTGGTGGTCTCTTGCTTGGAGTCTCACGCCAAGAGATGGTGGAATACGTCGCTGGACACGACTTTTGTGGATATGGAGATTGTAGAGATTACTTGGGAGGAGTTCAGGGCCACGTTACTGGAGCATTTTGTTCCACAGTCGGCTAAGGATGAGCTGGAGGACAGGTTCCTTTAGCTGAAGCAGGGCAATAAGACAGTGGTAGAGTACCACTGGGAGTTCAACCATTAAGCCCGGTTTGCAGACTCCTATCAGCTGGATGAGGCAGGATACATTAAGAGGTTCTATAACGGCCTGCAAGAGGACTTGAGGGATGCCCTTCTGTTCGTATCTGACGGGCCAGTACTTCGGATGTTAGAGATGGCAAAGAGGATAGAGGCTGATTGGCAAGCTACTCGGGGCCGAAAACGGACAGCGGAGGATCAGGGTCGAGGAGCAAGGAATGATCAGAGACGAGCCCATATCACGGACAGTAGAAGGTTCGAGGACCATCCTCGTCAGGAGGAAACACAGGAAATAAGGGAGCAAGTGGTGGTGGCTCTACCACCTCTTCAAACACGGGAGGGCTAGAGACCCGGGGGAATAGCATATCCTTCGCCAGAGTGCTTCCTTTGCCATCAGGTTGGGCACATCCGTAGAAATTTCTCGATGAGAGGGGCACCCCAACCAGCTCCAGCGGTTGCCCAGCCAGTGTAGTATTTTGGAGGTCGAGGTCGTGGCCGAGGACGTGGATACCAGGGGGGAGATCGTAGATAAGAAAGGGAGTAGGTGTATGCTTTGGACCTTGCACAGCCTCGAAACTCTGAGAAGGTCATTGATGGCCGCGGAACAGAGACCGACTGTGGTTGGTTCGAAATGGTCAGATTCCGCGGGCCGGTTAGAAGATCGAGTTTTCTAACGAGAGGAGGCAAGTGCACCTATCGCAAGTATTACTCGGTATTCGGGAAAATACCGAGGTCGTATTATTCTCGGGGATGCGTTGATTATATCTACTCTTCCAGGAACACTATTATCTTACTAACAGTAAGGTGGGATTTTTTAGTTTAATTAAAACGGAAAGAAAGAGAGCAGAATTTTGCTAAGTTAGTTCGATGATGGGTTAACGCTCGGCATCGAATCGGATTAAGACTAAAATAATTCTCAACAATTATTAAACTTTGTTTTTAAATTAATAAAAGGCACTTGGTCGTGGGGGTTCCAAAAATATGAGCGCACTTATCTCTAGGAATATTGCTCACCTAAACATTAAGACTATTCGACCGATCGTTAGACCGACGAAGGATTCCTCTTAATGTCCGCTTTACGCTAAGAACCCCGCTATTGGGTGGGGAACCCAATCCGGCAGAACTACGCTTCTCCTCTTTCAAGGGGGCGTACGCAGTTCTCTTTACCCAAGGGGGATCGGTCCATACGTGCGGCCTCTCGGCGTCGCGTATGGATAACGGAAATAGAGCCCACACATCGATTATGTGGTCCTATGCGTCGTTAACCCGGGGTAAACCTTAAGTCCTTAAATTAAAATAAAAATAAAGTTTTTTAATTATTTCAAATCATTTTATATGTCCCAATGCTCTTCGATGCCGAAGGCTAAAAGAGATTAGCCACTCATCGGTATGGGGACGGCTTTATGTTTTTAGGTGAAGCGTGAGTGTTAAATTAAGCACTGAACAATTATAAGAGAAAACACGAAAAATAGGACAATTAGATAAATTGAAGGCTAATTGATGCAGGCACTCACGCACACTTCAAAACCATAAAGAAAATTAAATAAAGCAATCCCTACTCAAATGAGTAGGCGGAAATAAATGCACACACGCACACACTCTTCTTAATTGAAGAAAGCGATAAATAAAGCGGTAAAATTATCTCCTACACGCACGCACTCTACATAATTGAGAAAGCGATAAAATTGCAAGTCCCGGCTCAAATGAGTGGGCGGGAGTAAATTTATCTCATATACGCACGCACTCTACTTGAAAGTAAAACACACACACGCACTCTACAGAAATGAAAACACACGCACCCACACAAATGTTTTCCTACTCAAGTGAGTAGGAAGAAAATGAAATTAGTAAAAAGACAAGTCCCACTCAAACGAGTGGGCGGGAAATGAAAGCAGAGCGCCATTTAACTCTTAACGAGTAGGCAGAAATAAATGCATACGCACACGCGCACTCTACAGAAGTTGAAATAAAGCAATAAAACCTAACTCATACACGCACACACACTTGCAAAAATAAGAAAAACAAAGTTGCTGAAAAATTAAAACAACTGCATTTCTACCGCTAGAATGCGGTAGAAATGCATGAAAAGTGAAAATAAAAATTAACCGAGCGAAATTGTTTTGCAAATAAACGCAAAATGAAAGTACTCGAAAAATTAAAACAACTGCATTTCTACCGCTAGAATGCGGTAGAAATGCATAAAAAGATGAAATAAAAATTAAAGGGACTAAAAGTTTTGCAAATAAAAAGTTAAAACAAAGTGAGCGAAAAATTATAACGACTTTATTTTCATTCTTATATTTTTATAAAAACTCCTAAAAAGTGAAAATAAAACAAAAAAGACAAAAAGTTTTACGATCCTAAAGAGCCTAAGTTAAAGAAAAATGAAAATAACACTTTCAGATGAGTTTTTATAAAGCCTTATGAATGAAAAAATAGGAAAAAGGAGAAAAGCTAAATCTAAAAAGTGCGGAAAATGAAAATAAAATGGGCATAACAACGGCTAGAAAGTGCAAGAAAATCCTAAACTAAGTTATGAATGCTAAAAAGAAAACATAAAAAGAGAATCACAAAAAGGGAACGAAAAAATTACTTAAGAAGGGCGCTTCCAATTGAACATTTCAACTTTGCAAGATAGAAAATCTACCATTTTATTGAATAAAAAGGCTATTACATGAAAAGCTAAAACAAACAACCTAATACAAACTAAGAAAGATAGGGAGAAATTCTCCTTACATAGCTTAGAAGCCAAACGGGCAGCACCTCCCCTAAGTAAGATGGACCAAAAAAGTGGACAAAATAAGCTTCCTGGAAGCTCTTATTTATAGGCAAATTTTCGGGTTGGTCACGCCCGTGACTAGGGCGTGACAGGGGGGCGTGTCGACACTATTCATGAGCTGATCGGGTGACTTGACTGGAAAGTTAACTTCGGCTGAAAACGTGGCGGTCACGCCCTAGGTCACAGGCGTGACAAGTGTCAGTCACGGGCGTGACTGGGGCGTGTCGGGGAGGTCGATCTGGGCGCGGTCCGGCCACAAAGTCACGCGTGTCACGTCGGGCCAGGTGGCTAAGTCACGCCCGTGTCACACCTTGACACGGGCGTGTCTTGGGTCGTGTCGAGCTTGGTTTGATCATCGCCGATCGTCGAGCTGGCAACCTGTGGTCTGCGATCGTCGAGGGCGTGACACGGGCGTGTCGGTCATGTGACACGGGCGTGTCAGTCAACATTTTGACTTTTTCTGGAATTTTTCTGGAATTTTTCTGGAATAAAAATAAAGCTAAGTTAGAAATAATATTTACAAAAATAAGCAATTTATTGAATAAAACTAATAAAAAAGACAAAAAATAAACAAAATTGACTTAAATAAAATACGAAAATATAGGTATATTTACAACTCATCAAACACCCCCATACTTAAGCTTTTGCTATTCCAGAGCAAAAGTTTGAGGTGAACTTATAAGGAATAATAAAAAACCCTAAGTTCTGCTACCGCTAAATTAATTATAAGAGAGATCAAATAAAAATATACGGGGTATAAGAGTTAAGTCCTAAAATTTTTTAGATGATTTAAACAGGGCAAAAGTTTTGGCCAAAAGACTTCTTGATGTAATCAAATAGAAAGCAATAATTGTATTGGTTAGATTAACAGAAAATAGTTTGGAGTTATACGAACTTTAGCTTATAGGAGTGTTATCGGAAATAATGCAATTTACGAATTATGCTCTCAAAAAGATTTTTGAATTAATTCTAGAGTCATGAAATTGGCTAAGGGGGGTTGATGTTGGTTTATGAAGATGCTTGGATTTTGAGGCGAGGTTATTTTTTCTCGAACCTCCATTTTTTTTGATTTGGATGTTAAAGGAAAACGAAATCTTATTTTCCTTAACATAAAATTTTTTCTTCTTCATAAATAAAAATAACCCAATGTATATGTGTTGGAGTAATGAATTTTATCCTCTTACTCCGTAACGTATAATCTTTTAATTTATTGGGTGCCTATGTTTACGGAATGAAATCTTATTCCCATTGACATAAGATCTTTTTTTTTTCTTTTTGGGGAAATATTTTTATCATACCAAGTAGGTTATGATAGGTAAGGGGAGAAAAGAGAACTAGATTTTTAATAAAAAAATAATTGAGAGCAACCTTTATAAATTGTACGTTCCAATGTTTCAGAAAGCTAAAAGCAAGCATAATTGAATTCTATAGTCGTTATTTTCTAACATGGTACACATGCTCCTTTCTATGAAAAATTAGAAGTAGTGCCTAAAGCGAGTCCCCTATTTTTAACAAAGTATAATAAATTCTTTAAAACTTAACCCCGACTATTTAGATTTTTCAATCTATAATTAACAAACGAATAGTGAACAAAGAATTAATCAAATTCGCATATAAATAAACTCAAAACGAAAGTTTTGGATAACAAGAAACTTATGAATGAGATGTTTGATTTATTTGTTTCATAACTTACATAATTTTTTTTGTTGTTTTTTTTTGAAGTTATGCTCTTTTTTTTTGTATTTTTGTATTTATATCTTTAATATATACATACTAAAAAGAAAGAAAGAAAAAAAATGCGAAAATAAAATTTTTTTTTTTGGATTTTTAAGTTTTGTGATTTTTTTTGTATTTTTATGAAATTTTCATTCTATTTACAAAAATTTGGGGAAAAAGAAAAAATATTTACAAGGATGAGAGGGAAAAAGGGAGAGGGGAAAGAGAAAGAATATTTACAAAAAGTACTTATAAAAATTATTTACAAAAAATATTTACAAGAATATTTACAAAAATATACAAAAATGCTGCCGCGAGATGACTCGTTATGTGGATGGCTCGATGAGCCGGATCTCGCGGACAAAGTTAAAAATAAGTCAAAGTTTCAAAAATGAAACTTCAAAATTTTTAATTAAATTTTTTTTGATTTTTGTGTTATATATATATATATATTTTTTTTTGAAGTTTTGTTTTTTTAAACAAATTTTTTTTTTGTTTTGTTTTTTTTTTGTTTTTTTTTGTTTTTTGTTTTTGTTTTTTTTTTGTAAGTGAAAATGAAAGTACGAAAATACGAAAACACCCCCATACTTAGATCCAACATTGTCCCCAATGTTGTATGCTAAGCATGAGGAACAAGACAGCAGGTATATGTACAAAAAAGAAAAAAGAGGGGGGCAGAAGACGTCCCTGATCCGCGCTCGGGGAAACCCATTAGAAACCCTGCATTTATTAGAAAAATAGAAAACATAATAAATAAAGACGTAAAAAAGATAGACGTGGGGTGCCTCCCAGGAGCGCTTTGTTTATAGTCGCGTAGCTTGACTATAGTGGCGGGTTTATAAGTCGAGGAGGGATATGGTTTCGCTATACTCGATTACAGGGTCGCCCGCTATGTAAGTCTTTAATCGATGACCGTTTACTTTAAACGAGCCTTTTTCCAGGTGGGAGACGAGTACGGTCCCATATGGAAAAACTTCTTCAACTAAGAAGGGACCGGACCAACGGGATTTGAGTTTGCCAGGAAAAAGTTTAAGACGAGAATTATAAAGAAGGACTAGATCGCCCGGAGAAAAATTTTTGGGGGTTTTAATTTTTCGATCGTGATAGAAGTTAGAACGCTCCTTATAGAACTTATTGCTCTCGTAAGCGTTCGCACGCCATTCATCGAGCTCATTTAGTTGCAGTTTTCTATTTCGAGCGGCTAAGTTAGAGTCGAGGTTTAAGAGTTTTAATGCCCAAAGTGCGCGGTGCTCCAGTTCTACGGGTAAATGGCACGCTTTGCCATAGACTAATCGAAAAGGGGTACAACCGGTAGCGGTTTTGTACGCCGTACGATACGCCCATAACGCGTCGTCGAGCTTAGCGGACCAATCTTTCCTATTAAGTGAAACGGTTTTTTCTAATATGCGTTTTATCTCTCGATTTACTACCTCAACTTGGCCACTTGCTTGCGGGTGGTAGGGGGTGGCAAGCTTGTGCGTGACTCCGTATTTAGCTAACGTCTTAGCCATTAGAGCGTTACAGAAATGCGTTCCCCTATCACTAACCATAGGGCGAGGCGTGCCGAAGCGAAAAAATAATTTTTTTAGAAATGTA
Source organism: Platanthera zijinensis (assembly GCA_039513925.1). Lineage (NCBI taxonomy): Eukaryota > Viridiplantae > Streptophyta > Magnoliopsida > Asparagales > Orchidaceae > Platanthera > Platanthera zijinensis. The sequence continues at coordinate 68,013,775 of CM077092.1, read as the reverse complement.
GCGATGACTCGCGCATCGTTGGTGGGAAGAGCCTGTGCTTCCGCCCACCGTGATACGTAGCCGACCGCCACTAAAATATAAGAATTTTTATAAGAAGGAGGTAGGGGGCCAACAAAATCTATGCCCCATAAATCGAAGACTTCGCATTCTAAAAACATATTTTGGGGCATCTCGTCAAGACGTGAGATGTTACCCGACCGGTGACAGCTATCGCATGCGCGCACAAAATTGTGCGCGTCTTTGAAGAGAGTGGGCCAAAAGTAGCCCGCCTCTAGCGCCTTCCTAGCGGTCCTGGTTGGCTTGATAGTGCCCCTCGGCTGGACCCTCGTGGCAGTGCCTCAATATTTATGTGCACTCCACTCCCGCGACGCATCTTCGAACCGCTTGGTCCGCGCAGATACGGAAAAGAAATGGGTCATCCCAAAAGAAATTTTTCAAGTCGGAAAAAAATCTGTTCTTTTGATGACTTGAAAAATCTTTTGGAAGTACCCGCGCGACTAAGTAGTTCGCAAAATCTGCGAACCAAGGCGAAGATGACGAAGACGAATGAATGGCGAGAAGGCGTTCCTCGGGGAATCTGTCATTTATTTCAGATTCGACGAGTGCTTCCGCACCTGGATTTTCTAAACGGGAGAGGTGGTCAGCCGCTAGATTCTCCGCGCCCTTCTTATCTCGGATCTCCAAGTCAAATTCTTGAAGGAGGAGAATCCAGCGAAGAAGATGGGGCTTCGCGTCGGCTTTAGCTAATAGATATTTAAGGGCGGTGTGATCGGTAAAAACGATAACTTTAGATAGCGTAAGATACGAGCGAAACTTATCGAAAGCGAAAACGACGGCTAAGAGTTCCTTTTCTGTCGTCGTGTAATTCACTTGTGCGGAAGTGAGCGTCTTGCTAGCGTAATAAATAGGATGAAAATGTTTTTCTACGCGTTGGCCAAGAACGGCGCCTAAGGCAATATCACTAGCATCGCACATGATTTCGAACGGAAGGGACCAATTAGGGGCCACTAGAATTGGAGAATTGATAAGTTTTTGTTTTATAAAATTAAAAGCAGACTCGCAATCGCTACTAAAGACAAAAGGTGATTCCTTTTCCAAGAGGTGAGTAACCAGCTTTGTTATTTTTGAAAAATATTGAATGAAGCGCCTATAAAAGCCCGCGTGGCCTAAGAAACTCCTAATGGATTTTATGTTTGTCGGCTGAGGAAGTTTTTCTATGATTTCAACTTTGGCCTTATCGACCTCTATCCCCTTAATCGAAATCTTATGGCCGAGGACCAAACCTCCTCGAACCATAAAGTTACACTTTTCCCAATTTAAAACAAGATGCGTGTCCTCGCATCGCTGGAGGACACGATCAAGATTACGAAGACAATCCGGGAATGAGCATCCGAATACAAAAAAGTCATCCATAAATATTTCCATAATATCTTCTACTAGCTCACCAAAAATTGCTAGCATACATCTTTGGAATGTAGCCGGCGCATTGCAGAGGCCAAATGGCATTCTTCGATAGGCGAAGGTGCCAAAGGGGCAAGTAAAAGGTGTTTTCTCTTGGTCTTCGGGGGAAATGGGGATTTGGAAAACCCCGATAAACCGTCGAGAAAACAATAAAAAGGATGACCGGAAAGACGCTCAAGAATTTGGTCAAGGAACGGTAGTGGGAAATGGTCTTTGCGGGTGGCATTATTAAGTTTGCGATAATCGATGACCACACGCCAACCCGTAACAGTACGAGTTGGGACGAGCTCGTTGTGCTCATTCGCCACTACGGTTAGACCGCCCTTCTTGGGCACGACATGAATGGGACTAACCCATGCACTATCAGAAATGGGATAAATAATCCCCGCATCTAATAATTTAATTATCTCATCTTTCACGATGTCTTTCATGTTTGGGTTAAGACGCCGCTGCGGCTGAATGGTTTGGCGGCAATTATCGTTTAAGAAAATTTTGTGAGTGCAGAAAGAAGGGTTAATCCCCTTTAGGTCAGAAATTTGCCACGCAATTGCGTGGCGATGTTTAAGCAAAACCTCCAATAACTCGGAGGTCTCCGAATCGCTTAAATACGAAGAAATGATTACCGGGAGTGTATCATTTTTTCCCAAAAAGGCGTATTTTAGGGATTCGGGTAATGGTTTGAGTTCTAGGGTGGGCGGTTCTTCTAGTGAGGTTTTAGTGCCAATGTCTTTCGAACCAATTGGTTCAAAAGGCATATTCGTAGACGCGCCCTCACCGCAATAAAAATTTTCGAGCGAAAAAATATTTTCGTTTAAAAATTCGGACTCGAAAACCGGAGAAGAACAATCTCCATAAAAAGAATCTAAAGAATAGCAGAAATCGTCGCTCGGCGACGAGTCTTCCATAGAGGAGTTAATAGAAAAAGTAACTTGGTCGTCTCCTACCCGAAGGAGAAGCTGACCATTACTTACATCAATTAACGCACGTGAGGTCGCGAGGAAAGGGCGACCAAGTATTATTGGTACGTTGGCATCTTCCTCGATGTCCAAGATGACGAAGTCCACCGGGAAGGTGAACTTGTCTACTCGGACAAGGACATCCTCAACAACCCCGATGGGGAACCTAACCGAGCGATCCGCTAGTTGGATGCGCATATTGGTAGGAGTAGGAGTACCCAAACCTAAACGCAGGAAGAGCGAGAACGGCATCAAATTAATGCTCGCGCCTAAGTCTGCTAGGGCAAATTTTACTAATACATCGCCAAAAAGGCACAGGATGGAAAACCGTCTCGGGTCGTTTTGTTTTGAGGGCAATTTACTAGTAAGAGCCGCCGAGCAGACAGCGTTGAGAGATATATGCGAAATATCCTCGAGTTTGCGTTTATTAGAAAGTAGTTCTTTTAAAAATTTCGCATATTTAGGAATTTGCGAGATAGCCTCGCAAAAAGGAACATTAATATGAATTTGTTTAAGTAATAAAATAAATTTTTCATATTGCGCGTTTACTCGCTCGTTATCTAACTTATGTAGGTAGGGCAACGCCTTGTTTAAAATAGTTTTGTCGTTAAAAATCGGTAAGGGTTGCGTAATCGAAGAAGAGGGAAGAGGGGTCGGAGGTGAAATATGTACCTGAGGATCGATCCGTTTTGGATCGACCACCTCCTTACCTCTACGGAGGGTTATAGCGTTGGCAGTTTCCCTTAGATTGGGCTACGTGTTCCCTGGCAGTGCCCCCAGGGAGCGTTCCGACATAAGTCGCGCCAGCTGTCCAACCTGGAGTTCTAAATTTTTTAGCGATCCGGTGATGTTCCGGATAGTGGACTCGTTGGACGCGACATAACAATTAAAATTTTCCTCCACCGGGGATGGCTTCATAGGAGGGGGAGGAGGAAACGTTGGCGCAAAAGGAGGGGGAGGGGGACGCTGCGCGTTGTTCGGGTTGCTCCAGAAGAAATTCGGATGGTTCCTCCAACCCGGATTATAGTGGCTACTATAAGGGTTGTTTTGAAAGGAGGGACGCACCGGATTTCCCATGTAGTCCACGAATTCATCGACTACGCAGATGTTAGGGGGGGGGGGGGGAGAAAATAAGGCGGAGTGGAGGAGGCAACAGACATCTCCGCCACCTGCTTAGTTAGCCTTTCCACTTGGAGGGCTAGCTGAGCAGTGGCATCCACTTCAAAAATGCCCGCCTGCTTAGGGCGTGCCCGCGGGACATTCCACTGGTAGGCATTCACCGCCTTTTCCTTGAAAAGGGCCTGGGCGGCCTCGGGGGTCTTATTGTTCAGAGTGCCCCCGGCAGCCGCGTCAATCATTTGACGCGTCTGACTATTCAGTCCATTATAAAAAATTTGTACCTACAACCACGTTGGCAGAGCGTGGTGCGGGCACCGGTGGAGAAACTCCTTAAAGCGTTCTAAAGTCTCGTAAAGAGACTCGGAGTCGTTTTGGACGAACGAAGATATGTCCGCCCGCAGTCTTGCAGTTTTCGCGGGCGGAAAATACTTCGTAAGGAATTTCTCTGCCAACTCCGCCCAGGACGTGATGGATCCCCGCGGGAGGGAGAGTAACCACGCCTTAGCCTTGGACTTAAGAGAGAAGGGAAAAAGGCGGAAACGAATGGCGTCATCAGTGACGCCATTAATTTTAAAAGTATAGCAAATTTCAAAAAAAATAGACAAGTGGTTATTGGGGTCCTCATCTGGCAGTCCGTCGAACTGCACGGCATTTTGGATCATTTGAATCACACTTGACTTAATTTCAAAATTATTGTTGGCCACAGCGGGCCGAACAATACTCGACCCCGTATCATCCAAGTTGGGCCAAGCGTAGTAAGGCATAGTACGCTCGGCCGGTTGGGCATTATTCGGGTCGGCCATAGAAGAAGAAGAGGGTTCTCCGATAGATTCTGCGGGGTCTAAAAAGGGAATTCGACGGAGAGATCGGATACACGCAAGAGAGCGGTCGATCTCGGGGTCGAATTCAAGATTTTCAGAACTCGAGGGTTGTCCACGGGTCATACACCCTAAAAAAACGAAAGGGGGAAGGATTTTTTTTTTTTTTGTATAAATTTTTTTTATTTGAAAATAAAGTAAAATTAATAGAGTCCCGGATTCAATATAACAACCGTGATCCCCGGCAACGGCGCCAAAAACTTGATGGCCGCGGAACAGAGACCGAATGTGGTTGGTTCGAAATGGTGAGATTCCGCAGGCCGGTTAGAAGATCGAGTTTTCTAACGAGAGGAGGCAAGTGCACCTATCGCAAGTAGTACTCGGTATTCGGGAAAATACCGAGGTCGTATTATTCTCGGGGATGCGTTGATTATATCTACTCTTCCAGGAACACTATTATCTTACTAACAGTAAGGTGAGATTTTTTAGTTTAATTAAAACGGAAAGAAAGAGAGCAGAATTTTTCTAAGTTAGTTCGATGACGGGTTAACGCTCGACATCGAATTGGATTAAGACTAAAATAATTCTCAACAATTATTAAACTTTGTTTTTAAATTAATAAAAGGCACTTGGCCGTGGGGGTTCCAAAAATATGAGCGCACTTATCTCTAGGAATATTGCTCACCTAAACATTAATACTATTCGACCGATCGTTAGACCGACGAAGGATTCCTCTTAATGCCCGCTTTACGCTAAGAACCCCGCTATTGGGTGGGGAACCCAATCCGGTAGAACTACGCTTCTCCTCTTTCGAGGGGGCGTACGTAGTTCTCTTTACCCAAGGGCGATCGGTCCATACGTGCAGCCTCTCGGCGTCGCATATGGATAACGGAAATAGAGCCCACACAACGATTATGTGGTCCTATGCGTCGTTAACCCGGGGTAAACCTTAAGTCCTTAAATTAAAATAAAAATAAAGTTTTTTAATTATTTCAAATCATTTTATAAGTCCCAATGCTCTTCGATGCCGAAGGCTAAAAGAGATTAGCCACTCATCGGTATGGGGACGGCTTTATGTTTTTAGGTGAAGCGTGAGTGTTAAATTAAGCACTGAACAATTATAAGAGAAAACACGAAAAATAGGACAATTAGATAAATTGAAGGCTAATTGATGCAGGCACTCACGCACACTTCAAAACCATAAAGAAAATTAAATAAAGCAAGCCCTACTCAAATGAGTAGGCGGAAATAAATGCACACATGCACACACTCTTCTTAATTGAAGAAAGCGATAAATAAAGCGGTAAAATTATCTCCTACACGCACGTACTCTACATAATTGAGAAAGCGATAAAATTGCAAGTCCCGACTCAAATGAGAGGCCGGGAGTAAATTTATCTCATACACGCACGCACTCTACTTGAAAGTAAAACACACACACACGCACTCTACAGAAATGAAAACACACGCACCCACACAAAGTTTTCCTACTCAAGTGAGTAGGAAGAAAATGAAAGCAGTAAAAAGACAAGTCCCACTCAAACGAGTGGGCGGGAAATGAAAGCAGAGCGTCATTTAACTCTTAACGAGTAGGCGGAAATAAATGCATACGCACACGCGCACTCTACAGAAGTTGAAATAAAGCAATAAAACCTAACTCATACACACACACACACTTGCAAAAATAAGAAAAACAAAGTTGCTGAAAAATTTAAACGACTGCATTTCTACCGCTAGAATGCGGTAGAAATGCATAAAAAGTGAAAATAAAAATTAACCGAGCGAAATTGTTTTGCAAATAAACGCAAAATGAAAGTTCTCGAAAAATTAAAACAACTGCATTTCTACCGCTAGAATGCGGTAGAAATGCATAAAAAGATGAAATAAAAATTAAAGGGACTAAAAGTTTTGCAAATAAAAAGTTAAAACAAAGTGAGCAAAAAATTATAACGACTATATTTTCATTCTTATATTTTTATGAAAACTCCTAAAAAGTGAAAATAAAACAAAAAAGACAAAAAGTTTTACGATCCTAAAGAGCCTAAGTTAAAGAAAAATGAAAATAACACTTTCAGATGAGTTTTTATAAAGCCTTATGAATGAAAAAATAGGAAAAAGGAGAAAAGCTAAATCTAAAAAGTGCGGAAAATGAAAATAAAACGGGCATAACAACGGCTAGAAAGTGCAAGAAAATCCTAAACTAATTTATGAAAGCTAAAAAGAAAACATAAAAAGAGAATCACAACAAGGGAACGAAAAATTTACTTAAGAAGGGCGCTTCCAATTGAACATTTCAACTTTGCAAGATAGAAAATCTACCATTTTATTGAATAAAAAGGCTATTACATGAAAAGCTAAAACAAACAACCTAATACAAACTAAGAAAGATAGGGAGAAATACTCCTTACATAGCTTAGAAGCCAAACGGGCAGCACCTCCCCTAAGTAAGATGGACCAAAAAAGTGGACAAAATAAGCTTCCTGGAAGCTCTTATTTATAGGCAAATTTTCGGGTTGGTCACGCCCGTGACTAGGGCGTGACAGGGGGCGTGTCGACACTATTCATGAGCTGATCGGTGACTTGACTGGAAAGTTGTCTTCGGCTGAAAACGTGGCGGTCACGCCCTAGGTCACGGGCGTGACAAGTGTCAGTTACGGGCGTGACTGGGGCGTGTCGGGGAGGTCGATCTGGGCGCGGTCCGGCCACAAAGTCGCGCGCGTCACGTCGGGCCAGGTGGCTAAGTTACGCCCGTGTCACACCTTGACACGGGCGTGTCTTGGGGCGTGTCGAGCTTGGTTTGATCATCGCCGATCGTCGAGCTGTCAACCTGTGGTCTGCGATCGTCGAGGGCGTGACACAGGCGTGTCGGTCATGTGACACGGGCGTGTCAGTCAACATTTTGACTTTTTCTGGAATTTTTCTGGAATTTTTCTGGAATAAAAATAAAGCTAAGTTAGAAATAATATTTACAAAAATAAGCAATTTATTGAATAAAACTAATAAAAAAGACAAAAAATAAACAAAATTGACTTAAATAAAATACAAAAATATAGGTATATTTACAACTCATCAGTCATAGTAGGTACGCCGAGATATTTAAATGTTTAAAAAGAATTCCCCTTTCTCAGTTGACAAATTTTTAGAACTGCACTAAAAAGAATAAATAGGAAAGAAAACTCATTATAGAATCCTAAGACATTTAACCACCCCAGGTATTGTCTTCATCAGCGGCAAGCCTGCCTGCACGCTTTTTGATACCGGAGCTTCTCACTCCTTCGTGTCGGAGACGTTCGTAGAAGGATTAGAAGGTGTGGAGCGATTCACAGGCTCAGAGATGAGGGTGCGTCTATCTGATGGATCTGAACTCCTTACCTCGGACCACTGCAACATGGAGGTAGAAATCGGTGGTAAGGCGTTTGAGGCTCCAGCGACGCTTTTGAAGTTGACAGACTACAACTTGATCCTGGGCATGGTATGGTTGCACTGGAACATGGCCCAGATTGATTGCCAAGCAAAGAGGATCACTGTGAGGCACGGGGATTCTTTCATTGTCATCGAAGGTATAAGACGCCTCTCGTATACTCTTATCTTCAGTACAGGACGTTAAGGCCTATCTGCAGGGAGAGGAGGTTTATCAGATTATATTTGAGATGGCGGAGGTCAAGGAGTCTATGACAGACATCCTGGTGGTGCATGATTTCGCTGACGTCTTTCCAGAGAAACTGCCAGGACTACCTCCGCACCGAGAGCAGGACTTCCAGATACAGCTTGTGCTGGGGGCCAAGCCGGCATCTAGGGCCCCTTACCGGATGGCCCCAAAAGAGTTGACAGAGTTCCGAAGCTTGTTACAGGAACTAGTAGAGGCAGGGTTTGTCCGGCCAAGCTCTTCACCGCGGGGAGCCCTAGTGCTATTTACCAAGAAGAAGGACGGAAGTCTTCGCTTGTGTATTGATTATCGAGCACTAATCAGACTGACGGTCCGGAATACATACCCGCTGCCACGGATTGACGAGTTGTTTGATCAACTGGAGGGAGCGTATTTCTTCTCGAAACTTGACTTGAGATCAGGTTATTATCAGCTACGGATTCGAGAGGAAGACATTCCGAAGACCGCCTTTAGTAGTAGGTACGGACTGTTTGAGTTTACAGTGATGCCCTTCAGGCTCACAAATGCGCCTTCAGCATTTATAAGCCTCAAGAACAGGGTATTAAAGGAGTATTTGGATGTATTCGTCATCGTATTTATTGACGACATCCTCATTTACTCAAGGACGGAGGAGGAGCATACACGACACCTGACTCTGACTCTAGAGAGGCTACGAGAGCACCAGTTGTATGCGAAGTTCAGCAAATGCCAGTTTTATCTAAAGGAGGTGGCCTTCTAAGGTCATATTATCAGCGGTGCATGGTTAGCAGTAGACCCGACCATGATTCGGGCAGTGCAGGATTGGCCACCGTTGAAGACAGCCACGAATGTACGGAGCTTCTTGGGATTTTGCCGGATATTACCGGAAGTTCGTCGAAGGATTCTCCTGGATTGCACTCCCTCTTAAATCTCTAACGAAGAAGGAATCCCATTTCGTTTGGACGCCACAGTGCGAGGTGGCATTTGTTGAGTTGAAAGGTCAGCTTACCTCGGCTCCCATTCTCGCTTTTCCGTCGAGAAGGGAGGGATTCCAGGTGTACACAGATGCCTCCTACCATGAGATGGGTGCTTTTTTAATGCAGAACGGGCACGCAATAGCCTACGCCTCCCGATAGCTGAAGATACATGAGAAGAACTATCCGGTTCATGATCTGGAGATAGGTGCAGTGATCTTTGCTTTGAAGATTTGGCGACACTACCTCTATGGGGTTCACTGTGACATATTCTCAGATCATAAGAATTTGAGATATGTGGACACACAGAAGGAACTCTACATTAGACAGAGACGTTGGGTGGAGTTTCTGTTGGATTACCAGTACACCATGCACTACCATCCCAGGAAGGCGAACGTGATGGCAGATGCTTTGAGCCGGAGAGGAGATACCTCAGGGAAGGGACCACATCTGATGTCCATGGAGCTAGTTCGGCCTTTCAGAGATATGCAGATATCCCTAGTGTCCGAGAATGTTCCAGAACTGTATATGGAGTATCTAGCATCGATGGTTGCCATATATGATATTCGAGACCGCATCCGGGACGGACAGAGGACAGATGCATGGGCAGAGCCGATAATCCAAGCCTTGGAGGAGGGTTCGACGGGAGATTATTCACTGAGAGATGGATTGCTATATTTTAGAGGTAGGGTCTATATACCAACAGGAGGCCAAATTCGGGAGGACATCATGGTGGAAGTGCATTGTAGTAGATATTCTATACACTCGGGGATCACCAAGATGACGACAGACTTGAAGAAGATGATGTTTTGACCAGGGATGAAGAAGGACATTACATACTTTGTGACTCATTGCGAGGCATGCCAGCTGGTGAAGGCGGAGTGCTGGAACCCCGCAGGATTGCTACAACCACTTCCGGTGCCGGAGTGGAAATTTGAGGACATTGCGATGGATTTCATTCATGGCCTCCCCCGATCACGGACGAGAAACGATTCGATTTGGGTCATCATCGATCGACTGACGAAGGTTGCCAGATTCATTCCGATCAGAAAAGATGACTCAGTTGGGGTACTGGTGCGGAGATTTGTAGAGCAGTTCATTCGTTACCACGGGGTGTGCAGGACGATCGTGTTCGATCGGGATGGTCGGTTCACATCCATGGAGTCGAGATCCGTGCAGACTTACTTAGGCAAACGGCTGACCTTCAGCACAACTTTTCATCCCCAGACGGATGGGCAGACGAAACGCACCAACCGGACATTGGAGGACCTCCTAAGGCTATGCATTTTGGATTGAAACAAACCTTGGGAGAAGCTTTTACCACTAGTTGAGTTCTCCTATAACAACAGCTACCAGTCCAGCATAGGGATGGCTCCTTATGAAGCCTTGTATGGAAGGAGATGTAGGACTCCGCTTTCATGGATTCAGGACGAGGATCCGAAGGTGTTGGGATCGGATTTTGTCGAAGGCACCGAGGCTTAGGTGAGACTGATACGGGACAAAATGCTTGAAGCGCAGAACCGACATGCTAAGTATTACGACGCCCGACACCATCAGGTAGAGTTTCAGGTGGGAGATCGGGTTTTCTTGAATATCCGGCCCATGCCCGGAGTTTCACGGGTGCGTGGTCGGAAAAAGAAGCTCAGCCCTAGGTATATGGGCCGTTACAGGATCCTGGAGCGGAATCGGGCCCCTAGCTTACAGGCTAGAGTTGCCACCTGAATTGGCAAGCTTACACGACATGTTCCATATTTCTTCACTTAGGAGGGCTCTATTATGCCTGGAGCAGCAGATTTCGACCATAGATGGGCCGGTAGCTTTAGACCGGTCAGTTCACTTGGAGCTGGTTCAGATCAATGATAGAGGAGTACGGATCTTGCGTCACACGAAGGTTCCGTTAGTCAAAGTTCTGTGGAGGAACCATGGCAAGGAGGAGCATACCTGGGAACCGCAGGACCTGATGCGACAAAAGTATCCAGAGCTGTTCAGTCAAGTATACCTCACAACCTCTCAGGATGTTCGATTTACCTTCCTGTTTTAAACTAGTAGGACTGGAGTTTCAAGAGTAGGGGCTAATCTTTTGTTTATTGGGGTCTAGACTTTGCCAATTGGGCGAATTAGTCATAGATTTGAGTTTCCCTTTAAACCTCACTTAGCAAACATCGTGTCGTGATGTAATCTTTCACTTCTTATGGGATGTTACAAGTTTCTTTTTCTTCGATAGGAGTCCCCGTAGGCTTAACCTTGATTTCAGGGACGAAATCTTTGTTTTGTTTATTGGGATTTGTAACATCCCATTTCCATCTAGACCCTTAAGAGTGGTTTTGGTCATGACTAGGTCATGACAAAACCCTAGGAAGCTAAAAAGGGCTAGGTAATCAAAGGACAAGGTGAGAATCACTTTGGTCTGCCAATGACACAACCTCATCACCAAACCTAGGGATTTACCTTAGGGCTTCACCAGGACTCCATGACCCCACCACAACATCACTAGCCTATTAGAGGGTCCACTAGAGCCTTAAGGGTCCATTAGAGTCGACCCAAAATGGCTAATTTGACCTAGGACCACCAAAGGCCTTAATTTGGCAAGGTGTCCTAACTAAGGGAAGTTGGCCTCAAATGTGCCCAACCAACCCCACCCAGGCCTTCCTAGACCTAAAGTGGTGTCAATGGGTCACTAAGGACATATTGGGTTGAGTCCTAGAGGCCAAGATGACCCAAGTCAACTCTAGCCCAAAAGTGGTCAAAGTGCCCTTACCAAGGGTCATATGACCCTCAAGGTGCCCAGTAGGTCCTGTCCCACCCCAACTAAGCCTTAGGATAGACTAATGGATCACCAGGGACCCATTAGTGGCAACCCAAAAGGTCAAAGGGACTAAAGTCAACACAAACCTAATTTGGGTCAACCTAGCCCAAATAAGCTAGCATGAGCTCAAGCCTCCTCATATAGCTTTTTTAAGAATATTATATGTATGTGTGGGCTGCCAATAAACCCCCAAGGTTGACCAAGTCAACTTAGTGATTAGGAGAGAGAGGAGCTCCATTCCATGGTAATGGAGGAGATAGAAAAAGGAGAGAATGAAGGGGCAAGTCAACCCGGCCAAGGGAGGCCAAAGGCCACCCTTGATGGCTGGATTCAACTCCCCTGGGGAAGGGGAGAAGTTTCCAGCCATTTCCCAGCCACCAAGGGGCTGGTTCAGCCCCCTCCCCCTAACCCGAGCCCAAGCTTTCAATGACATTAATGAACATTGAAGTTTTGGCCTCTCCCCTCCTCAACCGAACTTTTAAACACCACCAGTGGCCCAAAAGGAACATTTCCCAACCTTTTACTGAAGATTTCGAGCCCTCCCACTGTACTGTTATAGAAGTCGAGTGACGCCACCAGCAGAAATGGTTTCCCGACGATCGTCGCGCCTTCAGGCCGCCGACAAGGTCCTCCTCCTCTCCTTGTCTCATGGGTAGATCATAGGAATGCTTAGGTTCAAGGTTCGGGCTAATTAAGCCCGAACCAAATGTGGATTTTCATGGTTTTGGGCCAAAAAACTTTCTTGCAGAACTGCCGAAATCCGCCCCTCCGGAGGCTGCGCCGCCGCCAGTCGATAGCCACCACCTCAACGGATGTGTTGGTGGCGGTGGCTGGCCAGGGAGGTGGACGGATGTTCGGCTGTGGATGTTTGAAGTTGGCCCATGTGCACACAATCGAGACCATTGGCTAGAGGTAGACGATAAGCCCAGGCCGCAGGATCCGCGCCAAGATTCGTGCCGCATTAGATTTTAAACTATAGGATTATATATTCCATTTTATTTCATTCTATCAGACTTTTTATATTTAATGTCTTTAATTTTTAAAAATACTTAGATGCACTTTCAGAGGAAATGGTAAACATAGAAATTGTAGCCGGATGAGTCTAGTTTACTGCAAAATTGGTTTGAACCAATTTGGGTGTCTGGATTGACCATGGCACTAATTTTGGTGGGGTCTATACATATGGTTGGACAGAAATTGAAATGGCTTCCTACACGTCATCTTGGGTCCAAATGACCTGAGATTTTGGCAGGGAGTCACCCTAGACCATATCTAGAGCCTGCTAAAAAATGGGAATTTTTAAGAACAGTTTTTTTATAGTTTTGTAAATAATTCAATTTCTCTAGGGTAAATTAATTTAGGGTTTAAATGAACTCCAAACTCATCCAAATTTTGGTGGATGATGCATGGGGTCATTATTAACCTCTTGTTAAAATTTTATTACATTTGGAGGTGGTTTGAATTGAAATCTTGCAAGGCCTAATCTTTCCATAATAAGGGTAGTTTTGTCCAAATGCTCTTTTGGTGTTTAAGTGGTCTAATCACCTCAACAGAGGCCGATTTTTTGGCCACTAATTTTATGTGGTTTGTAACACCCTCCTATTTAATTTGGAGTGGTTTGGGGTTGGGTAGCCCTAGAGACCTAGGGTAGACCCCTTTATAAAGATTTCTAGGGTTTGAAGGTCATGGGGTCAAATGACCTTGGAATAACTTGACACTTGGTGGAAGGGATCATAGGGTAGCTATGGCCCTCTAGTTGAAATTTTAGTGAGTTTGAAAGCCTTTCACCCCCTCAAAACCCTAACCCTAGCTTAGGGCACTCATCTCGTAGTGATAGAAAATGTCACTAAAACTCACTGAACAGTGATGAGATTTGGGTAGAGTAGTGTTTATAGTCAGAAAAAGCTCTGGAGATTTTGTTATGAATTTAGGATTATTATTTTTGATACTTCATTAACAATCTAGTAGTCTTTATTATTTGCTTAGAAATTTATTATGAAGTAACTACTTGCTGAAAATTAATGAAATTTAGCTAGAGGACTTTTTATTATGTTTTAAAGCTCTGTGAATTTTTATGGGATTTTTGGAAGACTACTTCTAAGGGTTGCTTCATTAAGTATTGTTTCCCATGAAAACTTAATTAAATTTATTTTGGTGCCTAGTAAGTCTGTAAAGTTATGATTTTTGCACAATGACCTTTTCTATACCATATTAAGATTCTGTAATTTTTATATAATTTTCTGATGAATAATTTTGGTACTTCCTTCTTTACATATGATTAAGAGAATTATTTTGGATAAATTAATTAGAGGTCCAAAAGTTTCTGGAAAATTATGGAAATTAGTATCTAGTAATATATCACTGTTATTTAGAGATAACAATTTTTGGGTGGCCATTACTTGAGTAGATCATATAGTTCATGTTCAAAATTGTCTATGGCCAAACATTTGGGAAAATGCAATAAATATCAAATTAATCAGAAAAGTTATGAATCTATGATTTTAGACTAAAATTGTTATGGTAGACCTCTGGAAAATTTTATAGAAGATTTGGAAGACAATCCAGTGTACCTCATGTACACATCTCATATAGTATAGGGTGGTCCGCATATAGTAGCTACAGAAACTGAACTAGAGTGGGTAGTGAAATGGGAATGGGTAAGGGAAGCAACCAATAAAAATAAGTGCCTTGGGAAAGAGAACGATGGGCTTCAACTACCATCATAGTTCCTAGTGCCCATATAGAACCCTTCACGGGGTATACCGGGGCCAGTACTGGGCTAACGTAAACTGTAGGAATGATAAACCATAAAGAGAAACTAGCATAATAAGGGATCCACTTTCACTCGCCTTGATGTCTCAGAATGCTAGGTTGGTTCATGAGGGATGATGCTTTGGGGGTTTTGGAGATGGGCAGGTTGGCCCGGTGAGCTTTTGCTCGGTGGGTTATTTGAGACGAACGGGATAGTCTAGTGAGCTTTGGCTCAGGGTTTTGATTCATAACTATTGCATGTGCATAAAAGGAAAGGTGGTGGGTCTTCGGTATTGGAGGGTCGATGCACTGACACCAATACGTGGACTCGGCAAGTATTATTTAGCACTTGGCCAAATAAAGTCCGGTGCGCCAGCCGGCAAGAGTACACAGGACTTCGCTTTGTGCACCAAGCATTGAGGCGTACGATAGGTCTGACCGGTAGTGCTTTACTGGTTTAGAGGTGGGCAAGGCCCAACCCACCGCTTCCTTTTGCCACTACGGAGGTATCCTATGAGGTGAGGTTCCAGAAAGGGGGAACTAAAGGTCTGTGTACACAGAGTCGGGTGGGTGAGTTGCACTTGCATGATCGCATCATAACCCACTAGCATGTCATAGCATAGTCATTGCATACAACCCATGTCACCTATTGTGTAAGTGGTATGAGACGCTTACACAATAGGACTTGCAAAACGACCCCTTGGTCTATAAGCTTGTGTGGGCAAGTTTATAAATTAAGGTAAAATTCTTTATATATATATTGCTGTTAATAACCTACACCCCAACGTATAAATTGGTATGAGACTCCTTATACGATGGGAACCCTGCAAAAGATCCCTTGGCTTATGCGGTTCCACACATAAGTTAAGGTTACTTTTCATACTTTACTTTACTGCCACATGTACTATAAAATTGTTAGTATAGGTCCGCTGTCATCTGTTTCTTGATTACTCTCCACCTTCAAGTCCTCCCCTTTCTTCCTCTCCGCTCGGTGCCTAGGGGCCATGGGAGAAGGTATGGGGGATGATAGGACTTAGTCTCATAGACTAACGGTTTTCAGACCACATCATTTAGGGGATCGTGGAGCCCAGCATGGAGGAGCAGCCCTGGAGGTTGGCCCGCTTTGAGATAGGGTAGTCTAGCTTAGGAGTTCAGATAGCTGGGACTGTGAGTCCCTGACCTTAGTAGTGTTTTACTTTGCTTCCGCTTGAGTGACTATGTAGTGAGGATTTGATGTATCGGGCTTAAGCCCTTATTTTCAGTACATTTATATTTTGTGGACTCTCCCTTCGTGGAGATATTATTAATCTAATGTGATTTTATTGAGGGCTTATAGTTAGAGTTTTTACCTCACTTGTGTTTAATCTACCTTTATTGCTTTTCTGTGATCGAATCGACCGGCAGAATCGGCGTTTCGCGGTGATGACCCTTCAGGGCGTGAAGGTGTCACCGCAAAGCGGCGGTTCTGGGCCTAAGACCCCGGTGTTTTAAAAAGAAAAAAATGGGATCTTACAGTTGAGGCATTCTCCATACCAAACTTTTTGATCAACTCCCTAGTGAACTTAGCCTGGGATATGGATAATCCATCTTCAGTCTGTCTTACTTGGAGGCCCAAGAAGAACTTAAGTTCACCCATATTGCTAATCTCAAACTTCCCTTGCATAAGTTTGGCAAACTTCCTGCAAAGGTTGTCATCAGTAGATTCAAATATTATGTCATCTACATAAAGATGGACTAGGATGATCTTGCCATTAGATTCCCTTAGGAATAGGGTCTTGTCTATCTTCCCCCTTGAGAATTTGTTGTCAATGAGGAAGCTAGACAATATCTCATACCATGCTCTCGGGGCTTGCTTCAGCTTATACAAAGCTTTCATAAGTCTATAAATAGAATCAGGTGAGTTAGGAACAACAAAACTTGGAGGCTGCTCAACATGGACTTCTTCTTTTAAGTCACCATTCAGGAAGGCTGACTTCATATCTATCTGGTAGACTTTAAATCCTTTGAATATAGCATATGCAAGGAAGAGTCTGATCACTTCCAATCTTCCTATAGGGGCAAAGGTTTGATCAAAGTCATTACCTTCTTCTTATCTGTACCCCTTAGTTACTAGCCTAACCATGTTCTTGATTCTAATGTCATTTTCATCCAGTTTATTCTTTTAAATCCATTTTACTCCAATGACATTATGTCATTGTGGTCTGGGAACCTGCTTCTAGACCTTACACCTCTTAAACTTGTTCAATTCCTCTTACATTGCTATAATCTAGAACTGATTTATGTTGGCCTCTTCAAATCTCTTGGGCTCAACCTGTGACAGGAAACTTGCATGCATTGCTGTATTAAGTCTCTTACTTCTTGTCACCACTCCTTGGTTTGTATCACCAATAATCTGGTGTCTTGGATGATCCCTTAGATGTCTGACAGCTGGTGGAAATCTACCTTTAACATTAGCTTTAGTGGCTGCATCCAGCTGATCTTCATCCACCTAAATTATGTCTTATGCTTCTTCTGGAATCTCCACTCCATCTTGAATTACTGGAGAAGCTTCCTTGATGGTTAGTTTTTCTATCATCAGCTCTGTACCTACAGTACTAGAAGAAGAGCTTGACAGCTCACTGTTAATCATGGTAGACTCATCAAAGACCACATGTACAGACTCTTCTACAACCTGGCTTTTCAAGTTGTAGATCATATAGGATTTACTATGATTGTTGTACCCAATAAAAATCCCATCAAAGGACTTGGCAGCAAACTTAGTCACGTCGGACTTCCCATTATGAAGCACATAAAACTTGCTACGAAAGATCCGGAAATAGCCCAGGTTTGGTTTTCTGCCCTTCAAGATCTCATAGGGAGTCTTCTTATGGCTCTTGGTGATAGAGGCTCTGTTAAGGACATGACAAGCAGTATTTACTGACTCAACCCAGAAATATTCTGGGAGAGATGTACCACTTAGCAAGATCCTTCCAGCCTTTATGAGAATTCTATTTTTTCCTCTCAACAATCCCATTATGTTGTGGCGTTCTTGGAGAAATTTTTTTTTGATGAATCACTTACTATTCATAGAAACTTGTCATGCTTTCAGATTGAAATTCAGTCTAATGGTCACTTCTTGATTTTGACCACAGTACTGTCTAGCTCAATCTGAATTTTTTTGACAAATGTCCTGAAGATATCAAGGGTTTCAAACTTTTTCTTAAGAAAGAAAACCCAAGCAAACCTATAATAATCATCAATCACCACAAGGGTATAGACTTTCCTACCTAGACTATGAACTAGCATAGGACCAAACATGTCTATATGCAAGAGGTATAAGCACCTCATAGAATCTTTGGCCCCAATGCCCCTGAAGGAAGCTTTGGTCTGCTAGCCCTTTTGGCATGCTGAGCAAATGCCTTCCTTAGTGCATTTCATCTTGGGACCATTCCTAACTAACTCTTCACTAAAGAGCTTGTCAATAGTCTTATAATTCAAATGAGCTAGTCTCTTGTGCCATTGTACACAATATGAGACTTTCTCATTTACAACTAGACAAATAGGAGAGTCTTTATTAAGACAGAGGAAATTTAAGTAATAAACATTTTCACTCCTAGTGCCTGTCAAAATGACCTCTTGGTCACTTGACCTCTTAATCTGGCACTCATCCTTGTGGAAGGAAATGACATTGATAAGATCACATTCTCGACTTATGCTTATGCGGTTGTGTTGCAACCCCTCAACATAAGCTACTTTTGAGATTGTGACTATGTCATTGGTAATCTTACCATAGCCTCTTGTCACTCCTCTATCTGACCCACCAAAGATAACTTTGGATCCATCCTTCACTGGAGTGTACTCCTTTAAGTTTCTCCTTATTCCAGTCATGTGCCTGGAATAACCACTGTCAAAGTACCATATAGGGGTATGGGCACTTGGACTAACCTGCAACAAATGATTTATCTTACCTTAGGACCCCAATAATTATTGGGTCCTAGGTTCCGATTAGTCTTAAACACAAACTGTCTTCCTACAAAATTTCTGACAGGGAGACTAACCTTTGCTCTCGACACACTTGAATTGTGCCGGCAATTTAGGGCAAAATACCCCACCTTACCACAGCACCAACACTCATGGATATTATATCTTCTTTTTTGTGCAGGTCCTGTAGTTTGGTTAACTGCTGACTGAACAGAAGGAAGAAGTGCATCATCCTTCTTCAAGTCCTTTCAGCAAGGATTTGACTGAAGGTAAGTCTTCCAATAGGCTTCCTTGGCTGGATCTGTCTGCCATTTAAAACAGTTTTCTTTACAGATGACATGCTGTTTATAGTATCAGAGATAGCTAAATTTGGCCTGCTAATAGACTTACCCTTGTTCTGAACTTTTGCTGGATGGGCTTGAGTGAAGGTAACTGCCTTATTCTTGAGAGTAGGGGTTGGGATACTAAAAATAAATGGTCAAGGATGGGCCATTTAAATTTCCTCATGGGGAGCCTTAAAGGAACTCATTCCCTTACTATACCTTCCACCATAGCTGTGAACATCTTTGTTCACACTAGTGAATCTACCATTCCTTAAGTACTATAGATGCTTTCTTGGTCATACCTATTTGAAGACAACATCACCTTCTTAAAAGGGATGGGAGGCTTAGAAGCCAGAGGCTGGACTGGAGATTTTCCTTTCCTTTGGAAGGGGAAACTCTAGTGTTTCTTTTAAACCCAAACCCCTCCTTACCCTTCTGAGAGGAGAAGGAGTCTATTAAGGTTAACATTGTATTGGGCTCAGAGTAACTAGCCACATTCTCTTCTCCCTCTGGAGCTTGTCTTCAAGATCTCTAATGAGACTATCCTTGTACTTGACGGTGCCAATCTAGATGAGAGTAATGTTCCTGAGTTGGCTGACTTCCCTAGCCTTCTGATCTAGCAAGGATGCTGTCTCAGCTTGCTGGGCAGCAGCTAGCTGAAGAGAGGAAATCTTCTCAGCTTGATTTTTGGCCAACTTCCTGCTCCTCTCTAATGCATCAAGTAGTTCACCATAATTGTTAATCAGTTGATTAACATCTTCCTCAGATTATGATCCATCATCACCACTAGATGATGATGCCTTAGAATTTGGACTAGTCTCATAATCTGATTCAGGAAATGAGCTAGATAGAGTGTGTACCTTTGTTGGACCAGGCTGATCCTAGCTAGATTCTTCATCATACATTGCCATCAACCCACAACAGCTGTAGGTATCTTCATCCTCATCATCCTCCTCTGAGTCACAGCATGAGTGTGACAGAGGGGCCTTATTACCTGTTCTGTAATTAGGACATTCTTCATTATTTTCTATAATTGCAGCCAGCAGCTCAATGAGGGCTTCTTCTTAAGACTTAGATGAAGATGAGTCAATCCAGCTCTTCTCCTTCTTTGCAATGAAGGACTTGTCCTTCTTGCCCTTGTGCTGGTGCTGTTTCTTCTCACCATTCTCATTTCTCTTGACTGGGCAGTCAGCTATTACATGCACAGGTTTGCTACAACAGTAGCAAACAACTTTAGAGGAAATATGTTTACTAGTATTAGAGTCATACCTGCCTCCCTTGGAGTTCTTCTTCTCTGCCTTGTAGTAGTCCTCCTTGTGATGATAGGAGGAGGAAGGTATGCTCCTCCACTGCTTCCTCCACATCAATTTCTAAAGCTGCCTGGAGAAGGAAGAAAAGACTTCATCTTACATGCTACTGTCAGATGAACTTGGCCATGTGCTGTCTGAGTCAGCAGGCCTCCTTCGAGGAAAGGGAATCCTCTCCTTGCTCCTCTTTGTGTTATCTGCTCTCAAGGCCAAAGACTTTTCTTTGACCTGGAATTTGTTGATGGTCTCCTCCTCTTTCCTGGCAGCCAGCTGCATCTAATAAGAGAGCAGCTTTCCCAATAGAGTATGGGGAGGAGTATCAGCTAGCTTGGCCACCTCTCCGATGGCACATATCTTTGTGTCACAGTCTCTTTTTAGAGACCTGAGAAACTTGTCATTCATCTCATAATGGATGAATACCCTCCCATAGGTCTTCAACTCCTTCACTATCCTTAAGAACCTTTCACAGCATACAAATATGCCCTCTCCCTTGGACTGTCTGAAAGCCTCATACTCCTGGTTAAGCATGAACTTCCTGTCATCTCTGACCTCTTCAGTTCCCTCCATGTAGATCACTAGAGTGTCTCACATCTCTGTGGAGGTCTGGTAGAGAACAAGATTCTGAAAGGTAGAATTATCTATGACACTAACAATTATATTTTGGGCCCTCTTGTCCAGTGTAGCCAATATGAACTCATCCGTGTCATTTCAGAATATATATTTTCTGTCTGGTTTATTGTATCCAAAGCTGAGACCTTCATATAGATGAAAGGCCCCTCTTTGACTGTCACAAAGATCCTTGGGTTAGAGGCTTCCATAAACAGCCTGACCCTCTCTTTCCAAATTCCAAAACTCTCCTTTCTGCAGATTGGAAGTTTCATAGAACCCAGCTCCTTATGGTTCTCTCCTGAACCCATTAGTATACTTGTTTCAGCTACCCTTTGAGATGTTCTCTGGATGTTAGGTTCATCTTGAGCAACCTCCCTCTGATATCACTTGAAAGTCTTTAATTCCAAGGTAGCTGAACACCCCGAGAGGGGTGAATATGTTTTCTAGTCTTTTAAGATTTTCTTTAACTTGGTGTGTTGTGAGTTAGCTAGGTTAGTTTGCTTTCAAGACAATCCACAAAAGCACACACAATATTTATAGTGGTTCCCCAGATTATGGGTACGTCCACTGTCCCTCACCTTTCTAACAGCTTGTTAGACAAGACCCTTCTCCAAAACTTGGATCCTAACAGCTTACAACCCAGATCCCATAGGATCTCTCAATTTCCTCCAAGACTTAAAACTCAGGCACAAGGCCCTACCTCAGAGCAAGCTTGCTCCTACAACTCAGTGATCTAAAGATCACCTACCTCAGACTAAATTAATAGTCCTACAACTCAGGCAAGGAGGTTAGCCCTACAATACTGAGAGTAAAACTCTCCTACAACTCAGATCTGTTAGGATCCTACCTTAGGCATACAGGACCTACACTCAGATCAACAAATGATCCTACCTCAGTCTTTATAAATCAGGCCTACAACACAGATCCAAAAGGATCTTATAGCTCAGATCTAAGAATGGATCTTACAAAAACAAAGGAGTTTGTTGTTGTTATTTTTACACCAGAGAAAATTTCTTTGTGCCTGCCTTCCTGGACTGAGTTATCTCAGCCTTAACTTTCTTCACAGCAACAAAAATAAGATCTTCAGTAAGTAGTTGTATGTGCTGGAAGAAACTTGGAAACAAGTTTTTGATCTTGCTATTGATTTTCTTTTAAATCAGCTAACCTGGAATGCAGAAGCCAGATGGCTCTGCTCCTGCTTCTTTATCAGAACCTTATCTGAACTTACTGTAGCAGAATAAATTAGCTATAGCTAACTTGCTGGAACTTTTGGAACAACTTGCTTACCTTTTAGGTTTCAAGCTCGGTAACAATGACGAGGAAGATGAAATTCAGTCGCCTCTTTTCACAATGAATAAAACCCTAAAGTTGAGTTCTCAGCTCCTGATCTTATCCCTTTTATCTTCAGCCATCCAACGACTATATGACCCATGGGCCCCACTGAAGTTGTTGGTTGCGACTTGGCTTATACAGAAAAAGTCTTCATGTAGACATGTGGCGCTATTTGTGTTGTTCTGTAGCTTTCCCGCAACTAATTTGAATCATGTTTGTTGGATCTAGTGGCCAACCTTAGAGGGGGTGGGGGTGAATATGGTTTGCGAACGTTTATTGAAATTAAAAATTTCACACACCAAAACAATCACAGAGAAAAGAATTCCATTGCATTAAATCAATAATGAAAAACAATACAAGATGAGTATACATCAAAACTTGATCTTCTTGGCGCCAAAGATCAGAGACAAAGAGAATAAAGATTCTTTTGGTTTATATACCGACCAAACTATGACCGGATGGCTCTCACCCTTTCCCTCCAGGAAAGGCGTTCAAGCTCACTCTTCACCTCCACACAAGGAAGGGTCTTAGAGCCAACTCTTCACCTCTATATAAGGGAGGGTCTTAAAGCTCTGCTAGATCCTCCGATCTAGACGTCCCAAATCCCGGGACGATTTATTGCAGAATCCTTCCCGTATTCTGACGACCCTCTCCGGTCGATTTTCCTGACCGAAAAACTAAACAGAAAATAGAAAAAGAGTACAAAGATTAAAAGTAAAGACGATACGAAAATGAAGTTCTCCCTCTTGACGACTTCTCCGGTGTGCGATCTACGGCCTGTGCTTGAGATCTTTGTTGGCTAGGAACCGGTCGGTTCTCAATGGTCGATGAAGATTCTGGATCGCCAGAGTTCTTCGCTCACGAACAGGAGGGAGAAGGCTTCTTTCAACTTTGACGAAGACAAGTGGAGACAAGCGTAAGGAGTCAGCCGAAATCTGGAGTTCAGAAACCCTTCGTAAAAATTCATCTTGGAGCAGTTATCACAACAAGAAACACAATGGCTTTTATACGTCTTCATGAAAACAGACTACCGTCGGCGGTAAGACTAGCGCCTGTGGTAGTTTCGCGCGTTTGTTGTGCCAGTTGTCCTCCAAAACTGGAAAGTAGTGTTCGAAACGATCTTTGCCTTTTCATTTGAGCTAGCACCGCGCGGTAGGACCTACCACCACGCGGTAATATTGGATGCGAAGTTTCTGAAAAGGCAACATCCGTTTGACAAGGCTAGTGCCGCGCGGTAGGTACTACTGCCGAAATCTTCCAGAGGGCTAGGACCGAATAAATCTTTAAGTTACCGCCTGCGGTAATCCATTCGCCTGGCAGTAGCACTGAGCTCGACGTTTCTGCCTTTGAAACTCGTAGAAGACCTAGCGCGGTGCGGTAGAGCTAGCGCCGAAACCATCCTGAGCACTAGGTCCAAATAAATCATCGCGTTAGCCCCTGTGGTAGTACTAATGCCTGGCGGTAGCCCAGAGTATCGACGTTTCTTCTCTCGACGTTCATCGACGGGCTAGCGCGGCGCGTTAGTGCTAGCGCCTGGCGGTAGCATATATATGAGCCTTCTCTGTTGCTTGCACCTGACAACCTGCACACTCTATCAACATATAGCATGATCAAATATAACCGGGGATTTGATATTCTCAAACACAGGGAATATGAAACATCGGTTCCAACAAACTCCCCCTTTTGATAATATCAAATCCCATTAAAGATAAATAATACATGAGATTGAGTGCATATAAAAGATATGAATTATAAGCTAAGATCAGGTTGTAGTATATATGTGGCTCTATGCATTCGACTTGCTCCCCCTACCTATGTGCTGCTCCCCCTATCTATGTGCACACAAATCAACCATGCTCCCCCTGCATTTGACCTATCATAACCCGTGATGCATACTCATGACCAAACTCATGAACCAATTTATTCTTCCCCTTTGATAATATCAAAAGGGAGGACAAGGCCTACACGACATGCAGGATGAAAATAGGAGATATAATGGCGATTTAGACAAAAAGTAGATAGTGCACACACACGGTAAGTTTTAAAACAATAAGCATAGAGGGGACCCAAAACTAAAAGCAAATCAGAGAATTGGAGACGTGTGAGTCATAGAATAGAGCAAGATAGATAAAAACAAGTTTCAGTTTTCAGATGAATTGGACAACACAGACTAAACTAAGCACACAATGAGAAAGACTACAATGCTAGATAAGTTATATGGGAAATCATGTTGAACAAACATTGTAAACGTCATGAGTGTAAATCGAGTGCTAACATGTGTTGTGCACAAAATATATAGTGCAGTTTAAGTCCAATTCTTATGCATGGAGGCATTAAATAAGGCAATGACATATGAACGTGTAGCATCAAAAGAGAGAAAACACTAATTAGAAATATCATAGTTTACATGTTTATCTCGATCCGATAAAATGCTAACCTAAGAGAAATAAAGTGAATGATCACGTCACATGTCTACCTAAGGCATACCGAGATTTGAACTAGGGTAACTAAGCATAAGGTTTGGTCTATGCACAAGATCAAAATGACTTTTTGATCCAAGGTGCTCATCCTCACAATGCTCAAAAAGACTTATCAGGAGGAGTGAGTAATGCTTGGGGGGTCCTTTTCATGTGATATTATAGCCACCATATTATTTTTTTATTGTTTTTTTGAGCTATCATATTTATCTCTTTTGAATACAAGGAACCCCAAGTCAATCGAAATCTACCCACATAGGTAGATACACTTTAACTTGTAGGCATAAGACTTTAGCACTAAGATTTGGCCTGCAGTTTTAATCTCATAAAGCATATGTGTGTTGTGACATTGATTATTCAACATATTTCTAACGCGTTAAGATACAATGTCACGAGTTATGACATGTAGATCTATAATTTCTTCATGAGTGCTCCGTCTAGGGATGTGTGAATAGTGAAGTCATTCCCCTATCTAAATCCTCACACATACCTAGAGGCATAGTCAACTGACACGCACATGTAATGTCACACTCAATAGCTAAGCACTTATAAATTCAGCCCACAATGACTAGAGGAATAATGTTGGGATAGATTAACCATCTAAACTCATACATTGTGTGTACGAGTTATGGTTAAGTTGCAGTCATGTGAGCCCCAATCATGTGTTGTATTTTTTTTCAATCAAAAGGAATGAAACATGAAAACACAAGTAAAATGATGCGAGCAAAGAAAAATAAAACACGGTGAACACATATAAAGGTCGACGAGGAAAAAATCAAGAAGAAATGAGGATAACGCGATAGTATGTTATGCATGTGACAATGAGGTATATTACCACCGGCGCTAGAGGTGGAATATTTAAGCCTCCAGTCAACTCTAGATCCGCACATTCACTCATTCCTTCTCTCAGCAGCCGACACTTTCCTCCTCTGCAGGTTTTCTTCCTTCCCTCAAGGTAATCACTTCTTCTCTCTCTTTCTCTCATACGTCTTGTATTTTAGAACATAGATCAATGGTTTTTGAATCCTCACGTTTTTGAGTGCAATCCGCGACGATCTTTGGGCACAAAGTCCCCCCTTTTTATGTTTATATCGTTTGATAGGGGGATTTTAGGTGCAAAAAATAGGTTTTGAGACCGATCCAGCGGAAGAGGACGAAGTACAGTTCATCACGCTACCGCCGGCGGTAACACATTATCCCCCGCGGGAGGTTTTAGAGATCGGTGTAGCCTATTGCTTTCCCATTTTTGTATCCATTGCTGAGACGGTTTTATGTTTGGTTTACTTACAGGAAATGGCTTCATCAAGCTCTCAATCCGTGTGTTGCAGTTTCTCAAAGAGATCATGGGCGCCGGTCTCTACCCACCCAGCCATAGATGATGCCACTGTGAGCATACCCATGATCATAGAAATTGATGAACTCTATACTCATATCTATGAGTATCTAGAGGAGTCTGGTGTGCTTGCAGTTATATCATCCGTTTCTCCCTTCTCTTCTGTCCTCACCTGGGAATTCTACAATAATCTTCGGGATCCTACTGAGATGCGCCTAGGTGGGGGTGTCAAACCTTTCATCGGCACCGAGATAGTCACAATCATTAATGCCGATCTCGACATCAAATATGTTTGGAATCCCAACTACCCATTCCTTGATATCGTGGAGTCCTTTAGGACTACAATGGACTGGAGGGAGATGACGAGCTTCTTCACGACATGGAGGGGCATTTAGATCTGTTTTCCTCGGTGGACACCCTCACTACCAATGCTCGTATTATCCAGGATATCCTACGTTACTCACTCATGTTCAAGGTCGCGGACACCCGGAAGGTCACAACCCAGCTATCTATGGTGACGTACTACATCCTAGCCCAGATGCCCTTCAGTGTATCAGACCTCATTCTCTCCATAATGCAATATACGTTCTGCTGAAGTCCCCTGATTGCCAGCGGGTGAACACCTTGCCTCTGGGTGGTGTGATCCAGAGCATCCTGACGGACAAGTACCCGGACATTTACTGGATCGCCTATCCCATAGACAGTTTCCCGCAGTCCTATCAGGTGGGTGAGATTCCCATTTCTTCACGAGTGCGGACATGGGTACCTCCATCGCAGCCACCGATGCACCGCTCAGGGTCCCTCAGGGATACCAGTGAGGACATCCACAGTCTGGTGGAGGATCACTGTCGAGAGATCAAGGCAACCTCCAGAGACGTAAAGGGAGTGATGAAGATGCTGAAGAAAATCATGACTAAGCTTAACATCTCACCCCCATCTTCTAAAGACTAGACTCGGTCGAAAGTTTTTGTTGGGTATTGTATCCACAATTACATGGATTTGAAGAAGACTCCAGTTAAAGCTAAGATGGATTCACAATGTATTTGATGATCTTCTATCAAGTTGTGCTTGCAGCTATTCCATGCTAAGTACACACCAATGTCAGGGTGCAGTGGGTCAATATACACGGGTTTGCACAACGTAATCCCTCGTTGAGTAGATCAGTGTGTTGACTCATGTGAGCTCTCTCTATTGGAGTGTACTTATTTTCAAGTACAGGGTTAAGGCAGATCAAGAGTAGAAGAAGTTGCAAAGATGGGTCAAAGACCAAGTCATCAAAGGCAGGAAGAGAAAATTCTTCTAAGTAAAAATCGACGGGAATCACTAAGTGATTCTCGCCGACTTCGACGGGAATCGTTAGTGATTCCCACTGATTCGACGAGAATCAGTCTGCATTCCTGCCGACTTCTTACGGCTGACAGTTTTCGAACAGAAATTCTGCAAAGGCAGAATCGACGGGAATTGTGAGTTATTCCCGCCGACTTCGTCGAGAATCAGTCTGCATTCCCGTCGACTTCCTCCAGCTTACAGTTTTCCAACAGGAATTCAACCAAGGCAGAATCGATGGGAATCGTGAGTGATTCCCACCGACATTGACGGGAATCACCAACGATTCCCGCCGATTTTGCCTTAGGCAATTTTTCTCGCTCGCTGGACCGAACCAAGGTGTCGTGCGCTGTTTCGGTCGGGGCTAGGGTTTCTCCTTGTGGGTTCCACAACGGTCTTTAGGATTGGATCAGGGTATATATATACCTGTATTTCGAACCTCTACAGTAACTATTCACGCGAAATAGAAAGTAGCCGACGCCGTGCCCTAGCTGATCGCGAAAACCGTCGATCGCTTGTCGCCGCTCGCAAGTTCGTCGTCGCCGCCAATCTCTGATCTTCTTTGATCTTCCGACGACAGTACCGAGGCAAGCCGAGAGTCTCACGCATCTTTCTTGAGATCCTTTGTCTCTCGATTCGTTGAACGAGACAAGTTCTCCATTCTGAATCGGTGGAGACGATTGATCCGACTGAGATCGTTGGTAGACCTTGCTTGCTTCGTCAAGAAGTTTGGATCTACAAAGTATCGCCGCTGCAATCACTTGCCGCCGCCGATCTTGAGGATACCAATTCCAAGAGAGAAATCCGGTTGTGGATTCTTCGTTATTTTCAAGCAAGCTTCAACGAACGAAGAAGGACATCAGAATCTCCAAAAGATTTTTTTGTATTTTATTTTACACTCAATTTTGGTTTGTTGTAAAGGAATTTTTATTCCTAGTTGTAAGGGTTGGGTGCAACCCGTGGTGGTGGAGTTTTGACTCCTTTGTTGGAAGGGTTCCTTCCATAGTGTGAGGATGGGATTTCAATCAGTTTGGAGAAGTGACCGAGTCATCCCTTGGTGGGAGATAGGTCGAAGGGGGAAAGTGGACGTACCCAAATCGGGGAACCACTATAATTCTTTATGTATTTTTGTGTTGTGTTTGTTAATTTGTGCAGGTAAATCTAATTCCGCAAAAGACTTCACGACACATATCCCCCCCCCCCATAGGTGGATTTAATCGACACTAGAGACTTTCAAGTGGTATCAAAGTGAGGTTATTCATCAGTAAGGTTAACACCTTGAGTAAGATCCTGCATCTAGTGTCAAGAAGAAAACAAGACTCAAGCATGGAGCTATACACTGATGTCTCTCCTCTGAGACTCCCTACATGCACAAAAGAATATTATCCCATTCTGGAAAATGAGAGTTCAGTTTCATCTGGAAGCCATTGACCCTCGTGCGTTATTCACTATGGAAGAGGGTCCCTTCATTCCCATAAAGGCTTCTGGTTCTGGAAAAGATCACCAAATCCCCAAGAGTCCTGCAGAGATGTCTGAGACTGAGCTCTCACTATTCAACTTGGACAAGCTGGTTCGACAGATCCTTTCTGATATTTGGTCTGGATCATCTCTTACGAGATTGGATAAGTGTAAGACTGCAAAGTCCATGTGGCAAACTATCTCTAACTCATGGAGGGAATGAAGACTGCCGGGCTTGAATGCCAGCAAGAGGATGAAGCATATGTGGGGGTCCTCGTCTCTGATGATGAAAGTAAAGAACAACTTCTCAATATCAGGGCTCCAGTATCTCTATCTGAGACTGAAGAAGAGATTGAGGAATGTAGTTGTGATGAAGCTGAAACCTCAGTCTCTGCAGACCATAACTCTAACCCTAATCAGCACAATCAGTATCAGGTATCTTCCTCTTCTTGCTCCATTCCTCTTGTATCTTCTGAACACAGGGGAAGTTCAGAGGTTTGTCCATCTTTTGATGCAAGGGAAATTGACAGCTTCAATCAAAAGATTGAAACTCTTGATTCCCTTCATAGAGCCCTTCAGAAGAACAACTTGCTTGTTGAAGAACAAGCTAAGGAAATTGCTCAGCTGAGGTCCATGATGGACCTCAAATTAGAATCCATCAAGGTGAATGACTCAAAGATGTCGGATCTAAAGTTTCATCCAGAGACCGAGAAGAGGATAGTATCTAACTTTTCCAAGATAGATGCTATTAAGAGAAAGGGAGAAAACAGGTGGATCTCGCGAATTATGAAATCGTGGAGAAATGGGGAAACTGTTTACAGACCCCCCACACCGAGTAGGAGGAGCATTCATCATTCCTTCAGGTATGACCATAAGAACAACTATGGTCACTGCAAGAATGATCGACCCTCAAGTGGAAACACCCATAGTGCAAGTGCTGTTATGGCTACCCATGAGAAAATACACATGGCTCATCATGAACCGTTTTTATTTACGGCCTCAGCCCCCTAACTTCATGACATTGCTGGAACCATCTCTCGCAGAACTTCTTCCCACCCTAGGATAAAGGAAAAGGGAGTTGACAAAAAAGTAGCAAGCATCACTGGGGCCCCAGATGTGTGCTGGCTGAAAAGAAAGCACCATCCCCCAGGCCCCTTGAAACTCACCACATGTTCACCAACAGACCCCACTCGAGTCTCGATGGAAAGGGTAAATCTGAGAGTAGTTCCAGCTTTGCCTCTTTCAGACCTAGGGTCATGACTAACTCCGTTAATAGACCTGGTCAAAAAAGGAGGTACAATAATCATGACTGTTGGTGCTGTGGTAGAGTGAGTCACTTTGCCATAGATTGTTGGCACAATCCTTTTGTGCCAAGGGCAAGGGTATGTCCACATCCTTTGGCAAGAGACAGCCTTCCTGACAGAAATCCTGTAGGAAGGCATGCTGTATTTTATGCTGACAAGAACCTAGGACCCAATACCTATTGGGTTCCTAAGGTAAGGTAATTCTTTTTTACAGGATAGTCTAGGTACCCATGAACATGATGGGACCTAGACAAGAGATGTTCCAGGCTTGCTTTGGAACAAGAATATGGGATAAGAGATAATGCTAACTACAGTGTCCTACTTGTACATGATACCCGTCGTACTTCAAATAGTGGATCTGAATGATCAACCTAGTAATCCCAGGTACGCGCATTCAGTTTCGAATTTCTGAATCGCATTGCATAGATATATATATATAGACATATGTAGATTTTCTTTCAAGATATATATATACACACCTGAAATGGAAGGACACGCAAGCCAATAACCGTATGATCCTTATTTTAGAATCTGATAAATTTTTTATATCTTGATAATGTGTGAGAGTGGGTGTCAATTGGTCCGATGAATCTCAAGAGACTTGTACCAGTAGCTGCAACTAATATTTTTTAAATCTTGACTCACCAAGAAATAGTCAGTGATTATGTCTAGTGTTATCCTTCCATCGACTCGGCGTAGCTATTCTGACCTGAAATTTTTTACCCATTATTTAAAAAGGGAAAAGTTTCGAATTAGCAGGAATTCCCATCGCCTCAAAGGTTTAAATGTAAAGGAATTCCCGTCGATCGGTTTAAGCGAACGGAAAGAGCTGAAATCTCCCAACCGATACCTTCCCGTTGACCCTTCAGCTTCCTGCACAAAGCAGCTGAAACCTCGCCATTTCCCGTCAACCTTGCGGAAACCTCGTCGAATCCCTTCAGCAGATCTTGCGGAAACGAGCCTCCCGTTGCTCCCCAGACGTAGTTCGTCGACTTCCGCAACCTTCGAGTCCACCTTCCGTCACTCCAGTCGATCATAGCCTGCATACGTCTCCCGTCGATCGTAGCCCATCGACTCTGCGCTCCCGTCATCGGCATCAGCTCGACGCACGTGTCACGCCGATCCACCGCCAGCCTTCAATCTGGACGCAAGCTTCTCATCGGCCTAGGGCTACTCTCCTCTCACCGCCTGCTATGCGTCTCCTTCCTTGCACCCTCCGTGTGAAAGGTAACTTCAGTTGCTTCCTTGAGATTCTCCATTTTCAAGGATCATCCCTCCTTCTAGTTCAGTTTGAACAAACTCTAGATTTAGATAGAGTTAATTCCTTGAGTGTAACTCGTTTAGGTTCATAATGGCTCCTCGAACAACAGTCGGGCTTCTCACTGGAAGTGAGTTGGTTAGGACAGGCTTTGCCCATGCTTCAGACGAATTCAGAAACATCATCTTGATGCTGGAACAAGCCGAGCACTCCTTCATTCTCGAGCACCCGTGCAAGGTTCTAGACAAGGAAGTTCTTGAGTTTTACACAAACTCCAAGCTGCGTCACGAGGACACACTGATAAAAAGTAAGATAGCAGGTCTAAGAATAAAGATGACGGCTACAAAACTGTCACATCATCTCCAGCTCTCCTGCTTTGAACAAGAGGACTATCTAGATGAAGATGATCGTACGAGGACACTGCTTTTTTGTGGATTGGCTCGAGGGACCAGGGCTATTAAACGCAAGGACATGAACGAAAAAGGAAAGCTTCTCTTAGATATCATAGGGAAGGTTCTGATCTGCAAACCTGGCTCCCATGATCACATTTCAAGTGACATGTTTAAGATCCTGATAGCTATAGTGTGCAGAAAGAAATTTAAGTTGGGGCCATATTATTTGAGAAAATAAAAGATACCCTACGTACTCCTAACTTCGGGAGAATCATCAGTCTCTACCTGAATAAGATGGACGGAGATAGATTTGATATGACTAAGGGAGTTCCCCTTCACTACCTAAAGAAGATGGACTCCAGCGTCTTTGATAGGTGGGAAAGAAGAATTTTCCAAGGGGGTGCGTCTGGAACACGTGTTGATGAGGAAGACAGAGCACCTGAGTTTACAAATCCTTCGGATCAGCCCAGTGAAGTTCCTGATCTACTGAATGCAGGAATTGAGGGGGAGTAATTACCCAGTCCTTCAGCTGCTATCAGGATGGAAGCCTCAGTCACAGGATAAGTAAACGCTGTTACTGATATTACCCTCATCACTAAGGAGGCAGTGGAAACTCTCGCTACTGATAAGACTGACGAGGAGGAAGAAGAGGATGATACGGAGAATGTTGCTGCTAGTGAGAATGATGTGGATTCCCCTGAATAACAGGTTGCTGAGGGACTTGATGATGAGCAAGCTGGAAAGGATATGACCATGAGGGAGATTGATGAACTCCCTTCTGAGGAACAAATTCAGGCAAGGGTTCCTGATGTGACTGACGCAACAGTTGAGGGGGAGACCTCCCGGCCTCAGGAACAACCTGATACTATGCTGAAAGGGGTGATGCGTATACATGGAAACTTTGCAGATGCTGCCTCTATCCCTCCACAGGAGACCGTAAATTTATCAAGCTCCACAAATGTATCTGAAGAAGAGAATCCTGACTCATAGAGTCCTATCCCCCTAGAGAACGACCAGGCCTTACATGAAGATCATCCGTTAGGACCTAGCCTTGCAAATCACACTGTAAATATCATTCAAGGTATATTAGATGAACTAAAGATCTCCTTTAAATGATCTCACAACAGGGTACTTAAACGAATTAAGCAATCAGAGGATCTGATGCTAAAGAATATTATGGAGATAAATCACAAGCTGGATAAGATGGAACAAAAGTTTGAAGCTAAGTATGCTGAGGCCGGCACTGCCGTCAATCTTCTGATGCAAGGGCTAATGAAAAATACAGCTGACCTGGCAGTGGTAAATCAAAATGCTCATGTTGTTGCCAACAACATCAAATTGTTCGATGCCAACATGGTCACACTCAACATGAATCAGAATACCCTGCTGACCGATTTTACTCAGAATGTAAAGCATATAGATGAGTCACTGCATTCTTACGCAAACTCAATTGCCCTAGAAGCAAAAAGGGGGAGAAGGAATATGCAGCTAAGATGGCAGGGTTAGAGCAAATCATGGTCGACAACTTCAAGCAATCAAATGAGTATGTTTTTGAAAGTTGTCATTTGCCAGCTCAGCAAGCTTCAGGTATACATATTCCTGTTAATCCTACTGATGATGTTACTACTGCTGCTGATGAGGTTGCTATTGCTGAAGAATTTCTCGTAAGTGAAGATGATGCCAGAAAGGCTACTAAAGCCACTTCCAAAGCTGCTCACAGTGCAATGTTTGATCAAGAAGCGATTGCGAAAGGGAAAAGAAAGCTTCAAGAAGGAACTTCTAAAGAAACTCCAATAGAGAGGAAATTAAGAAGGAAAGAAAGTGAAGTTAAGAATGAACGATGGAGTTCTGTGTCTAGGAACATCATACTGGATACATTCATGCTACAACAGCGGGGAGAGCTTAATAGAAATGAAGTATATAGTCAGTATGAGTGGGAAATGCACACAGAATATGAGGCTAAAAGAAAAATATTCTTCAGGTCAAACACAGTGGAGAACAAAGCTCCTCCCCCCGGTACTACCCGTAGCCAATGGAATATTTTTAAAGACAAAGCAAGAAGTTCCTGGCTAAACAACTAAGAGATGCATAGGCAAAGGAGGGATAGACTTTGAATCTAAACTCTTTATTTTCAGTATGCGTGTACTTCTACTCTTGTAATTATAAATGGACAACCCTTTGGATATATATATATATATATGATCATATGCTGATTCAATTTTTGTTTTGAATGTGTGAAATTTTATTATTCTTGATTTCTTGTCTCGCATACTTATATATATCTTTTTGGTTGGTGTAATTCATCTTAGCTAGTAGGATTTTGGCTTCTTCAAATAGGGGGAGATTGTTGGGTATTGTATCCACAATTACCTGGATTTGAAGAAGACTCCAGTCAAGCTAAGATGGATTCACAATGTATTTGACGATCTTCTATCAAGTTGTGCTTGCAGCTATTCCATGCTAAGTACACACCAATGTCAGGGTGCAGTGGGTCAATATACACGGGTCTGCGTAACGTAATCCCTCGTTGAGTTGATCAGTGTGTTGACTCATGTGTGCTCTCTCTATTGGAGTGTACTTATTTTCAAGTACAGGGTTAAGGCAGATCAAGAGCAGAAGAAGGAGCAAAGATGGGTCAAAGACCAAGTCATCAAAGCCAGGAAGAGAAAATTCTTCTAAGTCAAAATCGACGGGAATCACTAAGTGATTCTCGCCGACTTCGACGGTAATCGTTAGTGATTCCCGCTGATTCGACGAGAATCAGTCTGCATTCCCGCCGACTTCTTCCGGCTGACAGTTTTCGAATAGAAATTCTTCCAAGGCAGAATCGACGGGAATCGTGAGTGATTCCCGCCGACTTCATCCGGCTTACAGTTTTCCAACAGGAATTTAGCCAAGGCAGAATCGACAGGGAATCGTGAGTAATTCCCACCGACATCGACGAGAATCACCAACAATTCCCTTTGATTTTGCCTTAGGCAATTTTTCTTGCTCGCTGGACCGAACCAAGGTGTCGTGCGCTGTTTCGGCCGGGGCTAGGGTTTCTCCTTGTGGGTTCCACAACGGTCTTTAGGATTGGATCCGGGTATATATATACCTGTATTTTGAACCTCTACAGTAACTATTCATTCGAAATAGAAAGTAGCTGACGTCGTGCCCTAGCCGATCGCGGAAACCGCCGATCGCTTGTCGCCGCTCGCAAGTTCGTCGTCGCCGCCAATCTCTGATCTTCTTTGATCTTCCGACGACAGTACCAAGGCAAGCCGAGAGTCTCACGCATCTCTCTTGAGATCCTTTGTCTCTCGATTCGTTGAACGAGACATGTTCTCCATTCCGAATCGGTGGAGACGATTGATCCGACTGAGATCGTTGGTAGACCTTTCTTGCTTTGTCAAGAAGTTTGGATCTACAAAGTATCACCGCTGCAATCACTTGCCGCCGCCGATCTTGAGGAGACCCATTCTAAGAGAGAAATCCGGTTGTGGATTCTTCGTTATTTTCAAGCAAGCTTCAACGAACGAAGAAGGACATCGGAATCTCCAAAAGATTTGTTTGTATTTTCTTTTACACTCAATTTTGGTTTGTTGTAAAGGAATTTTTATTCCTAGTTATAAGGGTTGGGTGCAACCCGTGGTGGTGGAGTTGTGACTCCTTTGTTGGAAGGGTTCCTTCCGTAGTGTGAAGATTGGATTTCAATCCGTTTTGAGAAGTGACTGAGTCGTCCCTTAGTGGGAGATAGGTCGAAGGGGGAAAGTGGACGTACCCAAATCAGGGAACCTTTATAATTCTTTGTGTATTTTTGTGCTGTGTTTGTTAATTTGTGCAGGTAAATCTAATTCCGCAAAAGACTGCACGACACCTATTCCCCCCCCCCATAGGTGGATTTAGTCGACACTAAAGACTTTCAGTTTTCCTCTTTTTTTAAATTTGGATATTATTTTCTCGTTTTATAATAATACAAGTGCACACCAAACAATGACCGTAGTACTTTAATATGTGATGTGATATATGCACCCATGAGCTTGTTGTGATCTTTTGTTGCTTTACTAGTGTCCATGACATGTTGGTTCAAAAAATACAACAAAAAATAATGCAAATACAGTAAAAATAGAGAGAACATTAAGCACATCGTGAAGTAGATTATTGAGTAGTTTTGTTTGAATTAGCTTTTACTTCACGCAATAGGATGGTGTTAATGGATAGGATATTTAGGTATCCAAAAGGAGCCACGTGTTGCGGTTCCTTTGGGTACCCAAACATGACGTGATAAACTAAGAGGAGATACTAGTGAATATGCCCTTTTGAGTGGTATAAGTGTGTCATGTTTGACTTTGGGTCTCCATTCATACTTTGGCTTGGTGTTGTTTTTATGTTGTAAGTTTCCATGTAGATTTCTATGAGTCTTTATGTGATAGTCCTCACTTGAATAATATTGCGTTGGAGGTTTAACTATATTAAGACTATTCTTCAAGTTAAAATTATCTCGCTTAATTTTAGGACTCATAATGTAATAGTTGTTGACAGGAAATCTTCGTTCCTTTGTTTTTGAGTTGTGAGTAATTTGTTTTTCAAAGTGAGAGTGATTTCTACAGTTAAGATTTTCACTCGCACTAGCTTGAGATTTTCTACTCCATTTTATTTGCCTAACTAATGTGTGAGAGCTTATGTTCAACATGCTTCTGGCTTTTGCTTGATATTGAAAGTTTATGTCTTGTGAATTTTTCTTAATAATTTCCTTAAGCATGTTGATTTTCATTTCCAAATCTTTATTCCTACTTTGGAGATTCACTCTAGCTTTATTATAGGCAATTTTCCTATTCTTAAGAATGTCAACTATAGAATTGATATGTGCTTCATACTCATTTCTATATTCTTCAAACATCTCACTCATCTCCTTAATTTCAACTTTATAGTCTGCACTTCTAGCACAATCTCCTTTTAACGATAAGTTTTCTAGACGTAGTTTTGTAGTTTGTTCTCTTATAGCGAGAAGATCTTTCTCAAACACCTCTTATTTTTCTTTTGATGTATCACAATTTATACATGATGTATAATTATTATCTGAAGAGCATGCAAGAGATCTGGGCGCGACAGTGGTAGATTCTACGTTGACTGCTCTTAAAAGTTTATTTTCTAAACGTAGTTTTAAATTAATATTTTTCAGTTTCTTAATTCTATGTTTAGTCGCATCTAGCATGTTCCAAGTAGAAATAGAATTACGCGCAGAAAAGTGGCTCGGCTTTCTTACAGTTCTTTTGGATGTGGCAAGATTTGAACACAAGGTTCCTTTGTCATCTTCATCTTGGCTTGATGTGTTTGATGTGTCCATATCCAGGCATAAGTCTTCGTTCGACCCTTCACTAGGATCCATAAGGCACTGCTCTATTTCATGATCTATAGAGGGAGAACTATACGTTAACTCAAGAAATTTCCAGATATCGTATGCAGTTGGAAGCGTATAGATAAGTTTGAAGATGGCATGTCCATGCCCACAGAATAGACAATTCATAGCTTTGGCATTCAAAAAGCATTCGTGCTTATTTAAATTATTCGGGGGATTGACATACGTCTTGTTCCAAACTTCTACATCTAGTAATGTAAGGAATTTCCTCATCAGATTTCTCCATTCATTATAATTATATCCTACGAATAAAGGTGGTGCAGAATTATTTTCAGTGTATAATTTTTCATCCCCACTCGTCGATTCAAGGTCAGGGTTGGCCATTATTCTCGATGGTGAAACCGATTTGGAATAACCTGCCTCTGATACCACTTGTTGGATCTAGTAGCCAAACCTTAGAGGGGGGTGAATAAGGTTTGTGAATGTTTATTGAATTTAAAAATTTCACACACCAAAACAATCACAGAGAAAAGAATTTGATTGCATTAAATCAATTTTGAAAAACAGTACAAGATGAGTATACATTAAAACTTGATCTTCATGGCATCAAAGATCAGAAACGAAGAGAAAAAGATTCTTTTGGTTTATATACCGACCAAACTATGACCGGTTGGCTCTCACCCTTTCCCTCCAGGAAAGGCGTTCAAGCCCACTCTTCACCTCCACACAAGGAAGGGTCTTAGAGCCCACTCTTCACCTCCAAATAAGGGAGGGTCTTAGAGCCCTGCTAGATCCTCCGATCTAGACGTCCCAAATCCCGAGACGATTTACTGTGGAATCCTTCCCGGATTTCGACGACCCTCTCCGGTCGATTTTCCTCACCAAAAAACTAAACAGAAAAAAAAAGAGTACAAAGATTAAAAGTAAAGATGATAAGAAAATGATGTTCTCTCTGTTGATGACTTCTCCGGTGTGCGATCTACGGCCAGTGCTTGAGATCTTCATTGGCTAGCAACCGGTCGGTTCTCAGTTGTCGATGAAGATTCTAGATCGTCAGAGTTCTTCGTTCACAAACGGGAGGGAGAAGGCTTACTTCAACTTTGATGAAGACAAGTTGAGACAGGCACAAGGAGGCGGCCGAAATCTGGAGTTCAGAAACCCTTCTTCAAAATTCGTCTTGGAGCAGTTATGACAACATGAAACGTAACGGCTTTTATACGTCTTCATGAAAACAGGCTACCGCCGGCGGTAAGACTAGCGCCTGCGGTAGTTTCGCGCGCTTTTTGTGCCAGCTGTCCTCCAAAACTGGAAAGTAGTCTTCGAAATGATCTTTTACCTTTTCATTTGAGCTAGCGCGGCGCGGTTGGGCCTACCGTCACGCGGTAACATTGGATGCAAAGTTTCTGAAAAGGCAACATCCGTTTGACAAGGCTAGCACCGCGCGGTAGGTGCTACCGCCGAAATCTTCCAGAGCACTATGATCGAATAAATCATTAAGTTACCGCCTGCGGTAATCCAGTCGCCTGGCAGTAGCACTGAGCTCGACATTTTTTCCTTCGAAACTCATTGAAGACCTAGCGCGGCGCGGTAGAGCTAGCGCCGAAACCATCTAGAGAGCTAGGTCCAAATAAATCGCCGCGTTAGCGCCTGCGGTAGTACTAATGCCTGACGGTAGCACAGAGTCTCGACATTTCTTCTCTCAAAGTTCATCAACGGGCTAGCTTGGCGCGTCAGTGCTAGCGCCTGGCAGTAGTATCCATATGAGCCTTTCTATTGCTTTCACCTGACAACCTGCACACTCTATCAACATACAACATGATTAAATACAACCGGGGATTTGATATTCTCAAACACAGGGAATGTGAAACATCGATTCCAACAATGTTTACTTTTGTTGACTTTTGCTGGCGTCAGCATTTATGGACTTAGACAAATTCTCAGATTCAATCCAGGCGTTGAGTGCATTGAGTGAATGGCCTTCACTCAACGCCTCTGGACTTAACCAATTCTTCTGTCTTGCTTAGGCGTTGAGTGCGTTGAGTGAACTGGATTCACTCAATGCCTCTGGACTTAGTCAATTCTTCTGCATTACTTAGGCATTGAGTGCATTGACTGAACTGACTTCACTCAACGACTCTGGACTTAGTCAATTCTTCTGTATTGCCAGGCGTTGAGTTGTTGAGTGAATTGGCTTCACTCAATGCCTCTAGACTTAGATAATCCTTCTGTACTGCCAAGCTTTGAGTGCGTTGAGTGAATCTTCATCACTCAACACCCTTGAACTTAGCTGCAACTTTCTTTATCTTCTAGGCATTGAGAGCATTGAGTGAGTCGTCATCACTAAATACTTTTGTCCTTAGCTGCTTCTCTGGAGTATGTCAGCTTGCTGAGGCATTGAGAGCGTTGAGTGAGCTGTCGTCACTCAACGAATCTAGGCTTAGACAAATTTTTTTGTCCATATTTCCTTGAGCTTTGACATCACACGATGCTTTCTTCTCTGGCATTGAGTGAGAAGTATTCACTCGATGCTTTTTGACTTAGCTAGAATTCTTGACAGAACCTCAACAGCTTTGACTGCTTGATCTTGTCTCAATACTTCTTGGTATATGGCGTTGAGTTAACTGGCTTCACTCAACGCCTACAGACTTAGCGCATTTTCTTCCTTACAAATGATGAAGCTTTGACAGACTCAGCTATACTCGATGCCTTTTGATATATAGCATTGAGTGAACTGCCTTCACTCAACGCATGTGGAATTAGCCGCATAATTGCTTTGCAGACAGTTGGTCTTTGACTATCCTCACCTTACTCAGCGCTTTTTGGCATCTGGCATTGAGTGAACTGGCTTCACCCAATGCTTGTGGACTTAGGCTATTTTTAGCCTTTCCAGCATCCTTCTTTGACATCTAGCGTTGAGTGAACTGGCTTCACTCAAAGCCAGTTGACTTAGCCAGATATCTGTCTCTCCACTTCTCTACCTTGTGACCACCTATCACAACCACTTGAAATACCTGTCCAATCAATGTGACTAGGACCAACCTGCATGCATGAACTTGAACATACATCAAATATAACTATATGTATACCATTGACTTGTTTGACTTCTACAACTCTGGGACATTATGAGCAATGGACCCAACAATCTTCGAGTGATACTCGACACATGTGATGCTTGACAGAAAATCCTGGACTCAACAAAGCTTTGAGTGATCTCGACGCCATTCGACGAGCCGTTGAGAGATCTTGACGTCATTCCTATCTAATGCAGAAACATGTCATAATAGTATTGCATGGTCATGAAACTTGAGTGAAGGGTCTATAGTGATGTTATTGAGATCTGTAATTTTTATCATAATATTTTGACGAAGAATTTGTGTACCTTCTTAAAAATCTAGAAATTGATAATTAGGGAAATAATTGTTTCAAGACAAACTGAGCACTGGAAAATTAAGAAACTTGGCCAGTATACTTTTTAGACCACAATAGTGCCATGTTAATTTTATTGTAATTTTTGGAAGTAAATAAATAGAGGTTCCTTCAAAAGGTGCCCTGGGTGAAGTTTTATTCATTAATTTATTTATGTGGCAAAAAGAAGTTAGAAAATTATGAAATTTTGGCAGTGATACTTTCTGACCATTATTGATCTAAGGTAATTTTATTATAATATTTAGAAGATAAAATATTGTAGCCTCTTTGTTAATTAGCATTTTGATCAAAAAGCTTATAATTTGGTTTATGATAGAAATAATTTCTGGAAAATTATGAAACTCATACCTTGTTGTTATTTAGTCAATCAGAGGCTGTGGAAATTTTGCTGTGATCATTGCATGTCAGAAACTTATACTTCATGTTCAAGTCTTAGGATTCATGATTTAGGGAAAATTATTTAAAGGCTGAATTAATTAGGAAAAGATACCAAATTCTGGATTTAGGCTCAACATGTCATGATAGACTCCTAGTAATAATCCTAAGGTTGTTGACATAGTAAATGGAGTATTCACCTTCACCCACATAAGTTAGTCGGTTGGCCTGCATACAGTGAATAGAAGTGGTCAAGGTAGAAAAGTAGGCCTCACATGGGGAAAATATAGTGGGTGCACCTAATTTGGGTGGAGTCTTGATGAGGTCACCCTTAGGGAAAATGTTAGGAAGCCTGCGTACCGAGGAGATGGAGTGGTACTCGGGGCCGACAAAGTATCGTCTTCTCCCTGAGAGTAATAATTCACTTAGGATTAGTAAAGAGTAATAGGAGAAAAGAGGGTTTGGTAATAATAACAACCCATAAAAGTAAGTGCCTTGAAAAAGGGAGCTTTGGTATTCAGACCATCGTAGTTCCTAGTGCCCTCGAGAGCCCTCCACTGAGCATGCCCTGGGCAGTCCAAGGTTAAACCTAAGCTAAAAAATTAAGCCGACAGAATGAGAAACCAATATAATCCACAGTCACACACACTTACCATATCACCTCAGGAGGATAGTTAATTTAGATTCACGAGCAGTGGGCTAGATGTTGATAGAATTGATGGCTTAGATTGGTGAGCCGATGCCTCAGGGAGCACTTTATAACATGTGTGCATGTGCATTAAGTGGTGGGTCCACGTTATTGGACGGTCGTTCACACCGACGTCGAAACATTGACTCGGCAAGTATAAGTATTCACTTAGCTCATTAAAGACTGGTGGATTGGCCAGCACTAGTATAAGAGACTCTGTAGCACCTGACTATGGGTTTACTGAGTATTACATAGGGTCTAGGTTGTGTAGTGTGAATACCAATCTAGGAGTGTGGAGGCCCAACCAACTACCTCTGTATGCCACTACGGGAGGTACCTGAGAGTTTAGCTAGCTCCAAATGGGGGAACTAAAGGTATGTGCGCATAGAGTCGGGTGTGTACGTTGCACTTGTGTGGAACTCATCATTTAGGATGCATAGCATTTCATATCATACATAGATTGCATAACACCCTTACCCCTAACGTATAAATTATTATAGGATCTTTTATACGCTAGGCCTTGCAAAACGACCCCTTGACTTATAAGTCTGTATTAGCATTCTTATAAGTTAAGGTTAATTTCTCTGTGATGATAGATTGCTTCTCTACCTTTACTTTAATTTGTTGTTTCTATTATACTTCTACTTTTACTTGTGGTTCATATACCTGTCATTACTGTGATAGATACTTCTAATATATGATAGTTAAGGCCACTGTCACCTGCTCTTGCTTACTCTCCACTTTCAGTTCCTTTCCTTTCATCCTCCCTCGCACAGTGCCTAGGTGTCGCTAGGGGGAGGGGGATCAAGACTTATTTTAATCTAACGGCCTGATGGGCATAACACCAGGAATACTAACACAAGGGGAACCAGTACATCCAGGAGGAGGTGAACCAGCCTAGTCCAAGTGTGGCAGCAGCAGCAGTCATAGGATCAGTGAATAACTAGTAGCTTTACTTCCGCAAGCATTATGTAGTGAGGACTATATGTACTGGGCAGCTGTCCTCCCTTATCTTCCCTTTCAGACTTATTATTTCATGTTGATTAGCTTTTGAATTTGTGTGGACATTCTTATATTGCATTGTGATTTTGGACTGGATTCATATCTATATATGTTTACTTCTTTTCTTCTGTGATATATGGCTGAG
Source organism: Platanthera zijinensis (assembly GCA_039513925.1). Lineage (NCBI taxonomy): Eukaryota > Viridiplantae > Streptophyta > Magnoliopsida > Asparagales > Orchidaceae > Platanthera > Platanthera zijinensis. Next base: position 67,971,209 of record CM077092.1, on the reverse strand, counting down.
TATTTTCCAACAGCATCGGCAATTTATGGCAATGACCTCCTCGGGAGTTGGTGTCACCATAAAGCGGCGATTTTGGGGATAAGACCCGGGGACAATAAAAAAATGGGGTCCTACAGCTGGTATCAGAGTAAAAAACCTCGACCCGAAGAAAAGAAGTCCACAAACCCTAGGACACCTCTGCTCGAGTTTAGTTTGGGGACAAACTAAGCAGCGGAAGTTATGGTGTTCCCATAAAAGGAATCACAAGCAACAACCCACTCTTAACTAGGTTATAATCAACCACCTTATTAGAAAACCCTTCCTTTTGAAATTTATAACGAACTGTGACGTTTGAGCAGGGAATGCCTCCGGTTCAGAATGTTGTTCCACCCCCGCCAGTTCCCACTCCGTTCCAGTAATCGGTCATAAGACAGACACTAAATGCTATCTTAGAGGCTTTTAAGGCACAAAAGGCTCTAGCTTCTCAACAAAATCCCGGGGCAAACTTGCTAAGTGTCTTCTAAGGCCTCTCCCCTCCATCATATTTGGGGACTGAGTCAGCTGTATGGACAGAGGAATGGCTGGATATCATTCACGAGATGTTGGCTTGGATACGATGCCCGACTGATATGGCCATATCTTTAGCTGTTTCATGTTTGGAGTCCCGCGCTAAGAGATGGTGGAAGTCACTTTTGGACACCATCTATGCAGGTTTTGAGGGCACGAACGTCACTTGGGATGAGTTCAAGATAGCATTCTTGGAGCTTTTGTGCCATAGTCTGCGAGAGATAAGCTAGAGGAAAGATTCCTTTAGTTAAGGCAGGGCAACAAGTTAGTTTTGGAGTACTACCAGGAGTTTACTCACCTGGCTCGCTTTGCGGATTCATACCAGCTAGATGATGTTGGCTACACGAAGAGGTTTTACAAGGGCCTTCAGGATGACTTGAGATAGGCACTCCTTTTTGTTTCCAATGGTAGCCTGGCCCGGAACTTTGAGATGACAAAGAAGTTGGAGGCGGACCATCTCGCGGTTCGAGGCAGGGGAAAAAGACCAGCAGACGACGCAATTATTGGTGGCAGGAGGGAACAACAGAGGGATCATAGAAATGGGGATCAACCCCGCCCGAAGCATAGACAGGAGCAAAGGATTCCGGAAGTATTGACCCCTTAGCCATTACAGATGCGGGAGATGCCAAGGCTAGAGAATGAGGCACCTCCCCCGCCAGTGTGTTACCACTGCCACCAGCCTGGACAAGTTCGGATTAACTGCCCCAGAAGATAGGCACCACTACAAGCACCTCAGGCTGCTCCACCTGCTCAGTAGTTCAAGGGCCAGGGGCATGACCGAGGACGTTGATTCCAAGGAGGTGACTGTAGGCCAGATAGAGATCATATGTATGCTTTGGATCTTGCTTAACCTTGGGACCCTAATAGGGTTATAGCAGGTAACCTAGAAATTTAATTTTCTATCCTTCTTTTCCCCTAAATAATAAAACTGGTATTAAATTAGTAGAACTAAGGAAGAAAACTATACAACTAGCCACCTAAGAATATTTAACAAATTCAGGAATAGTAACGGTATGTGGAAAGCCGGCTCATACCATTTTCGACATGGGAGCATCTCATAACTTTTTTGCGGAGGATTTTTTCAAGGACTTGGACCAAGCCCAACATTTTACGAGAGTCACCAAGAGGGTGCGACTTCCCACTAGAACGAAGATCCTATCTACTGTAAAATGCCTTCTAGAGGTGACCATCAATGGCCTAACAATCGAGGCTCTAACGACGATTTTGAAGATGCAGAACTTTGATCTTGTCTTGGGAATGACATGGCTCACCTGAACCATGCACAGATTAATTGCTCGGCAAGGAAGGTCGTGCGGAGATACGGCAACACCTACGCGACCTTCGAAGGTACTACCCAAGTCTCCTACTATTTGCTTTATTCTATCCAGGTTATCAAGGCCCACCCATAGGGAGACGAGGTTTACCAGGTGTGGATTGAGATAATCGAGGAAGAAACTCTTATCTCCAACATTCCAGTAGTATGTGATTTCACTGATGTCTTCCTAGAGAAACTGCCAGGACATCCACTGCACCGATAGAAGGACTTTCGGATCCAACTAGTATCGGGAGCTAAGCCAGTATCTAAGGCTCAATATCGGAAGGCCCCAAAGGATCTACTAGAATTTCGAGCCAGCTGCAGGAGTTGGTTGAAGCTGGATTTGTCAGACCAAGCTCCTCGTCGTGGGGAGCCCCAGTATTGTTTGTAAAGAAGAAGGATGAGACTCTCAGATTATGTATAGACTATAGAGGAATGAAAAGGTTCACAGTACGAAACGTGTGCCCTTTACCGAGAATAGGTGAGCTTTTTGACTAGCAAGAGGGAGCCCACTAGTTCTCGAAGCTAGATTTGAGGTTAGGATATTATCAGCTTCGGATCCAGGAAGAGGACATCCTAAAGACAGCATTCAGTAGCCGGTATGGCCTTTATGAATTCACAGTAATGCCATTTGGCCTCACGAATACACCTTCTGCATTTATGAGTTTGATGAACCAAGTATTCGAGGCCTACCTCGATGTCTTAGTCATCGTATTTATAAACAACATCCTCATCTACTCGAGGAAAGAGGAGGAGCATGCACATCATTTGGCATTGACTCTTAAGAAACTCTGGGAGCACATCCTATAGGCGAAGTTCAGTAAATTTTAGTTCTAGTTGAAGGAGGTGGCCTTCCTATATAACATTATCAATGGAGCAGGGTTAGCAGTAGATCCGTCAAAGATCCAAGAAGTGCAAGATTGGCCACCACTGAAGACGGCATCCTGCATACGGAGTTTCCTAGGACATGTCAGGTACTACCAGAAGTTCATAGAGGGATTTTCCGGGATTGCCCTCCCTCTTACATTATTGATGAAGAAGGATACGCCATTTGTGTGGATGCCATAATGCCAGTTTGCCTTCTAGGAGCTGAAGGGTCGACTTACCTTGGCTCATATCCTTGACCTTTCCTCTAGAAAGGAAGGATTCTAAGTCTACACTGACGCATCCTACTAGGGAATGGGTGTCGTCCTGATGTAGCACAGACACGTGATAGCCTATGCTTCCCACGAGCTAAAGAAGAACGAACAAATTACCCTGTGCATGATCTGGAAATGGGAGCAGTAATATTTGTGTTGAAGATCTGGCAGCATTACCTCTATGGATTTCATGGTGATATCTTCTCTGACCACAAAAATCTCAAGTATGTGGACACGCAGAAGGATTAAACATTCGATAGAGACGATGGGTGGAGTTTCTTTTCGATTATCAGTACATGATGCACTACTACCCAGGGAAGGCGAATGTAGTAGCAGATGCTCTTAGCAGAGAGCTACCACAACAGGAGCAGAACCCCAGATGATGGCCATAGAGCTAGTCCGAAAGTTGGAGGATATTTAGATAACCTTGGTGTCCAAGGTAGACACAAGATGATATGAGTACCTAGCATCGATGTGCATTACTAGCGACGTATGAGATCACATTAGAGACGGGCAGAGGCAGAACGCTAAGCTAAAGCCAAGATTCAAGGCTTTGGAGGCTTGCGCAGCTGGAGATTATGCATTGAAGGATGGCCTAGTGTACTTCAGAGGCAGAGTATATATACCAGCAGGAGGTCAAATATGAGAGGATATTTTGCCTGAATCACACACTAGTAGGTACTCAGTGCACCCGGGGATCAAGAAGATGACAGCTGATCTGAAGAAGACCATGTACTGGCCAGGTATTAAGAAGGATATCACCTAATTCGTGATGCATTGCAAGACTTGTCAACTCGTGAAGGCTGAATGTAAAAGCTCGACGGGATTGCTGCAAACACTACCGGTGTAAGAGTGGAAGTTCGAGGACATCGCGATGGACTTTATACAGAAACTCCCTCGTTCCCATGCTGGAAATGATTCGATCTGGGTAATTGTTGACTTTCTGACGAAGGTTGACCGATTTATCCTAGTCAGGAAAGACGCTCTAGTCGAAGTTCTAGTATGGAGATTTGTGGAGCAGTTTGTCCATTATCATGGTGTACCCAGGACGATTTTATCAAATCGTGATGGACGGTTTACGTCTAGGGAGTGGAGAGCAGTTCAAGCTTACTTGGGTTCCCAATTGACTTTCAGCACTGCATTCCATCCCCAAACGGATGGGCAAACAGAGCGTATAAACATACATTGGAGGATCTTTTACGCCTATGTATCCGGGATTGCGGAGAACCGTGGGAGAGACTGTTGCCATTTATCGAGTTCTCTTATAATCACAATCATCAGTCTAGTATATGTATGGCTCCCTATGAGGCATTGTATGGACGAAGATGCAAGACTCCACTATCTTGGATCCAGGATAAGGATTTGAAGGTGTTTGGCTCAGAGTTTGTGGAGGACACAGAAGTTCAGATACGACTTATTTGAGATTGGATACTGGAAGACTAGAGTAGACAGGCCAAATACTACAATATGCATCATCGTTAGGTGGAGTTTCAGGTTGGTGATCAGTTATTCTTGAAGATACACCTGATGTATGGAGTCTCACGGGTTCGCGGGCGAAAGAAGCTCAGTCCAAGATACATGGGGCCCTATAGGATTCTGGAGAGAATTGGCCCCATGGCCTGTATACTGGAGCTACCGCCCGAGTTGGCAGGCTTACCCAATGTATTCCATGTCTCTTCTCTTAGGAGGGATCTCCTACAGCCAGAGAAATAGATTTCCCCCATCGCTGGTCCAGCAGAATCTGACCGATCAGTCTGCTTGAAGCCAGTTAGGATAGACGATACGGAGGTACGAGTCTTGCGGTGAAAGAAGGTTCCGCTGGTCATGTTCCTGTGGTCAAATCACAAAAAGGAGGAACACACTTGGGAGCCCCTGGAACTTATACAACAGAAGTACCAGGAGCTCTTCACAGTAGGTATAACCATAACCACCCAAGACTTTCACATTCATTAATTTTTAGTACAAACCCCATAGGCCTAACCTCAATTTCGGGGAACACCTCTACCCGTCAAGAAGAATATAATAGAGGGTCCGGCCGGGGCCCCACACCATATTCCACAAACAGGCGGAGACGCTACGAACTAATATCAAAACCAACGCATCCTAACACAGAGCATTCTAGCGGAAGCTTCACAGTTAAAACTTTGAACTCAAGATAAAGAACACTGTCCACTATAACATAGGAATGTCTACAAACAACCAAAGAGTCCGGCCTTAAGGCCTTACAAGTTTCTCTTAACAAGGTATGGATTACAGACATCGGCACGCAGGCCGGCCACACATGAACAAAAAGAAACAAAACAATGCCTTCGAGGGCAGCAACGCAGCTTGGGCTTCAGCCCGCTAAGTCCCGCTCGGACCAGCACCTCCAGTACCTGTAAGAACCAATCCACCAAGCTGTGGTAAATAGGGCAACGGTCAGCATTCAGCTGACCAATTATAACGATCCTGCCCCTGGCACGGGGCAGCGGAATTCCATCCCTGCATAGCAATCGTCCAGTATGATATATAGAGCAATTCAAGCAAGACGTGCACGACCGCACAGTCACATATCACAAACGCTGGCACGACGGACCGACGTTCCGTGCACTCATGGCACACTCGGGTGCACCGGAAACACCGGATCTCACCATTGAGTATTTAGTCTGGCACGCTGGCCCAAGACTCTCATTATGCCGCTGACGAAAGCCCAATGCCTTGGCGCTCTCATGTCCATCCTACATAATGCAGGTACAGATCAGCCACCCCCCGTTGCTCAAATTGCCTTGCCCAACCAAGTACATCGTACCTGAGGCCATATTTAAAGGCGCGGGTCGGTTTCACCTTGCCTGTTCGGCACGAAGCCTTTTCATACAGTTGCAGCCCAACGCTCAACCGCACACAAAGTGGCAACTCACGGCCACAAGAGTTGAACCCAACTCTCACAATTTCCTGGACTTCCTCCAGTATTTTATCCATCATGCATACAAGCAATAATCACGGAGTCTTCTCCGATATGCAAACAAGCATCTCCAATCCAGACCAACATGTCCAGATGGGCTTCACACAGCATGCCTAGGTCCGTACTCCAATTCCGGAATCTAACAAGGGGGACTTCACATATCTACCCCAAGGTACGCCACAACCCACCGCATACTCGCGGGGAAGGGTTTTCCCTATGCAATGCAGGAAAGAAGGACTTCACATGTCCAAGAAGGAAATTGTTACCCTAGGAATTCGCTTCGGAGCCATGGAGAGAAATTGAGACGGGTGAAAGCCTTCGCAGCAGCGTTACCTTCGCAAATCCGAACTCGGCTCGCGATTTGGACCACCGTAGCACCACCGACAGCCGGATTCCACTTCTTCTTCCTCACCTTGCTCTCCCCTCTCTCTTAGATTTAGAAAGAGAATATGAACTCAAAAATGAGCTTAGCCTTCTCCTTTCCCGGCCTTATCAAACCAGGAATTAGCCCCAGCCACTAGATCTTCTTTAAGGAAAATGAACGGCCAAGATCTGCTTGAAAAAGACTATTTTTTGGCCGACACGGCCTGTGACACGCCCGTGTCACAGGCCGTGTACCCTTAAGCGGCACACGCGGCACATGCATCGACTGAAATCTACCAGAACACGGGCATCGACACGCCCGTGTCGAACCTGACACGCCCGTGTCAGTCATGTAACACGCCCGTGTCACCCCCGTTATACGGTACTCAACGATCTCCAAAACAAACAAAGAAGGACACGGGTAAAACACACGCCCGTGTCAAACTTGACACGGCCGTGTTCTCCAGAACACGGCTGGGCTCCAGGCCGTGTACTTCTCTGACTCAGTCTGGCCTTCTCTTGGGTATGACACGCCCTGGGACACGCCCGTGTCCAGGAACGTGTCCCACGATCGACTATAGTCGACCACCGATCGTCGACCAACTGAACACGCCCTGGGACACGCTCGTGTCCCAGGCCGTGTACCCCTGACACGCCCTGGGACACGCCCGTGTCCCAGGCCGTGTCAAACAGCCTCCATCTCAAATATGTTTTCAAAAGTCTTTTGAGATTTCTGGGGTGTTACAGTCCTCCCCTCCTTAATAAAATTTCGTCCCAAAATTTGAAGACAGCAGGGAGAAAACAACAAAACACTTATATGATTCTGTTACATATACAACGAGTGAACAAGTTACGAAAATAACTCGGGAAACTCGGCTCGCATGGTCTGCTCACTCTCCCATGTTAGTTCTTCTCGGCCACAATTGTCCCATCGGACTTTTACCATCCCGATTACTTTGTTCCGCAACTATTTCTCGGCTCGATCATCGATCCGTATAGGCCTCACCTTTGTCGTTAGCCCATACTCAACTGGCACTCGATCATTCGCAATCACTTGAGCTGGATCCTTGACTGCTTTGCGTAGCACCGAGATGTGAAACACATCATGCAATCCACCCAAATTTCGATGAAAGAGTTAGCCGATAGGCAGCTTCCCCAACTCGTTCCACCACCTCAAACAGACCAAGGTAACGCGGACTTAGCTTTTTAGACCGCCGAATCCGAGATACGCCTTTGAAGGGTTTAATCTTCAAATAGACCCAGTCACCCACCACGAACTCCACGTTCCGGTGCTTAGCATTGTAATACTTGGCTTGCCGATCCTGGGCTATTAGGAGCCTCTCTCGAATAGAGCGTATTGTTGAGGTAGCATCCTCGACTGCCTTTTGTACCAAAATTTTGGACTCGCCAGTTTCTGCCCAAGCTAGCGGTGTACGACACTTGCCACCATACAGAGCTTCAAACGGGGCCATGCCTATACTCGCTCAATAGCTATTATTATTGGCAAATTCCACCATAACAAGATGCTCTTCCCATTTCTTACCGAAGTCCAGGGCGCACATACAGAGCATATCCTCCATCGTTCTGTTGGTTCATTCAGTTTGGCCATCCGTTTGCGGATGAAAGGCCGTATTGAATGCTAACTTCGTGCCCAACATCTGATGAACTAGTCTCCAATCTTTTGAAGTAAATCGCCCATCTCGGTCACTTACGATGCTCTGGGGAACACCGTGCAATCGAACAATCTGCTCCACATAGAGCTTTACAAACGTTTCCACTGAATCGTCCCGCTTGTTTGGTAAAAAGTGAGCCACCTTTGTCAACCGGTCTACAATCACCCAGATTGAGTCATGACCATGCTGAGATCTCGGCAATCCGTGCACGAAATCCATAGAAATATCCTCAAACTTCCACTGCGGAACCGGCAACGACTTCAGGAAACCACTCGGCCGTTGACATTCTGCCTTTACCAAAGCACAAGTACGACATTTAGCCACATACGCGGCTATGTCCTTCTTTAAACCAGGCCACCAGAACAGTTTCTTCATGTCCTTGTACATTTTTGTGCTCCTAGGGTGAATTGAGTACTTTGTAAAGTGTGCTTCATATAGCAATTCTTCTCGTAATTTACCCGCACAAGGGACGCACAATCGGCCATCCTTCCGTAACAACCTATCATCCCAGGAGAATTGGTCACCAGACCCCTCCTTTGTATAGCGTTGGAGACTTTCATCAAACTCCGTTGCTCGCCGAACCCTGTCAGCAAGGTCATATTGAACTTCCAGCCAGTTCACACAAGCATTGGGGTTGGCTTTTGGGTCCCAACTTGACTATTTGACCCCACCATAACACTTTCAATCTTATAAGGGCCCGTTAGAGCACTAACAACCCATTGAGGTCAACAAAAGGGGTGGAGTTGAACAGAGTCAACCCCTAACCCTAGTTAGGTCAAATTGCCCTAATTTGGCCTAAGTTTACTTAACCAAGTCACAAATAGACTTGTCTGGTGTCAAGGGACCCGTGAACCCTCACTTGGGTCAATTACATCATTTACCTTTACCTAAGGGTTGAGCCTAATTAACCAAGGTCAATTAAGCCAAAAATGGGGAAGAAGGTCAAAACCAACTTCAATCCAATTGGGCTAGGCCCAATTGTGATGGCCTACTAGTTACAACAAGTGGAAATTACCTAAAATGCCACTAAAAGTTTGGATGGGATGACTAGGAGAGGGAAAGTTGAAATTCTACCTAAGGGAGGAGGGAGAAAGAGGAGAATTTATGGCTTTGGGAGGCCATGGGGCATTCAAGCTCCCTCTTAACGGCCTCATTCATTCCCCTTGGTCAATTAGGAGGAGATGGAGGGGTTTTCCCGGCCACCTAGGGGTAGAATTTTAAGTGTTTGGGAGGTGGCCGAAATATCATTTTCAGGGTCATTAATGGCCATTAATGGGTTGCCTCTCCCACTCCCCCAAACAACCCCTCCATCAGCTTTAAAAGCTTCCTAGCAATCAAAACAAACGGTTATATCATTGGTTTAGGTGGAGAACAGAGAATTCTGCTAGGAAAAAGCTTGAGGTTGTCGGCCAGGGCACATCGCCATAAAACACGCCGACAAGCCCGCCTGCAGGTCTAATCCTCTTCCTTCTCCTCTGTACTATATCTGTAGATCTTTAGGTGGAGAAATCAGGTCCAATCGAGCCCGATCAGTGAGGAAAAAATGCGAGTTTTCCGTGAAAAAAATCAAACCCTCGGGTTCGCCGGAAATGGCCCCTCCAGCAGATGTGTCGCCGCCAGGCGATATCCACCACCACGACAGAGGTGGTGGTGTTCGGCCAGGGAGGTGGCTGGGTGGCCAGAAACTTGAATTAGAAAAGCTCTAGGTCGCATTGATCCTGGCCCTTGGCTCATCGGGGATGATGACCCGTGGCCGTAGGATCGGCGTGATCAGTTATACGTAGGCCGGTTTTAATTTGTATATATAAACATATGTATCCTATCACATTTTATCAGTTACTTGATTTAATTATTAAAAATACTTAAAGGCATTTGCTGTGAATGTGTTCAACATAGACAACTTAGCCCTTGGAGTCTAGTTTAATCCAAAATTTAAATCAATCCATTTGGACCACTGGATTTCCATCAACACACTATTTGGTGCAAGGTGTCCAAAGGGCAACCAGAAATTAAAATGAGTGCCCCCAGTGAGCCACTCAGTTAAATGACCTTAACTTTGGATCATAGGCTGGTCTGACCATAACCCACAAGTTATCCAAAAATCAGAATATTTAGAGATGATTTTGCTATAGTTTTTATTACAATTTAATAATTTATATATGCAACTTAAATAAGGTCTATGGACCTCAAATTTTCCCCAAACTCTGGTGGATGACCAGAGGGTATATCATAAGGCCAAGAAAAAATATCAACCTAATTGGAGTTGATTTGGTGGGGGGTAACTTAATGAACAAGGTTGGCCACCTGGGGAATATGCCTAGTTTTCCAATGTGCACTGGTAACATGCTTTGAGTGCGTCGACTAGACTCGACGAAGCGTTGAGTACGTTGACTGGTGGGTAGGCATCGAGTGATACTCGGCGCATAGAAGAATTTGACTTAGAATAATTTGGAAGCGTCAAGTGCGTTGACTGGACTCGGCGAGGCATTAAGTGATCTCGACGCCATTCGATGAGGCGTTGAGTGATACTCGATGCATACGTCGCTTGAACTTAGAAAAATACTAGAATCGGTAGATTTTGAGTGATCTCGACGCCATTTGACGATGCGTCGAGTGATACTCGACTCATGCGATGCTTGACAGAAAATCCTGGACTCGACAAAGCGTTGAGTGATCTCGACGCCATTCGACGAGCCGTTGAGAGATCTCGGCGCCATTCCTATGTAATGCAGAAACCTGTCATAATAGTATTACATGGTCATGAAACTTGGGTGAAGGGCATATAGTGATTTTATAGAGGTCTGTAATTTTTATCATAATTTTTGGACGAAGATTTTTTGTACTTTCTTATAATTCTAGAAATTGATGATTAGGGAAATAATTGTTTCAAGACAAACCGAATACTGGAAAATTAAGAAACTTGGCCAATAAACTTTTTAGACCACAATAATGCCTTGTAAATTTTATTGTAATTTTTGAAAGTAAATAAATAGAGGATGTTCCTTCACAAGGTGCCCTCGGTAAAGTTATATTCATTAATTTATTTATGTGGCAAAAAGTAGTTAGAAGATTATGAAATTTCGGCAGTGATACTTTTTGACCATTATTGATCTAAGGTAATTTTATTATAATTTTTGGATGATAAAATCTTGTAGCCCCTTTGTTAATTATCATTTTGATCAAAAAGCATATAATTTTGTTTATGATAGAAATAATTTCTGGAAAATTTTGAAACTCATACCTTGTTGTTATTTAGTCAATAAAAGGCTATGGAAATTTTGGTGTGATCATTCCATGTCATAAACTTATACTTTATTTCAAGTCTTAGTATTCATGATTTAGGGAAAATTATTTAAAGGCTGAATTAATTTGGAAAAAAAAACAAAATTCTGGATTTGGTCTCAATATGTCATGGTAGACCCCTAGTAATAATCCTAACATTGTTGACATAGTAAAAGGAGTATTCACCTTCACGCACTTAAGCTTGTCAGTTGGTCTGCATATAGTGAATAGAAGTGGTCAAGGTAGAAAAGTAGGCCCCATATGGGGAAAGTATAGTGGGTGCACCTAATTTGGGTGGAGTCTTGAAGAGGGCACCCTTCGGGAAAATATTAGGAAGATTGCGTACCGAGGAGATGGAGTGGTACTCGAGGCCAACAAAGTATCATCTTCGCCCTGAGAGTAATAATTAACTTAATATTAGCTAAAGAGTAATGGGAGAAAAAGGGGGTTTGGTAATAATAACAACCCATAAAAGTAAGTGCCGTGAGAAAGGGAGCTTTGGGATTCAGCCCATTGTATTTCCTAGTGCCCTCGAGAGCCTTTCATCGGGCATGCAATGGGTAGTCCAAGGTTAACCCTAAGTTGTAAGAATAAGCAGACAGAAAGTGAAAACAATATAATCCACAGTCACATACACTCACCTCGTCACCTCGGGAGGATAGTTTATTTAGATTCACGAGCAGTAGGCTCGGTGTTGATAGAATTGATGGCTTAGATTGGTGAGCCGATGGCTCGAGAGCACTTTATAACATGTGTGCATGTGCATTAAGTGGTTGGTCCTCGTTATTGTACGGTAGTTCACACCGACGTCGAAATGTTGACTCGACAAGTGTAAGTGTTCACTTACCCCATTAAAGACTTGTGGATTGGCCAGCACTAGTATAAGAGACTCCATAGCACCTAAATGTGGGTGTACAAGTAGTTCGTAGGTTCAAGGCCGTGTAGTGTGAATATCGACCTAGGAGTGGGGAGGCCCAACCCACTTCCTATGTATTCCACTATAGGAGGTACCTGAGAGTTTAGCTAGCTCCAAATGGGGGAACTAAAGGTCTGTGTGCATAGAGTCGGGGGTGTGCATTGCACTTATGTGTAACTCAACATTTAACATACATAGCATTCCATGTCATACATAGCTTGCATAACACCCCTACCACTAACGTATAATATATTATGGGATCTTTTATACATTAGACCTTGCAAAACGACCCCTTGACTTATTAGTCCTTATGGGCATTCTTATAAGTTAAGGTTACTTTCTCTGTGATGATAGAGGGATGCTCTACCTTTACTTTAATTTGTTGTTTTTATTATACTTCTAATTTAACTTGCTGTTCATATACCTGTTATTACTGTGATAAATACTTCTAATATATGATAGTTAGGGCCACTGTCACCTGCTTTTGCTTACTGTCCACTTTCAGTTCTTTTCCTTTCATCCTCCCCTGCACGGTGCCTAGGTGTCGCAGGGGGGATGGGGATCAAGGCTTATTTTAATCTAACAGCCAGATGGGCATAACAACAGGAACACCAACACTAGGGGAACCAACACATTCAGGAGGAGGTTAACCAGCCTAGTCCAGGTGTGGTAGCAGTAGTAGTCATGTGATCAGTGAGTGACAAGTAGCTTTACTTCCGCAAGCGTTATGTAGTGAGGACTATATGTACTGGGACGGAGCCCCCCTGTATCTTCCCTTTCAGACTTATTATTTCATGTTGATCAGTTTTTGAATTTGTGTTGACTTTCTTATGTTGCATTGTGATATTGGACTGGATTCATATCTATATATGTTTACTTCTTTTCTTCTATGATATATGGTTGAGTATTTGCCGGCAGAATCGGCGATTTGTGGCAATGATCTTCTCGGGAGTTTGTGTCACCACAAAGCGGCAGTTCTGGGCATAAGACCCAAGGATATCTGAAAAAAATAGGGTCTTACACCTTGTGCCAAAGGCCGAAGGCATTACTCCTGTGACATGCAAGTGGGTGTATAAACTGAAGAAGAAGGTGGATGGGAGCATTGAGCGGTAAAGGGATCACCTTGTAGCTCGAGGGTTCTCTCAACAGTACGGGGAAGACTATGAAGAGACGTTTAGTCCTTTGGTAAAAATGACTTCAGTTCGGGTGGTAATGGCCTCGACGGCTTGCCAAGGTTGGTAGATCTGGCAACTGGAAGTAATGTATGCCTTTCTTTACGGGTAAATTAATAAGGAAATCTTCATGGTTCAGCCATCGGGATACATGTCTGAATATTTTCTAGGATATGTTTGCAAGCTCTGGAAAGCCCTTTACTGTTTGAAACAGGCTCTACGGGCATGGTATGGGAAGATATAAGAATACCTCCAGTTATGTGGTTATTTTGCCTCTGATTCAGATTTGTGCCTGTTCTTCAAGAAGAGGGGAGCTTAATATCTTGGTGTTGTTATAAGTGGATGACATGATCGTCACGAGGAACTCTAAGGAGGAGGTAGCTAGGCTCAGGGCAGAGCTAGCCAATCGGTCGAGATGAAGAACTTGGGTGAGCTCCACCACTTCCTTGGACTCGATGTAGAGAGGAAAGAGTGCGGCATACTCTTTTTCCAAAGGGGCTATACATAGCGGATCGTTCAGCGGTTCGGCATGCGGGAGGGTAAGATTAGCTCTACTCCACTTTATGTTGGCATCAAACTTTGACAAGATGAGGGTAGGTTACTTCCAGATCCTCTAGTGTTTCGGGCTCTAGTTGAGAGCCTTATCTACTTGACAATTACAAGGCCAGACATTGCTTATGTTGTAGGCTGAGTAAGTCGGTATATAGTTGAACCTCAGAAGCCTCATCTGATGGTGGCGAAGGGCATTCTGAAGTACGTGAAGTTCACTTCTGATATGGATCTCCTTTATGTGATAGATACGGGCTTCTGCCTGCATAGTTACATATATGCTGATTATGGGGGAGATTTGGATGAGCGGAAGTCGACTTCTTGTTATGTCTTCGCATATGGATCAGCGTGTATCACGTGGTGCAGCAAGAAGCAGGATTCTGTGTTTGTCTCTTCTACGGAAGCGGAGTATATGGCTTCGACCATAGCAGCTCGGGAAGAGATCTGGCTTAGGAGGCTAATAGAGGATGTCCATGAAGAAGTGAGATGTCCTACAATGCTATGCAGTGACAACGAGTGTGCCCTTAAAATGGTTAATAATTAAGTTTATCATGCGCGGACCAAGCACATTGAGATTGAGCACCATTTCATTCGGGAGCAGGTGTTGGAGGTGTCTCTTGTAGTCGGACATATGCGGAGCGAGGACAACATTGCAGACATCTTCATGAAGCCGTTGTCATAGTGGCTAGTTACACGGTTACGGGGACTGCTGGGGCTTATTTCCACTTCTCACTTCAAGGGGGAGTGTTGAAATATTTGAAGTGAAAGTGTTGGCCTGGGTGATCTGTCCGCGTAGTCTGTGCGGACAGGTATGACAGCTGGTCAGGTCGGCAAAGGAGTGGCAGGCAGTATGTTCCCTGAAGGTAACCAGGCAGATAGGATGGTTATCCGCGTAGTTCGCCAGTTGTGCGGACTGGTTCTGGAGTCCGCCGGTTTTGTGCAGTCTGGTCTTTGTATCCGCTGATACCGTGTTCGCACCATGGATGGCTTGTGGTGTAACGTCCCAATTCGCGCTAGGCCCCTTGATTGCGTATTTGGGTCAAGGGGGCTGTGGTGAGCCCAATGGGGGTGTGGGTGAACAGGTGCGAACGTATGGGAAATGAGGAAAACAAGGCAAAACGGTGATTTTGGCCGACACGGGTATGGACACGGCCGTGTCCATACCCGTGTGCCTCATGCCAATATTAAGTTTCCAGTCAAAGAGGTACACGGGTATTGGGACACGGGCGTGTCCCTACCCGTGTGCTGAGGACACGGGTCGAGACACGGCCGTGTCTCTACCCGTGTGCCGCAACCCCGACACGGTAGAAAGATGTTCTGGGATGAACACGGCCCTAAACACGGCAGGCGACACGGCCGTGTCACGTGAACACGGGTAGGAACACGGCCGTGTGCCTACCCGTGTCTGCGGTGTATAAAAAGGAAAAAGTTGTGAAACCCTAGCATTTCATCCCCTTTTCAGCCCCAAAACTTCTGAGAGGAAGAGAGCTTGCTGGAGGAGGGGAAAGGAGCTTGCCGGAGCCATCCTTGGAGGAATCGAAACGCCGCCGCCGTCAAGGGAAAAACAATGCCGCCGCGAAGGAGTGCGAGGCTCATGGCCGGCCATGGTGGTACCGCTGGACTTGAGGTGAGCTTCCTCCCCTCTCCCTTGGTGCTAGATCTATAGTTATTTTAGGAGAGACATCGACTCCATAGAGTCTTGATGGTGAGGAGGAGAGTTCTTAGGATAAGCCATGCCTAGGTTTTCTAGGCTTAGTCTCCCTCAACCTTCTCATCATTCAAAGTGGAGATGAGAGGGGTTTTCGTTGAGGGTGTGGCTTTGAAAGGAGAAATAAGGTTGGGTGTGATTTCTGGAGAAGTTTATGCGAGGTCGTTGCAAGGAAGAAGATGAACGGATGCCGTTCATCTCGCCTTAAGATGCGTGCAGAAATCTGATTTCTGCACGCGGCAACCTTCGTGGCCAATTTCAGAGGTGTTCTGGCCAGATCTGGGTGATCGACTCAACACGAAAGTCGTAGCCCTTGAAATTACCTTTCCAACGAGTGGTTGCTCGTTTCCATGCGATACTTGTAGCCACGGGAAAGCTGGTTCGAGTCCGCTGCATACGGGAAAATCCTGTACAGGAAACTGTTTCCTGTACGTATTCGAGTTGAATTTCTGGTATGTTGCGACCAGATCTGGGCAATTGACTCAACACGAAAGTCGTAGCCCTCGCGAATACCTTTCCAACGAGGGGTTGAACATTGTGATCGGATTCCTGTAGCTCCGGGAATCCCAGTTTTAGTATTGGACTATCCTATGTTAATGCACTTGTTAATTTATAATGCTAGCACTCTTGCAATGGTTGTGATTTGCTCATTTGTTGTCCTGCTCCCATATATCTATAATGTTGTTGTTACTATAATTTAGCATGGTTACTCATTTGGTTGTGTAATAAGGTATAACCATGTATTGGTAGAGAAATGAAGTGGATGAGAAGGCTAGAAACTAAGGGTTGAGAGTGGTATAAAATATATTTATATAGTTGGGAGTTGAACATATCTATTATGCGTAGTGTTGAGGTGAATTCATTGAATAGGTGGGCGTGAATATGATGAACACTATGTGAAGAGTACTTTGTAACCGTAATCCGAGCCCAAGGGGATTATTAACAACCGATGCTTAGAGTTGAAGTCTCCCTACGGGTAGCATCGAGTGAGTTGTTTTGGGGCATGTGATGTGCGACGATTCATCGTGTCGCGATATTGAGATAATGACTGTGGCAGGTCTACGGGTTCGCCAGTCGTCACACCGATGGGAGCCAATGGGTAGACCTTGGGCGGTAGGGTTAGATACTTGGTGTCCATAACCCGAGATCTCCTCCGCGCCATGAGAACGGTTGGGCTTGCACCTCGTGCGTTTCCGAGGTTCCATCTGGTTCGAAATCAAAGGCCAGGTTGGGCTGTGTTCTTGGTGCACATTTACCCAAGACCCCTTCTGAGCCGTAGTACGCATGTGAGCTCCGCTGTTGTGTTCTTAGCGTTGAGGCGTACGGGGGCCTAGGATAGGTAGTGTGATACCACCTAGTAGTGGAGACGCCCGCTCCACTGTCGCCGTCTGGCCACGACGGACGACGCCTGAGAGGTTAGCTACCTGCTCGAAAAGTGGGAACTTCAAGTCTGTGTCGACATAGCAACTTGCATGTGCGTGCGCATGATTCGGTCATAGCATAACATTCATATCATGTCATTCATTGCATACACAAGATCCTCATCGTATAAGTTTGTATGGGCACTCTTATACGATGAGTTACTTTACTGTTAAGCCGATCCTTAACTTATAAGTTTGTATGGGCACTCTTATAAGTTAAGTTACTATTCTAATTACTTATACCTGCTGTCATGTATATAGATATTTGTAGAACTGCTAGTTGTGTAGCGTAGTTTATACTCCACCATATTTACAGTCACCTGCTTGTTTACTTGCTTACATATATACATATTGTACCTTTGTTCCTTTCTCCGCCCGGTGCCGAGGAGTCACCGGGGGAGCGGATGTGAAGCCACTTAGTCTTATGACTAACGGTTGCTACGTCTTCCTTTTTAGGAGGAAACCCCGCAGGTAGAGCAGCAACGGACTATGCAGCAGGACAGCCAGGCCCGGACGATAGGACCTGAGGTGGTGGTGCCATCGGCACCGTCAGTGACAGTCGTGAGTGTTTTCATGTAGCCGTTTGGCAAAACATTTCTAGACTCTTGTTCTTTTGTACAAGCCTGTTGTGCTTGTTATCTTCCGCTCTTTTGGACTTAAGCTTAGCTGTGAATTGAACTGCTTTACTTTTCTGTTATGGTTGGGTTGGCATAGTATATGTGATATGGATTGTAGCCGGCGGAATAGGCGTCTTATGGTAAAGGCTAACCCGTGTGTTAGTGCTACCGCAAGGCAGCTATTTCGGGCATAAGACTCCCCTCGTGCCGTGTGTTGTGTTCCGGGAGGGGGGTCTTACAAATGGTATCAGACTTAGCCGATCTTCAACTAGAGCAGTCATGTAACAATGGGCCACTCCCGTTCGATTAGTCGGTTTGGGGACAAACCGACTTAGCGGAAGCAGTGGTGTGCCCATATGTAATTCGCACTAAGTTGTCCAACTTTGACATTAGTTTTAGCCAACCTGACCCTAATTTGTACCTTGCGTATAGGTCCCAGCGCAGGTGGAGCCGGTTGGGGGCACTCCTACCCCTTCCGTCCCTTCACAATTCCAGCAGTCGGAACTGGGACAAACGCTGTCAGCCATATTGGATGCATTTAAAGCCCAGCAAGCTCCGGTGCAACAACAAGCGCCAGGCTCCAACTGGTTGAGCACCTTCCGTGCCCTGTCCCCTCCTGCCTATCTTGGGACAGAATCGCCGGTGCGCACCGAGGAATGGCTTGATACCGTGCAGGAATTGATGGCTGGCATAAGATGTCCGAACAGCATGGCGGTGACATTGGTAGTGACGCTGCTAGAGCAGCACGCCAAAAGGTGGTGGAAGTCCCTCATGGGCTCCACCTTCCAATGGCGGTTGTACACGGACATCAGTTGGAACGAGTTCACCGAGGCCTTTCTGGATCACTTCATCCCTTCTTCTGCTCGGGATGAACTTGAAGAAAGATTTCTGCAGCTGAAGCAGGGATCGAAATCGGTAACGGAGTACCAGAGGGAGTTCCAACACCTCGCTAGGTTTGCCGATTCCTATGATTTGGACGATAGAGGCTACGCGAAGCGCTTCTACAAAGGGTTAAGGGACCCCCTGAGGCAGGCCCTTTTGTTTATAGCCGATGGAAGCCTGACAGAAATCATCGACATGGCAAAGAGACTGGAGGCAGACCACATGGGATGTGGCAAGAGACCTGCGGAAGGAGTAATTGAAGTCGGCCCTAGTAATAGAAGGCGGAATGATCATGGCAGAGGAAGGGGAAACCACAGAGGCGGTCGGTGGGTCAACCGAAACTATCGGGTGGAGTACCCAATTCCGCAACCACTAGCTTTAGCACCACCACCGCAGCAGCAATATTATCAACAACCTGGGGGCCGACGTGAGGTGATATGTTTTGAGTGCAACCAACTGGGGCATGTTCGACGAGTTTGCCCGCGACTGATCGGGGGTGCTCCTATTGCTCCCCCTCCAGTAGCTCCACGGGGGCGAGGGCACATGCGTGGCCGAGGAAGAGGACCACCAGGGAGAAATCAAGGACATGCACGGGAGCATGTATTCGTATTGGATATGACTCAGGAGAGAAATCGGCAGGAAGTCATCACCGGTACGTGCAAAATTTATTAATATTATATGACTTGTTAGATTTACGATACAAATGATACGCGCAATTTTGAATAGTGATTACCTTTTTGGAACCTAGGCACTGTCATGGTTAGCGGGAGACCCGCCTATACGTTATTTGACACGGGTGCGTCTCACTCGTTCATTTCGGCGGACTTCGTGAAGGACTTGGAGGGAGTGCAACACTTCACGGGCACTACTCAAAGGGTGCGCCTTCCGGACGGCTCTGAGATGACGTCGTCAGCAAGTTGCGACTTCGACACCCTTATTGGAGGAAAGTTCTTTGAAACTCCGGCTACAGTGTTAAGAATCCCGGAGTTCGATCTCATCCTGGGCATGAAGTGGTTGGACTGGCACCACGCCAGGATCAATTGTGCGGAGAAGCAAGTTACATTGAGGCATGGAGACTCGGAAGTCATCTTCCAAGGTATTAAATTTGCACCCCGTAAATTATTATCTTCAATCCAAGTTATGAAATCTCATATGGAAGGGGACGAGGTCTATGTAATTTGCTTCGAGTTGAAGAAATTGACATTAGAGGTCAAGGATGTGTGGGTGGTGCGAGAATTTCCCGAGGTATTTCCCGAGAAATTGCCGGGACTACCCCCGCATAGGGAAGTGGACTTCCAAATCAAGCTAATTCCGGGTGCCAAGCCCGTCTCGAGAGCTCCATACCGAATGGCTCCGAAGGAACTTGCAGAGTTTAGAGTCCAGCTTCAGGAATTGGTGGAAGCAGGGTTCGTTCGCCCAAGCTCGTCGCCTTGGGGAGCGCCCATTTTGTTCGTCAAAAAGAAGGATGGCACCCTGCGGTTATGTATTGATTATCGAGAGTTGAACCGGTTAACGGTGCGGAACACCTATCCCCTACCGCGCATTGATGAATTATTTGATCAATTGGTGGGATCGTATTGGTTCTCCAAGTTAGATCTGCGTTCGGGATATTATCAGCTGAGGATACAAGAAGATGACATTCAGAAGACGGCGTTCAGTTCGAGATATGGTTTGTATGAATTCACCGTGATACCGTTTGGGCTCACAAACGCCCCTTCCGCCTTTATGAGCTTGATGAACAAGGTGTTCAGCCCTTATTTGGACATCTTTGTCATCGTGTTCATCGATGATATTATAGTCTACTCCAAGACCGAAGCGGAACACGCCGAACATCTAACTTTAGTGCTGAGGAAGCTAAAGGAGCACACTTTGTTTGCCAAGTTCAGCAAATGGGAGTTTTGGCTTCGAGAGGTCGCGTTCTTGGGCCATGTGATTAGTGGGGTGGGGCTAGCTGTAGATCCGGCCAAGGTGCGGGCCGTGAAGGAGTGGTCTCCATTGAAGTCAGCGGCCAACATACGGAGCTTTCTTGGACTTGCCGGGTACTATCGCAAGTTCGTGAAAGGCTTCTCGAAGATCGCCCTTCCCCTTACTACGCTGACCAAGAAGGGTGTGCCGTTTGAATGGACACCCCAGTGCGAAGCTGCATTCCAAGAGTTGAAGGACAGATTGACGACTGCACCCATCCTAGCTCTTCCATCTGGGAAGGAGGGCTTTCAAGTTTACACGGATGCGTCGTATCAAGGGATGGGAGCTGTGTTGATGCAAAATGGGCATGTGATCGCTTATGCTTCAAGACAGTTGAAGAAGCATGAAGCCAGCTACCCGGTGCATGATCTAGAGTTGGGAGCGGTGGTATTTGCCTTGAAGATTTGGAGGCATTATTTATATGGCGTCCACTGCGAGATCTACTCGGATCACAAAAATCTGAAGTACGTTCACACCCAAAAGGAGTTAAACTTGAGACAGCGGCGGTGGTTGGAGTTCTTGTGCGACTATGAATTCACCTTGAACTACCACCCCGGGAAGGTTAATTCCGTAGTTGATGCCTTGAGCCGAAAGGCACCAGGAACGAGCACGGAATCCCGCTTAATGAGGATGGAGTTAATCCAGACACTGCAAGAGATGGAAGTCACTTTGGTCTTTAAGAATCAATCGAAGAGTATACCGAATATTTGGCCGCGATGAGTATAGTTTGCAACATACGAGACCGAATCCGGACGGAACAAAAGAAGGATGCGGCTTTAACCCCGGCTTTCAAGTCAATGGAGGATGGGACTACGGAAGAATACTCCCTAAAAGACGGCCTCGTCCATTTTCGTGGCCGGCTTTACATCCCCGAAGGTGACAACATTCGGGAGGATATTTTAAAGGAGGCCCATTGCTCCAAGTACTCGGTGCACCCGGGGATCGCGAAGATGTACACCGATTTGAGAAAGACAATGTGTTGGCCGGGCATGAAGAGGGATGTCAAGTACTTTGTTACTCATTGTGTGGCCTGCCAAATGGTGAAGGCGGAGTGCAGAAGCCCCGGTGGAATGCTACAGTCGTTGCCCATCCCCGAATGGAAATTTGAGGACATCTCCATGGACTTCGTCCACGGGTTACCTCGCTCGCGCTCGGGGAATGATTCTGTGTGGGTGATAGTTGACCGGTTGACCAAGGTAGCCCGATTTATCCCAATGAAGAAGGAGGCGCAGGTGGGCGTCCTAGTGCGTCTCTTTGTGGAGCAATTTGTGCGGTACCATGGTGTGTCGAAGACGATCGTCTCCGATCGGGATGGTCGGTTTACTTCAAGAGAATGGAGGGCTGTACAGGCTTATTTGGGCTCGCGCCTCGCCTTTAGCACAGCCTTTCACCCTCAAACGGACGGGCAGTCTGAACGAACCATCCGAACATTGGAGGACCTTCTGAGGTTGTATGTGCTAGATAAAGGAGAACCATGGGAGAGACTCTTACCTCTCGTGGAGTTCTCTTATAATAACAGTCATCAAGCTAGTATTGGAATGGCACCTCATGAAGCTTTGTATGGAAGGAGGTGTAGAACACCCTTGTCCTGGGTGCAAGACGAAGATCCGAAGACATTGGGAAATGAGTATATTGATGACACGGACGCGGTGGTTAGGTTGATCCGGGATCGAATGCTAGAGGCTCAAAGCCGACAGGCGAAATATTACAACGCAAGGCACCGTATGGTGGAGTTTCAAGTGGGTGATAAGGTGTTCCTGAAGATTCGACCGATGCACGGAGTGTCGCGGGTACGTGGAGTCAAGAAGCTCAGCCCAAGTTATGTCGGGCCCTATATCGTAGTGGAAAGGATTGGCCCTCTGGCCTATCGATTGGAGTTACCACCGGAGCTGGAGAACCTTCACGACGTGTTCCATGTATTGTCGCTTCGGAAGGCTTTGCTGCGGCCTGAACAGTATATCCCCACGGCGGATGGTGCCGTGGCGTCTGATAGGTCTGTGCGACTGGAGCCGGTGCGGATCGTTGATAACGAGACAAGAACCTTGTGCCGCAAAAGTGTTCCCTTGGTGAAAGTGCTATGGTCTAATCATGGGAAGGAGGAGTTCACATGGGAGCCAAAGGATTTGATGCAAGGGCGCTACCCGGAATTATTTACTCCAGGTAAGAATTTTATTTGAAAGCATAGTTCCCTTTTATGTGTTTCACTCCCATAGCCTTACCCTGATTTCAGGGACGAAATCTTTTATTTTATTTATAGGATTTGTAACGTCCCAATTCGCGCTAGGCCCCTTGATTGCGTATTTGAGTCAAGGGGGCTGTGGTGAGCCCAATGGGGGTGTGGGTGAACAGGTGCGAACGTATGGGAAATGAGGAAAACAAGGCAAAACGGTGATTTTGGCCGAAACGGGTATGGACACGGCCGTGTCCATACCCGTGTGCCTCATGCCAATATTAAGTTTCCAGTCAGAGAGGTACACGGGTATTGGGACACGGGCGTGTCCCTACCCGTGTGCCGAGGACACGGGTCGAGACATGGCCGTGTCTCTACCCGTGTGCCGCAACCCCGACACGGCAGAAAGATGTTCTGGGATGAACACGACCCTAAACACGGCAGGCGACACGGCCGTGTCACGTGAACACGGGTAGGAACACGGCCGTGTGCCTACCCGTGTCTGCGGTGTATAAAAAGGAAAAAGTTGTGAAACCCTAGCATTTCATCCCCTTTTCAGCCCCAAAACTTCTGAGAGGAAGAGAGCTTGCTGGAGGAGGGGAAAGGAGCTTGCCGGAGCCATCCTTGGAGGAATCGAAACGCCGCCGCCGTCAAGGGAAAAACAATGCCGCCGCGAAGGAGTGCGAGGCTCATGGCCGGCCATGGTGGTACCGCTGGACTTGAGGTGAGCTTCCTCCACTCTCCCTTGGTGCTAGATCTATAGTTATTTTAGGAGAGACATCGACTCCATAGAGTCTTGATGGTGAGGAGGAGAGTTCTTAGGATAAGCCATGCCTAGGTTTTCTAGGCTTAGTCTCCCTCAACCTTCTCATCATTCAAAGTGGAGATGAGAGGGGTTTTCGTTGAGGGTTTGGCTTTGAAAGGAGAAATAAGGTTGGGTGTGATTTCTGGAGAAGTTTATGCGAGGTCGTTGCAAGGAAGAAGATGAACGGATGCCGTTCATCTCGCCTTAAGATGCGTGCAGAAATCTGATTTCTGCACGCGGCGACGTTCGTGGCCAATTTCAGAGGTGTTCTGGCCAGATCTGGGTGATCGACTCAACACGAAAGTCGTAGCCCTTGAAATTACCTTTCCAACGAGTGGTTGCTCGTTTCCATGCGATACCTGTAGCCACGGGAAAGCTGGTTCGAGTCCGCTGCGTTCGGGAAAATCCTGTACAGGAAACTGTTTCCTGTACGTATTCGAGTTGAATTTCTGGTATGTTGCGACCAGATCTTGGCAATTGACTTAACACGAAAGTCGTAGCTCTCGCGAATACCTTTCCAACGAGGGGTTGAACATTGTGATCGGATTCCTGTAGCTCCGGGAATCCCAGTTTTAGTATTGGACTATCCTATATTAATGCACTTGTTAATTTATAATGCTAGCACTCTTGCAATGGTTGTGATTTGCTCATTTGTTGTCCTGCTCCCATATATCTATAATGTTGTTGTTACTATAATTTAGCATGGTTACTCATTTGATTGTGTAATAAGGTATAACCATGTATTGGTAGAGAAATGAAGTGGATGAGAAGGCTAGAAACTAAGGGTTGAGAGTGGTATAAAATATATTTATATAGTTGGGAGTTGAACATATCTATTATGCGTAGTGTTGAGGTGAATTCATTGAATAGGTGGGCGTGAATATGATGAACACTATGTGAAGAGTACTTTGTAACCGTAATCCGAGCCCAAGGGGATTATTAACAACCGATGCTTAGAGTTGAAGTCTCCCTACGGGTAGCATCGAGTGAGTTGTTTTGGGGCATGTGATGTGCGACGATTCATCGTGTCGCGATATTGAGATAATGACTGTGGCAGGTCTACGGGTTCGCCAGTCTTCACACCGATGGGAGCCAATGGGTAGACCTTGGGCGGTAGGGTTAGATACTTGGTGTCCATAACCCGAGATCTCCTCCGCGCCATGAGAACGGTTGGGCTTGCACCTCGTGCATTTCCGAGGTTCCATCCGGTTTGAAATCAAAGGCCAGGTTGGGCTGTGTTCTTGGTGCACATTTACCCAAGACCCCTTCTGAGCCGTAGTACGCATGTGAGCTCCGCTGTTGTGTTCTTAGCGTTGAGGCGTACGGGGGCCTAGGATAGGTAGTGTGATACCACCTAGTAGTGGAGACGCCCGCTCCACTGTCGCCGTCTGGCCACGACGGACGACGCCTGAGAGGTTAGCTACCTGCTCGAAAAGTGGGAACTTCAAGTCTGTGTCGACATAGCAACTTGCATGTGCGTGCGCATGATTCGGTCATAGCATAACATTCATATCATGTCATTCATTGCATACACAAGATCCTCATCGTATAAGTTTGTATTGGCACTCTTATACGATGAGTTACTTTACTGTTAAGCCGATCCTTAACTTATAAGTTTGTATGGGCACTCTTATAAGTTAAGTTACTATTCTAATTACTTATACCTGCTGTCATGTATATAGATATTTGTAGAATTGCTAGTTGTGTAGCGTAGTTTATACTCCACCATATTTACAGTCACCTGCTTGTTTACTTGCTTACATATATACATATTGTACCTTTGTTCCTTTCTCCGCCCGGTGCCGAGGAGTCACCGGGGGAGCGGATGTGAAGCCACTTAGTCTTATGACTAACGGTTGCTACGTCTTCCTTTTTAGGAGGAAACCCCGCAGGTAGAGCAGCAACGGACTATGCAGCAGGACAGCCAGGCCCGGACGATAGGACCTGAGGTGGTGGTGCCATCGGCACCGTCAGTGACAGTCGTGAGTGTTTTCATGTAGCCGTTTGGCAAAACATTTCTAGACTCTTGTTCTTTTGTACAAGCCTGTTGTGCTTGTTATCTTCCGCTCTTTTGGACTTAAGCTTAGCTGTGAATTGAACTGCTTTACTTTTCTGTTATGGTTGGGTTGGCATAGTATATGTGATATGGATTGTAGCCGGCAGAATAGGCGTCTTATGGTAAAGGCTAACCCGTGTGTTAGTGCTACCGCAAGGCGGCTATTTCGGGCATAAGACTCCCCTCGTGCCGTGTGTTGTGTTCCGGGAGGGGGGTCTTACATGTGGTGTGGGCTTGTTCTGGTTTTGTACCAAGCCCAGGTGGGCTCAGTCTAGGAGGTCACACGTTTAGCGCGAACTTCATTCTTTGTCTGCCGAGTTCGACAGCTGTCAGCCTTATGTTCTTAGATTGCAGACTCGGAGTGTGCGGACAGGTGTAGTGTCCGCAGGTGTGTGTAGAATGGTTTTGTGTCCAATTGTGTACGGCCTGTTGGTGTATCTGCAAGGTCTGCTGGTGGCGGTCTAGTACTGGCTTGTCCTTGTGTCGACAAGAAGAACTGGCTTTGTGTCCGCGGCTTAGCTGATTCTCTCAGTTCTCGCCGCAAGATGGGTGGTGATCCTATCGGCTACGGCGGTGATCGCACACCTATTCATGTTTATAAATAGGACCCCCTGTCATATCTACAGTACATCCAAAGAAACAGTAAGTGAGCTCGGGTAGTTTCTACAGACAGGATTTTTTATTCGTGTAGTTTGGAGAGTTGACCTGTTTATGCAATGCAGGTTGCGCGGATAGCGCTAGAAAGCCAGGGACTTGGTTCTGACTTCGGTCAGGGATAGTGCAGACTCTATGGTTAACAACCAGCGGTCAGCAGCAGCTCGTGGCTTGCGACCAAGTGGTCTTCTCTTCTGCAACACTTTCCCAATTCAATAATTTGTCCGCTTCTGGCGGCAAGTTCAGTTCGACAGTAGTGTTCGCGGCAGTCTGGCGGATAGGAGACCTCATGGTTAGGCAGCTTGCAGATCTATAGATAGAGTACTTTTTCATCATTAGAATAACTAATTGTCCGCACGACTAGGTTGCGGTCTGGAGACTTGGTGGCTTAAGAGGACTCTATACGCAGCTCGACAGAGTCGGCGGCTTCTCATTGAGGCCGCGTGGCTAGCTTTATTTTTATTGTTTTTTCTTCCATCGGGTGCATCGGCGAATCATGTCTCACTATGTATACCTCGTCTTGTAACGTTTGTTGATAGTAAAAAGTTTTCTTGCTCTTCTTGTGCATCTAGTTTATTTGGCTTCAGATAGGTTGAGTTTTCATGCACCTAGTTTCCCGTTTTCTACAATTCACAATTTTTTACATGAACAAATTATAAATAGTGACGTAAAGCTCGGTTAGATTCTGAGTGCACTTTGAAAGAGGTATTCATAGTGGCTTGCTCGTCCCGTTCAATTATTACACTCAATTTACTCTATTATTCTCATCCAGTGAAATAAGTGTTGTAATGAGTAGATCATACGTTCATTGGGGAATGCAATGTATAAGGAGTTTTGTAAGATTATGGGTAAAGTTTGAGTTGGGTTCAATATCAATTGTAATTTACTTAACATAGATTTCTAGTCATAGTCTTGTGTAATCTATAACTAATCAAGGGTGTGTCTCACTGCTAGCGTAATATGAGTGTATAAGGTCACACATAAAAACGTACGATATATTGGATAAATGATCAAAGTGATCCTACTTGTATAGGATATAAGTGAAGAGCTAAACTTGAATAGATTGGGAGAAGGTCTATGCCAACTAGACTTGGTGTCGATATAATGTATAACGACAATACACAATATGTGCCGATTAGACAATATCGACTAGACATCTAGTTGATATAATGTATATCGACTATATTGTCTGTCGACTAAACTATGTCGACCGGAACATATATCAACTAGACTACATGTCGATATAATGTATATCAACTAGACATTGTCTGTGTCGACTGGACAATATCGACTAGACTGAGTGTCGATTAAATATATATCGCGAGTGCAGCGGTGGGTTTTACCTGAACGTCGACGATTTTCTTTGACAACGAATCTAGCAATCCTGGAGATGAAGAGTCTAATCTTCTTCCAGCCTCTATCGTTTGATGATAGCAAGTGTTTCTTGGTGTTAGTGTGGATTGCCATAAAGTCACGAATCTATTTCTGTGTTCTCGAAACTCAGTCGACAGGTCGCTGATTTCAAATTAGGCGCTAATCGATGATAGTGGTCAACTTGGATCCAGATTCCGACATTGAATCACCGACAAATTTTGAGGCTTGATTGAATATTGTAATTTGATTCCACACAGGTATCCTTGCATGTTTTATTGCTTGAATTATTGTTTTCGGAAGATACAAATACTTCTCTTTAGGGTTTTCTAGATTTTTTTGTTGAGCGCATGCGATGTGAGCCTAGGGAAAACCTAACATTTCTCACCTATATATAAAAAGAGAATGTACTTTAAGATACAACCATCACTTTTACGGGTTACTCGATTTTTTCCCGGTCTGGAGAATCGGACCGCCTTAGCTCGAAATTAGACTGGGCGCGCAAACACTCAAGGAGAAATAGTAGTAAATAATAGGATTTTTTTGATGTGAAAAACCCAGAAAGGGTGAAAAACAACATGGCTGGATCTGTGCCAAGCAAAAATCAACTATTTTCCTAGAGTTTATACATGTGTGAAAAGATTTCTCAGAGGGTGACAAGATACCTCTCCATTACAAGCGCAAAGTACAAAGGTGATGAAAAATAGTTAAGTCCAAAGAGCCTCGATGGAAGCGCTCTTGCTTGGAAAATTGGCTAAGTCCACGAATCCTCAATGAAAGCATTCTAGCAGGGAGAAATATTTAATTCCACGGAGCCTTAAAGCCTGCTGGAGCAATTCCTCTAGAAGAGGAGTGGAGCGAATTCCTGAGTGGAAGATCAGCCTAAGTCCACAATCTTGCCAAAAAACCGCAGAGCTCTTTCTAGCCTCTGGAGTTACTTGTCATCAAATGAAGGTCTGTGAGCTTATTTACAGTTTTTTGGAGGGATACGTTAGAAATTGCAACAGGGCAGAATTTATGCTAGTGAGTGGCGTCGCTCCGTTTCAGTCACCTGGATCACCAATTTAGTGAAAATTCAAAAGTGCCCCAGGTGGTCCTGTGCATGGTGTCCAATGGCAGTGGCGGCAGCCGGAGGAAGCACTAACGTCCAAAGGCAGTGCTAGTCGGCGTTGCACAGGAGGGTACAGTGCTGTGCCACGCGTGGTACTTGCAAGATCACAGTCTGTGCGATGCCTAGCACGGTACTTGCGAACGCGTAGTGCGTGCGACACCACACACGCATTGTGGCACACACAATGCTGTGCACGGGTCGCCACACACTTGTGCGTGCACGTAGTGCGTATAGTGTCGCGCACGAGCTCCCGCATGCGAGCTGCCGCATGCGAGCTACCGCATGCGCATTACTATGCGAGCATTACTGCGCGTGTGGACTGTCGTGTGTGGGATATCGCGTGCGTGGTATCGCGCGTAGGTTCCTACGATGTTGCATGGGAGATGTAGTGGGTGTGTCACTTCCACATTACCGCATGTGGGATGTTGCTCCCGTGCATTGTGGTGTTTGGTTTGGCCCTTATTTTGAGGTGCTCCTGGACCTTCAAGGCGTGCACGACATGGAGTGCACAGCTCACCTGGTTAGGTTTGCTTTCCTCAATTTCCTCGATCGAGATCTTCTTGGTTTGAATTGGGAATTTTAAGGGGAACCCCATCAAATACCCCCAAATTTTTGGAGTGCACAGCCACTTGCACAGTTGTTGTGGATTCAACATCAACTCCAGGATTATAACCTCTAGATAAGTAAAAGCCCTTTATTTTATGACTCTACAAGTGCAATCTCTATAGCTAGGAATCCTATATCACATAGCAGGACTAAGCATATAGAGATTAGATATCATTTTATAAGAGAGCATGTGGAATCTGAGGATATTAGTCTTAAGTTTGTCCCAACAGACAAGCAAGTGGCTGATATTTTCACCATGCCACTCGATGAAGCAAAGTTCAACACCTTCAAATTTGAATTGGGTATGTTGAATTTGGTATAGCTTCAGTTGTTCTTATTGAGGGTGAGCAAGTTCTGCTCTAGGTGTTTCTCTGCTTTCAAATAGGGGGAGTAGATAGCATGCTGCTCCTAAGCTATTTCAAAAAAGTCAAAAAGGGGGAGAAGTAGTTCAAGAAAAAAGTATTAGCAAAGGGGAGTAACAGAAACAAAGAAGCAGCTACAGGAAAGGCTTCACAGGTGAAGCAGCTTCTTGTAGCAGTAGGATGCAGCAAAGCAGGGGGAGCACAAGGGAAAATGTGTGGTAAACTTATCAATGTGTAACTCTTGTTGCTTTAATATTTTTGCTGCTTATGTTAGTGTATATATTTTTGCTTCTCATGTTAGTGTATATCATTGACAAAGAATTCTCAAGTGGTGTTTTGACTTCTTCAAATAGGGGGAGATTGTTGGGTCCATTTATCCCAATGTCTTAGATTTGAAAGAAGTCAAATAGATCAATGATATACATATAGTTGTATTTGATGCATGTTTAAGTTCATGCATACAGGTTGGTATTGGTCACAATGATTGGACATATAGTTCAAGAGAGAATGACAGGTGGACTCAAAGTGATAGGCTGGAAATTCAGGAAAATGCCTATGTCTAGAAGCATTGAGTGAGGCAAGCTCACTCAATGCCATACATCTAATAGCGCTGAGAGAATGCTAGCAGTCAAAGCTTATAGTATTGACAAGGCAGAAATGTGGCCATGTCCACAGGCATTGAGTGAGCTCAACTCACTCAATGCATATGGCCAAAATCATTGAGACAAGAATATCATGTCAAAGCCTAAGCAGTGGAAGCCATAAAATCGACTAAGTCCAGAAGCGTTGAGTGAAGCTTCATCACTCAACGTCATGCTGAGTCTGTCAACACTCTCAACGCCATCAGGAAGAAAGCTGAAGAATATGGCTAAGGCAAAAATCGTTGAGTGAAGCTTATAGACTCAACGCTCTCAATGCCATTAGGCAGAAAGTTGGAGAATATGGTCAAGGCAAAAGGCATTGAGTGAGGCATATACACTCAATGCTCTCAACGCCTAGCAGAGCTGGAGAAAATTCTAAGTCCAGAGTCATCGAGTTTTGCTTATCCATTTATTTCGTCGAGCTGAGCTTTGAGTTCGTTGAACTGAGTTCAGAATTCGTCGAACTCAGCTTTCACTTATTCGTTGACCTCAGGATTTCTGAAGCATTGCTTGATTTTGCTAAGTCCAGAATGATGTTGATGTTAGAAAAGTCAACAAGTCAACGATTTTATGTTTCATTATGCTGCAAATCGAAATTAACGTCGTCGTTAGTTTACAATGGATCTCAATTTGATTAAGCTGGGGTTTTAACCACCGTTAAAACTGGGACATGTGTCAGATATGCCACAAATCGACGGGGTTATATGAGAGGACTTAGCGCAACCACTCGCACAAAAAGCCCGGACTGATGGAGGATGGCGCAACTAATCTTTATATCAAAGGTCCTCGGGCGGATCCACGGGGCAGCCAGTTAAGCCATTACCGCATAGCACCGCAGCGCGGGGATGATTTCGGACCGTAGCCCCAACAATCCCCCCCCCCCGGAAACGACCCCGGGGTTTCGAACCCGCAACCTCCTCTGATACCACTTGAGAGGACTTAGCGCAACCACTCGCACCAAAAGCCCGGTCTGATGGAGGACGACACAACTAATCTTTATATCAAAGGTCCTCGGGCAGATCCACGGGACAGCCAGTTAAGCCATTACCGAATAGCATCGCAGCGCGGGGGAGATTCTGGACCGCAGCCCCAACATTATAAATAACAACTGAGATTAAGATCAAACAAGATTTTCTGATTTAGACTCTAAAAATAAGAAGCGGGAGTTCGACGTCTTCATCCGCCATTGTTACAGAACCAAGAACTTCAATTGTCAAATCTGAATGGTTTCTGAGTTCGCTAGTGTAATCAACATCTGCTACAACAAGATTAGAGGATCTCTCTGAGGAAGACGAATCAGTTTGGGCAAGCCCTAGCTGAAGTTAATTCACAATCCAAGTCGATCCAAATCTGAAGATCTTTCTCTAGAATGTTGAAGAAGAAGAAGATATCTGCACAGAGTTTTCTCTGGACAGAAGGAGAGGCAGAGCAATTCATTTCCTGCCAATAAAGGTTAGTTGATTGAAGAAAATCATTCTTAATATTCCCCCTTCTTTATTAAGAATGGGATCAAGGTCCTGAGGAAATTCTAGCACAAGCCATAGATAGTCAAAGATTATCATTCTTGTTGCTGGGAAGCAGATATGGCTGAGAATAACTTAGCCCATGAAGAAATTGTCTAAGAGAATAATTTCTCTTGAGTCATATCAACAACTCTTTCATAACCAGTGGATCTGTCAAATATCTGTGTTGAGGCCTAAATTGATTAGGCTGTGTTTGAGATCTAATTGTAAAGCCTAAATTATAAAGGCTGTGAGAAAAATCTATGAGATCTGCGTTAGGGCTGTGGGCTTGTGATTAGATTCCTGTGTGAATCTGTGTGGGCTGTTTCTCCCAGCCTATATAAAGGGCATTTGTGCTTGTGTGTGGTTGTCAGGTGATTACTGTGTGGAGGGCTGTGAGCCAGTGTTGTAAGTCTTAGTGGAGACTGAATTATCCAGTGGTATCGTGCTGTAATATCTGAGGAGCCATAGTTTTTGAAGAAGAACCTTGTTTAACATACTGTTAGAAAGGCGGAGAGCGAAAGTGGATGTACCCATACACTAGGGTTCCACTATAAAATCTGGTGTGCCGTGTATTGTGTTTTGCTGTGCTGAGTATTCTTTTCTTGAAAGCTAAATTAAGCATACTCAGTAGGACTTAAGTCATAAAAGATCATAAAGAATCTTAAAATAGTGCAATAACCTATTTACCCCCCCCCCCCTCTAGGTGATTAGCTACCCTTGTAATCAAAGACTTTCATGTGTCATCTTATTTGACTCGGGAATTTTAGAAGATCATTATGACTTTATATGAGAGGAAGTGTGTATATATATATATATGTTTCTAATGACATATAATTAAGGTTAAAAAATCACCTTAGTCCCAAAAATTTGACCACTTTAAGATTTCAATCTCAAAGATAATGATTTCAAGTTTTCGGTCTCCAAACTCTGTTTCATTAAGTTTTAGTGCATATTATAACTCTCCAATCATTTCTAACAAAAAATGCAGTTTTGCGCTTGCTCTCCCAGATGTTCTCATATCATTCATTTCAGGACATTGTGCATCCCACTCTTCGGTAGATTTTAAATTTAAGAGACCGTGACTATTTTATTAGTTCATTCTAAACTCACTTTGCCCTTCATCAGTTTGGTTTGACCCATAGTTTTGTAACAAGATGCTTAATCTCAGTTATAGCTAGACAGGTTTTTTTTAACTCTTCCTTCATAGCTAACATGTTGTGTTTGGTTTGAATCCGAATCCAATCCGATTCAAAATCTATTTTTGCTTTGAAAATACCATGCAAGAAAATTTTCTCTCTATGAATGGAGGTATTATGAGCAGCAGATTTATAGAAAAAGGAATAAGAAAATCTGCAAGCACTCTCTCTCTTGTGTGAGAGTTAAACAACCTCTGTGAGTTCTTTTGGAAAATAATAAAAGGAGAAATATTCTCCTGTTTGTGGAGAAAAATAGGAGCAACCGCCTAGAGTGAAGATTGGACCTCCTCCTGTTCACGTGGGAGATTAATAGCCATTGTTGCTAACATTGGAGGGAGGAGCCGCCATCATCGTCGTCACCGTCTTACTCTTGGTGTCGTAAGGGGTGGGAGACCCCTGTTGGATTCCACTGGTGGTTGTCGTTGGTGCAACACCGTACAAGGGAGGCAACACATTTATCTCGTGTGGGACTCTCAACATATCCATCGGCTTTGGAGGAAATAGCTATCGGTCTTTGAGGAGAAGATATCTATACGTCTTAGAGGAGATGATCTGTGTTGGGGGAGGCTCCACTCAAAGTATTCTACATGTACATATCAAGTTTGGAATAGGTATATATAGTACTCCAACGTAGATCCTAGCCCTAGAATGACGTGAACCCAATAACATGTTTCGAGTCAGACTAGAAACGTGCAGACATTAATGCAATATATCTAACTCTCCTCATATGTCCATCGTAAACCCGACATTGGAAAAGGGGGATGGTTTGTGCAATTTTCAGCCAAACGTGAATCATTCACAACCGTGCCCAACACTTGTTTAAACATATTAGACTTAACAAGAAAGATAGTTGAAAGAGAAGGGATAGATACTACTCTAGAGGGGGGGTGAATAGAGTAATCAAAAATTGCACTAGCAAAGTTGACTTTCTACTCAACTCCCTTGGAGTTAAATGCGGAATGAAAGTTATAGATATTTGAGATTAAACCTTAGAGCCTAACACAAGTATTGTGCACAAAAAGGCAGCCAACTGTAATTACAGTTGAGGCTAGGAAACCTAAATAGCAACTAGCAAACCTAGTTAAGATCTATTCACAGCCACAATGCAAGTAATTAAATAAAGCAATCCAGACGACACAAGGAATTTATAGTGTTTCCCCAAACAACTTGGGTACGTCCACTCTTCTACCAACAAGGTAGGAATCCACTCAGGTTTTTGATCAGGTGCCCTGCCACCAACAAGATCTGCTTCAGGTAGATCAAGAAACCCTTTAGACTTTTGATCAGGTGTCTAAAAACCAACACAGGTTTTTGATCAGGTGCCCTGCCACCAAGGGATACTTTTGAAGGGAGTAATAAACCTGTACAGGAGGGGGAAAGGAGGTTAAGGTGTCTTCTCTATTTTACAATTGATTAGAGAAGCACAATAACTTGCACTGAGCTGGAAAGCTCTAAAAGAATCAAGGCTCCCCCTGGCTCAAAGAACGTCTAGGTGAAGTCTTCCTTCAGTGCAGAAACACTTCAGTAAATACTGAAGGAAGAACTACAAGAAGATATAAAGTAAGAAATGAAAATCTTCTAGCAGCTATCTTCTTCTTCTTCTTCAAAAGATCTCTGAGTCAGAACTTCCTGGAACAGGAGAACTCAGGTTGAAGAAGAGCAGAAGAGCTAACACTTCTCAGTTGAGTGAAGATTGCTGAGAGCAGTTAAACTTATTCTTGCTGTAAGCTTGCTGAATGAATTTTATCTCGGAACTTGATTTTTGCTATGTGGACTCGTTGATTTCTTCTTCAAAGAAGTCTTTATATATCAGCAGCAGCAATGACTCTAATTGAGTTTGAATCTTGTCTTTTTCTGAACTCTGCAAGCTGGGCTGCAAAAAGCATAAAGCAAAACACAAATACTGCAGGCAGATATCCTATAAAAGGATAAAGCTTTCTAAGAAGCTGCAAATACTTCTGATGAAATAATATAAGAGAAAGTCACATCAGAAAGAACTCTTTACGGCCAAGGAAGACTTTTTGAGTCTAACGGCTATAAAGGACAGCCTGGCAGATAAAGCAGATTGCATATCTCAGCTATAAGACAAACAACTTTGTCAGAAAAGATTAGCTCATGCATATAGAATAGAACTGATATTGCATGGAAGAGTTATCACAAATTACTCAGATAATCTTTTATAAAATATGCCAAAATAATTATGAAATTAGTCACATCTCAGAAGACGACAAAACTATTTAAAACATACAGCAAAATGTCGAACGACCTTCGGAGATCGTCGACTGACGCACGGAGATCGTCGACCTATCGGGCAGATAGTCGAATGATCCAGATAGTCGAACTATCAAAGAAGATAGTCGAACTACCTCAGCAGATAGTCGACCTATCAGAACAGATAGTCGAGCTATCAGACAAAACAGATAGTCGATCTATCAACAGATAGTCAAACTATCAGATAGTTGAACTATCCAAGCAAATAGTCGAACTATCAAAGCAACACAGATAGTCGACCTATCAACAGATAGTCGAACTATCAATGCGACACAGATAGTCGACCTATCAACAGATAGTCGAACTATCAAAGCGGACAGATAGTCGACCTATCAACAGATAGTCGAGCTATCAGATAGTTGAACTATCAGGACAGATAGTCAAACTATCAAAGACGACAGACAGAACGTCGACCAACTGATAGACGATAGTCGATCAGCCGATAGACAATAGTCGAGCAACGTTCGACTATAGTCGAACGAAAAACTACTTAACCAAATATTCATCTGGAAAAGCAATTCTACACAACTAGAGAATCTAACCTATCAACTAACCTTTGACCATAGATAAATCATGGGTCAAGAGACAGAAAGAGAGGACTGAACTCAAATCAAAACCTAGGGTACCAACAATCTCCCCCTATTTGAGTTAAGTCTCTCAACAAATAAAACAAACACTACTAATTACAGAAAGTAAATAAAATGCATAAAGGGAAATAACTAAGCAGATATCATCAATCAATCAGATAAAATTAACTGTCAATCAATGAATAATTAAGGTGCTTTAGAGTTGGATACAGGATTAGAAGAGCTAGAAACAAAAGTAATTTTCCTTGTAGGATCTAGAGCTTCTTTCTTCGATAGCTTCAAATCTTATTCTCCAATAATTTTCAATTCAGTTGTCCTTTGGACCACTGCCTCAGGATGCTTTTCCATATATTTTGAAGGATCAAACATCTCAGGTCTGACCTGGAATTTCTCGAGCTCCTTCTTTCTGAATTTAGACATTGTGGTTAATCCGGCAGTGTCCTTTCCTTCTTCTTTAGCTTTCCTGATTTGCGCTACTCCAACTAGTTCAAGAAAACGAGCCATCCTAAAGTTAGGATCCAGCTCTGGGCTTTCATAAACAATCTCAGAAGAAGAATCAACTGGTTCTTTATCTTGATTAAATAGATAACAAGAGAGAGCAGACTTAGCAAAGTTCTTGCTAGAATTTTCAGTTACAAAATAATTTGCTTACCTTTTGGAACATCTTTCTCAGTATGAACTGGCTTTGGAGATGGAACCTTTTTCTTTGGAGAAGGAGGAGGGGAAAAGGTTGGTCTTTGATATACTACCACCTTAACTTGTTCTTTAACAAAATCAGGCCTTTGATAGCCAGTTTGGCTTTTACCTTGGAAACCTTGAGAACTTCTCCTTTGAGCAGATTGAGATGGATTTGATCTTTCAGATTGATAAGAAGATTTAGAAGATAAATTTCCTGTGGCTCCTGCACTGGGAGGTGGAGGAGGAGGACCTCTAGGATTCCATCTAGGAGCAGGAGGGTCATACCTCTTAGCCTTTTTCCTTTGCTTTTGCTGATTTTTAGAAAACCACATCCAATGCTGGAAGTCTTTTGACTTTGGATCAATCCCTTTCAGTATATAATATGGTGTATCATTATCTGGATTTGTAGGAGGAGGAGCAACAGCTTTTCTTTTCTTTTTAGCAATCCTTTTTCTTTTAGATTCAACAGATTCATCAGAATCAATTTCTTCTTCAGAATTTGAAGAGATAGGTAGATCATATGGGTCAACAACATCGTTCAGAGCTCTTTCTTTTTCCTTTAAAGCAACTTTTTCCATTTCTTCTTCCATGGCATCCTGTGCCAGGAGAGTATCTAAGTCCAATCCTGGGGAATCATCCCATACAGAAGATTTTTCAATTTGACTTTCAGAATCCATTTCTTGAAGCTCAGGAACTGTCGTGGGGACCAGTTCAATTTGCACTGCTTGCTGAGCAGGTTCAACAGCTTCAGAAACTTGAATAGCTGCTTCTGGTTCAGGTTGAACTTCAGAAGCAGGTTCACTTACTGGCTCTACAACCACTTGGACATCAGGAGCAGATACAGGTTCAGGCTCAGGTTCTACAGCATCTAGAATCTCTAGAGCAGGTTCAGGTTCAGGTTCTTGGACAATTACTACTTCTTCCATTATATCTGTAGGATTAGGAATAAAATCTTGCTAAATGACATCTAATCATCCCTTCCAGATATTCCCATACTATCATATCAATTGAGTAATCTACAGATTGAGAAAGAGACATACCTTCAGGATATTCTTCAGGGTTTCCTAACTCCCATAAATCATCTAGAAAGGAAGTGATAATTCCTTCTAGGTACTGGGCAACCAAGGGAGTTGAGGATTCTTCTAAGTAAACTTTTACTACAAACTCTATCAACATGATTGCATCAGATATTTCCTTTTCAGATGGAGGAGGAGGAGGAGCTGAATCTTCTGCTACTTTCTCTATTACTGCAAGATGAACTGCTGGAGGGGAGGCCAAAGGCTGCTATGAGATATCTTCATCAAGCATCTCCCCCTGCCTGATTTCAGTAGAAACTGAAACCAGGCCCCTAGAAGAAGAGGGCTCAGCAGACTTTGAGAGTGCCTGAATAGCAGCAGTCAAAGAAGATATAGAAGAAGCAAGAGGAGCAATTGCCTCATCAATCATAGTTTTGATTGAGGGGGTAATTAACTCCACAATGCTAGCAATAAATGCTGGAGTTATAACAAAAGAAGATGATGAAGATGATGGAGGAATTTCAGAGGTTGGAAGAACAGCAGGGGTGGTAAATACAATATGAGCTAGAGAATGAGCTGGAGATGGAGCTGGAGAATGATGTGGAGATGCATGGGTGGATGCAGGGTGATCAAGATGGTCTGAAGATAGAATTGGAGAGTGAGGAGGAGTTGGAATTAGAGAATGAACTGGAGAAGAAATTTCAGACGCCAACAAATCAAAGCTGGGTTGAGAAATCCCAGCAAGATCAGTCGGGAGAGAAGATGCAGGAGGAGAAGTAGAATGTCGTACTTCAGTTGAAGTTGAAGGAACTTCAACTACAGTAGACGGCAAAGTTGATGAAGAAGATGGAAGAGATAAATTTGCTGAGCCAGCTGCTAGAAGGGTGGGGGAGTGACTGCGACAGTCCTGGTGCTCTCAGATATAACTGGAGCAACCCCTGCGGGAGCGGGCTTCAGGAAAGTCCTTTTCCACTTTGAGAACAGCGAAGGATCCATCTTCTTACTCGCGTTGATGGAGGTGGCGGCAGATACTAGCAGATGGGGGTATTTCTCCTTCAGAAAAATACCAACTACCCTTCCTAGGGTAACCTCTTTCTTTCCATTCTTTTTCCTTATTAAATCAAACATAATGCCAGCCCAATTTATCTGCTTCTTATTAACAATTGCACATATTAGTGCAAATTGTTGCCTTGTAATATTATCGTGGGCTGAGTGCTTTCCCAGTAGCACTTTTCCAACAATTTCCACAAGAAACTTGATCTTGAACTGGAAATTCACCTTGAGCAGCTTGGAGGGAATGCCTTCGGCATGTCCCAGCTCAGTTAACATTCTTCCGAATTCAGGAGCATCTTGCTCATACTCTTCTTCACCATTAATTAATCCAAAAATTTCAGTCAGAATCGCGGGAGTTAATATTACCTCTTCTCCGCTAATTGTTCCAGTCATTGAATCATCAGACGACGATGAAGTGAAGGCCCACTCTTTGATCTCTTGAGTGTTTATCTTTATCCTGTAGGACATGAGTCTCTCTAGTCCTTGATCTCTGCACAGATTTAGGATTTCTACTATCCCTGGTTCACAACAGCTGAAGGCGTCGAAATCAACGCTGAAATCGGCATCAAACTTTACCACTACAAGAAGCGCTGGAGCAATCGCCATCGAAAACGCTGTAGAAGACGAGAGAGAGACGGCGAGGACGGAGCGCAAGACAGAGAGCAAGACAAAGAGCAAGCGGGAAGACGGAATGCGAAAAGACGCTCTCCGTCGACGATAAAAGCAACTATCTTTTAACCTAGGTCGACTATTGGCTTTAAATTAAAACAACGATCGTCGATCTATTTAAAAGATACTGGAGACGATAGTCGAATGGTCATCCGACGATCGGTCCTGAAGCAGAGTAGTCGATCAATCGTTCGACTATTTCTGTCTTCACAAACAGCAAGGTGTCATCAACCATAGATCAACGATAAGCTCGACCTGTTCGACTATCTTCGAACGCCGGTCGACGATCTTCAAGCAGATAAGCCATCATCAACCATAGGTCGACGATAGGCTTGCTTCGCTCGACTATCGTCGAACGTCGTTCGACTATCTTCGAACAGATTTCAACAAGGCAGACGTCACAATTAGTCTCGTCCATTAATCATGCCTAGTTGAACTAAAAAGAACAGATGCTTCTGTTCATCTAAGGGCTTGGTGAATATATCACCTCTCTGAAGGTCTGTGGATATGAACTCAAGGCTGATCTTGTTCTTTTCCACACAATCTCTCAGGAAATGGTGTCTAATCTCAATGTGCTTCGTTCTAGAGTGGTACACTGGATTTTGTGCAATGGAGATAGCACTTGTACTGTCACACATGATTTTAGTGTTCTTGTGTGAGTACCCATAATCCAAAAGCTGATTTTGTATCCACAGGATCTGTGAGCAACAACTGGCAGCTGCTATATATTCAGCTTCTGCAATTGAAGTTGATACAGAGGCCTGCTTCTTACAGAACCAAGAGACCAATCTGTCTCCCAGGAACTGACAAGTTCCTGAGGTACTTTTCCTGTCAACTCGACAACCAGCATAATCAGAATCAGAATATCCAATTAATTCAAATTCTGACTCAGCGGGGTACCAGAGTCCTTGATATGGACATCCCTTCAGGTATCTCAAAATTCTCTTGAGAAGAATCAGATGAGATTCCTTGGGGTTGACCTGGAATCTAGGACAAAGGCATGTAGCAAACATTATGTCTGGCCTACTTGCAGTTAAATACAATAGGGAACCAACAATGGCCCTATAATTCTTTTGATCTACAGGCTTTCCCTGATCATCAGAATCAATAACTACATTAGTATCCATAGGTGTATGCATTGCTGAAGCATCTGCCATCCCAAACTTCTTTACCAATTCCTTGGCATATTTGGATTGGGAGATGAAGATGCCATCAACATCTTGCTTTACTTGGAGACCAAGAAAGTAAGACAGCTCACCCATACTACTCATCTCAAACTTGGAATGCATCAAGTTAGAAAACTTTTTGCAAAGTTTGGGATCAGTGGAACCAAAAATAATGTCATCCACATACACCTGAACTAACAGGATTGTGTCCTTGTGGTGCTTGACGAAGAGGGTTCTATCAACTACTCCCCTAGTAAAGTTGTGCTCTAACAGGAAACTAGCTAAAGTCTCAT
Source organism: Platanthera zijinensis (assembly GCA_039513925.1). Classification (NCBI taxonomy): domain Eukaryota; kingdom Viridiplantae; phylum Streptophyta; class Magnoliopsida; order Asparagales; family Orchidaceae; genus Platanthera; species Platanthera zijinensis. The sequence goes on along the minus strand of CM077092.1, from coordinate 67,930,510 downwards.
ACCAGGCTGTGGGAGCTTGCTTTAGTCCATAAAGAGCTTTCTGTAACTTGAAAACATGTGAGGGCTGAGTTGAAGAAACAAAACTGGGTGGCTGTTCAACAAAAACCTCTTCCTTTAGCTCACCATTAAGAAAAGCACTTTTGACATCCATTTGAAAAACCTTAAACTTCATGTAGGCTGCATAGGCCAAGAAGATCCTTATTGCTTCTAGCCTTGCAACAGGAGCAAAGGTTTGGTCATAATCTATACCTTCCTCCTGTCTGTAGCCCTGAGCTACAAGCCTAGGTTTATTCCTTACAATGATGTCATTTGCATCCAACTTGTTTCTATACACCCACTTGGTGCCTATGATCAGTTGGCCTTTAGGTCTTGGAACCAAAGTCCAAACTTTACATCTCTCAAACTGATTGAGTTCCTCTTGCATAGCAATGATCCAATAGGGATCTAGCTCTGCTTCTTTAATGGTGAGGGGCACAATCTGTGAAAGGAAACAAGCATGCATCACATCCTGTCTTAACTGATGTCTTGTTTGAACACCAGCTGATATGTCTCCTATCACTTGAGATGTGGGGTGATCTCTAAGTATGACAACATCAGCAGGTGGGATGTGATCTTCAGCAATAGTTGGGATTAATTCCTCAAGAGGAATTTGATCTACTGTTGGTGGAACAACAACAGCTTCAGCAATGTCTTCATCACTGTCTGATTCAGTGATATGAAGAGTTGAAAGATGGAGGATTTCTTGAGTGACATCTTTGGAAGAATCTTATACCTGTAATGAACTTGAGGAAGGGGAAGATTCCTTCTCCTTGTAAAACATTTGGGATTCATCAAAGGACACATGAACAGACTCATCAATTTTAGAAGATGATTTATTAAATACCCTATAAGCTTTGCTTACTTGGGAATATCCAAGAAAAATTCCCATTGAAGCCTTTGCTTCAAATTTTCTAAGGTATTCTTTATTATTATTATGAATATAAACTACACAGCCAAAAACTCTAAAATAATTTATTTTAGGTTTCTTTCTTTTAAGTAACTCATAAGGAGTTTTACACTTAAGCTTGTGTATCAGACTTCTATTCAAGACATAGTTGGTTGTACTAACAGCTTCTGCCCAATAGGAAAGAGGCATATTAGCATCTGCCAACAATGTGCCAGCAGCTTCAATTAGTGTTCTGTTCTTCCTTTCAACCACCCCATTTTGTTGGGGAGTTCTAGGAGCTGAGAAGCTATGTTTGATATCTTCTCTCTCACAGAATTCTTGCATGAGAAGAGAGTCAAACTCAGTACCATGATCACTTCTGATCACGGTCACATGAGTAGAGTACTCAGTCTGCACACATAATAGAAAGTCTGTAAGGGCTTTGAAGTTATCAGCCTTAGTTCTCAAAAAGAACACCCAAGTGAATTTAGAGAAGTCATCTACAATGACTAGGGTGTTATACTTCCCTCATAAACTCTGTACATTTATTGGGCCAAATAGGTCCAAATGTAATAAATACAGGATTCTAGGAGAATCACTTTTATTTACTGATTTAAAAGAGTTCTTAGTTTGCTTGCCTAGTTGACAAGCCTTGCATAGGCTCTCCTTCTTGTAGGGGCAAGAAGGTAAACCTCTAACAAGGTTGTGTTTAGATAACCTAGATATATTCTTGAGGTTTATATGGCTAAGCCTTTTATGCCACAAGGTATTATTATTAGTTACTTCATTAAACAGGCAGATTTCAGAATCAGTTGAATTAAAATCTACTAAATAAATGTTATCTTGTCTAATGCCTACCAATACAACACTATTATTTAAAGTAATATTACAAAGGGAGTTAGAGAATGATACCTGGTATCCAGCATAACATAATTGACTTACTGAAATTAGATTGTGCTTCAGTCCAGTCACATAAGCAACTCTCTTGAATGTAACAGCTCCAATTGTCATCCTGCCATAACCTTCAGTTTGACCACAGCTTGAATCTCCAAAGATTACCTTTGGGCCAAGCTTTGCCTTGAACTTTGACAGATGTTCTTTATTTCCTGTCATATGCTTGGAGCAACCACTATCCAAATACCACTTATTTTGAGTGATAGGATAGGTCTTCACCTGCAAATAAAACAATTTAAACATTGTGGACCCAGGTAACCTTGGGTCCCTTATTTTTCACATAAGAAAAACTGGAAATAAAAGAATAAGCAGGCTGAGGGTGATAACCTAATGGGTAAGATCTCCTAGGTGTGATTCTCCATGCAGATGATGGGTCAATGAACCTAGGGTTTCTATTCATATTCGGGTTTCTAAGGTTCTGGGTGTAATTTTGAAATTCATATTGGAAACGTCGACCAGCGTTCGACGATGGCTGCTCAGATCGTCGATCTCCGTTCGACCACTGAGCTTGCGATCGTCGATTGACGTTCGACGATAGATGCTCAGATCGTCGAGCTTCGTTCGACCACTGAGCCTGAGATCGTCGAGCAGCGTTCGACGTTTTTTGTAATTCTTTAAATTTCTGTTTTCTTTTCTCTCTTTTAGCTTTATTTAAAGCTCTATTTACTTGATTGACTTGCTCAGTGTTCTTTATCCCATCAGCTGAGATAAAGTTCACTGGAGTTGAAAGTTGGTTTTTAAGAATGATTGGGGGTTTACTAGAAGATGCTCCTAAGCCTAATTTGTTATTGCCTGTCCTAGTGTTAGACATGCTGGTTATTTCAAGCAACTTAAGGCTTCTACCATTTAGAGACTCTTCTAACCTTTTGTATTTAGCTAATTCATTCTTAAGAAATTTAATTTCTTCACTAGAATTAGTGAGATCTTCCATTAACTTAATGTTTTCAATAGATATGATTTCTGATTCAGCTAGCCTATATCTAAGTTCTTTAATCTCCTTTTCAGAACTAATTAAATCTAAACATAAAGATTTAAATTCTAATTTAAATTCTGTAGAAGTGAAATCATAAGAAGATAGTACCTCATCTTATGTTGGCATTTCTTCATCAGAATCTGAATTCTCTGTAGCTGAGTGATTGCTGCAGGCATCAATTGCCATCAGGCAAACTTCCTTTGCCTTCTTTTCTTCTTCATCCTCGCTGGAGCTTGAGGAAGAGGATTCCTCATCAGAATCGCTCCAGGTTTCAGCAACAAAGCTTCTCTCCTTCTTTTTGTTCTTGTAGGAGGATGGCTTGGAGTGCTTCTTGTGCTGATCCTTATCTTTCCTCTTTTCTTTATTCTTTTCCTCTGGACAATCTGGAAAGATATGTCCAGGCTTCCTGCAACCATAACAGATAATTTCTTTAGAAGGGGTGCGATCATACCTTGGATTTTCTTCATATTTTGAAGACTTCTTTCTGAATTCCTTCCTTCCCATCTTGAGAAACCTTTTGGCAAATAATGCCATCAGTTCCTCATTTGACTGGCTTCCTTCAGAAGTGTCAGCAGCTTTAAGAGCAAGGGTTTGCTCTTTTCTTGTAGGAGTTGGGGTCTTTGCTTCAGCTTCAGCTTCCCTGGACTTCAGCACTTGCTCAAAAGACTTGAGCTTGCCGAGAAGGGCTTCTGTTGAGATTTCTGTTGTGCTTCTGACCTCCTTGATAGGCCAGATCCTCAGATCCCATGTGCTAGGGAAGCACATAAGAATCTTATCATTGACCTCTGTCAATGAAATATCCTTGTCAAGGGTCCTCAGCTCATTGATGATTGAGCTGAGCCTTGTGTACATAGCTTCAACTAATTCAGCATCAGTTTTCTTGAAATTCTCATATTGTGAGATAAGGTTGGACCTCCTGTCCTTCCTTTCATCAGCTGAACCAGCTACAATCTGGTTCAGTGTATCCCACATAGCTTTTGCTGAGGAGCAGTCAGCAACCTTCTGGAATACTTCATCAGACATTATCTGAGCCAGAATGTTCATTGCCTTGGCATCTGCTATCTTTGCCTTTTTGTACTCATCATTGTAGTCTGGAGGAGGCACTGCACTCATATCAGTTGATGATGAGGCAGTGGCAGCAGCAGGTGCTCTTGGTGGTCCTGACAAAATAGAAGCAAAAATACTTTCATCAATAGAATTCATATATAATTTGATCCTTGCCTTTCAGATGCCAAACTTAGCCAAGTTGCATGCTGGAGGTCTGGTGCTAGAATAATCCTTGGACTGGGCCATGATAGTGAAAGTGAATATCTATAAACTTTGGTATCTATCAGGATCTTGTGACTTAGGTGTTAGCCTATTCAGTCAGTCAACCTCCCTCTGATACCAATTGAAAGAGAAGTGATAGATACTACTCTAGAGGGGGGGGGGTGAATAGAGTAATCAAAAATTGCACTAGCAAAGTTGACTTTCTACTCAACTCCCTTGGAGTTAAATGCGGAATGAAAGTTATAGATATTTGAGATTAAACCTTAGAGCCTAACACAAGTATTGTGCACAAAAAGGCAGCCAACTGTAATTACAGTTGAGGCTAGGAAACCTAAACAACAACTAGCAAACCTAGTTAAGATCTAATCACAGCCACAATGCAAGTAATTAAATAAAGCAATCCAGACGACACAAGGAATTTATAGTGGTTCCCCAAACAACTTGGGTACGTCCACTCTTCTACCAACAAGGTAGGAATCCACTCAGGTTTTTGATCAAGTGCCCTGCCACCAACAAGATCTGCTTCAGGTAGATCAAGAAACCCTTTAGACTTTTGATCAGGTGTTTAAAAACCAACACAGGTTTTTGATCAGGTGCCCTACCACCAAGGGATACTTTTGAAGGGAGTAATAAACCTGTACAAGAGGGGGAAAGGAGGTTAAGGTGTCTTCTCTATTTTACAATAGATTAGAGAAGCACAATAACTTGCACTGAGCTGGAAAGCTCTAAAAGAATCAAGGCTCCCCCTGGCTCAAAGAACGTCCAGGTGAAGTCTTGCTTTAGTGCAGAAACACTTCAGTAAATACTGAAGGAAGAACTACAAGAAGATATAAAGTAAGAAATGAAAATCTTCTAGCAGCTATCTTCTTCTTCTTCTTCAAAAGATCTCTGAGTCAGAACTTCCTGGAACAGGAGAACTCAGGTTGAAGAAGAGCAGAAGAGCTAACACTTCTCAGTTGAGTGAAGATTGCTGAGAGCAGTTAAACTTGTTCTTGCTGTAAGCTTGCAGAATGAATTTTATCTCGGAACTTGATTTTTGCTATGTGGACTCGTTGATTTCTTCTTCAAAGAAGTCTTTATATATCAGCAGCAGCAACGACTCTAATTGAGTTTGAATCTTGTTTTTTTCTGAACTCTGCAAGCTGGGCTGCAAAAAGCATAAAGCAAAACACAAATACTGCAGGCAGATATCCTATAAAAGGATAAAGCTTTCTAAGAAGCTGCAAATACTTCTGATAAAATAATATAAGAGAAAGTCACATCAGAAAGAACTCTTTACGGCCAAGGAAGACTTTTTGAGTCTAACGGCTATAAAGGACAGCCTGGCAGATAAAGCAGATTGCATATCTCAGCTATAAGACAAACAACTTTGTCAGAAAAGATTAGCTCATGCATATAGAATAGAACTGATATTGCATGGAAGAGTTATCACAAATTACTCAGATAATCTTTTATAAAATATGCCAAAATAATTATGAAATTAGTCACATCTCAGAAGACAACAAAACTATTTAAAACATACAGCAAAACGTCGAACGACCTTCGGAGATCGTCGACCGACGCACGGAGATTGTCGACCTATCGGGCAGATAGTCGAACGATCCAGATAGTCAAACTATCAAAGAAGATAGTCGAACTACCTCAACAGATAGTCGACCTATCAGAACAGATAGTCGAGCTATCAGACAAAACAGATAGTCGATCTATCAATAGATAGTTGAACTATCAGATAGTTGAACTATCCAAGCAGATAGTCGAACTATCAAAGCAACACAGATAGTCGACCTATCAACAGATAGTCGAACTATCAAAGCGACACAGATAGTCGACCTATCAACAAATAGTCGAACTATCAAAGCGGACATATAGTCGACCTATCAACAGATAGTCGAGCTATCAGATAGTTGAACTATCAGGACAGATAGTCGAACTATCAAAGACGACAGACAGAACGTCGACCAACTGATAGACGATAGTCGATCAGCCGATAGACGATAGTCGAGCGACGTTCGACTATAGTCGAACGAAAAACTACTTAACCAAATATTCATCTGGAAAAGCAATTCTACACAACTAGAGAATCTAACCTATCAACTAACCTTTGACCATAGATAAATCATGGGTCAAGAGACAGAAAGAGAGGACTGAACTTAAATCAAAACCTAAGGTACCAACAATAGTATACATGCATAAATAAAGAGAAAGCTCAGCCATATAACATCAAGTCTCATGTACAATCAGGTCACAAACCCTATACGCATAGCGTCCAAAATAAAACAGAGAGAAACGAATAGTCCAAACAAACATGTGAAAAGAAAGAGCTAAACAGTGCTCTGAAATAGAGATACCAAAAAGAAATCAACTAATACTCTAACTGTCACCATCCAGAAGATCATCATGATTAGGATCCCAGTCTACCCGTGCTCCTCGTATATCAGCAGCCCCTGTAATTTCCAACAAAGAATTTCATTATAGAATGAATTCAATCCTTTTTGAAAATGTACAAATATCTAGTTCTACTATAAGAACGTAGTATTTAATTATTATTATTAGCTCTAGGACATCTTCATGGAGTATTATAGACAAACCTCAAAATCCATTATCTATTTTCAAATGAAATGATTTACAGACTTCTGGACACCCCAGCTATATTTGTGTTTCTACGGAATGTCATAGTTACTGTCCTTCTAAAGTTAACTAGAACTCATCAAGTTTGGAGTGGAACCAATTAACAGAATAAAAGTGAAACCAAGTCAGATTGTGTTATCAAGTTTGGAATAACACTCTCCTCCAAGATAAGATAGCTGAATCCAGGTGAAGTTGTTGACATCAGATTTGGAATGAAACAACTTACCAGATTCGTACTCAGCAACCAAGAGCATCAACGGAGCACAATATGCTTTCTTTGACAAAGGAAATCTGAAAAATCAAATTAATTGGACTAAGGATGAACTGAATCGCCTAACCTTAAACTAAGTCCGAACTAAATTTCCTTAAGTCCCATTTCCCTCACTATTTTGATAAACCGGTCTTTGGGAATTCCTTTCGTCAATGGATTAGTCAGATAATCCTTTGAATGCACATCGATCAAAGTGATAATTCCTTGTTCTTTTAGATAATTCAAAAAAGCATGTCTCAGTCGTACATGTCTCCTCCTAGTAATATAGAGGACATTCTTAATGACGTGAACTATTGCTTGATTATCAGAATACAAGCTCAACGAGTTGAGTTATAACTTAGACAAGGGTATGTCTAAGATCAAGTTCCTGATCCAGTCTGCCTCTTCACCAGCCAAAGCTAAGGTAAACAACTTGACTTTCATAGACGATAAAGATATACAAGTCTGTCTTTTAGATTTCTAAGTAATATCAGCTCCACCAACCATGAATATATATCCATTGGTAGACTTGTTGTTCCCAACTTATGAACTCCACGATGCATTAGAGAATCCATCCACAGTAGGAAGATAACCAGTATATCACAGATCATGATCTTTAGTACCTTTCAGGTATCTCATTAGCCTATCTAGGGCATCCCAATGCTCTTTGCTTGGACTACTGGTAAAGCGGCTCAGCATGCCAACCAAGATGGCAATGTCTGGTTTTGTACAACTTGTGGCATACATGAGACTACCAATTATTTTAGAATATTTTAATTGATCAATGTCAGTCTCTTCATTAGGACTCAACTTAACATTGTGATCAAACAGTGTCTCAACTAGCCTACAGTATTTATATCCCCAAGTAGAAAGAAGTTACTTTATATAATGAGCATGGCTAAGGGTAACTTGATCCTTGTCAACTTCAACTTTTATACCTAACAGGGTATCTACGGGACCAAAGTCCTTCATGTCAAATGCTTCTGCAAGAGTGGATTTAATACCCTTAACTACAGTAAGATCCGACCCCATAATCAATATGCCATCCACATACAGACATATGATGACTGTTTTATTTGACATTGAGTAGTGATAGAGACACTTGTTGGAGAAATTTAACTGAAATCCATTGTTCTTTACCACTTGGTCAAATTTCATGTATCATATCTTACGCGCTTGTTTTAGATCATAGATTGATTTGTCTAGCTTGCACACTTTCTCTTTTAGATCTTTGTGCACATAACCTTTAGGTTATGTCATATAGATCTCTTCAGCAAACTCTCCATTTAAGAAGGTTGTCTTCATATCCATCTAATGAACTATAAAGTTCTCGATATACGTTAAGGTAAGAAGAATCCTAATAGTTGATAGGTGACATACAGGTGAATAGATGTCAAAGTAGTCAATTCCTCCTTACTATTTATAACCTTTAGCTACTAAACGTGCTTTGTATCTGGCTATAAACCCATCACTATGTAATTTTTTCTGCAGCACCCACTTGCATCCTAAGACTTTAACTCCTTTTAGCATGTCAAGTAGATGCCAAGTGTTGTTCAGTAGCAACGAGTCCATTTCATCATCGATATCTTCTGCCCACATTAATAAATCTCTAGATCTCATTACTTCCTAGTAGGAGAATGAATTATCCTCTAAGTGATAGGTGACGAAATTATCACCAAAATTCTTAGGAATTCTATCTCTTATAGACGCTCTAGTATGAATAGGTTTCACCTCTAGAGGTTGGGGAGCAGTGCTAGAGGAGTCAGCTTCAAGTTCTATGGTAGATTATACAATCATGTCAGTAGGCCCGGAGATGGTTAAGCCATGATCTTTTATAAATTTTTGTTCAAAGAAAATAATATCTCTACACTCTATCACTGTATTAGTGGATAGATCCAAAAACCTATCAACTGCACTATCTTCTTATATACCTAGGTAAACACAAGTTGTTCTTGGTCCCACTTTAGGTCTTTTAATGTCTTATATTCACAGGTATATGATACAACCCCAAGTCTTTAGAGTATCATATTTACAAGGATGACTGTACCAAAACTCATACGAGGTAGAAGTGAGCTGAGAATGACGCACTCTATTCAGAATGTGATTTGTAGTGAGGACCGCTTCTCCCCAAAAGGAATTAGACATATCAGCAGTTAGGAGCATATAATTCAATAATTCTATTAAAGTTCTATTCTTACGCTCGACAACACCATTTGACTGGGGTGAGTAAGGAGCTGTGGTTTCAAGGATTATTACCTTAGAGGCACAAAATTCTTTGAACCCAGTAGTAGTGTATTCTCCTCCCCGATCACTTCTAAATCTCTTAACTTTAAGGTTCAACTGATTTTCCACATAAAACTTAAAGATTTTAAATGTCTAAAAGGCCTCATCTTTCGATTTCAACAAATACACATGACAATATCTCGAAAAATCATCTATGAAGGTTATTAGATACTTCTTTCCCCCTCTAGTGACATGACTTTGGAAATCACAAAGGTCTGAATGTATTAATTCCAGAAGTTGTGTGCTTCCTAAAACTGACTTGAAATGTTTTCTACTGATTTTGGCCTGAGCACACAGCTCACACTTATCAAATTAAATAAACAGATCTAATGGGATGTTATGAATTTAAGCTAGAAGAGCATCTTCCTATAGTTTACATGTCCAAATCTGTTATGAAACAATTTAGGATCAATAAGATTTGAAATCACTTGGTTAATGTTATCGTTATTTAAGTAAAGTCTATACATTCCGTTGATCAAATACACACACCCAAAGTAATGTGAATTGACCGTTAAGGTCATTCTACCATTTTGAGTTGTGAAGGACATCCCGGCCTTATCTAATAAACTTATGGAAATTAGGTTCTTAGTTAAGCTAGGAACTATTTTAACATTATTTAAAAATAAATTTTTCTCAAGAGAGGAGCTGCTATGTTGTACCGTCATGACTTAGTGCGGTCTCTCCACCATTGCAATTCTCCAATTTCTCCTGGACTGCCACGACCTCTGAGAGAAGACCTCTATCATTAGTGACGTGATAGGTAGCACCGCCGTCCAGTAACCACTCAGAAGATGCACAGCATTGACTACTCCCAATCATAGCCACAAAAGACATAGGATCAGAGTTGTCGACCACCATTTTCACAACATTTTGTGGTTCTTCCTCCTTTTTCTTCTTCAGACCCTTGCATTCGGAGGACCAGTGACCCCACTTGTCGTAGTTGTGGTACTTGCCCTTCTTTCTTTTGAGAGAAGGCTTTTTGACTGCCAACTATCTAAAGATATCACCCTTGGGTGTCGGGGGCTTCCAAAAAAGCTTGCTATGTCGAGAAACGAAGTTGATAGCCTGTAATGGCTGAGCAACTTGCTCCAAGCTTTTACCAGCAATGTTTTGATCCTGAATGTGGATGAACCTTTTAAGTTCATCCAGAGTTATCTTCTCCTTAAGTCTGTGCATTTTATTCTTGAAGGCGAGCCACTCAGGAGGTAGTTTGCTCAGAATCAGATACACTAAAGGATTGTCATTCATCTTTGACTGATCGTCCTCCAGTTTGTGATGCAGCTTTTCCAGTTCTATGATTTGTGAAGTGACTGACAAGTTTGCTTTGAACCTGATGTTGAAGAACTTCTCTCCAATGAGCGACTTTGAAAGTTCCTCCTCCTTCTAAAAATGTGCATTCAAGCAATCCCAAAAATTTTCGCAGACTTATATGCGTAGTAGGTCAATGCAAGACGGGGATTTATGGAGTTTAGGAGGTTGTCCCTGTAGAAATCATGTCCTTGTTCCACTAGTATTCATCCAAATCCTCACGGGTAGTGGCAAAATTACTCTGAACAATATAAAAAATTTCCCGTTCTTTCATTCCTAGTTGGAGTTTTATTTTCCAACTGAGGAATCCAGTGTCATCAAATGACTGCAGCTTGATAGTGTTGAGCACACATTTCTTTGACATCGCGCTAGATTTAACCAGAAGTGAATAAAAAAATCTAGAACGAGGAACCATGCAGAGACGAGTCCAAAACATCGGATGCAATCCAGAAAATAAATAATTTGCTCCTCTCTGGCTAACCACAGTCGCCAAAGATTCAATTGATAAGCAATTTTCACGGAAGCACAAAGTTCCGCGGCAATATTAAGAAATAGATCGACATCAACTTTGTGGAGGCCAAAGACTCAACTGATCTGCCCACTGACCCAAACTGAACAAGAAGGTAATTCTTCCTCTCGAGATCCAAAAGAGTACAAGCTTGATGTAGATGGATTTGACTTTAGGAAAGAAAGAGTTCCAACAAACCATGATCAGTGGTGGATGAAAAACAATTAGGGAACAACAACGGGAGCTCCAACAATAGGGATCGAGACAGCAGCGCAGATCTCCTATCGTTAGAAGATGATCTTAGATCTGTGCGGAGAAAACTCAGATATGTGTAGCCAACCGAATAACGATAAAATGGAGGACTCTCCTGCTATGATCTACATATAAGACTTTGCAGATCTGTGATTCTTCTTCACAAATCAGACCTTTCGGTGGTTGTTCCTTCCGGTTACAAGACCTTCTGACAACAGCAAGCAAGAAGCGAACACAGGTGACAGCGGTGCAGAAGCAGATCTGCGAACCCTTAAATTTTTTTCCAAATTTGAGCGGCGACAAGACCTTGCTGGGATTTACTTTAAATCAAGCGACTAGATCTGTGTTTTCCAGCCGGTAGACCACGTGGCTTATAACCACGAATTCACTTAGGAACAACGAAAAAAAGATGACCGTTTCCAATATGACAACAAGGATGATCTCCTTCCCGGAAAAATGATTGGATCTACTGGATAGCGATCTCTTTATCGGCGACAGCGAGGGAAAAGAAGCATGAGCAAGAAATCACTCCTTCTACGAGCGAAGGGCTAGATTTGACACCAGAGGTACTAGTGAACACAAGCCAAATTTGAGACACGACTTGCAATTTCCCAATCAGCGGCAAAAGACAGGCGCGGATATCTGGATGACGGCGGAATCGGGAACGACGAGCGGTGGGTGAGAAAACCCTAGCAGAGCGCGATTATATTGACAATGTTGGGGGAGGCTCCGCTCAATGTATTCTACATGACCCTATCAAGTTTAGAATAAGTATATATATTATCTCCAGCGTAAATCCTAGTCCTAGAGCGACACGAACCCAATAAACCATTCTGAGTCGGACTCGACGCATGCAAAAATAAACAAAATATATTTAACAATGTGGTGCGGGCGTGACGGGTAAGGCTTGTAGTGGTGCAGTGACCTTGACGGAGTTTCTCTTCAGCAGTGCGAGTATGGCGGTTAAGGCATGCGGGAGTGCAGTAGCCTTGATGGTATTTCTTTGCAGTGTTGCAACTTTGCGTCGATGGCGTGCATGAGTGCAGTTGACCTCGACGACGCTTCTCTGGTGATAGTTAGTGGTTTGGTCATCATCAGACGATGAAGGTACTCGGTGCACCATGTGCGTCTGCTATGCTAGCAGATTGCAGTCTAGATTATTCTCTCTCCCACAGATCGAGCGAGTTTGCCTCCTCCATAGTTTTTTCTGTAATGGACATCGGTACATTTCTTAATGTATTGTTATTGCAGTTTAAATATTTACAAATGTGTTGTGTCATGTTAGAATTTATGTGCTTATATACCCTGTATTATTTGGTTGTGCCTAGGGGATTGTTTTCGCATTATATCCAAACAAGTTGTATTAGAGGGAGGTTTTGTAGGCGACTGATTGGACATTCAAGGAATGGTTTGACTATAGTGGGTGATGACTAGGTCCGTTCTGCATCCTTTCAAATATGATCTTTGAATCAATATGGTCTCCTGGTCATGTTGTAGGACAACCATGACATGGAAGAACATGAATTTGGATAGTGTTTCTTTGAAGAAGTGCGATAGTGATGGGTTTGACATATGACAAGGGGTATTGCATGAGATGGTCATCATAAACGCGGATATGTTACATGGAGGTGATTATTTGTGGGAACACAACGTGTGTTCAGACGGTTTCTATGTCAGTTAAAGACAGCTGGTGAAGAGGCAGAGGAATACATGAAGACTCGTTTCACTTCTTACCTCGCTCACATATTCTTACTTGGCCTTAGTGGCGATTCTCTTGTATGAGAATGATATAATAGAGATGGTGGAGGTCACAATCACAGTGCTATCTAGATAAATGTTAGTGAGCCCTACTCCTGAGGGCAGTGACATCTTAGCAGTAACAGATGGGTAAGGTGGGGCAGTTTTTCAAGGGATTGAGAGCAGCATGATTTCGATCCAGGACGAAGGATGGTATGATATTTTATCATTGGAGTGTCCCACAAGGGAATGAGTTCGCCGCGTGCAAAAAGGTCTCGAGGCTAGGTGCAGACAAGGTGATAGTTGGGTCAGAGTGCAGAGTGATGAGGTCCTCACCATCACTGAGAGTCTGTGCGACTCTGATAGTTTGATGTTTGACATCACTCAGTAGATTTGATTCAAGTGGATATAGTTGAGTGGACCGAGGCAGAGTCTTGATGGAGTGAGGGTGTATAATGCTAAGGAGAGATATGCAGTGCAGTAGTTTATACCGACTGATGGGGACCAAAATGTTGGGTGGTGTATGGAAAACCCATATTCGTCAGGGGTGGACCCCTCCAGAGCCAGGTCAGCAAAAGTCAAAGTCAGCAAGTCAAGAATGAGGTCAGAGTCAACGTGCCAGGAAATAGAAGACCTGGGCGAGTATGACAAGCTCCCCTCGCATACTCTCCAGGTAGGCGACTAACTATGATACTCGCCTAGCCATGCGAGCTCCCCTAGGAATTCGCTTAGTCGTCAGGGGGTGGGTTATAAATAAGACCCACCCCTCCCCCAGGATTTCCCTATAAATAGTACCCCATGGGTACAAGGAGAGCGACTGGAAATCCTAGTTAGGATCTCGCGATTTCTACTTGGATACCAGATGAGCCTTTGGATTCCTTCTCCTTAGAGACCAGGTCGCGACCTCGCAGCTTAGTTACTAGCTAGTCTCCCTCGTACCTTGCTCAACCAATTTTGGTTGTCGAGGGGTTGCTTCTTCCAAGCATCTGGGTACATAGTGGGACCTTCCTGACATAGCATCTGGGGTCCTATTTGTTGACTTTCTTCTTCATCCTAGCCTCTTTAGCTAATTAGCCTTGCTGTAGAATTAGTAACCTTAGGCTGCCTTGATTCGATTTTTGGAGTAGGGAATTTTCTCGGCTTCAACACTTGGTGCAGTGAGCGTGGATCGCAGTCGAGGAGGAAAGTTTTGTTGTTTAGCGAGATGGAAAATGGTTGTGAGCATGGAGGGTTAGTCAGCAACTCGGCAGGGGTTGGTAATCCCGCACGAGGTTTCTAGTTCGTGACCGTGACAGCATTCGAAGACTTCGCAAAGAGGATCGAGAGGACTATCCTCGCCAGCTTTCTCATCGCTCAGATGTCACGACGAACTCCCCCCATCACGTGACACCGCTGGATGAGGAAGCGTCGCCGAGGCGAGCTTGGAAGGAGCCCGCTTGGGCGAGAGAGGAAAGACCGATGCAATCACGACATTATCTAATCAGTAACTAGGGGATTAGATTCCGTGATCCAGATCCGCCGGCGAGGTATCGAGATACTCGCCAGTGAGCGAGTATGATGATTCTGGAGTGGATTAAACTTGTCATTGCAAGGGAAGGAGGAGCTCCTTCTCTGATGAGATCCTCGCGGCCCAATTTCCCGAGGGGTTTAGAGAGCCCGTCCTCACCTACTACTCTGGCAGAGATGACCCGATCAGACATCTCTAATGGTTTGAGGACGTGTTGTCATTCCGCAATATGTTCGACGTCTTCAAGTGTAGATTCTTCTCCATCACCTTCAAGGGTAACGCAAGGGATTGGTTCCACCAGTTGCCAGCCAGTTCTATTTACTGCTTCTCCGATCTGTGTCAGGGCCTCATGACAAGGTTCGTGATATCTAAGAAGAGGAATAAGGAGGTAACAACCCTCTTCAAGATCATTCAAGGGCAACATGAGAGTGTCGGCCACTACATCGATCGTTTTAAGGAGGAGATTTTAGAGGTAGAGGAGGTGTACGACTTCATTCTGATGCTGGCCCTCAAGTTCGGTTTGAAGCAGGGGCTGTTCAGCATGGAGATGGGGTCAATACCCCCGAGATCCTTCGAAGATATGGTGGAGCGGGCAAATACATTCGTCCATGGAGAGTAGAAGAACAAGGACTTCTTGGCGCGACTGCATAAGGATGAGCTGTTGGGGGAAGGGAGAGGAAGACCTTCAGAGGCAAGAGGTGGAAGGCTGTTGGAGAGAAAGGTCAAGAGGAGAAGGGAGGAGCCAAGGAGAAGAGAGTAAAAGAGAGAGGAGTAGAGTAGGGAAGAGGCCAGGAGGGCAGAAGAGCAGAGGAGGCAGGAGAGGCCTCGAAGGCAGGAAGAGATGAGGCACGTGGAGGCTTGAGAGGGAAGAGGAGAAGAAAGGTGATTCTAGTATCCAGCAAATCGGCCTCAGTGGGGACCAGTATCTAGGTCGTGGCCCCAGTAAGAGGAGAGGAGTAATGGAAACCGACATGAGGAAGGCCAAGGAGGAGGTAGAAGAGAAGCGATGGCCATTGCCCGTCATGGCAACAAGCATTGCCGGAGAGAGCAGCGGGCAATATATCAGGAGTCGTAGATTCTCCTCTACTGTGATATTTATCGGATAGAGGGGAATGAGACATTGGCCTGCCCGGAGATTTGGGAAGCAAGGAGGAGGTTGGAGGAAAGAGTGGCAGAGAGGGAGCAATAAAGGCAAGAAGCCCCGGTACGGCAAGTGGCATTCCATGCTCTAGCAAGGAGGAGAAATGAGGATCGGGTTAATCTATGAGGTCACGGAGAGGTGATCCACGACCCAGGAGGTGGGCATGTCGGTGTGATAAACGGCGGGGCCGGACTCAGAGCTTCCCGCAAGGGGAGTCTCCATCAGAACTATCTGAAGAGCGTCGTCTCTCAGAGAGTCGCCTAAACCTCTCAGGTTTTGCCTCCATTAGATGAGATCACCTTCTCTAAGGAGGACATGCTAGGGAATGAGAACCCCTTCCATGATGGCCTAGTATCCAAGCTACAATTGAGGATTTTGCCATCGACTGAATCCTTGTGGACAACGGGAGTTCGGTGAACATGATCTTCAAGAGAACTTTCGTCGGGCTTCAGATGGAAGCATCCAGAGTCCAAGCTATGGACAGACCCCTCTTTGGCTACTCAGGAGAAAAGTAAGAGGTGGAAGGAGGGGTGGACCTTCTGGTCACCCTAGGCAAAACTTCAATCTGATGTCGCTTTGTCATCGTCGATGCGCCGAGCTGCTATAGTGTCATCTTTGGGCGTCCACTCATCAACTACTTCAAGGCGGTTCCATTGTCATATCATCAATGCCTGAAGTACTATCAGGGAGATGTCAAAGTGTGGATTAGAGGTGATCTAAGAGCTGTCAAGGAGTGCTGCCTGAATGCCTTCAGTACCATCAGTTGGATGGAGGATGTAGAGAGGTTGGAGAAGATACTTTAAAAATAAGAAGGTCTGTGTGTTGTTTAGGAGTTGGAGGAACTGGAGGTGATCTCCCAGAAGGGGGATCCGGGTTTATTGAAGGTTGGAGGATCCTTGCCACTGGAAGGAAAGATCAAGATGGTTGCTTGCTTACAGGAGAACGTTGATGTCTTTTCTTGCAGTGCTGCGGAAATGCCAGGGATCGATGCCGATGTTGCCTGCCATTTCCTCCACCTAGATCCCAAGATCGCCCCCGTCCGTTAGAAGTAGATGAAGAGAACCATTGCACTAGACGGTCTCATAAGTGAGGAGGTGGAGAAGCTGCTAGAGGAAGGGTTTGTTTCGGAGATCCAGTATCCAGGCTTGGTCTCCAATGTGGTAATGGTGAAGAAGTATAGAGGGGGTTGGCGTTTATGTATTGACTTTTCTATATTAAATAAAGCCTGCCCGAAGGATTGCTACCTGAAAGGAGGGGTTAGATTTGACTTAGTCTAGAGGGGGTGGGGGGCGAATAGAGTATTAAAAAATCTGGATGTTTTGAACTTTTATATCAGAGTAAAAATATGTGATACCATTAATATATAAAGAAAAGAAAAGCAGGCTAAGCTATTCTATCTATCACAACCACATCAAGAATAACACAGAAAATGAGCATAACCAGACAACATAAGAGTTTTATAGTGGTTCCCCAAATTGGTACATCCACTCTTTTACCACTCTGGTAGGAATCCACTAGCAGGTTTTGATCAGGTGACTGTCACCACAATATCTATTTGCAGGGAGATATCACAACCCTTTAGGATTTTGATCAGGTGCCCAAAAACCAACCAAGTCTTTTGATCAGGTGACTTGACAATCAAGTGGATAACTTTTGAAGGGAGTTAAAACCCTTTTATAGGAGGTGAGAGGAGGTGATGGTGTCTTCTCTTTCTCTAATCAACAGAGAAGACTAGTAGATCTTTTATATTGACAAAGATCCCCCTGAGATGTTGAATGGTTCAGGAATACTGGAGCGTTGCTTCAGGGTGTAGGTCTTCAACCTTATTCTGTCAATGTCCAGGAATCCAATAGACTGATGCTGAATAGATGTCTCTGAAGATTCCAGGCTCTGAAGATGAAGAAGACTCTTGATTTGTGATGAATGTTCTTCTTCAAATTTAAGGATTGATAAGGAAAAGAACAGAAATGTTTTCAGCACACAGAAGAAAGTTCTGGATGATCAGGATCTATTTTAGTGCTCTGGATTTTCTTCTCTATGATGCTCTGTGAGTATATTGTTCTCTGTATCTCTGTATCTTCGTATCGACAGAAAAGAGAGAATCTATTTTATATTCTGCAGTCAATTTCTCCTTTGAATTTTGAATTCTTGCATTAATTGCTGACTAATCTGGAGAATAAAAATGGCTGGAATGTCTGTCATAAATGAGTTTCCCAACTGTCCCTAATAAAATAAGCAAGTAATTATCCTGATGAATACCATAATTAATGCTGCCAAAATGGTTATATTAAAAGAAATATGAGCATTAATTACTCAAGAATATTACTGCTAATTAATATAGAAGATAGGGGACAGAAGGAAGAAAACTTCTAATTCTGGAGCTGGACAGAAATCATCGACCTATGAATGGAATTCGTCGACCTGAGATCCAAGATCGTCGACCTGAGAAATCTAGTTTGTCGACCTGAGCTCTGCGAATTACGTACTGAGAATGACTTGCCAAATCTGTACTCTGAGTTCGTCGAGCTGAGAATCTGTCTGAAGAAAACTGATCATCGACCTGAGCTCGAATATCGTCGAGCTCAGCTCAGAGAAATAACTCTGAGTTCGTCGATCTGAGATAGAGGATCATCGAGCTGAGTTCGAAGAACTTTGAACTAAACAATCTGTTCTCTAAAATCTTCTAAGTCTGAGTCTTTTGAGGTCCTCTGCTGGCTGGTTCAAGAAGGTTGAACTTAATGACTTAGCCTAAACTCTAGGACTACTAGACTTGACCCTGGCTATACAAGGCGTGTCAGACTCAGCCTAAATTAGTGAACCTATCCCAAATCCAACTAGGGATACTGCAATCTCCCCCTATTTGGGTGAGGTCACTATGTACAAAGCATAAGCAAATAAAATACAAACATTCAACATGAAAGTGAATATCTGACAGAATGAAAAACAATTCAGCAGATAAAAAGAATATTCACGGAGAGTAAAATTGTTTTAGAGCATGTCTAGAGGAGGGGCAAAAGAAGATTTAGCGAACACAATTGTTCTAAGAGGATCTTCTGCTTCTTGCTTAGACATCCTCAGGTCTTGAGCTCCCAGAAGTTTTATAGTAGAAGCTCTAGGCACAACAGCTTCTGGGTGAACCTGTATATAAGCATTAGGATCAAATAATTCTTTGTCTACCTTAAACTCTTCAAGATCTTTTTATTTGTAAGTAGACATAGTAGTAAACTGTAATAGATATGTTCCTTCTATCTTTGCTTTGTTTATCTGGTATAAGCCTATCAACTCATGGAATCTAGCCATCCTGAAATTTGGATCAAGCTCTGGTTCATATCCTGGAGATGAAGGTCTCTCTGTATTAGTTGAAACATCCTGAGCAGTCCTTTGTGGCTTCCTAAAAATAACAGACTGTTGCTGAAAATTTGTTGAAGGATAATTCTTTTCAGATTGTTTAGCATGATAAAAACTTGGGGGTCTGCATTCACTGTATTTTCTGGCAGGAATGGAAGAGTGTCTTTGAGCTGGCCTAAAAGACTATCTTGAGTGAGAAGGAGCTGGCTTAGGAGGTTGAGAAGCACTGGAAGCAGGCCTTGTAAGATTGCCTGAAGCTCCTGCAGCAGCAGGAGGAGGTGGTGGATCTTTCATGAATCTCTTCACTAGAGAAGATCCAGACCTCTTCTTCTTCTTCTTCTATGCTTTTGCCTGGTTCCTTGACAGCTTCATCCAATGAGGATTTGTTGGAGTAGGAGGAATATTGTGCAAGATATAGTATGGAACATCATTATCTGTATTGGGCTTGAGAACAGCCTTTCCTGGAGCCTTCCTCTTCTTTGATTTAGATCTTTTTGAATTGTCAGAGTCAGAATCATCAACTGTGTCATCTTCAGAAGAACGTTGATGATTATCATAGAAATCATCTATTTCTTCTATAGTTTCCTTTGAAATCTGCTTATCAGCCTGAGGAGGAGCTGGAGGTAGAACAACTACAGGAGGAGCAACAATCTCTATAATCATCTGTGAATCTTCTATGTCTTTATCAGTCAATAGAAAATCATTTAGCCCTGGATCATTTTGCATTTGTGCAATCTTTTGTGCAACATCTCGTGCAATTAAATCATCTAAGCTGGGTATAGGACTATCATCAATTACATAGGTTGGGCCTATAGGTTCCTAAACAATGTAAGTAGCAAACCATGCCTTTAGTTGACTAACAACTTCAGGACTTACAGAAGGAGTATAACATACTATTGCCAAAGATAGCCAAACAGCTAGAAGAAAAGAATATTGATGAATTGTATTGAAAGAATGTAACAAATCTAAAATGTCTATTGAGGGATTGATACAATAATCACCATCAGTAACAATCTCGGCAATCAGCATATCTGCATTTACTATATCAGCCTCTGGAGCCATATCTACATATGTTAACACAGCTATTTGCAAAACTATTTCAACTGCTGCTTCTGCTGCTACTGGAGCTTCTTCTTCATTTAGTATATCCCCCTGCCTAGTTTCAGTAGGTACTGGATCCAGACCCCTAACTGATGAAGGAGGGACAGAGGAGGCAGAAAGTTGGGCAGCTAGAGAAGAAATGGAAGTAGCAAGAGGTGAAATATCCTCTGCTATGAGTTGTTTTAGAAGAGGTGTGATGGATTGTAGAATAGATAAAATGGAGGGGGAATCTATGTCCATGAATTCAGGAGGGGTTTGAGTGGATACAGATAGGTTAAAGGAGGATGATGATGGATGTAAGGGTGAAGTGTCTGGCATTGGTTCATCGTTTGATGATGGGGAATGAAGGGGTGATGATAGATTGAATGATAACAAATTGAATGTTGGTAAGGATGATAGGTTGTGAAGGGGGATGTCAGTAAGATGTGGAGGAGGAGACAGAGGAGGAGTAACGTGCTCTGGTGTATTAGCATGTACTGGAGATTGAATAGGTGAATGTTGATGTTGAGGGGCTTGGTGTGGTGAAGGTTGTTGTACTAGAGAATGAACTGGTGAATGAAATGGTGAAGAAATATGGATTGGGAAAGCAAGAGGTGTTGGTTGATGTTCTTGAGATGTGGAAGAATGCTGGAGGGTTGTTGAGGGAGTTTGAATAAGAGGAGGTGGAGGGGGAATTGAAACATCCTCAGCAGGGTGGGGAGTGGCTAAAGCAGCCCTTGTACCCTTAGAAGGTCTGGAAGAGGAAGCCTTGGATGTCTTAGGCATATTTCTCTCCAACCTGCCAAATAAGGAACATGTAAGCCTCTTGGAGGCATTAATGAATATGGTCGGGTAGACCAGTGATTCAACAGCCTTGGCCTGAAGGAAGATTTCCATAATTCTTCCAAAATACACCTCCTTTTTTGTAATTTTCTTACTAATCATTTCAAACATGATTCTAGCCCAATTCACGGGCTTCTTGTTTACAATAACACACATCATAAGGAATTGCTGCCGAGTGATGTAATCATGGGCTGTGTGCTTGCCCAACAGTACCTTGCCTACAACATCTATTAGAAACTTGTAGTCGGCAGATAAATGTTTCTGCAGCAGTTTATGGGGGGTGTCTCTAGAATACCACATTTTAACCAACATCTCTTCAAATCTAGCACTGTAGATCTATAACTCTTCTTCTCTATTAACTAATCCAAAAATATAAGTTAATACGACAGTGGTAAGAGAGATGACGTTACCCGATATGGTTCCCACCATAGTATCATTATCTGGAGAGGAAGAAGTGAAAACCCATTCTCGAACTTCTGTTGCAGCTATCTTCATTCTGGTGGTCATCAGATTCTTTAACTGCTGATCTTCAAATAATTTCATAATTTCCAAGAAGATCTGGTCGGAATGTTGAAATGATTCAAAATCTATATCAAAACCCATGTCAAACTTCATTGCTGTAAGAACACTTGCTGAAATCGCCATTGATCACCTGCAAAGGAAACACAGAGAGATCTAGTGCAAGGGGAACAGAAAGTGCGGGATGGAGCTTGTTGAAAACCTAGATATAAGGTTTTTTAGAATATGAAATGACAAACTCGGTCCTGTGAAAAAGAAAATTCTTCGATCTGAGGTCGACAAAATATTTTATCGACAAAATATTTTATCGACAAAATATTTTATCGACAAAATATTTTTTCGAAAAATTCTTCGATCTGAGATCTAAGTCTAAAGAAGGGAAAACTTTTCGTCGTCCTTAGGTTGACGAAAATTTTCTGAAGCCAGATCGTCGATCTCCGGTCAATGAAAATGGCTCACACAGAGAGTTCGTCGATCTCAGGTTAACGAATTATCTCAAGAACTTTTCTCATTTCATCGATCTCAAGTCGACGAACTATGGCAAATTCTTCGACCACAGACAAAAAGTTAAATTAAAGCTTCTCCATTAATCATACCAAGCTAATTTAGAAAGAACAGATGGTTTCTTTTATCCAAGGGTTTGGTGAAGATGTCTTCTCTTTGCAAATTCGTGTAGATATAAACAAGATTAATTTTCTTTTTGTCCACACACTCTCTAATGAAATGATGTCTTATCTCTATATTCTTAGTTCTACTATGATGTACTGGATTCTGAGCAATAGAAATTGCACTTAAATTATCACAGAGTAAGGTTGAATTATTTAAGTTATATCAATAATTTAGGAGTTGGTTTTGAATCCACAACATCTGTGAACAGCAACTACCAACTGCTATGTACTCAGCTTCTGCTGTTGATGTAGATACAGATGTTTGCTTTTTGCAAAACCAGGAGACAAGTCTAGCACCAAGGAACTGACATGTTCCTGATGTGCTCTTCCTGTCCACTCTACATCCAGCAAAGTCAGCATCTGATTATCCAGTCAACTAAAATTCTGACTCAGTTGAATACTGAGTCCTAGATTTGGGAACCCTTTATATATCTTAAAATTCTTTTAAGGAAAATAAGATGAGATTCTTTAGGGTTCACTTGGAACCTAGCACAAAGGCATGTCGCAAACATTATGTCTGGCCTACTTGCTGTGAGATACAATAGGGACACAAAAATGCCCCTATATATTTTCTGATCAACAGGCTTTCCATGTTCATGAGAGTCAACCACAACATTGGTAGCCATGGGTGTTTTCTTTGTTGAGGCATCTGACATCCCAAACCTTTTGATTGGCTCTTTAACATACTTGGATTGGGATATGAAGATGCCATCAGGCAATTGCTTCTCTTTGAGGCTAAGGAAGTAAGAGAGTTCACCCATGCTACTCATTTCAAACTTTGAATGCATTAAGTCAGAAAACCTTTTGCATAGTTTTGAATCAGTAGAGCCAAAGATAATATCATCTACATAAATTTGTATTAACAAAATTTTATCTTTATGATGCTTAATAAATAAGGTCCTATCTACAATGCCTCTAGAAAATTTATACTCTAATAGGAAGCTAGCTAAGGTCTCATACCAAGCACTTGGAGCTTGCTTTAAACCATAGAGAGCTTTATGCAATCTAAAGACATAAGAGGGATTAGTTGGAGAGATAAAACCTATTTGTTGCTCCAAATATACTTCCTCTTTGAGTTCTCCATTCAGAAATGCACTCTTGACATCCATTTGATAGACATTGAACTTTTTGAAGGCAACATATGCAAG
The DNA here is from genome assembly GCA_039513925.1 of Platanthera zijinensis. NCBI lineage: Eukaryota > Viridiplantae > Streptophyta > Magnoliopsida > Asparagales > Orchidaceae > Platanthera > Platanthera zijinensis. The sequence goes on along the minus strand of CM077092.1, from coordinate 67,907,169 downwards.
GAAGATTCTTATAGCCTCAAGCCTTGCAACAGGGGAAAATGTCTGATCATAGTCAATGCCTTCCTCTTGCCTATAGCCTTGAGCTACTAGCCTTGACTTGTTCCTTATGATAATGCCCTGGGCATCAAGTTTATTTCTGAATACCCACTTAGTTGCAATGCATGGGTAGTCTTTATGTCTTGGGACTAAGTCCCAACCTTTACATCTCTCAAACTTGTTCAGCTCCTCTTGCATAACAATGATCCAGTGTGGATCTTGCTCAGCATCTTTGATGGATTGAGGATCAACTTAAGATATGAAGCAGACATGCATCATATCATGGTGGAGTTGATGCCTTGTCTGCACACCTACTGATATGTCTCCTATTACTTTAGATATAGGGTGATCTCTAAGTATGACATGATCAGTTGGTGGATTTGGTTCAACAATAGCCTGGGGAGTTAGTTCCTCTTGTGGAATTATATGGGCTGTTGTTGTTTTATCAGCTATTTCAGTGAAATCATCTTCACTGTCTTCAGAGTTTTGTTGAGAAGTATGGGAATTAGCCTCATTGGTGAGGTTCAACTTATTCAACTGTTCACAGAAATATGGTACCTACAAAGATTCACTAGTAGAAGAGTTCTTCCCCTTGTAAAAAATGTTAGTCTCATCAAATAAAATGTGTACAAACTCTTCTATTTTCATAGTAGATTGATTATAAACTCTATAAGTCTTGATGACTTGGGAATATCTTAGAAAAGTTCTCATTGCATCCTTGGCTTCAAACATTCCATTATATTTCTTGTCATTATTGTTAATGTAACACATACAACCAAAAATCTTAAAGAAATCTACTTTAGGTTTATTCTGTTTAAGTAATTCATAGGGAGTATTTCCCTTAATTTTTTGTATCAAACTCCTGTTTAGGAAATAGTTTGTTGTGCTTACAGCCTCTGCCCAAAAGGATAGTGGCAAGTAAGCATCTGTAAGCAATGTACCTGCAGCTTCAATTAGTGTTCTATTTTTCCCTTCAGCTACACCATTTTTTCTAGGAGTTCTAGAAGTAGAGAAACAATGTTTGATACCTTCCTCCTAATAGAATCTTTGCATGAGAAGAGACTCAAACTAAGTACCATGATCACTTCTGTTCAATGCAACTAGAGTAGAGTACTCAATCCTTATGCTCTTAGTAAAATCTGTAAGAACCTTGAAGTTATCTGACTTGTTCCTCAAGAAGAACACCCAAGTGAACCTTGAAAAGTCATCTACAATCACTAAGGTATAATATTTTCCTCCTAGGCTTTGTACAACAATGGGTCCAAAAAGATCCATGTGGAGCAAATACAAAATCCTAGGTGAATCACTTTTATTTATGGCTTTGAAACTATTTTTAGTTTGCTTGCCTAATTGACGAGCCCTATACAGGCCTTCCTTCTTGTGGGGACCAAAAGGTAATCCTCTAACAAGGTTGTCTTTAGATAACCTATCAATGTTTTTAAGATTAACATGATCTAATATTTTATACAAAAGTTTATTATTATTATTAATTAGGTTGAACAAACATATTTCAGACCTAGCAGACTTAAAATTTACTATATAAATATTTCCTACTCTAGATTCAGTTAAGACAATCTTGTTATCAACAGAAGAAATAATGTAAGAGGATTTATCAAAAGATACCTGAAATCCTTCATCACAGAGTTGACTAATGGAAATTAGGTTGTGCTTTAATCCACTTACATAAGCTACTTTCTTGAATGTGACGACTCCAATCTTTACTTCTCCATAGCCTTTAGTCTGGCCACAGTTGGAGTCACCAAAAACAACTTTAGGACCTAGCTTGGACTTGTAGTTGGATAGATTGTCCTTACTGCCAGTCATATGTTTTGAACAACCACTATCTAGATACAATTGTTCCTCTGTGGTAGCATAATCTTTCACCTGCAAAAAAATAGATTAGATATTCTTGACCCAGATTACCTTGGGTCCTTGTTGATTTACATAACTAAAGCTTGTAATATATGAATATTTAGGTTGACTTTTGTAACCTAAAGGATGGTATTTTCTTGGTGGAATTATCCATTGGTTAAAAGGATTTATGTTCTGTTTAGTTTGATTAAAAATCCTGTTGTAATTAAAATTTCTATTATATAAACTGGGGTCGATGAATTATGGTACATTCGTCGATCTGAGGTCGACGAATGGGGATGAGTTTGTCGAATTCCACTCAGAGAATGAAGGCATTCATTTTCTGGGCCCCAATTTCGTCAATCTCTGGTCGACGAACCATACTGGTTTCATCGATCGCAGTTCAGAGAATAGTTATAGTAGAAGTTTGCGTTCAGAGTTCATTACTTGAGCTCGACAAACTGTACACATTTCGTCGATCTGAGTTCGGCAAAATCTGCAAAACATTGTTCTGGTTATTATTTTTCTAACTCTTTCTTCTTTTCTTATTCTTTTGTTTTAATACTATTTGTTTAACATGATCATCTTCTATTTTCTCTTTACCCTTTTCAGAGACAAATTTTATGGGGGTTGATAAAATGTATTTCTGAATAAGTGGAGGTTGGCTTGATGAAGCACTTAAGCCCAGCTTGTCATTAAGTCTGGCATTCACTGTGCTTGTGATGTTCATCAACTTGATACTTCTCTCATTCAGGGATTCTTCAAGTTGCCTTGCCTCATACAATTCAGTTTTTAATTTAATGATTTGTTCATTAGCTAAGGTGATTTCATCCTTTAATTTGTTATTTTCTGACAGCAGGTTTTCTTGTTCACTTATTTTCTCTCTAAGTTGTTTAATTACTTTTTCAGAGTTAATTAAATCAAGACATAAAGAATTAATTCAATTTTAAATTCTTCTGAATCAAAATCAAAAGAAGACATTACCTGATCCTCTTCAGATAGAAGTTCTTCAGTGTCTGACTGGTCAGCTTCAGAATGGGTGCTTGATGCATCAATAGCCATCAAGCATATTTCCTTGGCCTTTGCTTCCTCTTCATCTTCACTGGAGCTGGAAGATGAAGATTCTTCTTCAGTGTCACTCCAAGTTTCAGCAATGAACCCTTTCTCTTTCCTTTTGTGCTTGCTGGAGGAGGGCTTGTTGTAATGTTGTTTCCTGGTTTCCTGTTCTCTCCTCCTCTCCTTATTTTGGTTCTCTGGACACTCTGAGATGAAGTGTCTAGGCTTCCTGTAGCCAAAATAAACAACATCTTTAGTTGGTGTTTTATCATACCTGGGCTTGTCATCTTTCCTTGATGACTTTCTATAGAAATCTTTCTTGCCCATCTTGAAGAATCTCCTGGCTAAGAGACTCAGGAATTCTTCATTGATGGTTGGGGCTTCTGATTCTTCATTTTCCTTGAAGGCTATGTCGTGCTCCTTCCTTGAGGGTGTGGAAGTCTTATGTTCAGCAGCTCTCTTGACTTAATCAGTTGCTCATAATATTTGAGCTTTCCAAATAGAGATTCAGTGGAAATCTCATTAAGGCTTCTTGCTTCCTTGATAGGCCAGATTCTAGAATCTCATGAGCTAGGGAAGCACATGAGGATTTTGTTATTCACTTCTGTAAGAGTGATGTCCTTGTCTAATGTCTTCAGCTCATTTATTATTGAGCTTAATTTGTTGTACATATCACCAACAATCTCTGACTCATTCTTCTTGAAGTTCTCATACTGAGAGATGAGGTTGGATATCCTATCCTTTCTCATATTAGCAGAACCAGCTACCATCTGGTTAAGAGAGTCCCAAATAGCCTTGGCTGATGTGCATTCAACCACCTTCTAGAAGATATCATCAGAAATAGTTTGAGCTAGAATATTCATGGCCTTTGCATCAGCAATCTTTGCCTTTTTCTGAGCATCTGTCGACTCAGGTGGTAGAACAGCATGAGTGCTTGAAGTTGATGTGGATACAGTCTCTGCTATAGGTTGAGGGGGTCCTGTCAAAATAGAATTAAAAATTTCTTCATCAATAAAATTCATGTAAAGCTTGAATCTTGCCTTCTAGATGGCAAACTTATTTAAGTTGCACACTGGAGGTTTGGTGCTTATATAATCCTTGATCTGTGCCATGCTATAAGAAATAAGCTAGAGAAATTTATATCTAAGAAGGATCTGTTAGTTCAAGTGTTACCTTGTTCAACCAAGAGAACAACCCTCTGTTACAATTTGAAAGGAGGGGTTAGATCTGACTTACTCTAGCGGGGGGGGGGGGGGGGTGAATAGAATATTAAAAAAATGGTTTTTTTGAACTTTTATATCAGAGTAAAAATAGGTGATACCAATAATATATAAAGAAAAGAAAAGCAGGCTAAGTTATTCTTTCTATCACGGGCACAGCAAGAACAACACAAAAAATGAGCACAACTAGACAACACAATAATTTTATAGTGGTTCCCCAACTGGGTAAATCCACTCTGAAACTGAGGGATAGATAGGTTTTACTCTAGAGGGGGGGGGGTGAACAGAGTATTTAAAAAAAAATGTTTAGATTTATTGCGGAATTAAAATACTAATATAAGTAACTATTGAAAAAAATAAGCTAGACTACCACAACAACACATCACACAAAGAAATTACAGAGCAACACAGACGACACAAGAAAATTTATAGTGGTTCCCCAAATTTGGGTACATTCACTCTTCTACAACCCAGGTAGAAATCCACTTAGGTTTTTGATTAGGTGCCCTATCACCACAAGCTCTGCTGTAGGTAGATCTAGAGACCCTTTGAGCTTTTGATTAGGAGCTCAAAATCCAATGGTTTTTGATCAGGTGACCTATCACCAAACAGTTCACTTTTGAAGGGAGAGATAACCCTGTACAAATGGAGGTGGAAGAAAAGGTTTATGAGAATCTTCTCTTTCTCCAACAAGTGAGAAGATTTTATTAATTGAGAAGAATGTCCAAGCTCCCCCTGAGATATTGTATGGATCCAGGAAGATGAAGCTTGGCCCTGGGTGTAGGTCTTCAAGGAGAAAAAGTTGTAAAGCCTTTTTGAATCTTATAACAGTTGTTGATTTTGTGACTCTCTGTGAATCTTTGAAGACTGAAGAGAGAAGAAGACTGGAGAGAAATGTTGTTCAGAAAAAGTTCTTCTTCTTCTTCTTCTTCTTAGCAAAGCATGCAATATCCACTGAGAGCAAAGGAAGATTCTTTTCTTTTTAATTACTAACTTATTCCTGTCTATCTTCTTTTTTTTGTTATATTGAGATATATGTTCTGTCAGTATGAAGAAAATGGCTAGAATTTTAATTCCCAAGGCATGGCATAAATTACTACAAGAATTGAAGAGCCCAAACAGCTAGAATGGTTGGCAGTCATAAGTACAATCCATAACTGTCTCTATACAATATTCTGTGAATACCATAATAAATGCTTCAAAAAATACGGCTCTCATCCTTGGGAGTATCAACATTTATTATCAGAATATATCTTGCCTTTAAATAAATTTATCATAACCAAAATAAGACTCCTGATTGATCTGAGAACACTGATAGAAGAAGGCAACATAAAATCATAGGGCTCAGTTCAGAGATCATCGACCATAGATAAGAGATCGTCGACCAGAGAACGACTATCATCGAGCTTTGATTACTACAGAGAAACAATAGATCGTCGACCTGAACTCGTAGATCGTTGAGCTCAGTTCAGAGTAGGAGACTCTGAGATCATCGATGGGAGATCGACGATCGTCGAGCTGAGTTCGACTATAGTCGAAATGATATAGATAGTTCACAACATTTTCTGAATCTAAGTCTGAGTCCACTACAATGCTGGTCTGCCCAAACCTGATCTAAAGGGGATCTAACTAAGACTTAAGACAGAGACCCTTGCAATAAAAGAGGGTCTAAAAATCCTAAGAGTGAACCTAGCACAAATCAAAACAAGGGTTCCAATATTCTCCCCCTATTTGTGTGAGGTCACTCAAAATCAAAACTGAAAAGAAATCAAATACAAAGACCATAAATATCTGAAGGGATGAAATAACACACTACAAGAAAATTGACTTTTAGTGACAAAAAATTTGGTCACTAAATTTTACGGTTTGGTCACTAAAAACATTTAGCAACCAAATTTAATCTATCACAAAGTGGTTGCAAAATGTGCGTCACAAAAAGTATCTAGCAACCAAAAAAAATTTCGTCACTAAATTTATATTTTTAGTGACAATTAATTTTCGTCATTAAATGTACTTTCAGTGACCATTAATTTTTGTCACTAAATGTACATTTTTAGTGATTACTAGTTTCGTCACTAAATGTATATTATTAGTGACAATTATTTTTCGTCACTAAATGTACATTATTAATGATTATTTTTTTCATCATTAAATATATTTAGTTGCCAAACTTATCAATCCACTGCTTGCGTAATGCAATAATGTCATTTTATTGCTGAAATTATTAATTACATTATTAAATAAAACAATAAACAAAATATTCATTTTCTAAGAAAATCTCATGAAAGACAAGAGAATTTTCTTTTAAATTTATTAATTAAAATAAGGTGGGAGATAGCCCAAACCCTTTAGTACATACCATTAGAGATTTTAACTCTACTAACCTCAATACATAATTTTTTTTTGTAATAAATAAATATTACAAAATTCTTTCTTTACATGTAACACAAAATAAATAAATATATTGTGATAAACAAGTATATTGTGATTTCTTCATCCCCTCCAAGCTCTTCCGTCTAGCTCCTCATAGGCACCATTTCTACGAGATCTGTCTCGATCAACTGATATGTCTTGCCCTGCTTGAACGGAAAAATTAATAAATATTACTCAGTCTTTTCAAAGAAAAGTCTATTAGGAAGCACAAAAAACAATGCACTGACCAGATTTCTACCATAACTATAAGCAAGCAGTACTATAGCTCTTTGTCTTGCAAGGAGAGCAATGGACTTGCAACTGTATGCAATTATGGAAGCTGTCTTATAGAATGCTTTCAACAAATAATACTCCATGTTGCACATTAATATGTTTGTATTTCAGCCAAATAACATGAATGTATAAACAAACAATAGATGAATAATTTGAGAGTCAAAGCAGGCTCAATTTGCCATGTAGAAACTCTCCCAGGGTGAGAAGTAGAAGAAGTTTCGTCTCAACGCACCTACATCATTGAAGTGAGTTACCCATATAAAACAACCCAAGCATCAAATCTTCATCCATTTACCTGTTGACATCTCCATTTTGAACCAGGCCAGCTGCAAGAATCAGCATCTCCTATACCAACAATTATACCTGTAAACCTACATAAAGGATCCAGATGTGATACAAATGGTTTTTCATAAGTGATACAAATGGCTTTCTTCCTGGCATGCAAATATCCACTTTTCCATCCTATCCAGAATGTCTTTTCGGCATGTAGATTATTGCTCTTGACCAATGAAAATCTAATTATCCATATCAACCATCAACAAATTTAGGTGCACAGTTATATAGGGATTTTACAACCCCTCCTCCACAATAAAACACCTCATGGAATTGATCACCCAAAATATAATGACCATGATCCAGGGCTTGAAATGAAATGTTATCGAAATTCATACACATCTTCCCATTATGTCGTGAAATATAGGAGCAGAATTAGTGCAGATTCCAAAAAATATTGTTCCATTAGTTGATTCAATTCAAACCCATGAATCTACAACCACTAAGCTTGTTATTGAGTAGTGTTAGAAAAGGTTCCAAATTAAAAAATAATTGATATTCCAGCACTTAAGACAAAAAGACGATGGATGCAACAACAAAGACGAGCATATTATTTAAAATAAAATCTTCCCTTCACATATTTAAGAGCTTCTGCTGAGAGGTCTAAGTTGTTAGCCTAAATCACCTAGAGGGGGGTGAATAGGTGAAATGCGTGTCAAATGAGGAATTAAAAACTAACACAGCAAATATCAAACAATCACAGAAGACAAGAGATTTATAGTGGTTCCCCAATCTTGGGTACGTCCACTTTCCTCACCGATCTAGCAAATTACTAGACTCGGCTACTCCACTATCTCGGATTGAAAACAATCCTACACCTCGGAACCACGTTCCTACAAATCTCGATCCCAAAACGGATCTATGAAAACTCGGAAGACAAAACTTCCTACAAGTCTCGGAGAAGAATCTCCTACAATGAAATTTGGTTTGAAAATAAAAATCAAAACAACAATCTCAGATCTGGATCTGTCTTCTTCTTTAGGAACTTCAGCTTGATCAGAAAATGTAGAAGACGACTAGAGAAATATCCACGAATCTGAGATCTAGAACCACCTCGATCGAGAAAGTAGATCTGGAATCTTCAAGGCTTGGCAAGATCGAGTGATTCTCTTTCTTCTGGATCGCTGGAGAAAAGATCGATGAAAACGAAGGTCGCGATCCAAACTTTTCTTCTTCTTCCATGAACGGCAATGGCGGCGGCGTAAAATTAGGGTTCACGGAATTCCTCTTTCTTAAAAAGAATATTTCTGTAATAACGCTTGAAAAGTCATTTCTGAAAAGACCTATTTATAGGTGGGTTCCAACGGTCATAACATTGATTAATGATGACACGTGGACCAATCAGAATTGACAGATTCAAAGTACTTATGATGAAAATGGACTTAGAATAATTCTGGAGAAGTTGACTGCGATACTCGAGTAAAGGAGGATATACACGAGTATGGAGAGATGGATTACTCGAGTAGCAAGAGGCAGTATACTCGAGTATAGAAAGAGAGAATTACAGGAGAGAAGAAAGAATTACTCGAGTATCAAAAATGGTATACTCGAGTATCAGAAGTGTATACTCGAGTAATAGAAAGGTATACTCGAGTATCAAGACGATATACTCGAGTATCAAGACGATATACTCGAGTATCGAGACGATATACTCGAGTATCAGAAAATATACCTGAGAAACGTTTATATCAGAGTCAATTACTCGAGTATGGAAGAATTTACTCGAGTATCAAAAATCAATTACTCGAGTATGAACATACTTACTCGAGTATCAGAAGATATACTCGAGTATCAGAATATATACTCGAGTATCAGAAAACACTTACTCGAGTATAAACATACTTACTCGAGTATCAGAAGATATACTCGAGTATCAGAATATATACTCGAGTATCAGAAAGCACTTACTCGAGTATCAGAATATATACTCGAGTATCAGAATATATACTCGAGTATCAGAAGGCACTTACTCGAGTATCAGAATATATACTCGAGTATCAGAATATATACTCGAGTATCAGAAAGCACTTACTCGAGTATAAACATACTTACTCGAGTATCAGAATATATACTCGAGTATCAGAAGGCACTTACTCGAGTATCAGAATATATACTCGAGTATCAGAAGGCACTTACTCGAGTATCAGAATATATACTCGAGTATCAGAATATATACTCGAGTATCAGAAAGCACTTACTCGAGTATAAACATACTTACTCGTGTATTACAAGGAAATACTCGAGTATAAAGGACTTAGGAAAATTCTAAGAGGAAATTTGCTCCAATGCTTCTGTCCATCAATCCAAGTGCATGAAGGAAGTGTATCCCAATAGAGAGGCTATACATGGGCCAACACTTTGGATCACACAATGAGGGATTACATTGTATGGTCCTGTGTTTGGTGACCCATTATAGACTGACATTGGTCTACACTTGGCAATTAGAACCTGCACACATACAACTTAAACACAGCATCAAATACATCTTAATTCATCTTAGTTCAAGGTCTGACCTCCTACAAATCTGAGGTATTGTGGAGACAAATCCCAACAATCTCCCCCTATTTGTAGATGTCAGCACTCTCTATACTAAGGTGAATTACTTAAGAGTAAAAGAACAGCAAGCATATAACAGGAGAATAAGCTTAACTAAAGCAGAGTAAACAAAATATGGCCATAATCAGAATTAAAGATATATATATAAGAAAATGTTTTTAAAGCACATAAACAAGATAGTCCAATTCCACTTTCTCAGATCCACTCATGATGAAGCATCCTTGTGCATCCTTTCCCTTTTGAGCTGTTGCCTCTCCAGGTAGCTGTAAGGCTTTGGGAAATAGGTCCTGGGCCTGGGAGGAGCAGCAGGGTTGTTGTGTCCCCAGTTTCTGTCATGGAGTCTGATTTTAATCTGAGAAGCTTCATATGCTTTCCACTCTGAGTAGCTGTAATGATTGTCTCTGTTTTCACCAAGATCTGTCACTAATTTCAGGGTATCAAGAATAAGGGATTTGGAGGTTGGACTCCAAACCTCTGAGTGAACAATTGCTGGATCTCTTCTGGGTTCAGAACGACTTGCAGAAGCACCTTCACCATACTTTCTTTTCCTTTTAGATGGACCTTGAGAACTGGAAACAAAATCATCTTGCCACATGTCAGAGTAGTTAAGAGGAGGCTCAGTCAGATCACCTTCAGGTCTAGGAGAGAAGACTGGCACACCACTTTCTGGAATGGTAGCTTGGACAGGGGCATCTGCAGAGGGTTGCTCTTCAAGAGGATTTAGGTGCTGAGGAATGATGGCTGGGTTGAGCTGAGCATGGGGGAAGTTCATGTTATGCAGCCACACAGCAGTATCATAGGTATAAAACTTTACAGATTGAAGTTGAGAGAGAATGTCTGCTTTCATTTCCTTTACAATTCCATCCACTGTAGTTTGAGCCTGTTTAGAGAGAGTTTCAACTTGTTCTTTTACAGCTATTTGAGCTTGCTCATGTAGTTTGTCCACTTGTTCTTTTACAACTTTCTCCCCCTTGCTGATATCTATGTTTAGCTTTGCAATGGCTTCATCTTTGAAGGTGCCCACTTCATTACACACTTTCACAACATTCATTTCAGCTCTCTCATCTAGCTTGAGCTGGTTGTGAGCTACTGTCTCAGCCTGATTTCTTAGCTCACCAATGCTTGTAATGGTGTGGTCTATGGCTTTGCCTCCAATTTGGAACAACCTTTTTAACTCATCAGTATTTGCTTGAATCTCAGCAAAGCCTCTGCTCATCTCTGTTTCAAGAGCAGAGACCTTGGATGTTACTGATTGCAGAGAGGCATCAAAGTATTCTCTCTATTCTTTGAGCATAAGCTCAATCTTGCTTATTAAATCTGAAGAGGAGGGAGCTGAGGTTGGTTCAGGAGCTGAAGCAGCAGGGGCAATAGCAGAAGCAGAAGCAGAAGCAGTCCAAGGAGGGATTTCTGAGATCACCACTGAGCTGACTGCTCTCTTGAATGGAACTGTGGCAACATCTTCTTCTGAGGGTAGGAGAGAGGGCATGGAGAAATCCAAAGTCCTCAGAGGTGCCTCCACAGGATCTGGAGACATCTCATCATCAGACAGGAGAATATGAGCTGATTTACTAGGCTCACTCTCAGGAGATTGGACTGGAGATTTAGCAGGAGAAGGAGCTGGGGTTCTAGCAGGAGACTGAACTGGAGTATGGACCTCAGACTGAACTGGAGACTTAGTAGCTGAGTCATTCTGGAAGAGAGGGGCATCTGAGCTGAGCTCATCAATGAATTTGTTGATATCCTCAGCTGTAGATAGAAGGGCTGCTGAGTCTGGAAGCTCTGAGTTTGGGCTTGCTGATTGAATATCTGCTGGAGGAGGAGAGATTGGAGGAGTAGGAATTCTTACTTCTTCTAGTACTGGAATTACTGATTGTGAAGAAGCAGGCTCCCCCTCAACTATTGCACTAGTGGTAGCAGCAGTTTGATGTAGAGAAGGAGATGGAATCCTGTCTTCAGGGATACTGTTGTCTTGGTGTTGCTCTGAGGTGGCATCAGCCTTGGAGACTTGGGCAGGGTTCATGATCTTGAGGTCATACCTCTGAATGGATGATATTGAGATTTTCTTCAAGTGGTGAAGAGGAGTCCCTTTAGAGAAGTCAAACACAGTTGGATTAATCTCATGGAGGAGGAGGGAGATAATCCTGGCAAAGCTGGGATGTTTGACGCTTTCTTTGATCTTATCTAGTATCATCATTCCAAACTGAAACTTCTTCCTGCAGACAATAGCTTGCATAACATCAAAAAGATTTTGTGATACATCTCGAATGGAGTAAGTCTTGCACCAGAGGATTTTGGCAATGATGTCAACTAGAAACTTCCCTTCTGGATTGAACAGAGAGCGGTTCAGGGTTTCACCTCCACCTTCTGGATCTCGACCACAGAATAAGGAGGTGCGGTCGGCATCTGCCTTGTCTAGATCATCTTCTTCGTCGACCACGGGCATCCGAAGCAGAGTGGCGACAGAGGTTTTATCTAACCGAACATCAACTCCCCTTACCTTTGATTTCAGAACTGTACCATTGTGCCTAATCTTCAAGTTTTTGTAGAACTCTTCAACATCAGGAAGCAAAAGGCGGCAAGGTTCTTGAAGAACGAAGGTCAATCCGGCCGTGTCCAGGAGAATTAGAAGGTTCTTGAAATCATCGGAGATATCTTCAATGCCATCAGTCACTAATTCCGAGCCGATTCCAAACTTGGAGGAGGGAGGAGCCATCAGCGATTTTGCAATGAGGAAGACGGAAATCTGCGGCGACGGAAGACGAAGAACAGGGTTTCGGGAATACGAACAGCCGGCGGCTACTCGAGTGAATGAGAAGTGGAAAGGACTTTGTCGTTTTGAATATATATATATAAATAATTCTAATTAGGTTTAAAAACGAATTAAGTATAGAGACATACTTGAAGAGGCGGCAAATTAGTTGTGCGAATAGAGAGTTTGAAAAATTCCAGAGAAATCCGATTACACGAGAGGAGTGTACGGCATACACGAGTATTGGATTTAGTATACTCGATTAGGTCATTCTATACACGAGTAATCCTTAACATATACTCGAGTATGTACTGAGTATACACGAGTATTAAGCCTTCACGGAATTTTCCATACTCGAGTATAGGAAATTCATACTCGAGTATCAATCTGATTACTCGAGTATATGAAGTTCAATACACGAGTATTAAATTTTGAAGACTTTTCATACTCGAGTATAAGGAGTGCATACTCGAGTATTGATTTGATTACTCGAGTATATTTGACTTGTTACTCGAGTATTCACTATTTCACTCGTGTAAATGTAACTATTCTCGAGTCTCAAATTTCTTGAAGGAATTTCCACTAAAAAAAAATGTACCTTAGAGTATCCAACATTTCTGACCTCTTCTAAATTTCTGAGTCCATCATTGGTCTTCTTTGTTAAGCAGTCCAAGCTCAGTTTTGAAGAATGAAAACTTGGACTCATCCAGCGGCTTGGTGAAGATATCTGCAACTTGCCTGTCTGTGGAGACATACTGTAGATCTATATCTCCATTTTCCACATGCTCCCGGATGAAATGGTAGCGAAGCTCTATGTGCTTGGTCCTGCTGTGGGAGACTGGGTTGTTGGCTATTGCAATTGCGCTGGAAGAATCACAGAATAGTGGAATGTTCTGGAACTTCATGTTATAATCTTCAAACTGATTCTTGATCCACAAAAGCTGTGCACAACAGCTCCCTGCAGAGATGTACTCTGATTCAGCCGTTGAGATGGCTACACAGTTTTGCTTCTTACTGCTCCAGGAAATGAGTCTCCTTCCGAGGAATTGGCAAGTCTCGGAGGTGCTTTTCCTGTCGTCTTTGCTTCCTGCAAAATCTGCATCTGAAAATCCAATTAGTTCACTATCATTACTTCTTGGGTACCATAAGCCAAGATTTGGTGTTCCTTTGAGGTATCTCAAGATTCGCTTTGCAGCGATGTAGTGAGATTCCTTAGAGTTCACCTGAAATCTAGCACATACACATGTCGAGAACATTATATCTGGCCTACTTGCAGTAAGGTAGAGCAAGGACCCAATTATGCTTCTGTACTTGGTTTCATCAAAAGGTTTCCCTTTCTCGTCCTTGTCCAGAGACATAGCTGAGGCCATTGGAGTCCTCATAGAGGTTGCATTCTCCATTCCGAATTTCTTAAGCAGCTCTTTGGTGAACTTGGTCTGAGAGATGAAAATTCCATCCTCAGATTGTTTCACTTGTAGCCCTAAGAAATACTTCAGCTCTCCCATACTGCTCATTTCAAACTTCCCTTGCATAAGTTTAGAAAACTTCTTGCAGAGGTTATTATCTGTAGAGCCAAAAATGATGTCGTCGACATAGATTTGCACTAGCAAAATCTTGCCTTTTATTTCCCTAAGAAATAATGTCTTGTCTATCTTTCCTCTTGTGAACTTGTTCTCAAGAAGAAAGGTAGACAGCGTCTCATACCAAGCCCGAGGGGCTTGCTTGAGACCATATAGTGCTTTTTGTAATAAATACACATAGTTAGGAAGGGTTGGATCAACAAAACCTGGGGGTTGCTCTACGTACACTTCTTCCTTAATGTTACCATTTAGGAAGGCGGACTTCACGTCCATTTGATAGACGGTAAAGCCCTTAAGTGCAGCGTAGGCAAGAAATAACCTGATTGCCTCCAGTCTTGCTACTGGAGCATAAGTTTGGTCGAAGTCGATCCCTTCCTCTTGACGATATCCCTTGGCGACAAGTCTGGCTTTATTCTTTATAATTGTTCCGTCTTCATCCATCTTGTTCCGGTAGACCCACTTTGTCCCGATGACGTTCTTATGCTTGGGTCTAGGAACAAGTGTCCAGACTTTGCATCTTTTGAACTGATTTAATTCTTCTTCCATGGCTAGAATCCAGGATGCGTCGGAGTTGGCTTCCTCAAATTTCTTTGGTTCAACCTGTGAGAGAAAGCTTAAGTGTAAATTCTCGTTAGTTGTACCTCGACGAGTTCTGACACCATCCCGAGGATCTCCTATGATTTGGTCAGCAGGATGATCCTTCAAGTGTCTGAACTCTAAATTCCTTGCATCTGGGATCTCTTCAGCCACTGGAGTTATATCTTCAGCTGGGATGTCTTCTTCATCTTGATCATCTCCCTCTCCAAAGGTGGTTGTAGAGGGGATCTTGATGAACGTCTCATCTTTATCTTTAATAGGTTCATCCAAGCTGAGTTCTTTCAACTTTGTACCTGCATCTACAATAGGCACACTAGACGAGTTGCTTTGCAACAGACTCGTCTCATCAAATACAAGATGTATCGACTCTTCCACAACCAGAGTTTTTCTATTGAAAACTCTATAGGCCTTACTATGGCTACTATAACCTACAAAAGTACCTTCAAAGCTTTTCTCGCTAAACTTTGTAGTGTGATACTTGCCATTGTTAAGTACGAAGCACTTACAACCAAAGATTCTAAAGTATGAAATGGTTGGTTGCCTGCCTTTTAGAAGTTCGTAAGGAGTCTTATCATGGTCTTTGTTGATGAGTGCTCGATTTTGCACGTGACAAGCGGTGTTGACGGCTTCAGCCCAGAAATACTCCGGAAGTGAGGCATCACTCAACATAGTCCGACAAGCCTCTATGAGTGTTCTGTTCCTTCTCTCAGCCACTCCATTTTGCTGTGGTGTGCGGGGAGAGGAAAACTCATGAAAGATACCTTGACTTTCACAAAATTCTGTCATGGCTCCAGACTTGAATTCCGTTCCATTGTCACTTCTGATTTTGACTACGGAACAGTTGTATTCATTCTGGATCTGCCTCACAAAATTAGTGAAAATACGAAGGTATCTGACTTGTGTTTCAGAAAGAACACCCACGCAAAGCGCGAGTAATCATCCACAATAACCAACGTATATTCCTTACCTCCCAAACTTCTAACTTGTAGTGGACCAAACACGTCCATATGAAGAAGCTGTAAACTTCTATTGGAATCCTTGCCTAATATGCTTTTAAACGAACTTCTTGTTTGCTTGCCTTTGATACAAGCGTGACAAGGACTGTCCGTAACGCACTTGACCTTGGGTGCATCACGCACTAAGTTTTGAGAGAATAATTTATTAATAGTTTTGAAATTAATATGTGCTAGTCTCTTGTGCCATTGGTCAGCAAGAGATGCACTACTTTTTGCCAAAAGACACACTGGTGTCGAAGAGTCTATACAAATAAAATTCAAACAGAAAATATTTCTGCTTCGAGTGCCTGATAAAATAGTTTCCATATTATTAACCGATTTTATCAAACACTTGTCAGCATGAAATTCAACTACGTATCCTTTGTCGCATAGTTGGCTTATGCTGATGAGATTGTGCTCCAATCCTTCAACATAGGCTACATTCGAGAAGGATACGCTACCGTTAGAAATCATACCATAGCCTTTAGTGATTCCTCGATCTGAACCTCCAAAGATGACCTTTGGTCCGTTGCAGACTGGGATGAAGTTCTGAAGTAGGCTTCTTGTCCCGGTCATATGCCGAGAACATCCACTGTCCAAGTACCATATTGGCATTTTGGTGGCCTTTGAACATACCTGCAATTACAATCATTTAGCCTTAGGAACCCAAACGAGTTTGGGTCCTTGGTCTCGAGTTAGAATACTCCCCCTACGAGTATTAGCCTCATGAGTGGTCATTCTCACGTTGCTAACTTTAGGGGTAGCAGCATTATTAGGATTGAACCAACAATCACTGGCAAAATGACCAATTTTGCCACAACACCAACAGTTGAACCTGTTGTATCTTGCCTTGGGTAGTCCTGCCTGACTTTCTGGAATGAAGGTCTAGCAGGAGCCTTACTTTTGGAGGAAGAGGCTTCATGATGATTGCAGTTGCATGAAGTCTTCTCTTTCATAGGCTTTTCTACAACGGGTTTTACTTTTGGTGTCTTCTTGAAGTTATGACCATGAGCATAAGGTCCATAGCTTTGAAGCTGAATCTCCTCATAAGGTGCCTTGAAGACACTCTCGCCAAAGTTACGAGGACGAGTCCAACCTTGGTATCTTGACTTAGGCTTCTCAGGGATTGGCCTAGAAAAGTGTCCGTAGGTGGACTCATAATCGAGTTCGTTCGTGGGAAAGATAACTTTCTTGAACACAACAGGTTCCAAGGGAGCTTTCCCTTTTTCTTCAGCTAGAGTCTTTCGGGCAGCCTTATTCTTTCTCCTGGCCTTGTTTCTTCTAGAGGATTTACTAGAAGACCCAATGTGGCCTAAACCAGCACCCTTGGCCTTAGCAGAGAATTCAGCAACGATTGGAAGAACTGTCTTAGGCTTAGAGAAGCTCTCAACAAGCTTCTTTTCAGCCTCGAGCTGTTTTTCCAGTTCTTTGATGATTTCCTCTTTAAGGTCGAGGTGCTTGAGAGCTTTATTGTATTCCTCCAAAGCTTCATTTAGGTTCTCTTGAAGAGAGTTAGTCCTACTGACTTCTTCTCTCAAGTTGCTCTCACTAGCCTGTAGAGAATTGATCTCTTTGGCTTGACTTTTCACCATTCTACGACATTTCTCGTAAGCGGTGAGTAATTCCTTATACTGTCCCATGAGTTCAGATTCATCTTCAGAGGAATATCCCTCTTGCTCATTGTCATTTTCAGAATCAGAGAGAGGAGTGTGAGATTTTACCTCCCCAGTAAACTGGGGGACTTGTTCATCATCCGAATGAGCCATGAGCCCAAAGTAAGCTTCCTCTTCTTCACTCGACTCAGATGAGTCAGAGTCGCTGAGAGTTTTGCTCTTCTTGGCTACTAGGCTTCTCTCTGTCCTCTTCTTGGGGTGTGAGGATTTCTTTTCCTCTCTTCTTCCACCCTCTTTCTTTTTTGTGAGGGCAATCGGCGATGACGTGACCTGGCTTATTGCAACAGTAACAAATGATGTCAGTAGAAATCTGTTTGTTCGGTTTAGGATTATACCTGTCATGGCTACTTGAGCCTTTCTTCCGATGATCACTGTCATGTCGTGATTTTCTATATGAGGCATCCTTGCCTCTCCATTGCTTCTTCTTGTTCAAGAATTTCTTGAACTGCCTTGAGAGTAGGGAGAACTCTCCATCAGATAGTTCTGAGCCAGATGAGCTAGGCTCAGATGATTCTTCTTCATCAGCTTCAGGAACTGGGGCAGGAGAGCTAGCCTTTATCTTCCTTGAGCTATCTGCCTTTAGAGCGACAGATTTCTCCTTGGATGCAGACCTGCTCGTCTCTTCTTCAGCTTTTCTTGAGTTGATTTGCAGCTCGTAAGACATAAGCTTTCCGAACAGATTCTGCGGGTCTGTCTCAGCTAACCTTCCAAACTCCCGAATGGCACATACCTTATTATCCCATTCCTTGGTTAGGGATCTTAAGAATTTGTCATTGAGTTCCCCGTTGGTGAAGACACGGCCATACACTCTTAGGACATTTACTATCTTGAAGAAGTTCTCAAAAGTGTCAGCTATGGCTTCCTTATGACCCTGCCTGAAGGCTTCATATTTTTGGTTCAGTAGGGATCTACGATCATCCCTTACTTCTTCTGTACCTTCCATTAGAGTCACAAGGGATTGCCACATCTCCTTGGCAGACTGGCAATGAATTAGATTCTGCAGCATTGAGTCGTCGACTGCACTTGCTATAATATTTTTAGCCTTCTTGTCCAGAGAGACAAGTGCAATCTCATCCTTGTCTAGATCCATCAGCTTCTTGGGAACTTGCTTGGTGGGATCTATGGTGGATGCAGTCATAGGAATGTGGGGACCTTCTTCAACAATCATGAAGATCCGGGGATCTACTGCTTCCATGAAGAACTTTACTCTTTCCTTCCACATAGGAAAGTTGTTCTTGGTGCAGATAGGGAGTTTAGCAAAATCCTTGGTCTTACTCATGCTTGATACTTTTCAAGAAACAACTTAGAAGGATAAGATCAAGGTGTTAACCTTTTAACGATCAACCTCCCTCTGATACCAATTGAGAGGTCTAAGTTGTTAGCCTAAATCACCTAGAGGGGGGTGAATAGGTGAAATGCGTGTCAAATGAGGAATTAAAAACTAACACAGCAAATATCAAGCAATCACAGAAGACAAGAGATTTATAGTGGTTCCCCAATCTTGGGTACGTCCACTTTCCTCACCGATCTAGCAAATTACTAGACTCGGCTACTCCACTATCTCGGATTGAAAACAATCCTACACCTCGGAACCACGTTCCTACAAATCTCGATCCCAAAACGGATCTACAAAAACTCGGAAGACAAAACTTCCTACAAGTCTCGGAGAAGAATCTCCTACAATGAAATTTGGTTTGAAAATAAAAATCAAAACAACAATCTCAGATCTGGATCTGTCTTCTTCTTTAGGAACTTCAGCTTGATCAGAAAATGTAGAAGACGACTAGAGAAATATCCACGAATCTGAGATCTAGAACCACCTCGATCGAGAAAGTAGATCTGGAATCTTCAAGGCTTGGCAAGATCGAGTGATTCTCTTTCTTCTGGATCGCTGGAGAAAAGATCGATGAAAACGAAGGTCGCGATCCAAACTTTTCTTCTTCTTCCGTGAACGGCAATGGCGGCGGCGTGAAATTAGGGTTCACGGAATTCCTCTTTCTTAAAAAGAATATTTCTGTAATAACGCTTGAAAAGTCATTTCTGAAAAGACCTATTTATAGGTGGGTTCCAACGGTCATAACATTGATTAATGATGACACGTGGACCAATCAGAATTGACAGATTCAAAGTACTTATGATGAAAATGGACTTAGAATAATTCTGGAGAAGTTGACTGCGATACTCGAGTAAAGGAGGATATACACGAGTATGGAGAGATGGATTACTCGAGTAGCAAGAGGCAGTATACTCGAGTATAGAAAGAGAGAATTACAGGAGAGAAGAAAGAATTACTCGAGTATCAAAAATGGTATACTCGAGTATCAGAAGTGTATACTCGAGTAATAGAAAGGTATACTCGAGTATCAAGACGATATACTCGAGTATCAAGACGATATACTCGAGTATCGAGACGATATACTCGAGTATCAGAAAATATACCTGAGAAACGTTTATATCAGAGTCAATTACTCGAGTATGGAAGAATTTACTCGAGTATCAAAAATCAATTACTCGAGTATGAACATACTTACTCGAGTATCAGAAGATATACTCGAGTATCAGAATATATACTCGAGTATCAGAAAACACTTACTCGAGTATAAACATACTTACTCGAGTATCAGAAGATATACTCGAGTATCAGAATATATACTCGAGTATCAGAAAGCACTTACTCGAGTATCAGAATATATACTCGAGTATCAGAATATATACTCGAGTATCAGAAGGCACTTACTCGAGTATCAGAATATATACTCGAGTATCAGAATATATACTCGAGTATCAGAAAGCACTTACTCGAGTATAAACATACTTACTCGAGTATCAGAATATATACTCGAGTATCAGAAGGCACTTACTCGAGTATCAGAATATATACTCGAGTATCAGAAGGCACTTACTCGAGTATCAGAATATATACTCGAGTATCAGAATATATACTCGAGTATCAGAAAGCACTTACTCGAGTATAAACATACTTACTCGTGTATTACAAGGAAATACTCGAGTATAAAGGACTTAGGAAAATTCTAAGAGGAAATTTGCTCCAATGCTTCTGTCCATCAATCCAAGTGCATGAAGGAAGTGTATCCCAATAGAGAGGCTATACATGGGCCAACACTTTGGATCACACAATGAGGGATTACATTGTATGGTCCTGTGTTTGGTGACCCATTATAGACTGACATTGGTCTACACTTGGCAATTAGAACCTGCACACATACAACTTAAACACAGCATCAAATACACCTTAATTCATCTTAGTTCAAGGTCTGACCTCCTACAAATCTGAGGTATTGTGGAGACAAATCCCAACATCTGCCTAATCACATCTGACACAATAATAATAGTCGCCCAACAAATTATCAACCATGATATCACATTTTGAAAACAAAAAAAACATGGAAGGTTAATCCCTCGTGCATTTTCAATTCTATGCACTAAGACAAACACACCATGCTCCAACAATGATTTGAATTTCTTGGAGACTACCTCGCATCCCATGCTAAAATCAATACGCATCACATGATTGAAGAAATCATAAAACAAAGAAGTGAATGCAACTTTTAGGGCTTAACTTAAACAAGAGGGTAAATACCAATCTACATCCCTTTTGTAGACTGGAGTGCAGTAAACAGTTAAGAGAAGATAACAACTTTGATTAGAAATCTAATCCATCCATAAAAATATGTAACTTGCAGATACCAATTCATAACTACCGGAAAAAAATTATATTTTGGGCATCGATGTAATATCCCATTGCATTCAAACTTTTGAATATGAAGAGTTCAAGATTTCAAACATAATTTGATATGAAATCAAAAGGAAGCAGTATCCAAATGTGAAACATCAGCAGAAAAATAAACAAATAAACCCAACGAGAAACATTTTGACAACAAATCAATTTTAATCCATCTGGCATATATACAAAAATATATGGGATCACAAAAAATATTGTATGCACAGTTCCTAATGTTACTGTATAACTTTGACAAACTAGTTGGCTAAGAAATTTTCAATTTCTAATCTTCCAGCAAGATTCAAATGAATGTGATAATTTTGGCTCCAAATGCACAATTTAATATCAGACTCTACCAAATAAAAACAAAATTAAATATCTGTCTCTAAGCATTGCAAAATGAAGGCCCAGCAACTCTAACGAGCCCTCAAGAAAATCCGAAAGGGCAAGATATGCATCAACAGCCACAACACCCGTTGTGTCCGTTGCGCCTAAAAACCCTAAACCGAACACCCGTTGTGTCCGTTGCGCCTAAAAACTTGAATTGGAATATGCTTCTCGTGGAAACTGCGCGCGGTTGCTTCCAAGTTATATATCATTTCAGATCACGAAAAAGAAGAAGAGATCGATATACTTACCAATGGATAGGGGACTTTCCGGGAAGGGAGAGGCAAGGAGATTGCACGCCGAGGAAGGGAGAAGAAAAACCTGCCCATCGTGAGCGAGGAGAGTGTCGATCAACACAAATCGGCAGCGAGAGTGGCGAGGGGGGCTGTCGATCGGGACAAATCGGAGGCGAGAGTCGCAAGGGCTCTCGGTTGGCAGAAATGGGAGAGAATGGCGAGGGTGTTAGGTTAAAAACCTGGGAGAGAATGATTTTTTTTTTATTAAAAAGCCAGCCCTTCTGACCTTTACATTTAAAAATGTGTCTTAAAATGTTCTCAAATTTTTTTCCCGCACAAACTATGCCCTTGCCGCCAAATGAAAAAACTTTGGCAAAAAATACATCAACAGCCACATTTTTTTACAAAATGTTGCAAATATCAAATTAAATGGTCACACTTGCACAAGCATTGCAAAATAAAAGATGTTAATAGTTATAAATGTTGCAGTGAAGCGCGGTTAATTAGGAATCGATAGCGGGGAAATAGAATTAGGCCCCATTCCGAATTAAATACGAATGGTGTAAAATATTTAATTATAGTATGTTTATTTTATAGTGACTAAATATATATTTCGTCACTAAAAATATATATTTAGTGACCAATTGTTTATTTCGTCACTAAAGATGTATCTTTAGTGGCGAATTATATTTAGTCACTAAAGATGCATCTTTGTCACTAAAGATGCATCTTTAGTGACGAAATATATTTTGTCACAATGTTTTCGTCACTAAAAGCCTGTTTTCTTGTAGTGACATCAGCAGATATGTTATAACAGTGCATTGTACATAATCAGTTAATCATTAAACAAATAACATAAACTATGGTTTATCATATGAAGAACCAGATGAAGGTTTTGAGAATATTATCTTCCTGCTAGGGTCTGGCACATTCTTCTTGGATGTCATCAAGTCTTGCCGACAAAGAGATGTCTGAGTGCTGCTCCTGGGCACAATTGCTTCAGGATACAATGCCATATATTCAGCTGGGTTGAAGACTTTCTTGCTCACTTGAAGCTTATCCAGCTCTTTTTCTCTAAAAGAGGACATAGTTTAGAATGAAGATGGATCTTTTCGTTCTTCTATAGCTTTTCTGATCTGAGAAAGACCAATATGTTCCTAAAGCCTGGACATCCTAAAGTTTGGATCAAGTTCCTGTTCAACAGGTGACTGATCTTCTTGAGGAGGCAATAAAATGACTTCTTTGAACTGAGTGGATTGAGCTTGAAAGCATATCGAGCTGAGCTGATCATCACTCTGGGAGTAGAGAAATCTAGGAGGGGTAGCCTCACTATATTTTCTTTTAGGTTTGATGGATACATCAGATTTTCTGTCTTGATAAGCAGTTATCTTTTGAATCTTTGAAGCAACTTGTTGGTGAGATGGAGAAGAGGGATTCTGATAAATGACTTCTTTCACTTATTCTGAGGAGCTCTGACTTCTGTGTTGCTAACTACTTTCTTGAAACTGAGTCCTTGAGGTTCTGTCCTGCCTTTGATATGATCTTGAGTATGAAGAAGGCTGGGAAGATGCACCAGAAACTTGAGAGATAGCACTTGAAGCACCAGCAGTAGGGGGAGGAGGAGGAGGAAAGACTCTTCTAAATTTCTGAGGAGGTGGAGAATATCTCGTGCTCTTCTTTCTGGCTTTCTGCTCATTCTTGGATAACCACATCCAGCTCTCCATGCTAGGATATGGAGTAATCCCTTTCAAAATGTAGTAAAGGGTGTCATTTGTATTTCTTGGTTTAGGAGCAGCCTGGGGAGCAGCTTTTCTTTTCTTTGAAGCTTTCTTTTCCTTAGAATTACTTTCATCTGAATCATCATCATCATCATCAGATAAAACATGAGGATTGTCATATAAATCATCTATTTCCTTCATTTGCTTATCATCTGACTTCTTAGCAGCCTTTTCTTTGGCTTCTTACTGAATATTAATAACAATGAAATCATCTTGAGATGGATAAGGACTAATATGCTCACAAAGATATATTAAGATTGTTTCTAGGGCTAAGGCTAGATTTTCTGAGACCACTAGATTAAGTAATTCATCAGAAACTGATAGAGCATCAATCTCATTCTTCTCTTCTGACATATGCAAAAACTCTACATCCATAGGGGATGACATATCTGTATATTTTGTAACTGATTGAATATCTGAAAAAGTTGGAACTAATTTAATATGCAGAAGATGTTTCATAACTGAAGGACACATGGGTCTGGTATAACAGACCATGGCCTTGGAGGAATTTGTCTTAACTGAATTCCAAACAGCTCTAAACAAAGAGAAAGAATGTAAAAGAGATTGTAAATAGATGGAGGGATTAATAAAGAAATAACCACTAGATATCTTAGGAATTGACACATTGATGTCTTCATCTGACATAAGCAAGTCTGAATATAGAACTATGTCTGTACATAATTTTTGAAACAATTCTTCTTCCTGCACTACTTCTTCTTGAATTGCTGGAGGAAGCTGAACCTGAAGGTCTGCTGAATCTGATCCTGCAGCATCTTCATAAGACATCTCCCCCTGTCTGGTTTCAGTGACAACTAGAGCCAGACCCCTAAATGAAGAAGGAGCAGAGGAAGTAGAGAGAGAAGCAGATAGGGAGGCAGAAAGAGATGAGATAGATTGACCAAGGGGTGAGAGAGATTCTGCTATCAAGGATTTGAGGGTAGGAGTGAGGAGGTCCAGAAGATGAGAGAGAAAGGTTGGATCAACTTGAGGAAACTCAGTTGAATTCTTAGTTGAAACAGAAATATGAGAGGGAGGAGGAGTGAAATTTGTCATGATGACATCCTGAAGAGGGGAGTTTCTGGAGGAATGTATGGGGGAATTGTGAGGAGATACTTCAGTGTTGATGGGTGAGTCAGCTTGACGAGAAGGGGATGAGTGAGGTGAGAGCAGGTTAAAATTTGGAATGTATAAGGAGTGAAGGGAGTGTGCTTCAGTAGGAGAAATGGGAAGGGGTGACCTAGTAGGGGAAGAGATAATAACTGGAGATGAAGGAGTAGTTGGAATAACTGAGGTAGGTTGAGAGGAGACATTTGGAGGATTGGGGAAGCAGGAGGAGGAGGAGGAAGAGAGGTAACTTCTTCACTAGGTTGAGGAGTTACTATGACAGTCCTTGTGTCCTCAGATGTATGAGAGGAGGTTCCAGCCCTAGAGGGTTTCTGAATCGACCTCTCCCACTTCCCGAATAAAGAGCAATCCATCCTCTTACTGGCATTAATAGCTATTGTTGAAGACACCAATAGCTCCGGGGCTTTCTTTTGAAGAAAGATTCCTATAATCCTCCAGAATTAGACTTCCTTTTTATTGTTCTTCCTCTTGATTAAATCGAAGAACAAACTGGCCCAATCAATGGACTTCCTGTTAATTAGAGCAGACATGACAGCGAACTGTTGCCTGTTGATGTTATCACGGGCCGAATGTTTGCCCAGCAAAACCTTTCCCACTAACTCCGCAAGAAACTTAAAACCTACAGATACGTTTTTCTTTAATAACTTAGATGGAATGCCTTCGGCTTGACCCATCTCCAAGAGCATCCTACTATATTTTGAACTGTCCTGATCCAGATCATCCGTTCCATTCTTTAGTTCAAAACTCTCTGTAAGAATTGCAGGGTTTAGAGTCACTTGCTGTCCTGAGATTAAACCAATCATCGAAGAGTCATTGACAGAGGAGGTGTAAACCCATTCCTTTATCTCAGCAACAGATAGCTTTATCCTTGTAGTCATATGTTTCTTCAAACCCTGATCATTGCAAAGCTGTAGCATTTCCTGAAACACAAGATCACAATGACCTAAAGAGTCGAAGTCGACATCAAATCCTGTGTCGAACTTCATCGCTGCGAGAACTGCTGCAGAGATCGCCATGGGAAACCTGTAAACTCGAGAGAGCAAAGATCAAGAGTAGAGGGGAAATATGAAAGCGCGGGACAGAGATCGAGAAGAAACCTATACATCGGTTTTTGCAATATGAAGAGACGATCTCTGGCCGACGATCAAAGCAAAAACGTCGGTCTTAGGTCAAAGATTTAATTTAAAAGCAAATGATATCTTTGGTATCTGATCTCAGTAAAAAAAATCAATAGTCGATCTTAGGTCGACGATTGATTTTACTGAAGCAAAGTCATCGATCTCCATTCGATGATTTTTGTCTTCACACAGAGCTGACGATAATCTCAGGTCGACGATTGAGCTCAAGATGAGTTTGACGATCGTCGATCTTTGTTCGACGATCTTTGACCACATCTTCACAAAGATAAAAGTAAAGTTTAATCCATGCCATTTATTGTTCCAAGCTGATTCAAAAAGAATAGGTATTTTTGCACATCCAAAGGCTTGGTAAAAATATCTCCTCTTTGAAAATTAGTGGAGATAAACTTGAGGTTAATTTTGTTTTTGTCAACACAATCTCTAAGAAAATGATGCCTTATTTCTATATGTTTGGTCATAGAATGCATGAATTGATTTTATGCAATAGATATGGCACTGGTACTATCACAAAAGATGGTTGAATCTTTGAGAGAGTACCTATAATCCAGTAGCTGATTTTGAATTCACAAGATTTGTGAACAACAACTACCAGCAGCTATATATTCAGCCTCTGCAATTGATGTAGACATAGAAGATTGTTTCTTACAAAACCAGGATACTAATTTATCACCCAGGAACTTACAAGTTCCTAAAGTTCTTTTTCTGTCAACTCTGCATCCAGCATAGTCAGTATCAGAATATCCAGTTAATTCAAATTCTGACAATGTGGGATACCAAAGTCCTAGATTAGGAGAACCCTTTAAGTATCTTAATATTCTTTTGAGGAGAATTAAATGAGATTCTTTAGGATTGACTTGAAATCTAGCACAAAGACATGTTGCAAAGATTATATCAGGTCTACTAGCAGTAAGATAAAATAGAGTCCCAACAATGACCCTAAAATTTTTCTGATCAACAAGTTTACCCTTTTCATCAGAAAAATTTAGATAGGTTTTACTCTAGAGGGGGGTGAATAGAGTATTTAAAAAAATGTTTATATTTATTGCGGAATTAAAATACTAATAAAAGTAACTAGAGAAAAGAAATAAGCTAGACTACCACAACAACACAACACATAAAGTAATCACAGAGCAACATAGACGACACAAGAAAATTTATAGTGGTTCCCCAAATTTGGGTACATCCACTCTTCTACCACCCAGGTAAGAATCCACTTAGGTTTTTGATCAAGTGCCCTATCACCACAAGATCTGCTGTAGGTAGATCAAGAGACCCTTTGAGCTTTTGATTAGGAGCTCAAAATCTAATAGGTTTTTGATCAGGTGCCCTATCACCAAAGAGTTCACTTTTGAAGGGAGAGATAACCCTGTACAGATGGAGGTAGAAGAAAAGGTTTATGAGAATCTCCTCTTTCTCAGACAAGTGAGAAGATTTTTAGGATTGAGAAGAATGCCCAAGCTCCCCCTGAGATATTGTATGGATCTAGGAAGATGAAGCTTGGCCTTAGGTGTAGGTCTTCAAGGAGAAAAAGTTATAAAGCCTTTTTGAATCTGATAACAGTTGTTGATTTTGTGACTCTCTGTGAATCTTTGAAGTCTGAAGAGAGAAGAAGACTGGAGAGAAATGTTGTTCAGAAAAAGTTCTACTTCTTCTTCTTTTTAGCAAAGCATGCAATATCCATTGAGAGCAAAGGAAGATTCTTTTCTTTTTTTATTACTAACTTATTCCTGTCCATCTTCTTCTTTTTGTTATATTGAGATATATGTTCTGTCAGTATGAAGAAAAATGACTAGAATTTGAATTCCCAAGGTAAGGCATAAATTACTTTAAGAATTGAGGAGCCCAAACGGCTAGAATGGTTGGCAGTCATAAGTACAATCCATAACTATCTTTATACAATATTCTGTGAATAACATAATAAATGCTTCAAGAAATACGGCTATCAGCCTTGGGAGTATAAACATTTATTATCAGAATATATCTTGCCTTAAAATAAATTTATCATAACCAAAATAAGACTTCTAACTGATCTTAGAACACTGATAGAAGAAGGCAACATAAAATCGCAGGGCTCGGTTCATAGATCGTCGACCAGAGATAAGAGATCGTCGATCAGAGAATGGCTATCGTCGAGCTTTGATTACTGCAGAGAAACAATAGATCGTCGACCTGAGCTCGTAGATCATCGAGCTCAGTTCAGAGTAGAAACTCTGAGATCGTAGATGGGAGATCGATGATCGTCGAGTTGAGTTCGACTATAGTCGAACTGATATAGATAGTTCCCAATATTTTCTGAATCTGAGTCTGAGTCCACTGCAATGCTGGTCTGCCCAAACCTGATCTAAAAGGGGATCTAACTAAGAATTAAGACAGAGACCCTGGCTATACGAGAGGGTCTAAACATCCTAAGAGTGAACCTAGCACAAATCAAAACAAGGGTTCCAACACACTCTTCTACCACCCTTGTAGTAATCCACTAGCAAGTTTTGATCAAGTGACTGCCACCACAATATCTATTTGTAGGGAGATATCACAACCCTTTAGGCTTTTGACAAGGTGCCCAAAAATCAACCAAGTCTTTTGATCAGGTGACTTGACAAACAAGTGGTTAACTTTTGAAGGGAGTTAAGAACCCTTTTACATGAGGTGAGAGGAGGTGTTGGTGTCTTCTCAATCTCCAATCAATAGAGAAGACTAGTAGATCTTTGATGTTGACAAAGCTCCCCCTGAGATGTTGAATGGTTTAGGAAGAGTGGAGCTTTGCTTCAGGGTGTAGGTCTTTAGCCTTGTTCTGTCAATGTCCAGGAATCCAGTAGACTGATGTTGGATAGATGTCTCTGAAGATTCAAGGCTTTGAAGATGAAAAAGACTCTTGATTTCTGATGAATGTTCTTCAAATTTCAGGATTGACAAGGAAAAGAACAGAAATGTTTTCAGCACACAAAAGAAAGTTCTGAATGATCAAGATCTATTTTAGTGCTCTGGATTTTCTTCTCTGTGATGCTCTGTGGGTATATTGTTCTCTGTATCTCTGTATCTTCTTGTCGACAGAAAAGAGAGAATCTCTTTAACATTCTGCAGTCAATTTCTCCTTTGAATTTTGAATTCTGGCATTAATTACTGACTAATCCGGAGAATACAAACTGCTTGAATGTCCGTCATAAATGAGTTTCCCAACTGTCCCTAATAAAATAAGCAAGTAATTATTCTGATGAATATTATAATTAATGATGCCAATAACGACTATATTCAAAGGAATATGAGCATTAATTACTAAGGAATATTACTGCTAATTAATATAGAAGGTAGGTGACAGAAGGAAGAAAACTTCTCATTCTAGAGCTGGACAAAAATCGTCGACCTAAGAACGAAATTCGTCGACCTGAGATCCAAGATCGTTGACCTGAGAATTCCAATTCGTCGACCTGAGCTCTGCAAACTGCGTACTGAGAATGACCTGCCAAATCTGTACTCTGAGTTCGTCTAGCTTAGAATCTATCTGAAGAAAACTGATCGTCGACCTGAGCTCGAATATCGTCGAGCTCAGCTCAGAGAAATAACTCTGAGTTTATCGATCTTAGATCGACGATCGTCGAACTGAGTTCGAAGAACTTCGAACTGAACAATCTGTTCTCTGAAATCTTCTAAGTCCAAGTATTCTAAGGTCCTCTACTGGCTGGTTCAAGAATGTTGACCTTAATAACTTAGCCTAAACTCTAGGACTACTAGACTTGACCCTGGCTTTACAAGGTGGGTCAGACTCAGCCTAAATTAGTGAACCTAACCAAAATCCAACTAGGGATCCAACACTACCCCTTTCCTCAAAGTGACGCGCTAGTTGATTCAGCCGTCGGGTTTCCTTTAATGGTTTCCTTGATGCCTTTTCAGGTTATTACTAGATCCAGATGCATCCCCCTGACTACCGCAATGTCTCCTTCATCATCAGCAATGGCTACTACAGCTACAAGATGATGCCTTCGGGCTCAAGAACGCGGGCGCCACATACCAGAGAATTATGGACCGAGTCTTCAAAGTGCATAAGGGGAGGAAACTTAAAGTGTATGTGGATGATCTCCTTGTCAAGAGCAAGAGCGTCGCAGAGCAAATAAAGGATCTGGTGGAGACTTTCGCCACCCTTAGGAAGTACAAGATACGACTCAAATCGGCCAAGTGCATCTTTGGGGTGGGAAGAGGGAAGTTCCTAGGTCACCTCCTCACTCCAGGGAGGTGGAAACTAACCCTGACAAAGTCAAAGCCATTCTGTAGATGGCATCCCGGAAGGATCCCAAGGAAGTGCAAAGGTTAATTGGAAGGCTGGCGGGTCTTAGCCGTTTTCTCTCCAAGGCAGGAGAAAAGTGTTCTCCGTTCTTCAAGACTCTCCGAGGCAAGCAGAAGTTTGAGTGGACCGCGGAGTGTGAGGAGGCATTTGTAAAGCTCAAGCAGCTGCTGTTGGGTATTGCATCCACAATAACCCAGATTTGCTTGAAGTCACCCTTGAACTAAGATGAATTTAGTTATATTTGATATCCTTGTTCTAGTTGTGTGTTTGCCGATTCTATGTGCTAAGTGTAGACAAATGTCAGTCTATAGTGGATCAGAACACAGGACCATACAGTGTAATCCATCACTGTATGATCCAAGGTGTTGACTCATGTGTAGCCTCTCAATTGGGATACACTTTATGTTAAACCACTTGGAGCATTTGATGAAGACAAGACTAGGAGAAATTTTGTCTAAGTTCAGAAAATTCTCCAAGTCCTCTTCTCGAGAAGTGCCTCTTTGTTCTCGAGAAGTAGAGTTAGATGTTCTCGAGAAGCATTCTATAGTTCTCGAGAAGCAGAAGTGTAGTTCTCGAGAAGTCCTTATAGTTCTCGAGAAGCTTAGCTTCAAAGTTCTCGAGAAGTCTCAGCTTTTAGTTCTCGAGAAGTCCAGACAGCTTCAAGAATTTTTCTAAGTCCAAACTCTCGAGAAGTCTAGTGCAGTTCTCGAGAAGTTCTTTTATTTCTCGAGAAGTCCAGAGTAGTTCTCGAGAAGTCCTTATAGTTCTCGATAAGCTTAGCTTTATAGTTCTCGAGAAGTAAGCTTATGGTTCTCGAGAAGTCCAGATTGGTCTCGAGAAGTATTAGCCCTGAAGTCTCGAAAACAAACTTTAGTTCCGGACAGTATAGTTCTCGAGAAATCAAACTAGTTCTCGAGAACTAATGTTACTTCTCGAGAACTGCAGGTCAAATTTTTCAGAAAATTGTTTAAGTCCAGATCGGCCGGATTTTCAAATAACTTGACTTAATTGGTCCACGTGTCGTCATTAATGTCTTTTCTAACTGTTAGGGGTAATCCTATATAAGGTCTTTTAAATAAGACCAAACCCTAACAATTACAAGAAGCGGTAGTCCGTACCTTTGAAATCTTCTTGATCGGCCGTCTCTCTCAAAAAGAAAAGGTACAAATTCTGAAGCAGCAGCCGCCGCTGCTCACGAGTTGATCGATTTTTCTGTTTTCGATCAAGAAAGATTTATTGTTAAAGGGATCCTCATCCTCTCCTTGATCGAGTAGGTCAAAGCTTTCTCAGGTCAGATCTACACATCTTCTTCAACTTTTTCTGAAAGAGCGGCATAGTTCAAGAAGAAGACCTAGAGACTTATTTTTCCAGATCTGAGAAATTACTGTGTTTGTATTTCCAAATCTATTTATTATTGTTGTAGGAGATTTTCTCCGAGTGTAGGAGCGTTGATCTCCGAGTTGTAGGAAGTTTTTATCTTCCGAGTGTAGATCCATTTGGATCGAGTTTGTAGGAACTTGGTTCTGAGGCGTAGGATTGTTTTCAATCCGAGATAGTGGAGTAGCCGAGTCTAGTGATTTGCTTGGTTGGTGAGCTAAAGTGGACGTACCCAAGATTGGGGAACCACTATAAATCTTCTTGTCTTCTGTGATTGCTTGAATTTTTGTGCAAGATCATTAAAATTTTTATTCCGCAAATAGACGCACGATTCACTATTCACCCCCTCAAGGTGATTTTGGTTGACAACTTTACACTTTCATTTGGTATCAGAGGGAGGTTGGTCGTTAAAAGGTTAACACCTTGATCAATTTCCTCTCGAAAGTTGTCACTTGGATATTCAAGCAATGGACAAGGCCAAAGATTTTGCCAAGCTTCCCCTGTGCACAAAGAATAACTTTCCCATGTGGAAAGAGATAATCAAATTTTTCATGGAAGCTGTGGACCCCCGGATCTTCATGATTATTGAAGAAGGTCCTTACGTCCCATGACTACCTCCACTATAGATCCAACCAAGAAGGTTCCTAATAAATTGATGGATCTAGATAAGGACGAGATTACACTTGTTTCTTTGGACAAGAAAGCCAAAAATATTATAGCAAGTGCAGTCGATGACTCGATGCTGCAGAATCTGATTCACTGTCAATCGACTAAGGAGATGTGGCAGTCTATAGTAACTCTGATGGAAGGTACTGAAGAAGTGAGGGATGATAGAAGATCCCTACTAAACCAGAAATATGAAGCCTTCAGGCAAGGGTCAAAGGAGACCATTGCTGATACTTTTGAGAATTTCTTCAAGATAGTAAATGGCCTAAGAGTGTATGGCAGAGTCTTTACTAATGGGGAGCTGAATGATAAGTTTTTGAGGTCTCTCACAAAGGAATGGAACAATAATGTCTGTGCCATCCGAGAGTTTGGCAGACTAGCTGAGACAGACCCATAGAATCTATTTGGCAAGCTGATGTCCTATGAACTGCAGATCAATTCAAGAAAAGCTGAAGAAGAGAAAAGTCGGTTCTCATCAAAAGAGAAGTCTGTTGCATTAAAGGATGACAGTTCAAGGAAGGGCAAAGCTGCGTCACCATCTCCTGCTCAAGAAGTGAGTGAAGAAGAAAACTCTGAGCCAAGAACCTCAGGCTCAGAACAATCTGAAGGAGAGTTCTCGTTGCTCTCACGGCAGTTCAAGAAATTCTTGAACAAGAAGAAGCAGTGGAGAAGCAAGGATGCCTCATATAGAAGATCACGACATGACGGTGATCAGCGAAAGAAAGGCTCAAGTAGCCATGACAGGTATACCTCTAAACAGAACAAACAGATTTCTACTAACATTGTCTGCTACTGCTGTAATAAACCAGGTCATGTCATAGCTGACTGCCCCCACAAGAAGAAGGAGGGTGGCAGAAGAGAAGAAAAGAAGTCCTCATACCACAAGAAGAGGACAGAGAAGAGCCTGTTGGCTAAGAGGGGCAAGACTCTCAGTGAATCTGACTCATCTGAGTCAAGTGAAGAATGGGAAGCCTACTTTGGGCTCATGGCTCAATCAGATGACGAACAAGAGCCCCAGTTCACTGGGGAAGTAAAATCTCACACTCCTCTCTATGAATCTGAAAGTTCTGAGCATGATCATGATGACAGCTCTTCTGACGATGAGTCAGAACTTATGGCCCAGTACAAGGAGTTGATCATGACTTACGACAAATGTCGCCGAGTCGTGAAAACTTAGGTAAAAGAGATTAAGTCTCAAAAGTCTATTTAGTGCAGCTTGAGAGAAGAAGTCGCTAAGACTGACTCACTTCAAGAGAACTTCAATCTTGA
The DNA here is from genome assembly GCA_039513925.1 of Platanthera zijinensis. NCBI lineage: Eukaryota > Viridiplantae > Streptophyta > Magnoliopsida > Asparagales > Orchidaceae > Platanthera > Platanthera zijinensis. The sequence continues at coordinate 67,873,819 of CM077092.1, read as the reverse complement.
CATTGAGGAATACAATCATGCTTTATAGCACCTCGACCTTAAAGAGAAAATCATCAAAGAGTTGGAAGAACAACTCGAAGCTGAAAAGAAACTTGTTGAAAGTTTCTCCAAGCCCAAGAATGTTCTTCCACTCATTGCTGAATTCTCAACTAAGGCCAAGGGAGCTAGACTAGGCCATGAAGGTGCTCCTAGTAGATATTTTAGGAGAAATAAGGCTCAAAGGAAAAATAAGGCCGCCAAGAATGCCTTGGCCAAATCAAAGGGAAAAGCTCCTCAAAAATCAAATCACCTTCAAGAAAGTCATATTCCCAACCAATGAGTTTGATCTTGACTCGTCCTACGGTCACTTGACTAGGCCAACTTATGTATAGCCAAAGTCTCGCTACCAAGGATGGACTCGCCCTAGAAACTTTGGTGAGAGTGTTTTAAGGCACCTTATGAAGAAGTCATTCTTCAGAGCTATGGTCCTTATGATCATGGTCATAACTTCAAGAAAGCACCAAAGGTAAAAACCATTATAGAAAAGCCTGTGATGGAGAAGAAATCAAGTGATTGCCATCATCATGAAATTTCTTCAACCAAGAATGCTACTACTGCTGGACCAGAATCCCAGAAGGTCAAGCAAGAGTTCCCAAGGCAAAGATACAATAGGTTCGACTGCTGGTGTTGTGGAAAAATTGATCATTTTGCCATCGATTGTTGGTTTAATCCTTAAAATTTTGCAGTCCTCAAGTTGGCAACATGAGAATGACCACTCATTATATTAATCCTCATAGGGGGAGTGTTCTAACATGAGACCAAGGACCCAAACATGTTTGGGTTCCTAAGGCATAGTGATTATGAATGCAGGTATGTCCAAAGGCCACCAAATGCCAATCTGGTACTTGGACAGTTGATGCTCTCAGCACATGACCGGGACAAGAAGCCTACTCCAGAATTTCACTTCAGTCTGCAATGGACTAAATGTCATCTTTAGAGGTTCAGATCGAGGGATAACTAAAGGCTACGGTATGATCACTAACGGTAGTGTATCCTTTTCGGATGTAGCCTATGTAGAGGGATTGGAACCCAATCTCATAAGCATAAGTCAACTATGCGACAAGGGATACATAGTTGAGTTACACGCTGACATGTGCTTGATAAAGTCTGTCGATAATATGGAAACAATTCTATCAGGCACTCGAATCAGGAACATATTTTGCTTAAATTTCATTTGTATAGACTCGTCTACACCAGTGTGTCTTTTAGCAAAAGATAGTGCATCTCTTGGTGACCATTAGCACAAGAGGCTAGAACATATTAATTTTAAAACTATTAATAAAGTATTCTCCCAGAACTTAGTACGTGATGCCCCAAATGTCAAGCACATCAAAGAGAGACCTTGTCATGCATGCGTAAAAGGCAAGAAAACAAGGGCTACCTTTAAAAGCATCATAGGCAAAAACTCTAATAGGTGTTTACACCTACTTCATATGGACTTGTTCGGTCCACTGCAAATTAGAATCATAGGAGGTAAGGATTATACGTTGGTAATTGTTGATGACTACTCGCGCTTTGCGTGGGTGTTCTTTCTGAAACACATGTCAGATACCTTCGATATTTTTACAAATTTTGTCAGGCTGATCCAGAACGAATACAACTTTTCTATAGTCAAAATCAGAAGTGACAATGGAACTGAGTTCAAGTTTGGGGCCATGACAGAATTTTTGAAAACCTAGGTATCTTTCATGAATTTTCCTCTCCTCGTACTCCACAGCAAAATGGAGTAGCTGAGAGAGGGAATAGAACACTCATAGAGGCCTGCAAGACCATGTTGAGTGATCCTTCACTACCAGAATACTTCTGGGCTGAAGCCATCAACACTACATGTCACGTGCAAAATCGAGCCTTCATAAACCAGAATTATGATAAGACACCTTATGAACTTCTAAATGGCAGGAAACCAACTGTATCATATTTTAGAATTTTTGGCTGTAAATGCTTCATACTTAACAATGGTAAGTATCATACTACCAAGTTTAGTGAGATAAGTTTTGAAGGTATTTTTGTAGGATATAGTAGCCATAGTAAGGCATACAGGATTTTCAAAAGTAAAACTCTGGTTGTAGAGTTTTCATACATGTTGTATTTGATGAGACGAGCTTGCCTCAAAGCAAATCGTCTAGTGTTCTTGTTAAAGATGCATGTACAAGGATTAAAAAGATCAACTTGGATGAATCGACTGAAGGTGAAAGAGAAAAGTTCTTCAAGATCACTACTCCAACCCCCATTGGAGAGGCAGATGATCAAGATGAGGAAAACATCCAAGTTGATGAAGTCACTCCAGTGGCTGAAGAAGTTACAGATGCCAGAAACCTAGAGCTCAGCCATCTGAAGGATCATCCATTGGACCAGATCATAGGAGATCCCCGGGATGGTGTCAAAACTCATTGAGGTACAAATAACGAGAATTTATATTTAAGTTTTTTCTCGCAGTTTGAACCAAGGAAGTTTGAGGAAGCCAACTCAGACGCATCATGGATCTTGGCCATGGAAGAAGAACTGAACCAGTTCAAGCGATGCAAAGTTTGGAAACTAGTTCCTAGACCCAAAGGTAAGAATATCATCGGAACGAAATGGGTCTACCGGAACAAGTTGGACGAGGATGGAACAATCATAAAGAACAAGTCCAGAATCGTCGCCAAAGGATATCGTCAAGAAGAAGGGATCGACTTCGACCAAATATACGCTCCAGTGGCATTGCTGGAGGCCATCAGACTATTCCTAGCTTATGCTACACTGAAGGGCTTCACTGTCTACCAAATGGACGTGAAGTCCGCCTTCTTAAATGGTGACATAAAGGAAGAAGTGTACGTGGAACATCCCCATGGTTTTGTTGATCCTAACTTTCCTGAGTATGTTTATTTGTTATCAAAAGCGCTGTACGGTTTGAAATAAGCTCCTCGAGCTTGGTACGAAACGCTATCTACCTTTATCCTCGAGAACAAGTTCACAAGGGGAAAGATAAATAAGACATTATTTCTTAGGGAAATTAAAGGCAAGATTTTGCTAGTGCAAATCTATGTCGACGACATTTTTTTTGGCTCTACAGACGACAACCTCTGTAAAAAGTTTTCAAAACTTATGCAAGGGAAGTTTGAAATGAGTAGTATGGGAGAGCCTAAGAATTTCTTAGGACTTCAGGTGAAACAATTTGAAGATGGAATTTTCATCTCACAGACGAAGTTCACCAAGGAGTTGATTAAGAAATTCAGAATGGAGAGTGCAACCTCTATGAGGACTCCAATGGCCTCAACTATGTCTCTGGACAAGGATGAGAAAGGGAAACCTTTTGATGAAACCAAGTACAGAAGCATAGTTGGATCCTTGCTCTACCTTACTGCCAGTAGACCAGACATAATGTTCTCTACATGTTTCTGTGCTAGATTCCAAGTGAACTGTAAGGAATCTCACTATGCTGCTGCAAAGCGGATTTTGAGATACCTTAAAGGTATACCAAATCTTGGCTTATGGTACCCAAGAAGTAATGACATCAAACTTATTGGCTTTTCAGATACATACTTTGCAGGTAGCAAAGATGACAGGAAAATCACTTTCGGGATGTGTCAGTTCCTTTGAAGAAGGCTTATCTCATGGAGCAGGAAAAAGCAAAATTTTGTCGTAATCTCAACGGCCGAGTCAGAATACATTTCTGCCAGCAGTTATTGTGCACAATTGCTTTGGCTAAAGAACCAGCTAGAAGACTACAATATGAAGGTCAAAGACATTCCACTGTTCTACGACTCCTACAACGCAATCAAAATCACAAACAACCCAGTATCGCATAGCCAGAGAAAGCACCTCGAGCTCAGATATCATTTCATCTGGGAGCACGTGGAGCAAAGGGATGTGGATCTGCAGTACATGCCAACAGATCGGCAAGTTGCAGATATTTTCATGAAGCCGCTGGACGAGACCAAGTTCAATTTCTTCAAAACTGAACTTGGGATGCTGAACAAAGAAGGATAAGTCATAGGAAATATGTTCAAAGCTCAAGAATCGAGGATACTTCAAAAAGGTCAGAAATTTCTCAAGAGGAAGGTAGTTCTCGAAAACTCAGTCTCCTTCTCGAAAAGTAAAGTACTAATTCTCGACAGACTACTTCTCGAGAACTTTGATCTGTCTCTCGAGAAGTTTCTTAAGTTCTCGAGAACTAATATCATACTTCTCGAGAAGTCCTCTGACAGTTCTCGAGAACTAACCCCACCTCTCGAGAAATGCTCGTTCTTTTTCGATTTCTGATTAATTTCCTCTATTTCAAAAACCCGCTTGATTTCAGCCCTAATCCTAGATTAATTAGACACTTAATTGACACTACTAGGGTTATGTATATATATATATATATAATATTTTAGAAATCCTAAATCAACTGCCATTTCATCATCAGTCTTCTCGAAAACTCTTCATCTTCCGCCGACAGAAAGCTTCGTCGCAGCCGTCGTCTTGTGCTCCGTCTGTCACCGCCATCAGCGTCCATGACGCAGAGTTCGAAAATAGGAGTCGGCAGTCAACTCGTCGTCGCAGGGATTACAGACATTTCTGATGACTTCAAGAACTTGCTCCTTCTCCTAGAAATAGCCGGTCTGATGTTCGTTCTTTCAGAACCCTGCAAGATTTTATCTCCAGATGTAGAGGAATTCTTCAGGAATGCCAAGGTAAGGAGAAATGGTATAATTTTGAAATCTAAAGTCAGGGGGATCAAAATCAAGTTGAACAAAACCATAGTTTCAAAGCTCCTAAAGCTGACTATTGTGGATAAAGAGGATGACCTAATGTCACAACCCGCATTTTCTCCGAAGAAAATGAATTATCAGAGTAGGAAAAAACGCATGTCATGATGCCACGTCGAGCAGGGGATAACTGCCGATGCTCAGGCAGACCACTAACAACTATACTTTATGAAGATTCATAAGTTAAATGATTAAAAAATCAGTTATATTTTTAAAGGACGTATCCCTCGGCGCGGTGGATCAACTAGTCCACAGTTTAAAAACTGTACTTATACGCTGCGGAAAATACTTTATTCAGGTTAGACATCCTAAAAAAGTGCATAAGTGTCCCTAGAGGACAACTTATACTATACAAGACCCTACATTTAATTTATTCTATATATAAGAAAACAATCTTTTTACGTTGTTTGAAAAATAGTGACGAGTTTTATAAAACATGCTGATCATGAGTAATACTTATAATAATGTTTTTAGGTTTAAAAGTAATTAGCAACCTAGCATAAATCATCCCCAGAGCAAGTAGACTAACTCCAGAAAGGTAGCAACAAAAAGTAACATATCTAGTATCAAGGTAAAAACTACCAGTGGGCGCCAACTAACTAACACGAACCCGCTGGCAAGTATGTATGTTTGTAAGAAAAACAACACCAAAACTACCTCGCAAAAATAAGGAACTGATCTCTATAGCACCAGAGACCACCAGCAACTGCACAGCACCACTAGCCGTCAGAGCGGCTACTATCCAGAACCTGAGGCATTTAAAGAAGAAAGAATACCTCAGCAAGCAAACTAGAAAACTGCTCGAAAGTGTCAATCAGAAGATAAGTAAAAGAGGAAAACAAAGCAGTAACAGTCACAACTGCCCAAGGCAAGGCAAAAAGGAAGTGCACTAAGTGCGAGGACACAACAGTAACTCTGCCCAATGCTGCAGAGTCAATAAGGCTACCATGAGCCCAAATGCTGCAATCTACCAAGGAAGAAACGTCTAACACCCTAAGCTATGAGAGATGGTAGTAGCAAAAACATCGCGGATCCGGGTTGGAGGACAACTCAGTCCCCCAACCACCATTTCGAAGAAACCAAGCTCAGGGGTCTACATGTGAAAGCACTAGGGACCTCCCACCCCCTTGCCCAGCCCATACCTGGAACAAGATAAACGAAAAAGGGTGGCCTTGGCTAAATTACACAACACCTCCCCAATTAAGAGCTTCAAATCACCACTACTAACCACAACCCACGATTCGTCCTTTATGGAAAAACAAGAAAATAGCCGATAAGGAACCTCAAAATCAAGAAATTCACTTGGGGGAGAAAATAAAGGTAAGGGAAAAGCGCTGAGATGACTCAACGCGGCTTGGCGTTGAGTGAGCCCCACTCACTCAACGCCTAACCAGACCTTGGCGTTGAGTGAGTTAGCCTCACTCAACGCCAGAATCAACCATGGAGTTGAGTTAGGTTCACTCACACAATGCCCTCCGCAAGAACAGCTATGGCATTGAGTGAGCTAACCTCACTAAATGCCAAAAAAGCTATGGCGTTGAGTGAGGTCCACTCCCTCAATTCCTTCAGCAAAACAGGCAGTGACATTGAGTGAGCTAACCTCACTCAAAGCCAAAACAGCTACGTCATTGAGTGAGGTCCACTGACTCAACGCCTTAGCACAAAACCGCAAAACCCAATGGTGGCGTTGAGTGAGTCTACCTCTCTCAATGCCAAAACAGCCTTGGCGTTGAGTGAGGTCAACTCACTCTACGCCAAAGTACTTACCCGCAGAAAAACCCTAAAGCAACGCCATCCGGAAGAGGTCGGCGGGAATGCCGATCGATTATCTCCGAATCGGCCGGAAAGCAGATTTATTCTCGCCGAATCGGCGGGAAACAGATCTATTCTCTCCGAAACGGCGGGAATGCAGATTGATTCTCGCCGAATTGGCGGGAATCACTAACGATACTCGTCGAAGTCTGCGAGAATCACTTAGTGATTCCCGTCGATTTGGACTTAGACGAATTTTCTCACTCAATCTCCTCACTACTTAGCCGCAAAAGAACAGAACAAACTATGGCTTTGAGTGTGTGCCAAGACTGGTTCTAACCAGAGCACTACCACAGAAACCTCCCTCTCTCTCTCTCGGCTCCACCCGAAAAAGCACCAAACTAGAAATAAAAATCTAGAGTCTAAATGGTGAAAACAACCAGCGGGTTGAGCAAAAACAGCACGAGGAGGGGGGCTCATAAAGGGAAACTGAAGCACAGAGTTTTAGCAAGCAAAAAGAGAAAGCTTGGCTTCTATCCTAGGGCTAACTGGGTAGTTAAGAGGGGGAAGATCAAAACAGCAAGTGCAAGAACAACTTGCCTTGGTTTTTAAGTGAAGCTTCACTCGAGCCCTTCCTCTCCCTCGGCACCAGCAGCAGCAACACCTAGCAAGCACATCCCGAGCTTTAATGGCGGAAAGGGCAAAAACCGAAAATCCAAATCTCCTGAAAACCCTACGAAAATCAAATCTCTTACCGTAGAAACGTAGATCTAAGAGAGAGCAATCGAAATCTGCTTTCGAAATAGAAATCCGTTGACAAACACTCCCGGAATCGCCGTCCGAAGGGGTAGCAAGTCCGGCGGTTTTCCTCTGTTTTCCGCGAACAGGAGGAGGCGACAGTTTTTGGGAAGAAGAAGAATGGACCCGCTAATTTGGCTTAAGGCTTTTAAATAAATCTAAACACGCCTAATCAGCCATAACCGCCTCCTAAGCCGCCGGTTCATTACCAAAGCTTTTGACCGCAAAAATCATCAAAATAGCTTTAAATATACACATTTACTTTTATTATTAGCACACCCAAAACAACGTGAAAACCAAACTACCTCGGAATTCGACGAAACACGCACTTTAGCTAAATACCCATACTACAAACACAACGGTGAAGTCGAAATTAACTTTTGATGAACAGAACTCGAGTTATACCCACCCAAATCCAAAACGAAAGCATCCCCCGAGAGGCTACACCGGGTCACCCAAAACGACTCGGCTTGCTAAGGAGATCTTGCCAATAGGCTACAAAATAGACCACCCAGTTCTAAGGAGTGAAGACCACACTCCACAGATGTCACAAGCCAAGAAAACCCGTCGACGTAACGCCAAACGACAATTAAATAATCGCAGAAAAATCGGGGGCGTTACAGTCCCCCCCCTAAAAGAAAGTTTCGTCTTGAAAATTAACGCACAACGCCTCACTAACGAAGGAAAAGTAACAAGCCAAACATTACAAGAAGAAAACAAACAAAACTAATCCGTGAAACAGTTGAGGGTGAGCCTCCCTAATAGCCGACTCTAACTCCCAAGTCGCGCTTTCCAAACCCTGATTCTTCCATAGAACTTTGACCATCGGGATGGACTTCCTTCGCAGCACCTGATCTTGAGTATCCAAAATACGGACCGACACTTCAATAAAAGAAAGATTAGGCTCCAACTGGGGCACAACATCCAAGACTTGCCCACTACTATGCACACACTTCCGCAATTGGCTTATGTGAAATACATTATGAACACCTGGAAAGTTTGTTGGCAAAACCAACCTATAAGCTGACACGCCAATCCGTTCAAAAATCTTAAACGGGCCGACATACCTCGGGTCCAATTTTCGATTCTTACCGAACCTCTTCACTCCAACCATTGGGGAAACCTTAAGAAACACAAGGTCCCCTACAGAAAACTCCAAGTAGAACCTACGTCGATTGGTGTTCTTCTCGTATCTCTCCTGAGCTAAATGACGCTTTTCTCAAATAAGCTTCACTGTGACTTCCATCTCCTCGAGCGCATCCGGACCAACCAAGAGTATCTCACCTGCCTCAGCCCAAAATAGGGAAGTTCTACAACGCCTCCCATACAAAGCTTCAAACGAATACATTTGCAAACTTTCTTGATAATTGTTATTGTATGCAAACTCTATAAGTCGCAACCGCTCATCCCACGCTCCCCCATGGTCTAGAATGTAACATCTGATTATATCCTCAACTATCTGGTTCACTTGCTCCGTCTGCCTATTGGTCTGTAGGTGGTAAGCAGTAGTATACCTCAGATCGGTACCCAAACCCTCCTGCAGACTCTACCAAAAGCGAGAAGTAAACCGGGAATCTCGATCGGAAATGATGCTAACAGGCACACCGTGTAATCTGATGACCTCGTTAAGGTACAACTCTGCTATCCGCTTCATCGGGTAGTGAATCTTATACGGCACGAAGTGATCACACTTCGTCAGTCTATCCACTATAACCCAAACAGAATCAAATTATAACACCCCCGGTTTTTCTGTATTTTGTTTGATCATTGTTTGGCGTTTCGATGGCGCATTGTCGGCCTTCGCCGTTGTTAGAGCGTGGTCATAGCTCTTTAAGTCCCTTTAGTGGCCAGTTAGTAGCCATTTGCAAGATTCCCCATTTAGATGGAGTCTGTTGTGGTGACCCGGTTGAGCCTCTTAAGGGAATGCTTGTGTTTTCGCTTCGGGTTGTGTTAGCCCAAGTTTCGATCGTCGGTAGTTGTTTTCGACTTCGCCGCTGTTTTTGTAGCTTGGGCGTTTAGCTATGGTGCGAGTTTTGTCGAAACCCGCGATCGTTTGTTTTTTCTTTTTCTCATCGTTTCGACGTTGGTTTTGTTATCCTGTAGTGTGTATCCATGCTATTGCCTTTGTTGTGTGTAGCCTTGTGTGGCCGAGCCTAGTAAGGCTTGTGCTTTGGTTTTAGGCTAAATGTTAGCCATCTATTTTATTTATATACATACATATGTACATGTATATATATATAAAAGTTTATATTTATATATTTACGTTGTTCCTAGCTTAGCTCGGGCAGGGTCAGCTAGGTTGCCGGAGTTCGATTAGCAGAGGTGAGATTAAGCTTAGTATACATGTATATATAAGTGTGCTTAAGCTTGGATTGGTTGTTAGCTGGCGGGTGAAGTGGTAGGATTACTGTAGCTGGTGCCTAAAACTCCCGATACTTAGAATATTCTATAATTTTTTTGGAGAATATGGCTGGAGATATATAGGAAGCCAGTTGGTATCGAGCTCCACTTCTCCTCCTTCCCAAGAAATCAGCAGGCTTCCTGCAGAAGGAACCGGCGGAGGAGCTGGAGCTTGACTGGCGGTGGCTGGTAGTCTAGGAGTATTTTCCCTAAGGCGACGGTGGATCCGAGCTGATCTCGCCGAGAGCTAGCTTCCTAGGTAAGTCTTTTTGTTTTTCGGGCAGTCTATAGGAAATTAGGGTTTCCTATTCTGCTTCGTTTTCTTCCTCTCTAAGATTCGGTTTGCTCCAGCTTGTTACCTTGTTGGTGGCCGATCCTTCCTACCGGTGTCGAGCTGGGCGTACTGTTGCCGTTCCATCCGAAATAAGGCAAGTGGCCCCTGCCCTTGCTAATGTTCTCGTTTTTTTCTTTGTTTTTTTATTTTTTCCTCGACTTCAGGAAGAGGGCAGGCTTAGCTCTTGTTTTCCTATTTATTTATTTACTTGGGAAAGGGTGAATCCGATTCAAGTTGAGGATCATGATAGCTGTAGGATTTGTGTTAATTAATCTAAGTTTTCATCTAGTCTTAGCTAGCTTAGGTTGCTGGTAGATCGGGTAAGTAGAAGCAACATGAGCCTTGGAATTAATTTTCCAAGGCTCTGCATGCCTGGTGTTGAGAGGAGCTAGGGTCGGGTCTGTTTTTTTTTCTAAGGACCCAGGCGTTGAATTAGGTCCACTCACTCAACGCCAAAGTTTTTTTAGGCTAATTCTATAGCTTTGGGATGTGTGCTTCTTTAGGACTGTTAGAGAACTTTTACCTTCCTAAGGGGGATGTTGAGGGTGTTCGTCTAGTTTTTGCACGCCGACTCATGGGCTATGGCTGGAGGGGGAGTTTGTTTCTGGACTCTGGAAGGGTGAATTGTGTGTGCTGAGCTGTGGACACCACTAAGTTTGGACATTGTGGCCAACTTGTTTTGGTGTGTGGACCCTAAGGCGGCCACCGGTTGTGTTTCACCCTGGAGTATTTTTTTGGGTCTGGTTGTTGGTGTTGGTATTGCCACACGCTCCAGCCCCTTGTTTTTTTACACCCCGGTCATTTGCCCACAAACTTAGGATTGTTAGCTCTCCCGTTGTATGCTTTTGACTTTTCCTGCTATTATACTGATACTTTTCTGCTGCAGATTGATTCTTTCCGCAGAGCAGGTAGCTTTTGTGCTCACACTTGGTAGGATTTGCCTTTATTGTCTTTCTAACAATAGTTCTTTCTTTTTCCTCCTTCTACTGATTGGTACCTTGATGCCGGGTTGGAAAACCCTTCTTTATTAAGTAATCTGTTTTTTTTTCTTTTGATTATTTCCTTGCTGAGGTATTTCTTTTCTTGAATGCCTCAGGTCCAGGTTGTAGCCGATTGAGTGGCTGATTCCTTCTAGTAGGTTTTGCTGGGAGCCTCCAGGGTAGCTGAGTTGCAGATCATTCACCTTGTTAGGTAGTTATCTTTCTTTTCTGTATGGACATGCACACTCACCGGTGGGTTCGTGTCGGGTTGTCGGCACCCACTGGTGGCTTACGTTTTTTGCTATATATGAATTAAAACTACTATTTTTGCCCTCTTGGGGTTGTTTACTTGCTTCTGGGAAGGTTTTATGCTAGGTTGCATGTTAGGTATTTTAAAACTCTAAACTATTATATGTATCTCATGCATATCATATTTGCAAAACTAAAGCACTATCTTTTAAAAGCGTAAAACATATCTTTTAAACATAAATACTATACTCAACTTAGGTGTCGTGCATACTATAAGTGGTCTCTTGAGAGCCCTTATACTCATTTAGGGTGTCAAATCAATTAAATCAAGTATTTTTCCGCTGTAAACAAATATATTTTTCCTAACGTGGACTAGCTGATCCACCGTGCCGAGGGATACGGCCTTTAAATAAACTGATTTTTTACTAAATTAAACTTGTGATTTGTGGTCTCGGTGCGTTTCCTGAGCGTCGGCAGTTATCCCCTACTCGATGTGGCATCACAACGCATGTTTTCCCGTACTCTGATACTCCTTAACCTTGAGAAAAATGCAGGTTGTGATAGTTGGTATCAGAGGGAGGTTTGCTTGACAAGTTGGTCGGTCAACCTTTCTTTTTGATTGCATTAGAAGTTTAGCTTCATAAGCATACACTCACCGATATGTCATCAGCACGTCTTGACCGAAGCACGAACACTACACTCATAAGCATAAAGAAGTATACGGGGCATATTATGTAGTATGGGATGCATAATATGTGTTCGTATATGGATCCACCATAGGAGGCAACATGTGAGGGTTATGTAGTATGAGATGCATAACTTCACCACATGAATGCGGCTAGCACGTTTTTCTTTTTCGTTGCATGGGAATGTTATGTAGTATGGGATGCATAACATTTTCATGTGTACACCTCCTATGACATGCATTAAAGCCTTTTTAGAATGCATAGCACGACATGCATAGCATAACATTTCATAAGCACAACATGCCAGGCTAAAGATTTGCATGATGACATATGTACACGCATGGTTTTAAGTCAAAACAAATATAAAAGCATGCATCCATGATTTTAGACACATGAGTTAGTATGGTAGTAGTGAACCATCTCAGGTTAAGCATAACATCATCATTATAAAACAAATCCCAGAGCAAGATTTGCGATTATAATTAATATTTAAGTATGCTTGTCTGTACCGGGTAGTTTGTTCTAGTTGTTAGGCTAGGTTTTAACTAGTGCTGGTGCGATTATAGGATGGCAAAGCATCCTGCGATGCGATCGACTCCCCAATCTACGGGTGAGTATTCGGGATCCCAAAGCGAGGCTCTGATTGAAAGTTTGTGGCTAAGTAACGAAGCCTTATCGAGACAGGTGGTGGACATGTAGAACCAGATCCAGTCCTTGGTTGCTGTAGTGGCAGGGAAGGCTCAGAGAGCTCAGGACCCCGTTGGGTGTGTAGCTGTTCCTCCCCCTCCTGCTCCTCTTATGCCTGCAGTTGTAGTTCCCCCGGAGATGGCCTTCATATCTAAGTTTCAGCGACTTAGGCCCCCTACTTATGACGGGCAGGCGGATTTCATGATTTTGGATGACTGGCTGATTTCTATAAAGGAGATGTTCTCTTATTCTTGGATCACGGATGATCAGAAAGTAATGCTTGCTGCCTACTAGCTCAAGGGATTGGCAAAGAGTTGGTGGCTGAGGGAGAAGGAAAGTATGGTGGCAGGATGCAACTGGGAGTCATTTAAGGAGATGCTGTTAAGTAAATTTCTGCCCTCGGTCGAGCGGGACCAGTTGATGAATGACTTACTGCATTTGAAGCAAACGAAACTCACGGTTAATGAGTATGAGATTGAGTTTAGCAAACTGAGTCAGTTTGCTCCTGGACTTGTGAGTGTTGAAGCAGACCGGGTTAAGCGGTTTCTGGGTGGGCCAAGAAGCGACGTTCAGCAGTTAGCAAATGCCTATGGAGCAGTCAGTTATGTCGGAGTGGTGGAAGCTGCTTTGAAAGTTGAGGCCATTGAGAATGCTAAGAACAGAGGCCAGTAGGCGAGGCAAGACAAGCGGAAGTCTGTTGGGGGGAAAGGTCCCCAGGAACCTGATGTAGTTTCAAGGAAGAAGACCAAGGGGACGTGTAGCTTCTGCGGCCGACCAGGCCACCCCCTGGAGAAGTGCTTCAAGAGATTGGCAGCACAGAAGAAAGAACAAGTCCATGCTATCCAGGGTACTCCCAGAGGGGATGTGGTGTGTTCCTTGTGCGGAAGAAAGGGGCATGATGTGGGCCGTTGTTGGTCGAAAGATAAAGTTTGCTTTTAGTGTGGGCAAAAGGGCCATCTCAAGACGAGGTGCCCTGAGGCGCAACCCGTTCTCACAGTAGTTCCATTGCAGCCATTACCGCCACCCCCATGTGTGGATAATGGCAAGGGGAAGCTTAATGTTATCTCTTCAGAGGAAGCGTTGACCTCGACCCAGGTCATTTCAGGTTTGATTTCTTCCTAACTTTAATTTTCTACAACTTGTATAGTTTAGCTTTTGTTTTCCCTTAGATGTGTGGGTTGCTATATAGGGAGATTTAAGGTAAAGAACCGTTGGGCGTGCGTTCTTTTCGATTCTGGCGCCACCCACTCTTTTGTTGCTAGGGCTTTCGTGGAGCGATTCCATTTGGGCCTAGATCGTGTTGGTGGAGATTTCTGCGTCAAGTTCCCTTTGGGCGACTCTGTGATTTAACACTTTGGTATTCAGGGCTACCCAATCTTGTTGGGAGACTTTCTAGCTAAGGAAGATCTGAAAGTGATTGATCTAGAGGACTTTGACGTTATCCTAGACATGGATTGGTTGTCCAAATATTATGCGGTTATCCAGTGCAAGGATAAGCGCTTGGACTTCGTGAAGGACAACTGTAACCCCGGGAGCGTTTATGTCGATCCGCTTTAGGAGTCTCCGGTTATTTCTGCGGTACGTGCTCATAAGTTGCTTGTTTCGGGCTGTTTTGCCTGTTTGGTCTCTCTGGTAGGGGCAGATGTTAGTGTGCCGAGGTTGGAAGAGATTCCAGTTGTTTGTGAGTTCCCTGATGTTTTTCCTGCTGATCTTCCCGGTCTTCCACCCGATATAGATGTCAATTTTGTCATAGATTTGGAGCCGGGTACGCGTCCTATTGCTAAGGCATCGTACCGCATGGCCCCGCGAGAGCTGGAGGAGTTGCGGATCCAGCTAGATGAGATGTTTGCAAAGGGTTTTATCAGGCCGAGTTCGCCACCCTGGGGTGCGCCTGTGCTATTCGTAAAGAAGAAAGATGGGTCGATGAGGCTATGCATCGACTACAGAGAGCTGAATAAGGTTACAATTAAGAACAGGTACCCTCTGCCTCAGATTGATGATTTGTTTGACCAGCTGAGTGGTAGTGCTATGTTTTCAAAGATAGACCTTCGTTCGGGCTATCACCAGTTGAGGATTCGGGAGTCAGATGTTCCGCGCACGACGTTCCGATCTCGTCATGGGCATTTCGAGTTCTTAGTCATGTAATTTGGTTTGACTAATGCGCCTTCAACTTTCATGGATTTGATGAACCGCGTGTTCAAGGATTAATTAGACAAGTTTGTGATTGTCTTTATTGATGACGTTTTAGTGTACTCCCGAAATGCAGAAGATCATGATCAGCATTTGCGTCTAGTATTGACGACTCTGAGAGACCATAAGCTTTATGCCAAGCTGAGCAAATGTGAATTTTTGCTGCCTCAGGTATCTTTCCTCGGCCATGTGGTTAACAAGGAGGGGATCTCAGTAGACCCAGAGAAGATCGCTGCAGTTATGGAGTGGGCGAGGCCTGTCACTCCTCGTGAGATCAGAAGCTTCTTGGGATTGGCAGGCTATTATAGAAGATTTGTGATGGGGTTCTCCACCCTGTCTGCGCCATTAACCAGGTTGATCCAAAAGAATGTAGCCTTCGTATGGGATGACAAGTGTGAAGAGGCTTTTGAGGAGCTAAAGAGAAGGCTATGTTCAGCCCCTATCTTATTTTTGCCTACTGAAGGTGCTGAGTTTGATGTATATGTGGATGCATCACATATTGGGTTGGGATACGTGCTGATGCAAGGCGGGAAGGTGATTGCGTACGGGTCGAGACAACTAAAGACTCATGAGAGTAATTACCCTACGCACGACCTAGAGTTTGCTGCAGTGATCTATGCTCTGAAGTTATGGAGGCATTTGCTGTATGGTGTGCAGTGCCGGATTTTTACTGATCATAATAGCTTGAAGTATGTCTTCACGCAGAAGGAGTTGAACCTGCGTCAGCGACAATGGTTAAAGTACGTGTCTTACTATGATGTTGAGATTCAGTATCATCCGGGGAAGGCCAATGTGGTGGCCGACGCCCTGAGTCGAAAATCAGGGAAGATCTTTGGTCTCACAACCGAGCTGTTGGTAGAGGAGTTTCTGTTGATGGGCATTTCTGTGGGTAGCTGCGATGGGCAGAGTAGCCTGGTAGTGGCAGAGCCTTCATGGATCGCGCTCACGAGATTGCATCAGAAAGATGATCCTGAACTTCTGCGGTTGTATCTTTGAGCTAAGGAAGGTGAGCTGCCAGATTTTTCTATGGATGATTCAGGTACCTTGAAGTACCGTGGCAGGTTTTGCATTCCCGTTGTTGGTGATATCAGGGTTGTGGTGTGCAGGGAAGCCCCTTGGTCTAGCGTTGCCTACCACCCAGGATCCACCAAGATGTACCGCGACTTGAAGCAGATTGCCTGGTGGTATGGGATGAAAGGAGACATAGCCAGATTTGTTTCCGAATGCAACACTTGCAAGCAAGTGAAGGCTGATCATGGAAGACCAGGTGGCAAGCTGACCCCCTTTGAGATTCCAAATTGGAAGTGGGAAAGCATCTCGATGGATTTTATTACCGGCTTGCCAAGATCTCCTAGGGGGCATGATTGAGTATGGGTGATCGTGGACAGGCTGACAAAGTGTTCTCATTTCGTGCCATTCAAGATCGACTACCCAATGAGGAAGATAGCTGAACTGTATGTGGAGGAGGTCATCATACAGCATGGTGTACTCGTGAGCATCATATCGGATCGAGACTCCAGGTTCACGTCTCGTTTTTGGAAGAGTCTTCAAGAAGGATTGGGGACAGATTTGAGGTATTCCACTGCTTACCACCCGCAGACCAACGGTCAGACAGAGCGGGTAAATCAAATTGTTTAAGATATGATCCAATGCTATATTCTGGACCATGGTGGTGCGTGGGACAAGCGTTTGCGGCTTATGGAGTTTGAATATAATAATATCTATCAAGAAAGCTTGCAAATTGCTCCGTTTGAGGCTTTATATGGGAGGCGCTGCAGGACTCCCTTGTTTTGGGCTGAGGTTGGCGAAGGACCGTTGCTGGGTCCAGAAGCTCTTGAGGAGATGGAAATTTCGATGAAGCTTATTCGGGAAAAGCTTCGATTAGCCCAGAAGAGATATGAAAAGAACGCCAACTGGCGTAGATAAGATTTGGAATTTTTTGTGGGGGACTTGGTGTTCTTAAAGGTTTCTCCGATGACTGGGATCAAGAGATTTGGAAAGAACAGAAAGTTGGACCCGAGATATGTGGGGCCATTCAGGGTTGTTGAGCGGATCGGTGTGGCAGCTTATAGGCTGGATTTGCCCGCAATTTTTCCAGACGTTCATGATGTTTTTCACGTTAGTCAGCTGCGGAAATGTGTGCATAGTGACAGGCAGGTTTTGGATTCTGTGCCTTTGTTGGAGCCGAACCTTTCTCATGTGGAAGTGCCTATCCGCATTTTTGATGCTCAGGATCGCGTGTT
Organism: Platanthera zijinensis; assembly: GCA_039513925.1. Classification (NCBI taxonomy): domain Eukaryota; kingdom Viridiplantae; phylum Streptophyta; class Magnoliopsida; order Asparagales; family Orchidaceae; genus Platanthera; species Platanthera zijinensis. The sequence continues at coordinate 67,856,731 of CM077092.1, read as the reverse complement.
ACGGAAGAAAACAATTCCTATGTTAAAAATTTTGTGGAAGAACCATGATGTAGAAAGTGCGACTTGGGAGCTAAAGTCGGCAATGAGGGAGGCTTACTCTCATCTGTTCCCCCGACTTGTGCCTGGTATGTTCGCACTCTTTCTTTTATGGCTTTTGATTAGCTTATTCTTTTCCCTTCTGTTAGAAGGGTTGTGCGCAAAGTTTCGGGGAGAAACTTTCTTTTAGAGGGAGTGACTGTAATGCCCCCGGTTTTTCTGTGTTTTGTTTGATCATTTTTTGGCGTTTCGATGGCGCATTGTCGGCCTTCGCCGTTGTTGGAGCATGGTCATAGCTCTTTAGGTCCCTTTAGTGGCCAGTTAGTAGCCATTTGCAAGTTTACCCATTTAGCTAGAGTCTTTTGTGGTGACCCGGCTGAGCCTCTTAAGGGAATGTTTGTGTTTTGGCTTCGAGTTGTGTTAGCCCGAGTTTCGATCATCGGTAGTTGTTTTTGACTTCGCCGCTGTGTTTGTAGCTTGGGCGTTTAGCTACGGTGCGAGTTTTGTAGAAACCCGCGATCGTTTGTTTTTATTTTTCGCGTCGTTTCGATGTTCGTTTTGTTAGCCGGTAGTGTGTAGCCATGCTGTTTCCTTTGTTGTGTTTATCCTTGTGTGGCAGAGCCTAGTAAGGCTTGTGCTTTGGTTTTAGGCTAAATGTTAGCCATCTATTTTATTTATATACATACATATGTACATGTAGCCATTTTTTCTGTGTGGCCGAGCCTAGTAACGCCTCCGGTATTTCTGTGTTTTGTTTGATCACAAGTTTATATTTATATATATATAAGTTTATATTTATATATTTATAAACTTATATATATATAAGTTTATATTTATATATATATAAGTTTATATTTATAAACTTATATATATATAAGTTTATATTTATATATTTATGTTGTTCCTAGCTTAGCTCGGGCATGGTCAGCTAGGTGGCCGGAGTTCGATTAGCAGAGGTGAGATTAAGCTTAGTATACATGTATATATAAGTGTGCTTAAGCTTGGAGTGGCTGTTAGCTGGCGGGTGAAGTGGTAGGAATACTGTAGCTGGTGGTCGAAACTCCCGATACTTAGATTATTCTATAGTTTTTTTTGGAGAAGGTGGCTGGAGATATATAGGAAGCCAGCTGGTATCGAGCTCCACTTCTCCTCCATCCCAAGAAATCAGCAGGCTTCCTGTAGAAGGAACCGGCGGAGAAGCTGCAGCTTGCCGGCGGTGGCTGCTAGTCTAGGAGTCCTTTCCTTCAGGCGACGGAGGATCCGAGCTGCTCTCGCCGAGAGCTAGCTTTCTAGGTAAGTCTTTTGGTTTTTCGGGCAGTCTATAGGAAATTAGGGTTTCCTATTCTGCTTCGTCTTCTTCCTCTCTAAGATTCGGTTTGCTCCAGCTAGTTTCCTTGTTAGTGGCTGATCCTTGCTGCCGATATCGAGCTGGGCGTGCTGCTGCCGTTCCATCCGAAGTAAGGCAAGTGGTCCCTGCTCTTGCTAATGTTCTCTTCTTTTCTTTTCTTTTTCTTTGTTTTTTTTATTTTTTCCTCGGCTTCAGGAAGAGGGCAGGCTTAGCTCTAGTTTTCCTATTTATTTATTTACTTGGGAAAGGGTGTATCCGGTTCAAGTTGAGGATCATGATAGTTATAGGATTACTGTTAATTAATCTAAGTTTTCATCTAGTCTTAGCTAGCTTAGGTTGCTGGTAGATCGGGTAAGGAGAAGCAGCATGAGCCTTGGAATTAATTTTCCAAGGCTCTGCATGCCTTGTGTTGAGAGGAGCTAGGGTCAGGTCTGTTTTTTTTAAGGACCCATGCGTTGAATGAAGTCCACTCACTCAACGACGCAGTTTTTTTTAGGCTAATGTTATAGCCTCTGGATGTGTGCTTATTTAGGACTGTTAGAGAACTTTTACCTTCCTAAGGGGGATATTGAGGGTTTTTAGCTAGTTTTTGCATGCCGACTCGTGGGTTATGGCCGGAGGGGGTGTTTGTTTATGGACTCTGGAGGGGTGAATTGTGTGTGATGAGCTGTGGACACCACTAAGTTTGGACATTGTGGCCAACTTGTTTAGGTTTGTGGACCCTAAGGCGGCCACCGGTTGTGTTTTACCCTTGAGTATTTTTTTGGGTCTGGTTGTTGCTGTTGGTACTGCCACACGCTCCAGCCCCTTGTTTTTTTTACACCCCGGTCATTTGCCCACAAACTTAGGATTGTTAGCTCTCCCGTTGTCTGGTTTTTGCTTTTCCTGCTATTATACTGATACTTTACTGCTGCAGATTGATTCTTTCTGCATAGCAGGTAGCTTTTGTGCTCACACTTGGTGTGATTTGCCTTTATTGTCTTTCTAACAATAGTTCTTTCTTTTTCCTGCTTCTACTTATTGGTTCCTTGTTGCCGGGTTGGAAAACCCTTCTTTATTAAGTAATCTGGTTTTTTTTTTCTTTTGATTATTTCCTTGCTGAGGCATTTCTTTTCTTGAATGCCTCTGGTCCAGGTTGTAGCCGATTGAGCGGCTGATTCCTTCTAGTAGGTCTTGCTGGGAGCCTCTAGGGTAGCTGAGTTGCAGATCATTCACCTTGTGAGGTAGTTATCTTTCTTTTCTTTATGGACATGCACACTAACCGGTGGGTTCGTGTCGGGTTGTCGGCGCCCAGTGGTGGCTTACTTGTTTTGCTATATATGAATTAAAACTGCTTTTTTTGCCATCTTGGGGTTGTTTACTTGCTTCTGGGAAGGTTTTATGCTAGGTTGAATGTTAGGTATTTTAAAACCCGAAACTATTATATGTACCTCATGCATATCATATTTGCAAAACTAAAGCACTGTCTTTTAAAAGCATAAAGCATATCTTTTAAACATAAATACTATACTCACCTTAAGTGTCGTGCATACTATAAGTGGTCTCTTGAGAGCCCTTATACTCATTTAGGGTGTCAAATCAATTAAATCAAGTATTTTTCCGTTGTAAACAAATATATTTTTCCTAACGTGGACTAGCTGATCCACTGTGCCGAGGGATACAGCCTTTAAATAAACTGGTTTTCTACTAAATTAAACTTGTGATTTGTGGTCTCGGTGCGTTGCCTGAGCGTCGGCAGTTATCCCCTACTCAACGTGGCATCACAACGCGTGTTTTCCTGTACTCTGATACCCCTTAACCTCGGGAAAAATGCGGGTTGTGACACAAATCCCCTTGGAGATTTTGGTAAGCCCGTTATGAAGTCCATAGAAATACTTTCCCACTTCCAAGTCGGGATCTCTAACGGAGTCAACTTGCCACCAGGCCTTCCGTGATCGGCCTTCACATGCTTGTAAGTGTGGCACTCAGGAACAAATCGGGATATATAACTTTTCATGCCATACCACCAGACAATTTGCTTCAAATCACGATACATCTTTATAGATCTCGGATGGTAGGCAACACTGGATCCATGAGCCTCTCTGCATACCATACCCCTGATGTCTCCAACAGTAGGGATGCAAAATCTTCCGCGCTACTTCAAAGTTCCTGCATCATCGATGGAAAAGTCCGGCAACTCCCTTCTCTTAGTCCTGAGGTATAAGTGCAGAAGGTCCGGATCATCCTTCTGGTGCAATCTAGTAAGGGAAATCCAAGACGGCTCTGCCACTGCCAAACTACTCTGCATGTCGCAGTATCCCACTGAAATATCCATAAGAATGAACTCTTCCACTAAACGATCGGCAGAGAGATTAAAGATCTTCCCCGTCTTCCGACTCAGGGCGTCGGCCACCACATTGGCCTTGCCTGGATGGTACTGGATCTCTACATTGTAATCAGCGACATACTCAAGCCACCGCCGCTGGCGCAGATTCATCTCCTTCTGCGTGAACACATACTTCAGGCTCTTGTGATTAGAGAAGATCTTGCACTGAGCCCCATAAAGTAGATTCCTCCACAGCTTCAACGCATAAATCACCGCTGCAAACTCAAGGTCATGCGTAGGGTAATTTCTCTCGTGAGTCTTTAATTGCCTTGACCCATACGAAATCACTTTTCCAACCTGCATCAACACGCAACCAAGACCAACATACGAAGCATCCACGTAAACGTCATTCTCCACACCCTCAGTAGGTAGGGTCAGGACGGGATGAGTGCACAATCTGTTCTTTAGCTCAAGGAAGACTTCTTCGCACTTCTCGCTCCAAACAAAGGCCGCGTTCTTCTGGGTCAACTTGGTCAAAGGTGCAGCCATGGTAAAGAAATCCTCCATGAACCTCCTGTAGTAGCTGACCTGTAACATCCCATTTCCGGCTAGACCCCTAGGAGTCGGTCGGTCGTGACAGAACCCTAGGAAGCCCAAAAATTGAAATAAATCGATCGAGATTTCGGGTCACGGGTTGGTCACGCCCGTGACCGACCCGTCACGCCCGTGACTTTGGGCGTGACTACTTCGACGATCGTCGATCTCCGTGAGACGATCGTCGAACTTGCTGCCCGGGCATGTCACGCCCGTGACCAAGGTGTCACGCCCGTGACCTAGGGCGTGACTCCTTCGACGATCGTCGATCTCCGTGAGACGATCGTCGAACTTGCAGCTTGGGCATGTCACGCCCGTGACCAAGGTGTCACGCCCGTGACCAAGGGTGTGACTCCTTCGACGATCGTCGATCTCCGTGAGGCGATCGGCGACCTTGCAGCCCGGACATGTCACGCCCGTGACCAGGGGCGTGACTCCTTCGACGATCGTCGATCCCCGTAAAACGATCGTCGAAATTGAACTCGGGCCTGTCAGGCCCGTGACCTTGGTGTCACGCCCGTGACCTAGGGCGTGACCACCCTTCGACGACCGTCGATCTCAGTTCGACGATCGTCGACCCCAAAAATTGTCACCCGGGCCTGTCACGCCCGTGACCTATGTGTCACGCCCGTGACATTGGCCGAAACGACGGTTCAGGCCCGAAATTATTCTAACACGCGTGGAAATAAATTCTGGGGTGGGAAGTTACACTAGGAGTAATTACGGTCCATTTTTCCTTCTATAATTATATAATAAAGGAGGAAGTGTTGGTCCAATAGGAAACCGCCAACTGGACACACCTATTCATCTTCCACCGTTTCTTATCCCTTCACTGTAACCGAAAGGCTATTAGGAGGAGCCTTCATGGCCATTACGGCTTTACCCTTTCACCTCCCCACTTTCTGACTTATAAAAGCCCACTTGGGCAAGAGGAGAAGTTTACATGCTCAAGTAAACGGATCAGATCTTTGTTCTTGCTGTAGGAGAAGTTCGGCTACGCCACCACTGCGCCATGGCACCCCGTCGTTCTTCTCGCCTCCAAACTGCGAACAAGGTCCTCCTCTGCTTCTTCTCTTTCATGGGTAGATCTTAGGATTCTTAGAAAGGAAGTTCGCGCTCAACGGAGCCAGACCCAACTCTCGTTTTCATGGAAAACCATGAAAAGTGTATTCTTGAGTTCGCCGGAAACCGCCACCTCCAGCGGCCAAACCACCGCCGACCGATAGCCATCGTCTCAACGGAGGCGGTGGTGGTGGCTGGCCAGGGAAGTGACCGGATGACCGGTGACGGAGCACGAAAGAGCTACAGGAAATATGAGTTTCTGTGTCTTGTTTTCGGATTCTGTAGAAGATGAACAGTAAAAACTGTTTTTAATATATAAATTATGTAAATAATTTTGTATGGAAATTATACTTGGATGGGCATATTTTAATGCTGCAAAACGAGGCACTTAGAGGCCATTTTAGGAAAAGTTACCAGACACGAAAGTCGTAGCCATTCGAGTCTAGATTAATATAAAATTGGTTTCAACTCGTTTGGTTAAGCGGTTCGGCCGCAGCACCCGTTTTAGTGGGGGCTGTACCTAGAGTTGGGCAGAAATTAAAACGGATGCCCACTCTTCGTACCTTGTCCAAATGACCTGAAATTTGGGCAGGGGACTATCCTTAACAATACCTAAAGGCAGACCAAAGATGAGAATTTTTGGGGATACTTTGCCTAAATTTTTTGTTTCAATTTAATAAACTTAGAGGAATTTATTTAAGTGGTCAAATGACCTCAAAACCCTCCCAAAGTTTGGTGAGTGGTCCCTGGCTATAAAACCTAGGTCTGTACAAAATTCCAACTGATTTGGAGGAGTTTTGGGTAGGAAATCTTCTACCCTTAACTAGGCATTAGTGAGACACCTTTTAGTAAAAAGTGCACTAAGAGTTTGGAAAGGTCAAATCACCTCAACAGAGGCTGATTTTCTGATCTCTGACTTAGAAGGGTGTTATAACCTGCTTGGAGAAAAATGGTGAGGTTTAGGGTTGATTTACCCTAGGATCCAAGCTCAAACCCTAAATAAAGGGTTTTGAGGTTTGTGAAGGACATAGGAGCTAAAGCTCTTGTATGCCCTTGAAATTTGGAGGAGAGGGGGATGATATGATGAAAACCCTCTGGTTGAAATAGTGAAGGAATTGGAGGTAATTAGGTACCTCGGATGTTGAGATTTTGGATTAGGATAAACATGTAATTTAGTTATTTTAAGCACTAAATCTAATCTAAAAATTATGAAACTCGGGAGGAGGGAGTTTTAGGATGTTTTAGACTTATTGTAATTTTCCTGGAATTTTATGATTAAAAAATATTATACTTCATGTGTTAAAGGATTATTAGCCTGATTTGTTGTTTCAAATATTCAGAGGTTTTAAATTAATTATAATCAGTTAAAATTCTGGATTTAGATCTTGACTAGTAGAACATTGATCCCTGAATTTTTATAGAATTTTATGTTGAGTAAATCTAGTACTTTGTTCACAGATATTAGAAAGGGGTCTTATTGTTTAAAAATTAAATATGGATAAAATACTTGCTGGAAAATTATGAAACTTGGCCAGTGCTAATTTTAGGCCTTTATCTGCATGGCATAAATTATTTATAATTTTTGGAAGAATATTTTCTGTACTTGATTCATAAACAACAGAAGTTAGAGATTATTTCTAAAATAGTTTTCATGCCCTTTTGATGATAGAAAAATTATGATACTTAGGATTTAACCTATTAAGGTAACCTACTATTTATCATAAATTTGCTGGACATCTTACATGATTACTTAGGGTAGTTCATGTTCAAACCAGTAGCCCTTGGGATTTTCGAGGAACTTAATTAAATGCCAAATAGGTTAGGAAAATTTCCATTTTCTGGATTTAGGTCATTTAGATCATGATGAGTCTCCAGTAAATAATTTAGGGCATTTGGATGAGTATTGGATCATTGCATAACCAGTTCGACATGAAGTCTAGGTTGGTCTGCATATAACAATTGTGAAATGCAGTAGGACACGATCTGAGGAAGTCATTGGAGTTAATCATTTTTGTCTGGGTGGGTAATAGTGGGGGAAATCACGATAGGGTAGTATAAGAGTAGTGAGAAGTGGTGATAGCTAGAGTTAAGAGGTGCTCGGGTTCGACGAAAGATCGTCTTCCCCGAAGAGTGGAAGGTTTAAAAATCACTCTAGGATAGTCTATCGTATTGTGAGAAGGGAAAAAGGTAAGGGCGATCAACCAATAACAATAAGTGCCTTGCGAAAGGGAACTTCGGGCCGTAATGCCGCCGTCTTGGTTCCTAGTGCCCCTTGAGAGCCCTTCACGGGGAATACCGGGGGCAGTCCTGGGCTAACGTAAACTGTAATAACAAACTGACAAGAGTAACTTAGTAACTAGGGCTGCACTTTTCACAAACACTGTTGGCACAGGAAGATTTATAAGAGCTTCGGCTCGGTTTGTTAAGAGACGGACGGGATTGTCCGGGGAGCTTCGGCTCGGTTGGTTAAGAGACGGACGGGATGGTCCGGGGAGCTTCGGCTCGGTTGGTTTGGAGACGGACGTTTTGGTCCGGGGAGCTTCGGCTCGGTTTTGTGTGTTTACAAATAAACTTGCATGTGCATAAGATAGGAAAAGTTAAGGTGGTGGGTTTTTCGATATCGGGGAGTTCGATTGCACCGACACCGATATCGTTGACTCGGCGGGGTGATTAGCACTTCGCAACCAGAAGTCCGGTGCGCCAGCCGGCAAGAGTATGCAGGCGTCCGCTTAGTGCACCAAGTGTTGAGGCGTACGATAGGTCAGACAAGTGGTGCTTTTACTGGTTTTGAGGTGGGCGAGGCCCAACCCACTGCTTCCGTCCGCCACTACGGAGGTATCATGGGAGGTAACGGCTCCGAAAGGGGGAACTAAAGGTCTGTGTGCACAGAGTCGGATGTGTGAGTTGCACTTGCATGTTTCATCATACCCACTTGCATGTCATAGCATAATCGATTCATTTAACCCTGACACCTAAAGTATAAGTGGTATGGGACACTTATACATTAGGACCTGCAAAACGACCCCTTGGTCTATAAGCTTGTGTGGGCAAGTTTATAAATCAAAGGTTAATTTCAATATATAACAACCATTGCTGTTTGATAACCGACACCCCAAGGTATAAGTGGTGTGGGACACTTATACGGTGGGAGCCTTGCAAAAGATCCCTTTTGCTTATGTGATCTCGCATAAGTGAAGGTTAAATTCATATATTTGCTTTTCTTACTGCTAGACCTATTATAACAATTATATTAACTGCTCACCGAATACAATTTGTTAGATTAGTTCCGCTACCATCTGTTTCTTGATTAATCTCTACCGTCATGTCCTTCCCTTTCTTCCTCCCCGCTCGGTACCTAGGAGCCATGGGGGAAGGGGTGGGGGATGATAGGGCTTAGTCTTTATGACTAACGGTTTTCGAACCGCATCATTTAGGGGATCGTGGAGCCCAGCATGGAGGAGCAGCCCCAGAGATCGGTGCGCCTAGAGATGGGGCAGTCTAGCTCTCGAGTTCATACAGCCGGGACCGTGAGTCTCGACCCTGAGTAGTTTCTGTTTTAGCTTCCGCATGAGTGATATTGTAGTGAGGACATGATGTATCGGGCATAAGCCCGCATTTATAGTACTCTGATGTTTTCTGTGGACACTCCCTTCGTGGAGATTTTATTCTATATATGTGGTGTATTATTGTGGACTGCATAGCTCTTACTTCTGTTATTGTGCTACCTTTCTGTGATCGAATTGGCCGGCAGAATCGGCGCCTTGTGGTGATGACCCTTCTGGACGTGAAGGTGTCACCGCAAAGCGGCGATTCTGGGCCTAAGACCCCGGGTTTTAAAGAGAAAAAAAAGGGGTCTTACAAGTGGTATCAGAGGAAACATCGATCAGAAGAAAGTAGCAGTCCACAAACCCTGGGTCACCCCCGTGCGAGTTTAGTTTGGGGACAAACTAAGCAGCAGAAGCAGTGGTGTACCCATATGGTGATCACATATAAATTGTCCACTTCTTCAACAAATGAAATTCTTCTTTGTAGCTTGAGGCAAACCCTGCCCCCAGCAGGGAGATCCTCCGGCTGTAAAGACCTCATCTTATAATTCTTTAGTCAATAAGTTAGACTCAACCTAGTCGGACACATGACTAACCATGATGACTTATAACATGCCCTAGTTCGAAATAGACCCTGGGTATGAACTTGTTTAAGGTAAGGAGATACCCAATGAGAATAAAGGAGGAGTTTAGCAAGAGAATGACTACCGAAGACATAAACTCAGGTGTCCCTACTATCCCAATCAAGGATTACTCAAACTGTCAGGACGGCCATAAGGAGAATTGAGGCCAATAATACATTAGCAGAATGGTAGCAGACAAGTAGTCTTAACCCTCATACCGGTAATAAGACTACTCGGAGACAACCACCAAGACAAACACCGATGGTCGGATAGGAATTCAAGATCAGAAGATACCCATTTGGATTTGAGAGTACTTTGACCCAGATAAGGTTGTCGTCAATGTGACTCAGAGGGTTTAAAACATGGAGTATACTAACAAGTTTCAGGCTGTAACCCCAAGTCGAAGATTGATGCCCTAGGGATTGTGCACCCAGCTACGACGGATATAACATTGTAATAACAAAGATACTCAGCCCAAGAGACGCAGGGGCTTATCTTTTGTTTATTGGGCAAATTAGTATTGGATGGGGTTGCCTTGGACCTGGTTTAATTAAAGTGGCATAACAAACATGGTGAGATTGAAGTTGATATAATTTGATGTTATTCGGGCGAACATAAAATTTTTGTATAAACATGTTTGGAATGATGACCTGTAGTATTACCAAGACAATGACATGGGAATAAGATGGAATATTTGGCTGCGAGGGGTGCTACAGATGATATCTGAGACCGAGTCAGGGTGGGGCAGAGACAGGATGCCCAGTTAGAACCCATCTTTCAGACTTTGGAGGCAGGCGCTGCAGGATATTACACACTGAGAGATGGCCTGGTATGCTTTAGAAGACGGGTGTACATACCGCAGGAGGCCAGATCCGAAAGGATATTATGACGAAGCGCATTGTAGCCGGTACTCTGTGCACCCGGGGATCACAAAGATGACCGCTGATCTGAAGAGGACGATGTTTTGGCCGGGCATGAAGAAGGACATTACGTACTTCGTAACCCATTGCGAGGTGTGTCAGTTGGTGAAGGCGGAGTGCAGGAACCCCGCAGGATTGCTGCAGCCACTCCCGGTGCCGGAGTGGAAGTTCGACGATATAACTATGGATTTTATACATGGTCTTCCCCGGTCTCGGACGGGGAACGACTTGATCTGGGTGATTGTTGATCGGTTGACGAAGGTGGCCTGCTTTATACCGATCAGGAAGGATGACTCGGTGGGAGTGCTGGTACGGAAGTTTGTGGAGCAGTATGTCCGATATCATGGCGTGCCCCTGACGATAGTGTCGGACCGCGATGGACGGTTTACATCCAGGGAGTGGCGGTCAGTGATGGCGACGACGGCCCTCAACAAGGTGAAGACGATGATGGCGCGCTTACGGATTCCATTTCTCTGCCTCCAAATAAAGTCTGGCGGCGCTGTGACGATCATGTGGAACGGCGCCAGAATATCCGCCCGCGGCGCAAGCCCGTGTTTAGTTTATTAATAATTATTATTAATAAATTAATATGGAGAATTAATATAGTTTATTATCTATTTTATCGCGAGATTAATATTTTTATTTCATGTATTAATTTCATGTAGATGGGGACGTATAACCATCATAGCTATTTTATTTCATGCACGGACTATAGTTATTTCATGTCATGATGGGTGTTATTAGCCATCATGAGTGTTTTCATTTGTATGGAGGAGATGGAGTGGTGTAGCCTATATAAAGGCATGTTTGTTCTCATTTTAGTAATTGAAGAATGAAAAATTGAAACCAAAATTCAAGATTGAATTTCCCCCTCTTTTCCTTTTCCCCCATAGGAAATTTTCAGCCCTCCTCCTCTTGCTCCCTCTCTTGGCCGCCGACCCTCCTCCTCCTTCCTCTTGCTCGGCTTCTCTTCCTCCTCCTCCTCCTCTCCCTTTATCTCCAAGGAAATCCGATTCTCCTCTTGCCTCCACAAATTCGGCCACCACCATAGCCGCCACCCTCCATCTCCTCCTCTTCATTAGGCTCGGCCACCACTATAGCCGCCAACCTCCATACCCCAAACCCGTCCATCCCCCTTCTCCCCAATCCAAAATCCGACTACCCTCAAAGGCCCCAACCCCTTGGTGTAGAAATCGGCCAAGGCAAGTTTGCCTCCTTGTGGAATCCTAACACCGGCGTGAAGCGACGAAGGCGGGCAAGATTTTCATCTCCTTCCGGCGCAACTCCAGCGGAGCCATTGGAGAACGATCCAAGTAGAGAAATAATTGGAATCATCTATTCCGATTGGGGGTAACGAAACCTTTTCTATTTCTTTGTGTGATTTCTTTTCTTGAATATTCAAGTGGTGTTTTTATCCGTAGCGTAATTTTGAAATCATTGAAACCCATCGTGGTGGATTACTTTTGTATTGTTTTTCTTGCTTACGTTATTTGATTCAGCGGGTTTGGCGAACCCTCGTTTTATTTTCGTTAGGAGAGATCTACCTAATCCGAATCGAAGCTTAATCGGTAGATCTCTTTTGGTACAACGCCGCTCGGCCGGACGCAATATTCGTCCATTTAGCTCGATCAAATATTGGCCTCATAGCCCTTATTTGATCCCTACCGGTTTGGCTACCCGTTGGCTAGCGTTAATTGATAGATTTATTTGTGTGGTATTGCGTAGGGCGAAGTTGCTAAAATAAGATTTAACCATAACGAGTCGAACGTGAGTGATAATAGGTTTAATCCATTGATCTTCGGATATCCCCCGGTATCCCTACATCAATTTGGTATCAGAGGGAGGTTCACGTCAATTTCCTAGTTGGCAATCCTCCCCCTCATATTTTGGCAAGTTTGCATGCACGCACTCGTAAAATTGGTAAAAAAAAAAACAAAAAAAAAATTTCATAATTGGAAAAAAATTCAAATTTGGTAAACACTCAAATTTGGTAAAAATTCAAAATTCAAATCTCAAAAAATTCAAAATTCAAATTTCGAATTTCAATTTCAAATTTCAAATTTAAAAAATTCAAAATTCAAATTTCAAATTTCGAAATTTCAAATCTCAAATTTCAAAATTCAAATTTCAAATTTCGAATTTCAATTTCAAATTTCAAAATTTAAAATTTCAAATTTCAAATCTCAAATTTCCAATTTCGAAATTTCAAATTTCAAATTTCAAATTTCAAAATTCAAAATTCAAAATTCAAAATTCAAAATTCGAATTTCGAATTTCGAATTTCGAATTTCAAAATTCAAAATTTAAATTTCAAATTTCAATTTCGAATTTCAAGATTCAAATTACAAAACTTTTATGTTTCATGAAAACTAGTTTTTCTACATATTGGTCTGCAAATAGCGGCATTAAAATGTCAACTTTTCTCAAAATTAAAAATTAAAAATTTCTGGGAATTCTTCATATAATTTTCAGTAATAAAACAAAAAAATTATTTTTCCATTAATAATTTGTTTCTATTAATTAATTTGAAAATTTAGTATTTGGTGTGCCAATAGCGGCCTAGATTTTTATTTTCTTAATAAAAAATTCCAGAAATTTTTTTAATAATCCTTATATTTTGCCAGCAAAAACCCTATTTTAAAATGTTTAAAACCTTAGTGGTTAAGCGGGAACAATTCCGTCTTTGATAGAGTTAAGTGGTCCAGATCTTATTTCCCTAGCAGATGCACTTTCCGGGTGAATTTTCACCTCCGGTTCGCGCTAGGATGGCTTACGATGTCCATGCTACTCGTTCCCACATCTACCCTCCCACAATTAGTATGACCCCCACTTATGACGGTTTAGGAGGTCTACGTGTTTTCTTAGATTGGGTTAAGGATATGGAGTATTACTTTGAGTGGTACGATTTGAACAACGCGGATATGGTGCGAATAGCTAGACTTAAGTTGATAGGAAAAGCTAAACTATTTTGGATAGTGGAAGAGATTCAATTAATAGTTAAGTATGGTAGATCACGTCTAAGTTGGGATAGCATGAAGGCCATATTGAGGGATGAGTACGCCTCTCCGTACCATCGTACGCTAGCGTATGAGTCTCCTCCTAATTTACCCAAGTTAGTCGTTGATTCTCTCTTGAAATCTGAGGTTGTGATTACAAGTGTACCCGTCACTAAGGACGAGGTTGTTATTGATGACAATTTGAGTGACGATGAGGAGATTGGTTACCCAAGTGACTTGGATGAGGATTTCTCATTTGAGGAACCACCCCCACTTCCCTTCGACGACATTTCACAGTCATCCCAGCTAACCGTTGTGGAACCTTTTGATGATCCTAAGTCGATTGATATTTTGTCTGAGACAGAAGAGTTACAGTCTGCTGAAGATCTTGAGTTAGTAGATATGTTGGCTGAGACAGTAGAGTCGTCCGATGTAGAGAGCTTACATGTTACTGAGTTAGATGATGACTTGCTTGGACCCGATGTTATATTGGTTGACCCTGGCTTATTAGTTGTTCCTACGATATTGGACGAGTCACCTTGGGATGGTTGTTCAGCCTGGGATAATCTTAGTGTGATACATCCGGGAGTTAGTTCTTTGACGATATCATCGCCGCTTGGGATTCAAGCTAATTATAATACTCCCTTGGATTCGATTTGTCTATCCCCTATTTTTGACGATGTCCCTACCTCATGGGAAGAATTATGTTTGGAAGAATGTCCTAGCGAGAGAGTTTTATTTCTAGAAGACGTTATTGGAGTGGAACCGGATAAGCATTCCCTGATGCTAACCCCGTTGCCTGATATGGAATATGAACTTAACTCTCTCCCGTCTGTCGTGCTACCAACTCTTTCTTCTGACCCGATCACTGAGTTGGAATTACACGAATTACCTCATGAATTGGAAGACACGTCGGATGAGTTTTCCGTATGGGTGAACCCCCTGTTTGAGTTTTCCTATGATTATAATGGTTTGCAACCGGATGCTCCTTTCTGGACGTCAAATCCGTGTTTTGGGATTTCGAGTCGGACTGCTAGTGATCCCTTGGCTATAGTGCCTTATGATGTGATGTCGCCTCGACACACTTATCTGCCAAGCCCGATCGCACGCATTTATCCTCCTCCATTTGTTGACCCTATCATGCACACATCCGTGATGGAATATGGGTACTTTGAGTTAGGTCACTCGCACTTCCCTTCATTTCTGCAAGCGTCCACGTCTATATTTGGTGATGAGTGTTTTCCGTTAGTTTTTATTCATGACGTTCTAAAATTTAAATATAAGTCTACTTGTATTAGTGAAGAGCGGCTTACCTTGGCATATCTTCGCGCCAAGCGTTATTATTTTAAGTATCACATTAGAGCAGCGAAGTTTATGCCTCTAAAAATCATCTTTGCTTTTAAGGCCCCCATTCCCCCGGACTTAAATCCTTTATGTTTTGCATTTGGGGTCAGTCACGTTGCACATGGTTTCACACCACACCGTAACCATTTCTCTCGGTACTATTTAAATGAATTTTTCACTGTGGTAACATTTCATGAGTTACCCGCTAGTTTGTCGCCGAATCTCACTCCGGATTATGCTAATTATGATTTCTTCTTATGTACGCACGATCGTAATGCGCTAGCTATACAAATTATATCATATCATTTTATTGTTAGCTTACAAAAAAGAGTGTCTTACTTTAAGAGTGACGATTTTGTTTTGGTGTTTCTCGTCCCTGAACGGATGCCTTCGGGCACTTTAGAAAATTGGCGAGTTGGTAAGTTGGACCCTGTATGGATTTTAATAACGTTCGGAGAATACGCATATCATTTGGAATCTTTCACTGATTGGGATTTTTCCCTTGTTTTTGATGTTTTTGATTTAACGCTATACGATTCTCCGCCACTTGAATTTCATATCTCTCCGTGTGGGTCCACTTTGTTCTCTTTGGGTATGGGTAGTGAGTTTTTACTTGGATTGTTTTCTTCACCGGTCTCCTCTGGAGGTACGTTGGTTGATGATGTTAAAGCTTGTTTTCCTTTATTGCCTAATGCTTTTCCAAGGTTCCCTCGGGACATTTTATTGCATGACAGGATACTCCAGGTGGATGTGCTTTGCTCTCCAAGTGGTGACGTGTGCCGCTTCATGGTTCTAAAGGTTGATGCCTCCCCGCACCGGTACTCATCGGTGATGAGTAATTTTAAGAGGGGGAGGATTGATGGCGACGACGGCCCTCAACAAGGTGAAGACGATGATGGCGCGCTTACGGATTCCATTTCTCTGCCTCCAAATAAAGTCTGGCGGCGCTGTGACGATCATGTGGAACGGCGCCAGAATATCCGCCCGCGGCGCAAGCCCATGTTTAGTTTATTAATAATTATTATTAATAAATTAATATGGAGAATTAATATAGTTTATTATCTATTTTATCGCGAGATTAATATTTTTATTTCATGTATTAATTTCATGTAGATGGGGACGTATAACCATCATAGCTATTTTATTTCATGCACGGACTATAGTTATTTCATGTCATGATGGGTGTTATTAGCCATCATGAGTGTTTTCATTTGTATGGAGGAGATGGAGTGGTGTAGCCTATATAAAGGCATGTTTGTTCTCATTTTAGTAATTGAAGAATGAAAAATTGAAACCAAAATTCAAGATTGAATTTCCCCCTCTTTTCCTTTTCCCCCATAGGAAATTTTCAGCCCTCCTCCTCTTGCTCCCTCTCTTGGCCGCCGGCCCTCCTCCTCCTTCCTCTTGCTCGGCTTCTCTTCCTCCTCCTCCTCCTCTCCCTTTATCTCCAAGGAAATCCGATTCTCCTCTTGCCTCCACAAATTCGGCCACCACCATAGCCGCCACCCTCCATCTCCTCCTCTTCATTAGGCTCGGCCACCACTATAGCCGCCAACCTCCATACCCCAAACCCGTCCATCCCCCTTCTCCCCAATCCAAAATCCGACTACCCTCAAAGGCCCCAACCCCTTGGTGTAGAAATCGGCCAAGGCAAGTTTGCCTCCTTGTGGAATCCTAACACCGGCGTGAAGCGACGAAGGCGGGCAAGATTTTCATCTCCTTCCGGCGCAACTCCAGCGGAGCCATTGGAGAACGATCCAAGTAGAGAAATAATTGGAATCATCTATTCCGATTGGGGGGTAACGAAACCTTTTCTATTTCTTTGTGTGATTTCTTTTCTTGAATATTCAAGTGGTGTTTTTATCCGTAGCGTAATTTTGAAATCATTGAAACCCATCGTGGTGGATTACTTTTGTATTGTTTTTCTTGCTTACGTTATTTGATTCAACGGGTTTGGCGAACCCTCGTTTTATTTTCGTTAGGAGAGATCTACCTAATCCGAATCGAAGCTTAATCGGTAGATCTCTTTTGGTACAACGCCGCTCGGCCGGACGCAATATTCGTCCATTTAGCTCGATCAAATATTGGCCTCATAGCCCTTATTTGATCCCTACCGGTTTGGCTACCCGTTGGCTAGCGTTAATTGATAGATTTATTTGTGTGGTATTGCGTAGGGCGAAGTTGCTAAAATAAGATTTAACCATAACGAGTCGAACGTGAGTGATAATAGGTTTAATCCATTGATCTTCGGATATCCCCCGGTATCCCTACATCAGTCAGTGCAGGCATATTTGGGCACCCGATTGACTTTTAGCACGGCCTTCCACCCTCAGACGGACGGGCAGACAGAGCGCACCAACCGGACCTTGGAGGATTTACTCTGACTGTGTATACTGGACCGAGGGGAGCCGTGGGAGAAGATGTTACCGTTGGTCGAGTTCTCCTATAATAATAGCTACCAGTCCAACATCAGGATGGCGCCTTATGAAGCCTTGTATGGAAGGAAATGTAGGACCCCGATTTCTTGGGTTCAAGACGAGGATCCGAAGATGTTGGGATCGGATTTTGTTGAAGACACTGAGGCTCAGGTGAGACTGATCAGAGATAGGATGTTGGAGGCGTAGAGCAGAGAGGCTAAATACTATGACGCCCGGCATCGTCAGGTGGAGTTTCGGGTAGGGGATCGAATGTTCTTGAAGATTCGGCCCATGCACGGAGTCTCACGGGTGCGCGGTCGGAGGAAGAAGCTCAGCCCTAGGTATATGGGCCCTTACCGGATCCTGGAGCGGATCGGACCCCTAGCCTACAGGCTAGAGTTCCCGCCAGAGCTGGCAGCTCTACACGACGTCTTCAATATTTCTTCGCTGAGAAGGGCTCTACTACGCCCGGAGCAGCGGATTTTGACCACCGAAGGGCCGGTAGCTTCAGACCGATCTGTTCACTTGGAGCCGGTTCGGATTGACGACAAAGGAGTACGGATCTTGCGCCGCAAAAAAAAATCCCCTTAGTCAAGGTTCTGTGGAGCAACCACGGTCAGGAGGAGCACACCTGGGAACCGCAGGACCTGATGAGGCAAAGATTCCCGGAGTTGTTCAGTCAGGTACATCTCACCACCTCTCGGTATACTTTAGATTGCCTTCTTGTTTTGGACAGTTAAGACTAGATAAGGAAAATCCAGGACCTAGGCCTGCGCACTTAATCAGAAAAGTAGGGGCTAATCTGTTGTTTATTGGGGAGATTGCCTTCGTTTATCAAACAAGTAGTCGCTGGAACCTAATAGAAAAATCGTATGGGATGTTACAAGTTTAATTAATTCCGATAGAAATCCCCGTAGGCTCAACCTCAATTTCGGGGACAAAATTTTTGTTTTGTTTATTGGGATTTGTAACATCCCATTTCCGGCTAGACCCCTAGGAGTCGGTCGGTCGTGACAGAACCCTAGGAAGCCCAAAAATTGAAATAAATCGATCGAGATTTCGGGTCACGGGTTGGTCACGCCCGTGACCGACCCGTCACGCCCGTGACTTTGGGCGTGACTACTTCGACGATCGTCGATCTCCGTGAGACGATCGTCAAACTTGCTGCCCGGGCATGTCACGCCCGTGACCAAGGTGTCACGCCCGTGACCTAGGGCGTGACTAGTTCGACGATCGTCGATCTCCGTGAGACGATCGTCGAACTTGCAGCCTGGGCATGTCACGCCCGTGACCAAGGTGTCACGCCCGTGACCAAGGGCGTGACTCCTTCGACAATCGTCGATCTCCGTGAGGCGATCGGCGACCTTGCAGCCCGGACATGTCACGCCTGTGACCAGAGTGTCACGCCCGTGACCAGGGGCGTGACTCCTTCGACGATCGTCGATCCCCGTAAAATGATTGTCGAAATTGAACTCGGGCCTGTCACGCCCGTGACCTTGGTGTCACGCCCGTGACATAGTGTAACACCTCTACCCGTCAAGAAGAATATAATAGAGGGTCCGGCCGGGGCCCCACACCATATTCCACAAACAGGCGGAGACGCTACGAAATAATATCATAACCAACGCATCCTAACACAGAGCATTCTAGCGGAAGCTTCACGGTTGAATTAATGAACTCAAGATAAACAACATTGTCCACTAACATAGGAATGTATATATATACATCAAAAGAGTCTGGCCTTAAGGCCTTACAACAGTTTCTCTTAACAAGAGTGTGGTTTACATACATCGGCACGCAGGCCGGCCACACATGAACAAAAGAAACAAAACAATGCCTTCGAGGGCAGCAACGCAGCTTTGGGCTTCAGCCCGCTAAGTCCCGCTCGGACCAGCTCCTCCAGCACCTGTAAGAACCAATCCACCAAAAGGTGGCAAAACAGGGCAACGGTCAGCATTCAGCTGACCAATTATAACGACCCTGCCCCTGGCACGGGGCAGCGGAATTCCATCCCTGCAAAGCATTCATCCAACATGATATATATAGCCATTCAAGCAAGACGTGCACGCCCGCACCGTCACATATCACAAACGTCGGCTCGACGGCCCGACGCTCCGTGCACTCAGGGCACATTCACACCGTTCAGAGGTCCCAGACATAACGGCGCACTATGAGCATTCTAGTCTGATCGGCTCACCGGCCGTCGACTCTCGCTATGTGATCCTAACAGGGTCTTAAGCACCCAAGGTTAGACAACCATAACGCGGGTACAGATCCACCTTTCCCGTTGCTCACATCGTCAGACTCACGCCTGGACTGACGCGGGTACAGTTTCACCTTGCCCGTTCCACCATTTCCTAGTTGCAGCCTCACAGCTCAACTTTCCACCAGTAGCACTCACGGCCACAAGAGAGTCCAACTCTCATAATTTCCTGGACTTCCTCCAGTACTTTTATCCATCATGCATACAAGCAATCATCACGGAGCCTTCTCCGATATGCAACAAGCATCACCAACCCAGACCATGTCCAGATGGGCTTCACACAGCATGCCTAGATCCGTACTCCAATTCCGGACTCTAACAAGGGGGACTTCACATATCTACCCCAAGGGACGCCACAACCCACCGCACACTCGCGGGGAAGGGTTTTCCCTATGCAATGCAGGAATTAAGGACTTCACATGTCCAAGCAGGAAATCGTTACCCTAGGAGTTCGCTTCGGAGCCATGGAGAGAAATTTGAGACGGATGAAAGCCTTCGCAGCAGCGTTGCCTTTGCAAATCCGAACTCGGCTCGCGATTTGGACCACCGTAGCACCACCGGCAGCCGGACTCCACTTCCTCTTCTTCCTCCTTGCTCTCACCTCTCTCTTACTTTAGAAAGAGAAGATGAAAAAGAAGAATGAGATTCTCCCCCCCCCTTTTCCCGGCCTTATCCGCCCAGGAATGAACTCCAGCCACAGGATCTTATTTAATGAAAATGAAGGGCCACGATCTACTGAAAATTCCCCTGAAATTTGGCCGACACGGCCTGTGACACGCCCGTGTCACAGGCCGTATACCCTTAAGCAGCACACGCGGCAGTCGCACCGACTGAAATATTCGAGAACACGGGCATCGACACGCCCGTGTCGAACCTGACACGCCCGTGTCAGTCATGAGACACGCCCGTGTCTCCTGTTACACGGTACTCACCGATTTCCAAAACCAGTACACGGGTCGGAACACGGCAGCTGACACGCCCGTGTCCAGCCTCACACGCCCGTGTTCCCGGCCGTGTTCAAGGCCGTGTCCGGCTCTGACTTGAATAGGTCAATTTCGAAAATTAATTCGAACACGCCCTGGGACACGCCCGTGTCGAAGGCCGTGTCCCAGGCTCGACGATCGTCGACTCTCAAACGTCGACTAGCCTGAACACGCCCTGGGACACGCCCGTGTCCCAGGCCGTGTACACCCGACACGCCCTGGGACACGCCCGTGTCCCAGGCCGTGTCTAACAGCCTCCAACCCAAAATTGTGTACAAACATATTTTGAGATTTTTGGGGTGTTACAATCCTCCCCCCCTTAATAAAATTTCGTCCCGAAATTTGAAGACAAAAGGGAGAAAATAATAAACATTTATATGTTTCTATTACATATACAACGAGTGAACAAGCTACGAAAATAACTCGGGAAACTCGGCTCGCATGGTCTGCTCGCGCTCCCATGTTAGCTCTTCTCGGCCACAATTGTCCCACCGGACATTGACCATCCCGATCACCTTGTTCCGCAACTGTTTCTCGGCTCGATCCTCTATCCGTATAGGCTTCACCTTTGTTGTTAGCCCATACTCAACTGGCACTCGATCATATTCAACTATATGAGCTGGATCCTTGACTGCTTTGCGTAACACCGAGATGTGAAACACGTCATGCAATCCACTCAATTCCGATGAAAGAGCTAACCGATAGGCAGCTTCCCCAATTCGCTCCACCACTTCAAACGGACCAAGGTATCGCGGACTTAGCTTTTTCAACCGCCGGATCCGAAATACGCCTTTGAAGGGCTTAATCTTTAAATAGACCCATTCACCCACCGCGAACTCCACGTTCCGGTGCTTAGCATTGCAATACTTGGCCTGCCGATCTTGGGCTATTAGGAGCTTCTCTCGAATAGAGCGTATTGTTGAGGTAGCATCCTCGACTTCCTTTTTGCCTAAAAGTTTAGTCTCGCCAGTTTCTGCCCAAGCTAGCGGTGTACGACACTTGCGACCATACAGCGCTTCAAATGGGGCTATGCCTATACTCGCTTGATAGCTATTATTATAGGCAAACTCCACCATAACAAGATGTTCTTCCCACTTCTTACCGAAGTCCAGGGCGCACATACAGAGCATATCCTCCATCGTTCTATTGGTTCGTTCAGTTTGGCCATCCGTTTGCGGGTGAAAGGCCGTACTGAATGCTAACTTCGTGCCCAACATTGATGAACTAATCTCCAATCCTTTGAAGTAAAGCGCCCATCTCGGTCACTTACGATGCTCCGGGGAACACCGTGCAATCGAACTATCTGCTCCACATAGAGCTTTGCCAACGTTTCCACTGAATCGTCCCGCTTGTTTGGTATAAAGTGAGCCACCTTTGTCAACCAGTCTACAATCACCCAGATTGAGTCATGGCCACGCTGAGATCTCGGCAATCCGTGCACGAAATCCATAGAAATATCCTCAAATTTCCATTGCGGAACCGGCAACGACTTCAGGAAACCACTCGGCCGTTGACATTCTGCCTTTACCAAAGCACAAGTACGACATTTAGCCACATACGCGGCTATGACCTTCTTTAAACCAGGCCACCAGAACAATTTCTTCATGTCTTTGTACATTTTTGTGCTCCCAGGGTGAATTGAATACTTTGTAAAGTGCGCTTCATATAGCAGCCCTTCACGCAATTTACCCGCACTAGGGACGCACAATCGGCCATCCTTCCGTAATAAGCCATCATCCCAGGAGAACTTATCACCAGATCCCTCCTTTGCATAGCATTGGAGACTTTCATCCAACTCCGTTGCCCGCCGAACCCTGTCAGCAAGGTCATATTGAACTTCCAACCAGTTCATGCTTGCTTCAGTTGAAGAATCTCTTTCCACACAAGATATCTCCAAGGCTTCCAACTCTTGGACTAACCGCTCATCATGTATCCGCAACCAATTTGCCTGTACCGGAGCCCTACGACTCAAGGCATCAGCGACCACATTTCCCTTTCCGGGAACATAGTGAATGTCGAATGTAAAATCCCCAAGGAATTCCATCCACCTTCTTTGTCGCATATTCAACTCCTTTTGATCGAGCAGATACTTTAAACTTTTATGATCGGTATAAATATCTACTTTCACGCCATATAGATAATGCCGCCACAATTTTAGCGAAAAGATCACCGCCGCCAACTCCAAATCATGGACGGGGTAATTACGCTCATGCACTTTCAATTGACGTGAACCATAAGCGATCACCTTGCCAAACTGCAGGAGAACGCAGCCTAAGCCGCTTCCTGACGCATCGCTGTATATTTCAAATCCGTCTGTACCACATGACGACGTCAAAACAGGCGCCGTGGTCAAACGACTTTTCAGCTCCTCAAAAGCTCGTGCGCACTCCGGCGTCCAAACGAACTTCTGATCCTTTCTCGTCAACGTAGTCAGAGGCAAAGCAATCCGGGAGAAGTTCCCCACGAACCTCCTATAGTAGCCCGCCAGTCCAAGGAATCTCCTGACTTCGGCCACTGAAGATAACACTGGCCAATCCCGAATGGCACTTATCTTAGCCGGATCCACCGATATGCCCTCTCCACTTACCACATGGCCTAGAAAAGCCACCGACGAGAGCCAGAACTCACACTTTGAGAACTTGGCATACAGCTTATTCCTTCGCAAGGTATGCAATACTAATCGCAATTGGTTTGCATGATCTTCCTCCGATTGTGAATATACCAGAATATCATCAATAAACACAATCACAAACAGATCCAGGTATTCGCGGAACGTGCGATGCATGAGATCCATGAATACCGAAGGCGCATTACACAAGCCGAACGGCATCACTGTGAACTCATAATGACCATAGCGTGTGCCAAACGCTGTCTTGGGAATGTCACCTTCCCTAATCCGCAACTGGTAATACCCGGACTTCAAATCCAACTTCGAATAGACGGTTGAGCCTGCTAGCTGATCGAACAAGTCATCGATCCGAGGAATTGGATACTTGTTTTTCTCCGTCAGCTTGTTCAGTTCACGATAATCAATACATAGTCGCAAACCACCATCTTTCTTTTTCACAAAAAGAACAGGCGCGCTCCAAGGTGACATACTTGGGCGTATGTATCCCTGCTCCAACAACTCTTACAACTGAACTTTCAGTTCGGCCATTTCTTTTGGCGCTACCCGATACGGAGAACGGGCCACGGGTTTTGCACCCGGCACCAGCTCGATAGCGAAGTCAATTTCCCTTTGGGGAGGTAACCCCGGAAGGTCCTTTGGAAACACATCCGCATATTCCGACACAATCGGCACTTCACTCACACTGGCCTTCGGCGCCACCGCCTCTATGAGTGTGAAGAACAACTCCGCACCTTTCCGAACTGCCTTAACAACTTGGAGAGCGGATAACAACATCCCACTCATCCCTTGCATACCAATGAACTTGGTCTCTCGTTCGGTATTTTGCCCAAGTGTGACCTCTTTTGAAGTGCAATCAATACAGGCACGCTGCTCTGAAAGCCAGTCCATACCAAAGATTATATCAAACTCTTTGATCGGCAATACTAGTGTTTCCACCTTGAACTCCCGACTTCCTATCTTGACCTCAAGACCACAAGATCGATCCGCGCACATCAAACATCCGTTAGGCAACAACACCTTTACACTGTCTGTCTTGGTCCGGATAGACACCCCGACACGCAAGACAAAATCCTCAGACAGAAACGAATGTGAAGCACCTGTGTCGAACAGTGCTCGCGCCGGATACTCTCGTATAAGGACAAACCCTATAACATGACAATTAAAACAAGCACAGCACACCAAAAGTACAAATATTAAAACTTAAGCGCACCTGTGACAACATCAGCCTGCTTAATGGCCTCCTGTTGTCCAAGGTTGAAGACCCTGGGCTGCGCGTGCGAGGCAGAAGACTCCACCACCGCCTTCCCCTTCTCCGCATAAGACGCTCCCGTCTTCTTATCACCCTTTGGAGGACCAAATCGGCATTCACGTGCGAAGTGTCCAACCTTCCCGCACGTAAAACAAGCACGAGCTCAATTCCCAGATGTGTCCGTCACAGTCGCAGAAGGAGCTTGTCCAGAAGACTTAGACTTCTTATTCCATTTCCTTCGATAGCCAAACTTGTCCGGACGCGGCGGCTTAAACTCCGGCTTCACAACCGCCAAGTTTCCCTTTGCTTGCCCCCGTTTCATGTCCGTCTCTAAAGAACGAGCCGTACAGACTAAGGCTTGGAATCCCTGACTCACAGAACTCGAGAGCAAATACCTTAGCTCATCTCGCAGTCCCGCATAAAACCGACTAGTCTTACGCTCTTCTTCGGCGAAGATCGAGCCCGCAAATCTTCCCAACCGGGTGAACTCATGCAGGTAGTCATCCACACTTCGATCTCCCTGTGCTAACCGTTGGAACTCCATTTCCATCGACATCCTTTGCTGCATCGGCAGATGTTGTGCTAAGAACAACCGAGAGAATTCTTCCATTGTAATCTCTGCCAATTGCCTGCCGGCCAAGTGATGCAGTTCAATCTCATCCCACCACAATCGCGCCTCTCCTTCCAGTAGGAAAGTGGCTAACATGACTTTCTGTTCCTCCTCAACCCTGATAGCTCTCATAATCCTCTTAATTCTTGCAAGCCAATCCTCTGCTTGGGCCGGTGTACCCGCCCCATGAAATTGCGGAGGGTTAAAGCTCAAGAATTGCTTCCATTGTTGATCTGCTACCCGCGGATCAACTTCGGCTTCTATCGGTTCTTGCCGTACCCCAGCTTGCGTTGGCACCACTGCAGGACGTGCTTGCCCCGCTTGCTGAGCATTCATCACAGCAAGTACCGTTTCCGTGATGAGACGGACTGTTTCAGCGGATGGAGGAGTTGTGGGCACCTTGGCTGGTGCCGCACTCGCAACAGAACGTTGTGGTTCGGACTGACCCGCAACACTTCTGGTCACCTATATGTGTAAAACACACAGGTTAACGACCAATAAAAATGGCAATCATACAAAGAGAATACACAAGTTCAACAAACTAGTGTATTTGCATTCCTAAGTGGACAATCTTGAGTTCAAATTAAGTGTTATAACGACGGCACTGACACGTGCTCGCCCCCTCTCAAAAGAATTCGTCCGCGAATTCGGAAGAGATCGACCAACAAGCTGATACCAAATTGTAACACCTCTACCCGTCAAGAAGAATATAATAGAGGGTCCGGCCGGGGCCCCACACCATATTGCACAAACAGGCGGAGACGCTACGAAATAATATCATAACCAACGCATCCTAACACAGAGCATTCTAGCGGAAGCTTCACGGTTGAATTAATGAACTCAAGATAAACAACATTGTCCACTAACATAGGAATGTATATATATACATCAAAAGAGTCTGGCCTTAAGGCCTTACAACAGTTTCTCTTAACAAGAGTGTGGTTTACATACATCGGCACGCAGGCCGGCCACACATGAACAAAAGAAACAAAACAATGCCTTCGAGGGCAGCAACGCAGCTTTGGGCTTCAGCCCGCTAAGTCCCGCTCGGACCAGCTCCTCCAGCACCTGTAAGAACCAATCCACCAAAAGGTGGCAAAACAGGGCAACGGTCAGCATTCAGCTGACCAATTATAACGACCCTGCCCCTGGCACGGGGCAGCGGAATTCCATCCCTGCAAAGCATTCATCCAACATGATATATATAGCCATTCAAGCAAGACGTGCACGCCCGCACCGTCACATATCACAAACGTCGGCTCGACGGCCCGACGCTCTGTGCACTCAGGGCACATTCACACCGTTCAGAGGTCCCAGACATAACGGCGCACTATGAGCATTCTAGTCTGATCGGCTCACCGGCCGTCGACTCTCGCTATGTGATCCTAACAGGGTCTTAAGCACCCAAGGTTAGACAACCATAACGCGGGTACAGATCCACCTTTCCCGTTGCTCACATCGTTAGACTCACGCCTGGACTGACGCGGGTACAGTTTCACCTTGCCGTTCCACCATTTCCTAGTTGCAGCCTCACAGCTCAACTTTCCACCAGTAGCACTCACGGCCATAAGAGAGTCCAACTCTCATAATTTCCTGGACTTCCTCCAGTACTTTTATCCATCATGCATACAAGCAATCATCACGGAGCCTTCTCTGATATGCAACCAAGCATCACCAACCCAGACCATGTCCAGATGGGCTTCACACAGCATGCCTAGATCCGTACTCCAATTCCGGACTCTAACAAGGGGGACTTCACATATCTACCCCAAGGGACGCCACAACCCACCGCACACTCGCGGGGAAGGGTTTTCCCTATGCAATGCAGGAATTAAGGACTTCACATGTCCAAGCAGGAAATCGTTACCCTAGGAGTTCGCTTCGGAGCCATGGAGAGAAATTTGAGACGGATGAAAGCCTTCGCAGCAGCGTTGCCTTCGCAAATCCGAACTCGGCTCGCGATTTGGACCACCGTAGCACCACCGGCAGCCGGACTCCACTTCCTCTTCTTCCTCCTTGCTCTCACCTCTCTCTTACTTTAGAAAGAGAAGATGAAAAAGAAGAATGAGCTTCTCCCCCCCCTTTTCCCGGCCTTATCAGCCCAGGAATGAACTCCAGCCACAGGATCTTATTTAAAGAAAATGAAGGGCCACGATCTACTGAAAATTCCCCTGAAATTTGGCCGACACGGCCTGTGACACGCCCGTGTCACAGGCCGTATACCCTTAAGCAGCACACGCGGCAGTCGCACCGACTGAAATATTCGAGAACACGGGCATCGACACGCCCGTGTCGAACCTGACACGCCCGTGTCAGTCATGAGACACGCCCGTGTCTCCTGTTACACGGTACTCACCGATTTCCAAAACCAGTACACGGGTCGGAACACGGCAGCTGACACGCCCGTGTCCAGCCTCACACGCCCGTGTTCCCGGCCGTGTTCAAGGCCGTGTCCGGCTCTGACTTGAATAGGTCAATTTCGAAAATTAATTCGAACACGCCCTGGGACACGCCCGTGTCGAAGGCCGTGTCCCAGGCTCGACGATCGTCGACTCTCAAACGTCGACTAGCCTGAACACGCCCTGGGACACGTCCGTGTCCCAGGCCGTGTACACCCGACACGCCCTGGGACACGCCCGTGTCCCAGGCCGTGTCTAACAGCCTCCAACCCAAAATTGTGTACAAACATATTCTGAGATTTTTGGGGTGTTACACATAGGGCGTGACCACCCTTCGACGACCATCGATCTCAGTTCGACGATCATCGACCCCAAAAATTGTCACCCGGGCCTGTCACGCCCGTGACCTATGTGTCAAGCCCGTGACATTGGCCGAAACGACGGTTCAGGCCCGAAATTATTCTAACACGAGTGGAAATAAATGCTAGTGGGGGAAGTTACACCAGGAGTAATTACGGGCCGTTTTTCCTTCTATAATTATATAATAAAGGAGGAAGTGTTGGTCCAATAGGAAACCGCCAACTGGACACACCTGTTCATCTTCCACCGTTTCTTATCCGTTCACTGTAACCGAAAGGCTATTTAGAGGAGCCTTCATGGCCATTACGGCTTTACCCTTTCACCTCCCCACTTTCTGACTTATAAAAGCCCACTTGGGGCAAGAGGAGAAGTTTACACGCTCAAGTAAATGGATCAGATCTTTGTTCTTGTTGTAGGAGAAGTTCGGCTACTCCACCACTGCGCCATGGCACCCCGTCGTTCTTCTCGCCTCCAAACCACGAACAAGGTCCTCCTCTGCTTCTTCTCTTTCATGGGTAGATCTTAGGATTCTTAGAAAGGAAGTTTGCGCTCAACGGAGCCGGACCCAACTCTCGTTTTCATGGAAAACCATGAAAAGTGTATTCTTGAGTTTGCCGGAAACCGCCACCTCCGGCGGCCAAACCACCGCCGACCAATAGCCATCATCTCAACGGAGGCGGTGGTGGTGGTGGCTGGCCAAGGAAGTGACCGGACAACCGGTGACGGAGCGCGAAAGAGCTACAGGAAATATGAGTTTCTGTGTCTGGTTTTCGGGTTCTGTAGAAGATGAACAGTAAAAACTGTTTTTAATATATAAATTATGTAAATAATTTTGTATGGAAATTATACTTGGAGGGGCATATTTTAATGCTGCAAAACGAGGCACTTAGATGCCATTTTAGGAAAAGTGACCAGACACGAAAGTCGTAGCCCTTCGAGTCTAGATTAATTTAAAATTGGTTTCAACTCGTTTGGTTAAGCGGTTCGGCCGCAGCACCCGTTTTAGTGGGGGCTGTACCTAGAGTTGGGCAGAAATTAAAACGGATGCCCACTCTTCGTCCCTTGTCCAAATGACCTGAAATTTGGGCAGGGGACTAGCCTTAACAATACCTAAAGGCAGACCAAAGATGAGAATTTTTGGGGATACTTTGCCTAAAGTTTTTGTTTCAATTTAATAAACTTAGAGGAATTTATTTAAGTGGTCAAATGACCTCCAAACCCTCCCAAAGTTTGGTGAGTTGTCCCTGGCTATAAAACCTAGCTCTGTACAAAATTCCAACTGATTTGGAGGAGGTTTGGGTAGGAAATCTTCTACCCTTAACTAGGCATTAGTGAGACACTTTTTAGTAAAAAGTGC
The DNA here is from genome assembly GCA_039513925.1 of Platanthera zijinensis. Lineage (NCBI taxonomy): Eukaryota > Viridiplantae > Streptophyta > Magnoliopsida > Asparagales > Orchidaceae > Platanthera > Platanthera zijinensis. Next base: position 67,827,691 of record CM077092.1, on the reverse strand, counting down.
ACTAAGAGTTTGGAAAGGTCAAATCACCTCAACAGAGGCTGATTTTCTGATCTCTGACTTTGAAGGGTGTTATAACCTGCTTGGAGAAAAATGGTGAGGTTTAGGGTTGATTTACCCTAGGATCCAAGCTCAAACCCTAAATAAAGGGTTTTGAGGTTTGTGAAGGACATAGGAGCTAAAGCTCTTGTATGCCCTTGAAATTTGGAGGAGAGGGGAATGATATGATGAAAAACCTATGGTTGAAATAGTGAAGGAATTGGAGGTAATTAGGTACCTCGGAAGTTGAGATTTTGGATTAGGATAAACATGTAATTTAGTTATTTTAAGTACTAAATCTAATCTAAAAATTATGAAACTCGGGAGGAGGGAGTTTTAGGATGTTTTAGACTTATGGTAATTTTCCTGGAATTTTATGATTAATAAATATTATACTTCATGTGTTAAAGGATTATTAGCCTGATTTGTTGTTTCAAATATTCGGAGGTTTTAAATTAATTATAATCAGTTAAAATTCTGGATTTAGATCTTGACTAGTAGAACATTGATCCCTGAATTTTTATATAATTTTATGTTGAGTAAATCTAGTACTTTGTTCACAGATATTAGAAAGGGGTCTTATTGTTTAAAAATTAATTATGGATAAAATACTTGCTGGAAAATTATGAAACTTGGCCAGTGCTAATTTTAGGCCTTTATCTGCATGGCATAAATTATTTATAATTTTTGGAAGAATATTTTCTGTACTTGATTAATAAACAACAGAAGTTAGAGATTATTTCTAAAATAGTTTTCATGCCCTTTTGATGATAGAAAAATTATGATACTTAGGATTTAACCTATTGAGATAACCTACTATTTATTATAAATTTGCTGGACATCTTGCATGATTACTTAGGGTAGTTCATGTTCAAACCGATAGCCCTTGGGATTTTCGAGGAACTTAATTAAATGCCAAATAGGTTAGGAAAATTTCCATTTTCTGGATTTAGGTCATTTAGATCATGGTGAGTCTCCAGTAAATAATTTAGGACATTTGGATGAGTATTGGATCATTGCATAACCGGTTCGACATGAAGTCTAGGTCGGTCTGCATATATCAATTGTGAAATGCAGTAGGACACGATCTGAGGAAGTCATTGGAGTTAATCATTTTTGTCTGGGTGGGTAATAGTGTGCGAAATCACGATAGGGTAGTATAAGAGTAGTGAGAAGTGGTGATAGCTAGAGTTAAGAGGTGCTCGGGTTCGACGAAAGATCGTCTTCCCCGAAGAGTGGAAGGTTTAAAAATCACTCTAGGATAGTCTATCATAATGTGAGAAGGGAAAAAGGTAAGGGTGATCAACCAATAACAATAAGTGCCTTGCGAAAGGGAACTTCGGGCCGTAATGCCGCCGTCTTGGTTCCTAGTGCCCCTTGAGAGCCCTTCACGGGGAATACTGGGGGCAGTCCTGGGCTAACGTAAACTGTAATAACAAACCGACAAGAGTAACTTAGTAACTAGGGCTGCACTTTTCACAAACACTGTTGGCACGGGAAGATTTATGAGAGCTTCGGCTCGGTTGGTTAAGAGACGGACGGGATGGTCCGGGGAGCTTCGGCTCGGTTGGCTAAGAGACGGACGGGATTGTCCGGGGAGCTTCGGCTCGGTTGGTTTGGAGACGGACGTTTTGGTTCGGGGAGCTTCGGCTCGGTTTTGTGTGTTTATGAATAAACTTGCATGTACATAAGATAGGAAAAGTTAAGGTGGTGGGTTTTTCGATATCGGAGAGTTCGATTGCACCGACACCGATATCGTTGACTCGGCGGGGTGATTAGCACTTCGCCAACAGAAGTCCGGTGCGCCAGCCGGCAAGAGTACGCAGGCGTCCGCTTAGTGCACCAAGCGTTGAGGCGTACGATAGGTCAGACCAGTGGTGCTTTTACTGGTTTTGAGGTGGGAGAGGCCCAACCCACCGCTTCCGTCCGCCACTACGGAGGTATCCTGGGAGGTAACGGCTCCGGAAGGGGGAACTAAAGGTCTGTGTGCACAGAGTCGGGTGTGTGAGTTGCACTTGCATGTTTCATCATACCCACTTGCATGTCATAGCATAATCGATTCATTTAACCCTGACACCTAAAGTATAAGTGGTATGGGACGCTTATACATTAGGACCTGCAAAATGACCCCTTGGTCTATAAGCTTGTGTGGGCAAGTTTATAAATCAAAGGTTAATTTCAATATATAACAACCATTGCTGTTTGATAACCAACACCCCAAGGTATAAGTGGTATGGGACACTTATACGATGGGAGTCTTGCAAAAGATCCCTTTTGCTTATGTTATCTCGCATAAGTGAAGGTTAAATTCATATATTTGCTTTTCTTACTGCTAGACCTATTATAACAATTATATTAACTGCTCACCGAATACAACTTGTTAGATTAGTTCCGCTTCCATCTGTTTCTTGATTAATCTCTACCGTCATGTCCTTCCCTTTCTTCCTCCCCGCTCGGTACCTAGGAGCCATGGGGGAAGGGGTGGGGGATGATAGGGCTTAGTCTTTATGACTAACGGTTTTCGAACCGCATCATTTAGGGGATCGTGGAGCCCAGCATGGAGGAGCAGCCCCAGAGATCGGTGCGCCTAGAGATGGGGCAGTCTAGCTTCGGAGTTCATACAGCCGGGACCGTGAGTCTCGACCCTGAGTAGTTTTTGTTTTAGCTTCCGCATGAGTGATATTGTAGTGAGGACATGATGTATCGGGCATAAGCCCGCATTTATAGTACTCTGATGTTTTCTGTGGACACTCCCTTCGTGGAGATTTTATTCTATATATGTGGTGTATTATTGTGGACTGCATTGCTCTTACTTCTGTTATTGTGCTATCTTTCTGTGATCGAATTGGCCGGCAGAATCGGCGCCTTGTGGTGATGACCCTTCAGGACGTGAAGGTGTCACCTCAAAGCGACGATTCTGGGCCTAAGACCCCGGGTTTTAAAAAGAAAAAAAAAGGGGGTCTTACATGACCAAACCTAGAAAGCTCCCGATCTCCTTGGGCGTGCCCGGCCTACTCCAATCCATCACTACTGCGATCTTTTCCGGGTCAATCGAGATCCCATCCTAGTTCACCACGTGGCCCAGAAACGAGACCTGAGGCAACCAAAATTCGCACTTGCTCAACTTGGTGAATAATTTGTGATTCCTCAACTCTGATAGAACCAAGCGCAGATGCTGCTCATGCTCCTCAGCGTTGCAAGAATAGAACAACACGTCATCGATGAAAACCACAACAAAATTATCTAGGAAATCCTTGAACACCCGGTTCATCATATCCATGAAAGCTGATGGTGCGTTTGTAAAACCAAACGACATCACCAAGAACACAAAATGTCCATGCCTCGATCTAAATGCAGTCCGTGGAATATCTGCCTCACGGATCCTGAGCTGATGATAGCCAGAACGAAGATCGATCTTGGAGAACACTGTGCTACCGTGTAGCTGATCAAACAAGTCATCGATCCTCAGCAGAGGGTACCTGTTCTTAATAGTGAATTTGTTCAACTCCCTGTAGTCGATGCAAAGCCGCATCGACCAATCCTTCTTCTTCATAAATAGAACAGGAGCACCCCAAGGCGACGATCTCTGACTTATAAACCCTTTTGCCAACAACTTATCTAACTGGACTTGCAACTCCTCTAGCTCATGAGGGTCCATCCGGTACGGCGCCTTAGCAATAAGATGCGTACCCGGTTCCAAATCAATCACAAATTCGACATCCCGATCGGGAGGAAGACCAGGATGGTCATCAGGAAACACATCAGCGAAACCAAGAACAATGGGAATCTCCTCTAAGCGCGGTATACTAACAGCGGTCCCAACTACCGAGACTAAACAAGCAAAATAACTAGAAGGAAATAACTTTTGAGCACATACCGCAGAAATTATAGGAGAATCTTGGCATGGATCAGCATACACGCTTCCCGGCTGACTATTGTCCTTGATGAAGTCCAAGTGCTTCCCTTTTCACTGAATGACCGCGTCATACTTAGACAGCCAGTCCATGCCCAGAATGACATCGAAGTCCTCCAGGTCAATCATCTTCAAGTCTGCCCTCGCAAGAAAATCCCCTAACAAAACAGGGCCATCTAGAATGCCCAAATCTTATAACACAGATTCACCAGAAGGGAACTTGATGCGGAAGGTATCACGAACTCGATCTAGAGTTAACCGATGTCGCTCCACAAAGGCTCTAGCCATAAATGAGTGGGTAGCGCCGGAGTCGAACAGAACGCGCGCCTAGCGGTTCTTCACCTTAAATTTCCCTATAGGAGTATATACAACTAAGGATCTACCAAAACCCAACTGTAACCATTCTAGCAAACAAAACTTTCAAGCTGGAAAAAAGAAACAACTAACCTGAGATGACCTGAGTCGAAGCTTGGGCCTCCTCGGAATAGATCACATTCAGCTTTCCTTTACCCTTGTCCACGTGCTGAGGCGGAAGTAGTGCCTGAAGTGGAACTGAATGAAGAGCAGGCTGGACCTGAGGACACCTAGACTTGATGTGACCCTTCTGCCCACACTGATAGCAGACTTTATTCTTGGACCAGCATTGGGAAGCATCATGCCCGGGTCGCTTGCAAATAGAACAGGAAACATCCCTCCTAGGAGCACCCTGAATAACATGAACTTGCTCCTTCTTCTGAGCTGCTGCCTTCTTGAAACACCTCTCGACAGGGTGGCCCGACCGGCCACAGAAGCTACACACCACCTTGCTCTTCTTTCCCAAAGAAGCATCAGGGAACCTGGGGTTTCTTCTCCTAGACAAACTTCCTCTTGTCCTTCCTCATTTACAGGCCTCTGCTCTTTGCGGTCTCGATAGCCTCCACCTTCAGAGTAGCCTCCACTACCCCTGCATAAGTCTCTGATCCATAAGTACTGGTCAACTGCTGCACCTCGCTCCTCAAGCCACCAAGAAACCGCTTGACTCGATCAGCCTCAACAGTCACCAACCTAGGAGCAAACAGGCTCAACTTGCTGAATTCTATCTCATACTCACCAATCGTGAGTTGTCTTTACTTCAGGTGGAGGAAGTCGTTCATAAGACGGTCACGCTCGACCGAGGGCAAGAACTTCCTCAGCAGCATTTCCTTGAATACTTCCCAAGAGCAACCAGCTACCAAGCTCTCCTTTTCCCTAAGCCACCAATTCTTCGCCAAACCCTTGAGCTGATAGGCGGCTATCATCACTCTCTGATCGTCTGCAATATCGGAGTATGAGAACATCTCATCCATGGAGATCAACCAATCATCTATGACCATGAAATCTGCCTTCCCATCATACGTAGGGGGGCTAAGTCTCTGAAACTGCAAGATGAATGCCATTTCTGCTGGCACCACTACTAGAGATCTCAGGGGTGCAAGAGGAGGAGGAACAGCTAACCCTCCTGCAGGGCCTTGCACTCCCTGAGTCTGTCCTGCCACAACTGCCACCAAAGACTAGATCTGGGCTCGCACCTCCACCATCTGCCTGCTCAAGGAATCGCTACTCTGCCGCAAGCTCTCAATTACCGCATCATTCTGTGCTCCCGATGACTCACCCTCAGAAAGGGGGGTTGATCTAGTCGAACGGCGTCTCGCCATCCAAAAATCATAGCAACGTTAGTCAGATCATAGTACGATAGCTGCAACTAACTACAAGTACATACAATACATACATACATATGAACTTAAAGCTGCTAAACTTGCTCTGGGAGTTTATTTTTACAAGAATTGATGTTATGCCTTAACCTAGGATGGTTAACCACCATCGTACTAACTCTTGTGCCTAGATCGGGAATGCATGACTTTATATTATTTTTGACTCGAAAACTTATGGGTGTACATATGTCATCCTGCCAGTCTTTAGCTTGGCACGTTGTGCTTAAGCAATATTATTCTATGCATGTTTGTGCTATGCATTCTAAAAAGGCCCTAATGCATGTTATGAGCAGCATACATATGAAAATGTTATGCATCCCATACTACATAACATCCTCATGCAATGAAAAAGAAAACGAGCTATTCGCAGCCATGTGGTGAGGTTATGCATCCCATACTACATAACCCTCACATGTTGCCCCTATGGTGGATCCATATACAAGCACATATTATGCATCCCATACTACATAATATGCCCCGTATACTTCATGTTATGCTATGAGTGTAGTGTTTGTGCTTTTGCCAAGACGTGCGGATGACATACCGGTGTGTGAATGACATGTTGCTGAACTACTAATGTAATCAAAAGGGAAGGTTGCCCGACTAGCCTGTCAAGCAACCTCCCTCTGATACCAACTGTCATAACCCGCATTTTCTTCGAAGAAAACGAATTATCAGAGTAAGAGAAAACGCGCGTCATGATGCCACATCGAGCAGGGGATAACTGCCGACGCTCAGGCAAACAACTAACAACTATACTTTATGAAGATTCATAAGTTAAATGATTAGAAAATCAGTTATATTTTTAAAGGCCGTATCCCTCGGCGTGGTGGATCAACTAGTCCACAGTTTAAAAACTATACTTATACGCTGCAGAAAATACTTTATTCAGGTTAGACATCCTAAAAAAGTGCATAAGTGTCCCCAGAGGACAACTTATACTATGCAAGACCCTACATTTAATTTATTCTATATATAAGAAAACGATCTTTTTACGTTGTTTGAAAAATAGTGACGAGTTTTATAAAACATGCTGATCATGAGTAATACTTATAATAGTGTTTTTAGGTTTAAAAGTAACTAGCAACCTCGCATAAATCATCCGCAGAGCAAGTAGACTAACTCTAGAAAGGTAGCAGTAAAAAGTAACATATCTAGTATCAAGGTAAAAACAACTAGTGGGTGCCAACAAACTGACATGAACCCACTGGCAAGTATGTATGTCTGTAAGAAAAACAACACCAAAACTACCTCGCAAAAACAAGGAACTGATCTCTATAGCACCAGAGACCACCGACAACTGCACAGCTCCACTAGCCGTCAGAGCGGCTACTATACAGAACCTGAGGCATTCAAAGAAGAAAGAATACCTCAGCAAGCAAACTAGAAAACTGCTCGAAAGTGTCAATCAGAAGATAAGTAAATGAGGAAAACAAAGCAGTAACAATCACAACTGCCCAAGGCAAGGCAAAAAGGAAGTGAACTAAGTGAGTGGACACAACAGTAACTCTACCCAATGCTACAGAGTCAACAAGGCTACCATGAGCCCAAATGCTGCAATCTACCAAGAAAGAAACATCTAACACCCTAAGCTGTGAGAGATGGTAGTAGCAAAAATATCGCGGATCCGGGTTGGAGGCAAACTCAGTCCCCCAACAGCCATTTCCAAGAAACCAAGCTCAGGGGTCTACATGTGAAATCACTAGGGACCTCCCACCCCCTTGCCCAACCCGTACCTAGAGCAAGATAAAGAAAAAGGGTGGCCTTGGCTAAATTACACAACACCTCCCCAATTAAGAGCTTCAAACCACCACTACTAACCACGACCTACGATTCGGCCTTTTTAGAAAAACAAGAAAATAGCCGACAAGGAACCTCAAAATAAAGAAATTCACTCGGGGGAGAAAATCAAGGTAAGGGAAAAGCGTTGAGATGACTCAACACGGCCTGACATTGAGTGAGCCCCACTCACTCAACGCCTAACCAGACCTTAGCATTAAGTGAGTTAGCCTCACTCAGCGCCAGAATCAACCATGGCGTTGAGTGAGGTTCACTCACTTAACGCCCTCTGCAAGAACAACTCTGGCGTTGAGTGAGCTAACCTCACTCAACGCCAAAACAGATATGGCATTGAGTGAGGTCCACTCCCTTAACGCCTTCAACAAAACAGGCAGTGGCGTTGAGTGAGCTAACCTCACTCAACACCAAAATAGCTACGGCGTTGAGTGAGGTCCACTCACTCAACGCCTTAGCACTTAACCGCAAAAACCAACAGTGGCGTTGAGTGAGTCCACCTCTCTCAACGCCAAAGCAGCCTTGGCGTTGAGTTAGGTCAACTCACTCTACGCAAAAATACATACCCGCAGGAAAACCCTAAACCAACGGCATCCGGAATAGGTCGGCGGGAATGTCGGTCGATTCTCGCCGAATCGGCGGGAAAGCAGATTGATTCTCGCCGAATCAGCGGGAAACAGATCGATTCTCACCGAATCGGCGGGAATACAGATTGATTCTCATCGAATCGGAGGGAATCACTAACGATACTCGTCGAAGTCGGCGAGAATCACTTAGTGATTCCCGTCGATTTCGACTTAGACGAATTTTCTCACTTAATCACCTCACTACTTAGCCGCAAAAGAAAAGACCAAACTATTGCTTTGAGTGTGTGCACCAAACTCAACGCCAATCCCGGGTGGCGTTTGGCTTTGAGTGTGTGCACCACACTCAACACCAAATCCTGAGAGCCTACCAAGACTGGTTTTAACCAGAGCACTACCACAGAAACCTCCCTCTCTCTCTCTCGGCTCCACCTGCAAAAGCACCAAACCAGAAATAAAAATCTGGAGTCTAAATGGTTAAAACAACCAGCGAGTTGAGAAAAAATAGCACGAGGAGGGGGGCTAATAAAGGGAAACTGAAGCACAGAGTATAAGCAAGCAAAAAGAGAAAGCTTGGCTTCTATCCTAGGGCTAACCGGGTAGTTAAGAGGGGGAAGATCAAAACAGCAATTGCAAGAACCACTTGCCTCGGTTTTTCAGCGAAGCATCACTCGAGCCCTTCCTCTCCCTCGGCACCAGCAGCAGCAACACCTAGCAAGCACATCCCGAGCTTTAATGGCGGAAAGGGCAAAAACCGAAAATCCAAATCTCCTGAAAACCCTACGAAAAACAAATATCGTACCGTAGAAACGTAGATCTAAGAGAGAGCAATCCAAATCCGCTTTCAAAATCGAAATCTGTCCATAAATGCTCCCGGAATCGCCGTCCGAAGGGGTAGCAAGCCGGCGGTTTTCCTATTTTTTCCGGGAACAGGAGCAGGCGACAGTTTTCGGGAAGAAGAAGAATTGACACGCTAATTTGGCTTAAGGCTTTTAAATAAATTTAAACACGCCTAATAAGCCTTAACCGCCTCCTAAGCCGCCAGTTCATTACCAAAGCTTTTGACCACAGAAATCATCTAAATAGCTTTAAATATACACATTTGCTTTTATTATTAGCACAACCAAAACGATGTGAAAACCAAACTACCTCGGAATTCGATGAAACCCGCACCGTAGCTAAATACCCATGATACGAACGCAACGACGAAGTCGAAATTAACTTTCGACGAATAGAACTCGAGTTATACCCACCCGAAGCAAAAACACAAGCATCCCCCGAGAGGCCAGACCGGGTCACCCAAAATGACTCGGCTTGCTAGAGAGATCTTGCCAATAGGCTACAAAATAGGCCACCCAGTTCTAAGGAGTTTAGACCACACTACAAAGATGGCACAAGCCAAGAAAACGCATCGACGTAACGCCAAACGACAATTAAATAATCGCAGAAAAATCGGGGGCGTTAAACCTAATAGCTGAAGATTCTTACAGAACTTGCTCTTTCTGTAGAGATTCTGTGGATGTCATCTCATTAAGGAGGAATGCCTTAAATGATGTAGGAAAGCTTCTGGTAGACATAATTGGATAGATTTGTGGTGCAGAACATGGTCCATTGGTTTTATAACCAATGACCTATTTGATGTAATGACAGCTGTTATCTGCAGGAAGAAATTCCAATATGGAATGTTGTTATTTGATATTATCAGGGACAGTATCCAGGATCCCAAGTTTGTAAGGATAATTTCTTTGTTATTGCGTGAGATTGATCCTGTCACCTTCAAAACCTCTAAAGGTACTCAGATCCATCACCTGAAAAAGATTTCATTGGCCTCCATCCAAAGATGGGAATTAAAGCATAAGAATCCCAAGCAGTTAGCAAAAGAACTTGCAGCTTCTGCCTCAGAGGTCAGGACCCCATCTCCTCCTTTACATGATATTGCTGAACCTTTTAGTGCAGAAACAGAGGGGGATCCTGCACTCTCTGCTCTAGATGCAAGGATTCCTTCTCCTCCTCCCATAGTTAGATCTCCTCTCAAAAGCCTAGTGGCAGATCTTCTAGATGCCACCTTCTCAGATGATCAAGTACAGGACACCCTCAAGAGCACAGCTGAAGCAATTGACAGTTTGGTTGAAGAAATCACTTCAGATGAACCACTTCCTCTCCTAAACACAGAAATCACTGTAGAACTATAAAAGAACCATCTCCACCATCCTCACCCCAAGCTACTCCAGCTCCAACTCCTTCTCCCTCTCCAAGGAAAGATTCTACTCCAGCTAAACACACTTCAGCACAAGAGACCATTCTTATCTCTAAAGAGGATGAGCCAGAACCTGAAAAGGTGGAAGCCCCTCTCAAGAACCTTGACTTCTTCCTCCGTATAATTGTTGATGAGGAGGCTGATACAGTCCTTCACACTGTAAGAGCCAAGATCTCTGTGGTAGTGGAAGAGATCCCTCCCTGGGTAGCTCCTCCTCCACCCCCAAGTACCTCTACTATTACTGTTACTTCTGTTGCTGCTACTGCTGATGCCCCTCTCTCTTATGAAATTTTGAGTAAGATTGAACTTTTGCTGGCTGAACAAAGGAAACATTTTGGTGACTCTCTGAAAATAGTGCAAGACAAAGTAATTGCTCTAAAAAAAGAAATGAGCTGAGGATTTGCTGAAATACAACATAACACTGACTCTCTCAAAAGTCTATTTCAGATTGGTGGCAAAGCTATAGATCACACCATTACTAGTGTTGGTCAGGTAATGGAACAATCTGTAACTCTGGCAATAACCAAATCCAGTTAGACAAGCAAGCTGAAAAACATGTTATGAAAATCTGTGAAGAAGTGGGAACTTTCAAAGAAGATGTCATAGATACTCTATGTGTAAAATTTAGAAAGGGGGAGATCCTGGTAAAAGAACATGTGGAAAAACTTATGGATAAGTTTACTAAAGATGCAAACAAAGCTTGGTCTGAAAAGATAAGTGAAATCATTAAGAATATTTTAGAGCAAATTCAATTAGTGAAATTTCATACCTATGCCACATCAGTATGGATGCACAACCATATTTTACCTGAATTTCAGGTTGATCCCAATATCATTCCTCATAACCTCAACCCCCTTGCTGAAGGAGAATCCTTCCAGATGCCTCAATCTAAAATGCCCACCTTTTCTCCAAGGCCAGAAGACATGGTACCTCTTCCTACTTTCTATTCCCAGGTTTGGGATGATGATATTCCTCAAGATCTACCTGAAATTCACATCCCAAAGAAAAGGAAGTATGGAGAAGGCCCATCTGCAAGCAGAAGTGCTCCCAAGCCATACTCAGAGAAAAGGAAAGCACAAGAGTTTGCAGAAGCCTGGAGTCCTACTTCTAAAGCCTTAATTCTTGACACTCTCAAATTAGTCATGGACTTTAATGAAAGCAGGAATCTCCACTACAACTCCTCTGAGTGGGAATTATATGAGAATTCCATGACCAAGAGAAGAATATATGATAGAGAGTATGACAAGAATAACCCTAAAGCTACTCCAAAGCCTCCAAGGTACTATCCAAATCCCTTCAGCTATCAGAGGAGACAGTAGGAGAAGCAGGACAGGAAACATCAGGGCAAAGAATGAATTCTTGTTGATATGTTTTTGAGAATTTTGATGAAATGGTTTTTGATTAAAAATCTAAAACATTACATATATACAATTTCTAGTTTTGCCTAATTGTGTGTTCAATTAATCTCTTATTGCACTTAGATTAAATTATTAAATTCCAGTTCTTTCTTTATTGTTATAATTCACCTTAGTGTAAGTGGTTCTGACTTCTACAAATAGGGGGAGATTGTTTGTTATTGCATCCACAATAACCCAGATTTGCTTGAAGCCACCCTTGAACTGAGATGAATTAAGTTGTATTTGATATCCTTGTTCTAGTTGTGTGTTTGCAGATTCTCAGTGCTAAGTGTAGACCAATGTCAGTCTACAGTTAGTCAGGAACACAAGACCATATAGTGCAATCCCTCACTATGTGATCAAAGGTGTTGACTCATGTGTAGCCTCTGAATTGGGATACACTTTCTGTTCAACCACTTGGAGCATGGGATGAAGACAGGACTAGGAGAAATTTTCTCTAAGTTCAGAAAATTCTCAAAGTCCACTTATCGAGAAGTGCCTCTTAGTTCTCGAGAAGAAGAGTTATATGTTCTTGAGAAGTAGAAGTGTAGTTCTCGAGAGGTCCTTATAGTTCTCGAGAAGCTTAGCTTCAAAGTTCTCGAGAAGTCCCAGCTTTTAGTTCTCGAGAAGTCCAGACAGCTTCAAGAAATTTTCTAAGTCCGAACTCTCGAGAAGTCCAGTGTAGTTCTCGAGAAGTTCTTTTAGTTATCAAGAAGTCCAGAGTAGTTTTCTAGAAGTCCTTATCGTTCTCGAGAAGCTTAGCTTCATAGTTCTCGAGAAGTCAGCTTATGGTTCTCGAGAAGTCCAGATTGGTCTCGAGATGTATTAGCCCTGAAGTCTCGAAAACTAACTTTAGTTCCAGACAGGATAGTTCTCGAGAAATCAAACTAGTTCTCGAGAACTAATGTTACTTCTCGAGAACTGCAGGTCAAATTTTTCAGAAAATTGTTTAAGTCCAGATCGGTCGGATTTTCAAATGACTTGACGTGATTGGTCCACGTGTCGTTATTAATGTCTTTTCTAACCGTTAGGGGTAATCCTATATAAGGTCTTTTCATTAAGACCAAACCATAACAATTACACGAAGCGGTAGTCCGTACCTTTGAAATCTTCTGGATCAGCCGTCTCTCTCAAAAAGAAAAGGAACAAATTCTGATGCCGCTGCTGCCACTCACGAGTAGATCGAGTTTTCTGTTTTCGATCAAGAAAGATTTGTTGTTCAAGGGATTCTCATCCTCTACTTGATCGAGTAGGTCAAAGCTTTCTCAGGTCAGATCTACACGTCTTCTTCAACCATTTTTGAAAGAGCAGCATAGTTCAAGAAGAAGACCTAGAGACTTATTTTTCCAGATCTGAGAAATTACTGTGTTGGTATTTCCAAATCTCTTTGTTATTGTTGTAGGAGATTTTCTTCGAGTGTAGGAGCGTTGCTCTCCGATTTATAGGAAGTTTTTATTTTCTGAGTGTAGATCCATTTGGATAGAGTTTGTAGGAACTTGTTTCCGGGGCATAAGATTGTTTTCAATTCGAGATAGTGGAGTAGCCGAGTCTAGTGATTTTCTAGATCGATGAGCTAAAGTGGACGTACCCAAGATTGGTGAACCACTATAAATCTTCTTGTCTTCTGTGATTGCTTGAATTCTTGTGCAAGATCGTTAAAATTTTTATTCCGCAAATAGACGCACGATTCACCTATTCACCCCCCTCTAGGTGATTTAGGTTGACAACTTTACACTTTCAGTATCTAACTCAAGCTCCTCTCCTCCAAGTCCTGCGGGGAAGTTAATACCTCTTACTCTATCTAGGAGTGGGAGCGGAAGCGGAAGCGGTCAGTTCTGTGTTAGCCAGAAAGGAAGGAAATAAGCAGCTCCCCATCTAATATATGAGTAGAGTGTTACGTCAAGCAGAGATGAGGTATCCTATCTTGGAGAAGTTGGTCTTTGCCTTGGTAGTTTCATATCGTAGGCTTCACCCTTATTTTCAGGCTCACTCCGTCAAGGTCATCTCAAATCTCCCGCTTTATAGTATCTTGGATGTAGTGGAGCATTCTGGCAGGTTGACAAAGTGGTCAGTGGAGCTCAACGAGTTTGATATCTCTTATTCTTCCAGGGTAGTGATCAAGGCCCAGGCAATTGCAGACTTCCTGGCCGACTTTTCGGTCAAGGTAGGAGAAGATGAAGGCTCTTCCATCCCAGTCTCTTGGAAGATGTTCGTGGACGGGGCTTCAGATAAGTATTCCGTGGGAGCCAGAGTAGTGCTAGTAAGCCCGCAAGGAACTAGGATCGAGCAAGCAGTCGAGATCCTCTTCCCTATCACGAACAATCAAGCAGAGTACGAAGCCATGGTGGCCGCCTTGCGTCTCGCCAAGGAATTGGCAATCAAGGATATCAGGGCCTTCACCGAATCAATGGTAGTTGCATCGCTAATCAGAGGATTTTTTTAAGTGAACGACCCCGTCCTGCAAAAATACTTAATCAAGGTCAAAGGTCTGATCGGGGGGTTCCAGTCTATCTTCGTCGAGCATATAACCCGAGAGGAAAATTCAGAGGCCGATTACCTTGCCAAGTATAGTCCCTGGACTGGGGGGACAGTGACCGAACTATTTCGACCATCCATCGAGGAAGGGGAGATGATGGAGATCGAGCAGAGAGCCTCATGGAGGGATCAATTCATTACGTTCTTAATAATGGGACAGCTCCCTGCCATTGAAGGAGTTCAAAGAAAATTCCAGTACAAGGCTGCTTACTACCTGATATAGGAAGGGGAGCTTTATCGCAAAACTATCTCAGGGCCCTTAGCCAGATGTTTGTCAGAGATCGAAATCCCTCATGTTCTAGAGGGGATCCATTCAGGAGAGTGTGACAGCCATTCAGGGACTCGTACCTTGCAGCAGAGGATCCTAAGGCATGGCTACTTCTGACCAACCTTTTGGAAGGACGTGGAATCCTTCTCGAAGAAATGTTCTAAGTGTCAACTCTTCACACCTCTTCAGTTACAACCTGCTCAGCACCTTCGCTCGATCACCACTCCCTGGCCTTTCGCCATCTGGGGAATGGATTTGATCGACCCCTTTCCTCATGCTAGCAGGCAGAGGATGTTTGTTCTTGTCATGATCGGCTAATTATCCAAGTAGATCGAGTCCAAGGCACTCGCCAAGACCACTTCACAATTCGTAAAGAACTTCATCTAGGGGGAGATTGCCTGCAGGTTCAGGATTCCTCTGGCCATCATCAGCGACAACGGTCCACAATTTGCCAGCTTAGATTTGGAAGACTTCTGCAAGCAGCTAGGGACAGATCTTTGATTCTCCTTTATGCATCATCCTCAAAGCAACAGACAGGTTAAAGTCGCCAACAAGCTGGTCATCAAACTCCTATAGAAGAAGGTCACCAACCTAAAAGGAAACTGGGCAGAGCAACTCCCCTCAGCCCTATGGGCTCTGAGAACGACTCCCAACTCGGCCACAAGGGAAACACATTTTAAGCTGTCCCACAGTTCTGAGGCACTCATCCTAGTGGAATTCAAGGTGCGAAGCCCAAGAGTGATTGCAGCTAGAGATGGCAGCGAAGAATGGCGCTTGGAAAATAAAGAGACTCAGAGGCTCTCGCTAGATTATATCGAGGAACTTCACGACTTGGACTTCGCACGCCAAGAGGAAATCAAGAAGCGTATGGCAAAGCACTTTGACAAGAACGTCTTCCTAAAGCATTTCCTCGCTGGAGACCTGGTCATGAGGAAGGTGGATGCTGCGGGAAGGGGAGCTGCAGTTGGTAAGCTACATCCCAACTGGGAAGGCCCCTTCATCGTTCAGGAAGCCCTAGCCATTGGAGGATATCGTCTGCAAGATCAAGATGGAAAATGACTGGGAGGTACTTGGAGCGGAGATAACCAGAAAAGGTTCTTTCCCTATTAGTTGCATGTCTGCTTCCTTGTAATCTCATTTGCATATATAATATGCACTTGCGTAAAACTATTTATGTTATGTTGTTTCATCACAAGACATTTGGTAACTTGGAGGATGAATCATCTATTGATTCGGAAAACCAGCACTCTACTTGTTCCTCCTCAATAGCCCAGGGCGGATGATGGGACGATGCCTCGGGATTTAAGAATTCTTGTAATACTGAGCCCTGACACTGACGACCGAGATCATCTCCACCCTTGTGTGTCAGCCTAGCTATCCCCGATCACGTCTCTCCTTCGACTAGAGGAACTATCAGGAACAGGCTGAGAAGCTAACCTCTCGAGCTCGAGGGAGAGCCGACCTCACCAAGTGCCCCCTCGCATAAAGACGTCTCAGTTATACCCAAGGCAGGATAACCTGCCAGGGGAGAGGCAAGAGTAAGCTCAAGGGATGAGGTTAATCTTGAGTGCGTTCTATACGACCCTCGGAGGGATTTTCCCCTTTGCTCACTCACCGGCATTCGAGGCCAAGTGGCCTAGCTAAAGGCAATCTCCACGATTAGATCGGGATACGAGCCTTCGACCCGTTCCTCCTAAATATACTACTATAAATGATGGGACGATTCCTCGGTATATAAGCGTCCTCGTAAGACCAAGCCTCTGCATTGACGACCAAGGTCGGCTCCCCCCTTTCATATCGGCCTAGCTATCCCCGATGACATCTCTCCTCAGACTGGAAGAATTATTATAAATAGGTCTGGACGCCAACCTCCCAATTCGATGGAAAGAGAGTCGTGTCGTTTAAAATCTCCTTTATCCACAAAGCATTGGTACATCTAATCTCTTTATCACTCCTCAAGTAGCAGGAAAACTACCTTAGCAACTGTAAAAGTCCCCAAGTCATTGGTTTATCGTAAGTCTGAGTCCCTGCATGGGCTCCTCTCTTGCATAATGAACATCTGTAACGCCCCAAAACTCAAAAGTGCAACGAGTGGCATTTTTAGGCATGTTTAGGCCTTGGTAAAGGTCACATGTCCTAGGACACGGGCGTGTTAGAGGGCCGTATCAGGCGCGTGTTCGACTACTCGCCGAGCACTCAATAATTTTCACTCAACGAGCATTGAGTGAGGGAACACGGCCTGAGACACGGGCGTGTCAGTGGCCGTGTCCTGCTCAGGTAGTTTGCTGGGTTGTGCTGAGGGAGTTATACGGCCTGTGACACGGCTGTTTCCTAGGGCGTGTATAGCACACGACATGTGACACGGGCGTGTCATATAGCCATGTCCTTCTCGGGATGTTTCTAGTCCTCTGTCATTTGGGTACACAGGCCTTGATACAGGAGTGTCAGTTGGGACATGGGCGTGTCCCAAGCCGTGTCATAGGCTGTGTCCTGGTCTGGATTTTTCTGAATGACGGCAATTGAGTTACACGGCCTTGGACACGGGCGTGTCGCAAGCCGTGTTCGGCCTAGGAAGTTTAATTTGAATGCGAATCGTGGCCGTCCATATCCTTATTTTGGGATCCAACAGCTCAGGGTTATCCTGGCTGGGATATACCCAGGATTAGGGATTAGAAACCCTTATTCTCTTGAGTTCTATCTCTCTCTAACTTCTAGAGAGAGGGGAGAGCAAGGAGGAAGAAGGAGGGGAGATCCGGTCGCCGGAGGAGATTCGGAGCGCCAAATCGCAAACCGAGTCCAGATCTATGGAGGCGAGATCATCACGGTGCTTTTCATCCGTGTAGATTTCCATGGAGTCGAAAAGGAATATTAGGGAAACGATTCTATACTTGAGCATGTGAAGCTCTTCTTCTTTTGCATAGGGAAAACCCGCTCCCATGAGTGTGCGGCGAGTTTGTGGTGTTCCTTGGGGTAGATATGTAAAGTCCCCCTTATTTGCATTTAGAGTCCGAAATCGAGAAACGGAAATATGTATGGTGTGTGAATCCTACCCGGACATGTTGGTTCAGATCGATGATGTTTTATTATGCATGTTTAGACAGAGAAGGCTCCGTGCCTTTGGTTGTTTTCGGGTTTCTACATGGTAGATTGCAGCAGGGATCCTTGGGGATTAAACCCATGACGCACCCGAAAAACTTGGTAGAAATTCATTTCTGCCATCTTGGCGGCCTGGGAGCCAGCTTTAAACATAACTGGGTTATGTGATTGTATGAACGAATTTGGGATCCGGCGAAGTTTGACCCGCGCGCTTGTCTGAAGTTTGACAGTTCGGCTTGAGCAACGGGCTTGTGGAACCAGACACGGGCTATGTGGTTTGGTGACAGATACCTGAAAAAGGGACTAGCCACTGGCATAGTCGTGCGAGTCTTAGGCTTAGGTCGGAAAGACTAAATGCTCATTAGATTTGCAATCCAAGGGATTGTGGTGAGACTGTGGTTTTTATCGGGTTCACCGAGTTAGTGCCCTGAGAGCACGAGGTGTGTGGCCGTGTGAGCCTGCATCTGTGATGGTGTGTTTATTCACTATATTGCTTGTTACGCTAACAAGTGCAGGGAAGGAGCGTTGCCGCCCCATGTTTGGGGGCAGAATCGTTATAATTTGGTAGGCTTTAGATGGCCGTTATTTTTATTTGCCACCATTGCGGTGAATTGTGCTTGCAGGTTCTGCGGAGCCGAGCGACAAATAGCGGGCCAAATCCCAAGTCGCTGAGCCGGCCCTCGAAGGCCTTATTTGTTTCCTTATTTAAATCATGTGTGGTCGGCCTGCGAGCCAAAGTTTGTAAGACACTATTTAAATTTGGTGAACTATTATAAAGCCATAAGGCCAGTACTTTTGAGTATTTTGTAGTTCATTCCTACTGGGTTATGTTAGTGGACATTCGTGCTTGTGGTTGGGTTCTTGCTTTCACAACTTATTCATTGCTTCCGCTAAATGCTCTGTGTAGGACGTGTGTATTGGTTGAATGGTTTCATCTAGTAACTCGTCGGTCTGTCTGTGGTATATGGCGTCGGGCCTCGGCCGGAGCTACTGCTATATGCTGTGTGACGGATAGGGGTGTTACAATTTTGTATCAGACTACCGATTTCGGTCAGACTTAAATGAATTCGTGGATGAATTCACTTTAATGGGTGGTGTGCACATGTATGTGCGTCATCGTTATAACATGAAAAGAACCATGAATGTCCACTTAGGAATTAAAATACACAAGTTTGAGGAATCTGCGTGTTCCTATAATTTCTTTTTGCAATGTTGTTTGGTCGCTTATGGGTTTTTTGTACAACTATAGGTGACCAAGAGTGGTGCGGGGCCGTCAGAACGTCCAGTTTCTGAGGTGAGTAGCGCACCAAATGATGCACCAGCAACACCTCCTTCAACTGAGACCATACTATTGGTAGCAGAGGCAGTGTTAGCGATGATTAATGCGCAGCCTGTGAGACAGGCACAGCAGGCTGCCCCTACTGTGAAGCAAGTACCACTACAAGCAGCGGAGTGAAGGAGAGTGGAGCAGGTTGTAGTAGAGCCAGTATTGACTAAGAGAGCAACGGAGAAACAACTTAAGCACGTTATGGGCTTCAATCCTCCAGTGTTCTCGTGGACGGGAACCCCAACCCAAGCAGAGGATATGCTCTCCAGAGTTAAGAGATTAATGATAGCTATAGAGACGAAAGAGTGGCAGAAGACCACTATTTCCACGTTCTTGTTGGATGGTGATGCAAGATTATGGTGGGAAGGCTTGGAGTTACACCATCTGAGGAATAGATACCTTACAGACGTCTCGATAGAGGAATTTTCGAGACTGTTTTTGGCTCGATACCTCCCCTTGACTCAGAGAATTGCTATGGAAAATGTGTTCCAAAAGATGGTACAAGGTGAGAGTAGCGTGGATGAATATATCCATAAGCTTACTCGCTTAGGTCAGTATGCAAGCGCTAACTTTACCGATGAGGAGCGAAAGAAAAACCGATTGTACAAAGTTCTAAGGGATGATTTGAGACTACTACTCTTGGGGCCGATGACGCAGGGTTTCCTGACCTTGGTACCAACGGCCCGATCTTTTGAAAAAGACATGAAGAATGTTCAGGCAAAGAAAGACTCCGGTGTTAGGAAGTCAGAATTCAAGGTGCCATCTTCAAAATCAGTTTTCCGCAGGTGGAATAAGAAGGCTAGGACATAGGGTCCAGCCCCTTCTTCGGGTGCCTCGGGGGCAACTACCAACCAAACCCCGGGCGCTTGTTTTACTTGTGGGAAGACGGGACACTTTGCCCATGACTGTTGGAGCGGACGTCCAAACTCAAAGATAAAGCAGGGAGCAACTTACGTGGAAAAAGGTAAGGCGGTGGATTCAACCGCATCCCATTATGCTCCGAATCAACCAAGAGTCTACAATCTTGGCCAGCAGGAGGCCATCAAACAAGCAGATGTTGTGACAGGCACAGTTTAAATTTATAGCAAGTTAGCTTTAAATACTATTACCTAGTGCTTGTTAGCTTATTACTATTTGTTTAGGCTTTGTTCTGATTTGCGATAGTCCGGCAAGGGCACTATTCGATACAGGAGCTTCACACTCCTTTTTGTCCGAAGGTTTCATATCGCGCATTAGAGTACCTTTTTCGATGACGAAGGACAAATTGGACGTGTTGCTCAAGAATGGGTGTTCCATGCGTGCAGACAGAGTATTTGTCGTAAAGATTCGTATTGGAAGTCAGGAGTTCGCCTCACTAGCGTCGTTAATGCCGCTTGTAGAGTTCGATGTAATTTTCGGTATGGACTGGCTTTCGGATTATAAGGCATACATAGATTACAACCGTAAGGAAGTCAAGCTGGGTGTTGGGCGGGAGAAAATGTTTGCCGGACTGAAGGGGTCAAGCAAGACTTTAATGTCTTCTCTTCTAGTGGTAAAGGCAGTCCGTGCTAGTGCAGAGCTATTCTTCACATTAGTGGCGGCTGTAAAGCCTAATCCCACTTTGGGTAGTATCCCAGTAGTGTGCAAGTACCCTGACGTGTTCCCAGACAATCTTCCCGGAGCCCCACCTCAGCGGGAGATCAATTTCACAATTGAGTTAGTACCAGGTGCCAAACATGTGTCACGTTCTCCTTATAGGTTGGCGCCTAAGGAGATGGCGGAGATAAAGGTTCAACTAGATGAGTTGTTGGAGCAGGGCTATGTGCGTTTAAGTTCGTCATCTTTGAGCGCACCGGTCCTTTTCGTTAAGAAGAAGGACGGAAGTTTGCGGCTTTGTATCGACTATAGAGAGCTGAATAAGTTAACGGAAAAGAACAAGTACCCGATCCCATGGATTGGTGATCTTTTTGATCAGTTAGTCGGGTCATCGGTGTACTCAAAATTTGATCTTAAGTGCGGTTACTATCAGCTGAGGATAAGGTAGAGTGATATCCCAAAGACAGCATTCAACACAAGGTATGGGCATTTCGAGTTTACGGTCATGCTGTTCGGGCTGACTAATGCGCCATCAGTGTTCATGGATCTGATGAACAGAGCGTTCAGGGAGTACTTAGACCATTTTGTGATCGTCTTTATCGATGAAATATTGGTGTACTTGCAGTGCGAAGAAGATCACTTCAAGCATCTGTATTTGGTTTTGGAGACGCTGAGGAGGAACGAACTATACACAAAGTTCTCCAAATGCGGGTTCTGGTTATCCTCAGTAGCGTTCCTTGGACATATAGTCAGTGGTGAAGGGATTGTAGTAGATCTAGCGAAGATAGTTGCGATACGGGAGTGTCCTGTGTTGTCTATGGTAGCGGAAGTCCGGAGTTTTCTGGGGCTTGCCGGCTATTACAGGCGCTTCGTAGAGAACTTCTCGTAGATAACGTTACCTATCACAATGTTGACCAGGAAAGATCAGAAGTTTGTTTGGACGCGCGAGTGCGCACAAGATTTTAAAGAGTTGAAGAGTCGATTGACCACAGCGCCAGTACTAAGTTCGTCGAGTGGGACCGAAGGCTTTGAGATCTACAATGATGCTTCGGGCAGTGGTTTGGGTTGTGTGCTGCTGCAGCATGGAAGTGTTATTGCGTATGGCTCGCGTCAGATGAAAGTGCACGAGAGGAATTATCCGGTCCATGACTTAGAGTTGGCGACCGTGATTTTTGCGCTAAAGCTGTGGAGGCACTATTTGTACGACATAAAAGTCGATATTTATACCAACCAAGAGAGCCTGAAATACTTGTTGGATCAGAAGGATCTGAACATGAGGCAGTGGAGATGGACGGAGTTCCTTGGGGACTATACATTCAAAATTAATCATGTGCCCGGGAAAGTCAATGACGTTGCAGATGAGTTGAGTCGTAGGTCTCTCGCCCAAGCAAACTAGTTGTCGATTCATGATGAGCGGTTGATCTGGGAGTTGGAGGCGTTAGAGATCTGTTGTGTTGACAAGCAGACTAGCGCTGAAGCGTTATTGAACTGGACGGAAGTTTAGTATGATCTGGCTGATAAGATTTGATAGACTATGGATTTGGATAGCAGCATGAAGCAAATCATGGATGTAGCTTCAGATGGGTCAAATTCCCAATTTATAGTTGAAGATTGACTGCTAAGGAAGGACAATCGTTTTTGTGTCCCGAACATGGGTAATTTTCGGGTGGAGTTGATGTACGAGGCACATCATTCCAAGTACTTAATTCACTTAGGGAGCACGAAGATGTACCGAGATATGAAAAGTTTTTCTGGTGGCCAGGACTCAAGAAGGATATGGAACTATATGTGGCGAAGTGTCAGACTTGCGCCTTAGTGAAGGTAGAGTGCCAAAAGCCTGTGGGTTTCTTGAAGTCTTTGCCTATTCCAGAGTGGAAGTTCGATGACATTTCGATGGACTTTGTGAATGATTTGCCAAGGTCGCAGAAGGGAAACGACTCCATCTGGGTGATCGTGGATCGGTTGACAAAAGTGTCGCACTTCATTCCGCATAAGAAGGATGATTCAGTGGAGAAGCTTACAAAGCTTTATGTAGATAACATTGTTAGACTGCACGGTGTGCCCCGCAGCATCGTGAGCGATAGAGATGTGCATTTTACGTCCAATGACTGGAGGTTGGGGTAGCAAATGTTGGGAACTAAGTTGAATTTCAGCACAGCCTTTCATCCATATACAGATGGGCAGATCCAGAGGGTCAACAGGACGATGGAGGACATGCTTCGCATGTGCGTCCTGGACTTCAGAAAGAAGTGGGAAGACAATCTGTATTTGGTGGAGTTTGCGTACAACAATAGATACCAAGCGAGCAAACAAATGGCACCCTTTGAGACCCTATATGGTAGAAAATATCGCACGCCATTGTCGTTGTTGGAAACGGGTGAGATGAGGTTGTACAAAAAGTAAGAGGTGGAAAGCACCACTTCATTGGTACGAACCATTCGGGAGCATTTGCTGATCGCTCAGTATAGACAAGCTAAATACTACAATGCCAATCATCAAAACGTGGAGTTTGCGGTTTGCGATTTAGTGTATTTGAAGATAAACCGTTCAAATGTGTTTCACGGGTACGACGCTTGAAGAAGCTTAGCCCGAGATACCTTGGACCATTCGAGATTCTGGAGCGGATCGGTGAAGCGGCTTATCGTCTAAGTCTATCAGTGGAGTTGAGTGGTCTATACGACATATTCCACATATCAGTGTTGCGGAAGGCGGTGCAAGAGCCTTTGCAGGCGATCGCAGTTGATCAAGTACAGGTGGACGAAGGGTTAACGACAGGTGTCAAACCTATTCGTATTGAGGACTCTGAAGTCAAGCAACTTCGTAACAAGGAGATCAGGATGGTCAATGTCCGTTGGGATAATTGCGGTCGGGAGGAGCTCTCATGGGAACGGGAGCAGACAATTCTTGAGGAGTACCCAGAGTTATTCCACTCAGGTACCACTTTTGGTTTTCTGTATCTTTTCCTTTTGTAATTTCGTGGACGAAATTCTTTTAAAAGGGAGAGAGTTGTAACTCCCCGAAACTCAAAAGAGCAACGGGCGGTATTTTTAGGCATGTTTGGGCCTTGGTAAAGGTCACAGGGCCTGGGACACGGGCGTGTCCCAAGGCCATATAAGCGAATGTGTTCGACGTCTCGCCGAGCACTCAACGATTTTCATTCAACGAGAGTTGAGTGAGGGCACATGGCCAGACACACGGGAGTGTCAGTGGTCGTGTCCTGCTAGGGCAGTTTGCTTGGTTGTGCTGAGGGAGTCACACGACCCGAGATACGGGCATGTCCCAGGGTGTGTCTAGCACACAGTATGTGACACGGGCGTGTCACATAGCCGTATCCTTTTCAGGACGTTTCTAGTCCTGTGTCGTTTGGGTACACGGGCCGTGATACGGGCCTTGGAATGGGCGTGTCACTTGGGACAAGGGCATGTCCCAAGCCGTGTCATAGGCCGTGTCTTGGTCGGGATTTTTCCGAATGACAGTGAATGAGTTATACGGCCTTGGACACGGGCGTGTCGCAAGCCGTGTACGGCCCATGAAGTATATTTTGAATGCGAATTGTGGCCGTCTGTTTCCTTATTTTGGGATCCAACGACTCAAGGTTATCCTGGCTGGGATATACCCGGGATTAGGGCTTACAAACCCTCATTCTCTTGAGTTCTATCTCTTTCTAACTTCTAGAGAGAGGGGAGAGCAAGGCGGAAGAAGGAGGGGATATCCGATCGCCAGAGGAGATTAAGAGCGCCAAATCGCAAACCGAGTCCAGATCAATGGAGGCGAGATCATCGCGGTGCTTTTCATCTGTGTAGATTTACATGGCGCCGAAGAGGAATGATAGGGTAACGATTCTCTACTTGAGCATGTGAAGCTCTTCTTCTTTTGCATAGGGAAAACCCGCTCCCGCGAGTGTGCGTCGACTTTGCGGTGTTCCTTGGAGTAGATATGTAAAGTCCCCCTTGTTTACATTTAGAGTCTGAAATTGAGAAACGGATATAAGCATGGTGTGTGAAGCCTACCCGGACATGTTGTTCTGGATTGATGATGTTTTACTATGCATGTTTAGTCAGAGAAGACTCTTTGCCTTTGGTTGTTTTCGGGTTTCTACGTGGTAGATTGCAGCAGGGATCCTTGGTGATTAACCCCAAGGCACACCCAAAAAATTGGGCAGAAACGCAGTTTTGCCATCTTGGCAGCAAGGGAGCCAGCATTGAACATAACTGGGTTATGTGATTGTATGAACGAATTTGGGATCCGGCGAAGTTTGACCCGCGCGCTTGTCTTAAGTTTGACAGTGTGGCGTGAGCAATGGGCTTGTGGAACTGGACCTGGGCTATGTGGTTTGGTGACAGATACCTAAAAAAGGGATTTGCAATTGGCATAGTCATGCGAGTCTTAGGCTTAGGTCAGAAATACTAAATGCTCACGAGATTTGTCGTCCAAGGGATGGTTGTGAGACCGCGGTTTTGACCGAGTTCACCGAGTTAGTGCCTTTAGAGCACGGGGTGTGTGGCCGTGTGAGCCTACACCTGTGATGGTGTGTTTATTCACTATATTGCTTGTTACGCGAACGAGTGTAGGGAAGGAGCTTGGCCGCCCCGATTTTGGGTGAGGAATCGTTATAATTTGGTCGGCTTTAGCTGATCGTTATTCTTGTTTGCCACCATTACAATGAATTGTGCTTGCAGGTGCTGCGGAGCCGAGCGGTAAATAGCAGGCTAAATCCCTAGTCGTTGAGCCGGCCCTCGAAGTCCTTGTTTGTTTCCTTATTTAAATCATGTGTGGATGGCCTGCGAGCCGAAGTTTGTAAGACATTATTTAAATTTTGTGAACTATTATAAGGCCATAAGGCTAGTACTTTTGTGTATTTTGTAGTTCATTCCTACTAGGTTATGTTAGTCGACATTCATGCTTTTGGCTAGGTTCTTGCTTTCACAACTTATTAATTGCTTACGCTAGATGCTCTGTGTAGGACGTGTATATTGGTTCAATGGTTTCATATAGTAACTCGCCGGTCTCTCTATGGTATATGGCATCGGGCCCCGGCCGGACCTAGTGCTATATGCTGTGTGACAGATAAGGGTGTTTCACCATCAACCCCCTTGGGTGAAGAAAGTTCCTTGTTGGAGTGATGTCGTTGTCTGAGATCTCTATACGGGCTCCTCCCATACAAACCGACTACTTGCCACCCGAGTCGACTACTTCCCACCACCAGTTGAGCTTGACTCCTGCTGGGTCTCGACTACTTCCCACCACTAGTTGAGCTTGACTCCTGCTGGGTGTCTGCTACTTTCCACCACCAGTTGAGCTCGGCTCCTGCTGGGTGTTGACTACTTTACACCACTAGTTGAGCTTCACTCTTACTGGGAGTTGACTACTTTCAACCACCAGTTGAGCTTGTCTCCTGCTGGGTGTCGACTACCTTCCCACCACCATTTAATCTTGACTCCTGATTTGTGTCGACTACTTCCCACCACCAGGGTACCTTGGATCCTGCTGGGTGTCAACTACTTCCCACCACCAGTTCAGCTTGACTCCTGCTTGGTGTCTGCTACTTCCCACCACCAGTTGAGCTCGGCTCCTGCTGGGTGTAGACTACTTCCCACCACCAGTTGAGCTCGGCTCCTGCTGAGTGTCGGCTGTAATCTCCGACTCAATTGAGCTAAGCTCCTGCGAGATAGACGACTATGCATGTGCGAGTATTCTTGGGCGAGTATGCGAGTAAGGGCAAATACTAGTATCAATGTGCGAACAAGAGGCGGCAACCTACGAGTAGGCAACAAACCTTGATGAGCGACATCCGTGCACAAGTAAGCGTATCGCAAGCACTCATCCTCACCAAGCCTATGAACCTAGCAGGCGCCATAAATAAGTCAGTATGCGAGCACAAGAAAAAGAAAAAAGGTGGTAACGAAGAATTTGTACTATATGTCAAAAAAAGTTACATGCTTCAAAATTTCTCAGTATCTGCAATTTTTGTGTGTGTGAGTATGAAGGAAATCAGTGAGCAACTAGGACTCATCGTCGCCAATATTAGGCTGATATTATTTATCACAAATATCGGCGTCTTCCTCTTCCTCGCCATCATCCTCGCCCTCCTCGCCGATTTCCTCCTCATCACTGCTTTCGTTACTATTGCTGCTACTATCGCTGTCACTGCCGTTAGAGCCTAATGCCGAGGAGAGGACACGGTTGGGCGAGTTAGACTCCTCGACGAGCAACTCAGAAATAAGTTCCTCGACGGTCAGCTTATTAGCCTCCTCATCAAGGTGATGCCGATCCTCAACCTGGCGAGGATGATGTCCCCCGCCGCTCACTCTATTTCCTGACGGATGGAGGTCATCTCGTCCCCATGATGACGGACCTTCTTGACAATCCCATGGTCGATCATGTCCTGCGGTGACAGTATCGGGCGAGAATCTAAAGGGCCGGGGCGATCTTTAGCAGTAACCCACTGAGTTTCAAGATCGGCGACCCGGACTTGGGAAGCTTCCAACTCGGCTTTGGTGTCGGCGAGCTCCTGCTCGAGCTCAGAAATCCTTTTCGTCGTCTCAACCTCGAAAGCATGCGAGTATTAGTGGACAACCAGTCAACAAAACAACCCATCAAAATCGGCTATGTCGCACGAGCGGGCGACTCACCTCATACTCCTTCCAGTGAGCTTACTGTATTCTGAGGTCAATCGGCTATTTGGTGATTACCTTCAGCGCCTCATGCATCTCCAGAAGCTTCCTCGACAATAAATGGCCCAGCTTGGTGTTGAAACCGAAAACTCAGTCTCTGTGGAGTTCACTCTTGGGGAAGGGGTTATCGCGCACTTACTTCTCTCTCGCGAGCCAAACGATTATGGAAAAAGAATAGGGAACAGACCAAAGGGCTTGGCGTGAAGGTCCCACCACACACCCGGAAGATCTCAGAGCGCTTCCCCTCCCTAGCCAAATGCTGAGCTAAGGATACCTCAGTAAGTGTAAGAAGACTAGGGCATCAATAAGCATGGCTTCTAAGGTACCCCCTTAGGTCTATTTATAGATTTCTGAAAGCAGCCTGCAAATAGTCAACCTCTGCTATTCCAAACGGCTATGTGCAGCCCAACTGGCTCTGCCAACAACGTAACTCCGCTATTCTAACAGGCTATAGGCAGGCCAACGGGGGTAAAATAGTAAAGATATATCATAAAAAAACAGGGCGAGTGACCCTCTGAAACCTCCACTCACCTGGGGCGGCGAGTATTCGAAAGAGCTTGCACTCGCCGCCTCTTCCAGCCTTGGGCGAGTGCGGGCCCGATCTGCTCCAGTCGTTTGCTGCTTGCCAAGCCCTAGGGGCAAGTGTGAGCTTACTTGCTCCACTCAACCACTGCTCGCCAAGCCCTTGGGGCGAGTGCGAGACGACCTGCTCCACTCACCCCTCACACGATCTACCCCACTTAGGCGAGCCGAGGGGGCTTCTAGGGATCTCGCCTCCCTCTGGCTCGCCTAGGACCCGAACTACAGGACTTTTGCTGATCTGGCTCCTGTCGACCACTACTCGCAGGATTTGGGGTTGTACATAATTCCCGCTCTTTGCGAGGTTGGCCCAAGCTGGGAAAGAATCATCCAACCACGCAATTTGCGGTGAGTGCGACAGGGGCTAGAGAATCTTTGGGTTGGCTCCACCAGCGATTATAAATACATGCCCATGTACCTGGGTTGCCTCCGTCATTCCCCTTTCTTGAGCCTTGCCAAGATGCCTCTCTCCAAAGGTCTCAAAGAGGAGCTTATCTGCGCCCGCGAGCTCAACGCCACTCGCACTGCCATGCTAGTCGCCATGTCTCCAAACGCTGCACTATGCAAGTCGACAAAATGCAATCCTTCCAAGAAGGCTAAGTCCATCCCAAAAGATGCTGCGTCCGTCTACCGCGACCTGGAATTCGCCTTGACTCCCGGGCTCACCTCCTCCAAACCAACTACCGATCTTAAGGGGGAGAATAGTCATCTACATTCCAGCCAACCTCGAGAACCATCAGACTGATGCCGAGACCTTCATGTCGTGATTCCACACCCCATACGACGAATCGTGGCCTCAGACTTCACCTGAGATTTGCCTGTAGAGCAAATAACCTCCCTTTGGGACAACAGAGCTGAACTCACTGAAGTCCAGGTCGTCGATTTGGACTCCTGCTCAGCAGCACACCTCCGCGCCTATATTCAGGGATGGAGGTACGAGAGATATCCCGGTACCCACCTTCAACCTCATCTTCCCGGAAACCCATCCTCCGGGTCACGAAAAGTACTTAGACTTACCTCCTTCACACACCCCCCAAGGAATGTCGTGCTCATCCCGTAATCTCCTCTTTCACGATAACATTTTTCCTAGGCATCTTTGTTGCACTCGCACCTTCTTTCTGCCTGAGTTGATTGTTTTTATAGGTTTCCCTGCTCCGTTTGAAGTCGAGGAATCTTCAGGTTCGGCACGTCGCTCGCCACCCCGGACCCCGGGGTGATGGAAAGCATCTTGGAAGACTCGCTGGATCCTGTCGAGCCGAGGTGCTGGTGTACGCTAATCTTCGAAGAAAATAAAAGCAACCAAACTAGCAATCTAATGAGGCAAGTAATCCTATCGAACTCTAGCTAGGGGACACAAGTGTCATATTGAAATCCGGGAACTGTTGAGTACACGTACTCACACGAAGACTATTATTTTATCGAAGGAAAATCTAGGGTTTAGAGAAACTAATTGCAATAAAGGAAATAAAGCTATGCTAGAAAGAGAACTACTGCAGTTAATTAAAGAGCTATTAGAAGCGATTACAATGAAGGGCTGAAACAATGAAATGGAAATGCACTCGATCAAGAATCACCTCGACTTAAGTCGATTAAGAAATGTAATAAAAACCTAAACTCAGTAGAAAGGTCCTTGACTGTGGAGGTTCCTAAAACTTGAACCGCTTCTCTCGATATCATGCCCAACTGAGTTTAGGAAGGTCCGAACGACTCTCGTCTAAATCAGAGGCCTAAAGCTCGCTTTATGCGGTTAACCCCACTATTGGATTTTACTCCAATCCGGGAGATTTGGACGCCTTCCTCTCTCGAGGGGTGCGTACAACTCCCTTTACTCTTGAGTGCTCACTTCAAACTATCGGCCTCTCGGCTAGCCATGAATGAAATCAAAGGTTGAGAATATATATCGATGATATATCTCCAACCCAAAAGTTAATCAAGAGTAATTCAAGGCTAAAACCCTAAAAAAGAAAAGATAAATCCAAGCATCATAACTTAATCACTCGAACCTCAGATCATCAAGATCAAGTACAAGGAGGATTAGTTACTCTTGATGAAGTGGAGGAGGGGGGATGAGTAGTAAAGCATGCTAACACAAAGTAAACAAGGAGAGAAAAAAAAACTTTTATTAATATTTAAAGAGGGCTACACTTAGGAAAAGAAAATTACAATTGCATGGAAATTTAAATCCTATTCTAGCCCTACAATAAGCAACTAGAGCAAGTGCAAAAATTTCACAAAAAGCTAAAACAAAGCAAGCACTAAGCTAGGGTTAAAGAAATTACAAAATAAGAAAGGGAGAGAGAGAGAGAGGGAAGAACACTAAAAAAGGACAGGAAACAAAGGGGTAACACCTCCCCTCTCAACCCAAGCTCTCCTTTAAATGAAGGAGGAGGGATTAATTTATAAAAAAACCTAAGGGGGGTGACAGACCAGCAACACGGCCGTGTTGCTGGCCGTGTCATATACACTTGACCTCGGGCAACAGTTCTGGCGGGAGTGATCATGGAATCGTTTAAATTTCGGGCTCTCCTCTGTCTACATGACCAGAACCAAAGCCGTGTTGGTGGCCGTGTCGCCTGCAGTTGATGCACTTTGACGCTTGATGCCTTTATGGCGGGCAGCAGGCTTCGATGTGATGGCGACACGCCCGGTGACACGGCCGTGTTGGTGGCCGTGTCTTGCTCGGGAGGGTATTCGGCTTCTAGCAACACGGCGGCGACATGACCGTGTTTTTTTGCCGTGTCCTTCTTTGAAGAGTCTTCAGCTTCTGGCAATACGACGGCGATATGGCCTGGTTGACACGCCCAACAACACGGATATAGACTCGGCCGTGTCAACTAGTTGTGTCCTTCTCTGGAACATCTCTGGAATTTTCCTCTGGTGACATGCCATGTTGACACGGCAATGTTGACACGCCCTATGACACGACCGTGTTAGTGGCCGTGTCAGGTCATTTTTTGCCAAAATTTAGGAAACCTGCAAAAACAAAAATAAACATTAGCGGCAAAAATATTTACATAAGAAAGATAAAAATAAGCTATAATATAAGATAAACGCGATAAAAAAGGGAAAATACCCTAGTAGTTTAGACTACAAAACATACTATCAAATTCCTCCAAGCTTAAGCTTTGCTTGTCCCCAAGCAAAGTTATATAAACTAGATAATCATAAAAAGGTGACTAATCAAAAGATTCTAATTATGCTTCCACAAGTACTATGCGAAATTCTAAGTAGGGAAAAGGTGAAACGTAAATCTAAAACAATTATTTAGTTATGGTTGAACTTTTATAAACTTTACTTAACGAAAATAAATCATCCAAAATTTTAAAAAAATTCTTTAAATAGATTTAAGAAAAGCAACGAAAATAAAAAAACACATTGAGTTGTTACTAGATCCTAAGAGGCATTTTATACCTAACTTAAATAAAGAACAACAATCTAAATTCTAATCCAAGACTTAACTAGTCTACTATTTTTCTTTACCTAGCTAAAAGAAAACCTAAGAGCATGAATCAACAAGACTTAATTGGACTGAAACATTTGGTTTAGGCATATAGTTAGGAATGGAATTCAAAGATAAACATGAAGGCCTAAAATCATGTTAAACCAAAAATAAAGAGCTTCCAAAATCTTCATAAAAAACATATATATATATTTTCTTTTCTTTTTATTTTTCATTTTTTTTATAAAATAAGAGCCATCAACATTTTGAAAATTGGCCACAAGAAGAAGCAAAACTTTTGAGCATCCTTTTTCAAAAAGATTTCCAAAAAAAAATTCAAAGCAAACCTATCACATCATGAAATTTATGAAGCTCAAAAATTTCAGCGGGACAAGAAGGTTTGGAAAAATTTGCTTTGGTGAACATGGTATGAAAAGTGGAGTTATCAAATGAAATTGGAAAAAGGTTCAAAAGTGGCTTACTAGGGGGATAATGTTAGGGTTAGAAAGAAGGCTCAAACAAAAACAAAATGGCCTATATCATTTTCATGCTCCTAAAGTTTGCCTAAAGCATTAGTTTTGAAAATTTTCAAAAAGTAGGTCCTAGAAAGTAAATAGAGATTAATGAACTTGGTTTAAAAATTAGGATAATATGAGTCTAGAATCGTTCACATCTACTACGATAATCAAAAGTTGACTTTACAAAAATTATCTAAAAGCGAAAAGGAAAATAGTGGATGATGAGTTTTTGAGAAAAAAGTAAAGAAAATAAAGAAGGAAAACCAAAATGGAAATGCGATTTTTAGAAAAATATTTCTCCTTAACATGTTATCGTGAATTAGAAACACAGCATGACCAACATTTTACATGTGAAACATAATTAAAAAGGACGATTAGAAAAATTATAATTAACTAAGTTGTTTATGTCAGATTTTGAGAAAAACCAAACAAAAACTAGGGGTACTATTGAGAGACCAAAATGTCTAAACTATTAAAGTAAGAACAAAAAAGCATATATATATTTTAATTTTTGAAATATTCTCTTTTTTTGGATTTTGGAAATATTTTCTTTTTTTTGGATTTTAAGATATTCAATTTTTTTGGGGTTTGTTTTTTGAAAAAAAATATACACAAAAAGCAAAATATTTACACGACACAAAAAGAAGGAGGAAGTCCTCCCCCAAGCTTAAAATGGACATTGTCCTCAATGACAAAAGAAGGGGATTGGAGAAGGAGAGAAAATGAAATTACAGAATTGAAAAATAGGTACTTCCCCGGATTTATTTGCTATGAAAGCTGAGTGATGCCGCTCCCCCAAATGTCTTATTTGGACTTTGTGATGGATTCAGCAACGTTGGAGCAGGAGATCGCAGAAGCTTCAGCTTGTCGGAGCCGTCTGGGGCAAAAATTGTAAAATAAAGAAAACAGAAAAAGATAACTTGGGTTGCCTCCCAAGAGCGCCCTTTGTTTAAAACGTTGTTTGGGCTCGACACATCAAAATAATATTGTCCAAAAATATTATTGTCCAAAATGAAAATTAAAGTTTTTAACAAAAAAACAAAAGTTCAAAGTTACAGTTCGTGCAGCAGATACTTAACAATGTTTGGACTGACATCATCATCACTAGAGAAATAAAGTTTAAGATGCTGACCATTCACTTTGAAATTACCCTTATCAGGGTGAGAATCAAAACTGTTCCATAAGGAAAAACTTCTAAAACAGTAAAGGGCCAAGACCAACGTGACTTTAATTTTCCAGGAAATAAATGTAATCGAGAATTATACAAAAGAACTTGGTCGCCCAACTTAAAGTTTTTAGGATGCCTTAAGTGTTTATCGTGAAAACGCTTCGTCCGCTCTTTATAAAGTTTGTTATTCTCGTATGCATAAGAGTGCCGGTAGTCGAGTTCATTGAGTTGAAATTTTCTAAGATCACTGATAGACTAGGGATCGATGTTTAAAAATCTTAAGGCCCAAAAAGCACGGTGTTCTAATTCTACGGGTAAAGGGCATGATTTTCCATAGACCAGCCGATACATCGTACATCTGAGGGCGGTTTTGTACGTTGTTCGATAGGCCCATAGAGCATCGTCTAATTTGGCTGACCAGTCTTTCCTAAAAGTTGAAATAGTCTTTTCTAAAATTCTTTTTATTTCTCTATTCACTACTTCGATTTGTCCGTTAGTTTGGGGGTGGTTTGCGGTTGAAAGTTTATGTGTAACGTCGTATTTAGTAAGAATTTTAGAAAATTGTGCGTTATAGAAATGGGAACCCCTATCTCTAAAGATGGCGCGCAACGTACTGAATCGAAAAAATAATTTTTTCAAAAAGTAACTACAACTCGGGAGTCATTCGTAGGAAGAGCTTGGGCCTCTGCCCATCATTAAACATAATCAACGGCAACTAAAATATACTTATTTCCAAAACTAGAAGGAAGGGGGCCAACAAAATCGATCAGCCAGAGGTCGAAAATTTAACACTCAAGGAAATAATTTTGCGGCATTTCATTTTTATTGGTAATGTTGTCGTACCATTGACAACTATCACACCTACTCACAAAGGCTTCACGTCTTTAAACAGGCTAGGCCAGTAAAAACCCGCGCAAAGCACCTTGTGAGCAGTACGAGCAGCTTGATAGTGCCCACTAGTCGGACCTTCATGTAAGTGTTTTAAAATATCAACTCTTTATTCATAAGAAACACATCTCCTTATCACTTGGTCCACACAAATTCTAAAAAGATGCGGGTCTTCCCAAAAATAGTTCTTCAGCTCAGAAAAGAATTTCTTATTTTGTTGAGAGGAGAACTCTTTTGGGAGAACCCGGGCACTTAAATAGTTGGCGATGTGTGCGAACCAAGGAGAAGTAGATGTGTTAATTGAAAGCAGCTTCTCATCAGGAAAATAATCATTAAAAGATTTTTCATCTAATGTTTCTATAAAAGGGTTGTCAAGACGTGAGAGATGGTCAGCGGCCAAGTTCTCGGTTCCTCTCTTATCACAGATCTCTAAGTCAAACTCTTGGAGGAGTAAGACCCAGCTAATCAAGCGTAGCTTGCCATCCATTTTGTAAAGAAGATATTTGAGGGCCGAGTGATCCGTAAAAACGATAATTTTTGAAAGTGTAAAATAAGGACGAAATTTAACAAATGTGAATACTATAGTTAGGAGCTCCTTCTCGGTCGTGGTGTAATTTTCCTGTGCAGATGTGATTGTTTTACATGCATAATAAATGGGGTGGAAGTTTTTAGATATACGTTGACCTAATACGGCTCCTATTGCGAAACTACTCGCATTGAACATTATCTCAAATGGAAGGTCCCACACCGGAGCTATCATAATGGGTGCGTTAATTAACTTTTCTTTAATTAATTCGAAGGCAAAAAGACAAGAGTCATCAAAAATGAGTGGGGCATCTTTTTCTAAGAGATGGGTAAGGGGCTAGGTGATCTTGGAGAAGTCCTTTATGAAGCGGCGGTAGAACCAGTGTGACCCAGGAAACTTCTAATATCTTTTATGTTCGTAGGAAGCGGCAGCTTCTCAATGACTTCTATCTTCGCAATATCTACCTCAATTCCAATCGCAGAAATTTTATGACCCAAAACTAACCCTTCCCTCACAATAAAATGACATTTTTCCTAATTTAGGGAAAGGTTAGTTTCTTCGCATCGTTCTAAGACTTTTTCTAAATTTTCCAAACAACTATCAAAGGAATCGCCGAACACGGAGAAATCGTCTATAAATACCTCCATAATGCTTTCTACGTACTTTTCAAAGATAGCGAGCATACAACGCTGGAATGTAGCTGGCGCATTGCACAATCCAAACGACATTCTTCGGTAGGCGAAGGTGCCGAAGGGACAAGTAAACGTAGTTTTCTATTGGTCCTCGGGAGAGATGGGGATTTGAAAATACCCCGAGAGGCCATCGAGAGAACAGTAAAAGCTATGGCCGGATAATCGTTCTAAAATCTGATCGATGAACGACAAAGGAAAGTGGTCCTTACGGGTGGCGTCATTCAACTTCCTAGAATCTATTCACATCCACTATCCTGTCACCGTACATGTCGGGATTAATTCATTATTCTCATTACTAACTACCATTATCCCTTCCTTCTTTGGCACAACCTGAACAGGGCTAACCCAATTACTATATGATATAAGATAGATAATTCCTGCATCTAAGAGTTTCATAACCTCTCATTTAACTACGTAGATTCATGTTCGGGTTTATACAGCGCTGAGGTTGTATTGAATTGCGGGAATAATCTTCCATTAAGATTTTGTGAGTGCAGAAAGATTGGCTTATGCCCTTGATATCAGAAATTTGCCAAGCAATAGCTCGACGATGCTTACGTAGAACTAAAAGAAGTTTTTCATTTTGGACATTTGTGAGGTAGGCCGAAACTATAACTGGCCGCTTGGAGTCTTTTTCTAAGAAGGCGTACTTGAGATGTTCAGGATGTTCTTTAAGTTCTAGGGTACGCGGTTCTTCATAAGAGGTTTGAGAAATTCTTTTTTTTCAAATACTATATCTTTGTAGATCTTTTTAGAGGGAAAATTAAAAGGGGTGAAGCTGGTGGCCAAGGCAGCTTCTTGCAGCGATTCAGTTGGAAGAGTAGAAGAGGAACAAAAATCAGAAAATTCTTTTTCCAAATCAGATAGAAGATAAGAGGAGTCTACACTTTCTTCACTTAGGTGTAGCGATTCAGTTGGAAGAGACGAGGAGGAACAAAAATCAGAAAATTCTTTTTCAAATTTAGAAAGGCAATAGGAGGATTCATCACTTACGATATCTATGAAAAAACAGGAGTCATCATTTGCTAAGGTGTTTTTCATCGAGGGGGTGATAGAGAGAGTGACTTCATTGTCGCCTACTCGAAGGAAGAGCTTACCATTTCTTACGTCAATGATAACTCGGGAGGTGGCAAGGAAGGGTCGGCCAAGGATCAGGGGAACCTCGACGTCTTCTTCGAAGTCCAAAATGACAAAGTTCATCGGGAAGATTGTTGGTACCCTAGTTTTGATTTGAGTTCTGTCCTCTCCTTCTGTCTCTTGACCCAAGATTTATCTATGGTCAAAGATTAGCTGTTTAGCTAGTTTTAGAGCTGTCACTTATCCAGTTGAAAATTTGGTTAAGTTGTTTTTTGTTCGACTATGGTCGAATGCCGCTCGACTATCGTCTGTCGACTGTTCAACGATCGTCTATCAGTTGGTCGACGTTTGTCTATCAGCAGATCGTCTATCTCTGAGTTAGTTCAACTATTGGTAGTTCGACGCTCTGTGAAATCTGCCTCGCCGATCGTCGAAACCCGCTCGACTTTTTCTGACCAGACAGATTTCTTGATAGTTCAACTATCTGCTTAGATAGTTAAACTATCTGATAGTTCGACTATCTGTTTTGTTTGATAGTTTGACTATCTGCTTGGATAGTTCAACTATCTGATAGTTCGACTATCTGTTGATAGGTCGACTATCTGTTTTCTTTGATAGCTCGACTATCTGTTTGATAGGTCGACTATCTGTTTTGTTTGATAGCTCGACTATCTGTTTGATAGGTCGACTATCTGTTTTGCTTGATAGTTCGACTATCTGTCTTGATAGGTCGACTATCTGATAGCTCGACTATCTGTTCTGATAGGTCGACTATCTGCTGTGGTAGTTCGACTATCTTCTTTGGTAGTTCGACTATCTGTATCATTCGACTATCTGTTTGATAGGTCGACGATCTCTGTACTTCGGTCGACGATCTCCGAGGGTCGTTCGATGTTCTGCTGTGTGTCTTTAGTAATTTTGTCCTCTTCTATTCTATGATTTATTTCATATTTATTTGGCATATTATTTCAGTCAATTTATGATATTATTTCCATACAATCTCTGTTCTATTCCTTATGCATGAGCCAATCTTTATCTAACAAATGTTTTGTCTTATTAGTTGAAATGCATTTTCTGCTTTATCTGCCAGGCTGTCCTTTATAGCCGTTAGACTCAGAAAGTCTTCTCTGGCTGTAAAGAGTTCTTTTTGATGTGACCTTTTTCCTACACCCTTCTTATCTGATTGGTTATGCAGCTTCTTAGAAAGCTTTATCCTCTTATAGTATGTCTGCCTGCAGGATTTGTTTTTGCTTTATGCTTTTTGCAGCCCAGATTGCTGATTCCAGAAGAAGACAAAGATTCAAACTCAAATTAAAGCCGTTGCAAAGGCTCATATTTAAAGAGCTTCTTTTGAAAGAAGAAGATAGAACTGATATACAACACATACACTCAGCAGCATAGAAAAAGAGTGAAAGCAAGAAAGTTCTACAGCTCTCAGAATTTCATATTCAACTGAGAAGATCAAAGCTCTTCTGCATTCTTCTTCATCCTGAGTTGATCCTGCTTACAGGAAGACTTTCACTCAGAGGCCTTTAGAAGAAGAAGAAGAAGAAAGTAAGCTGTTTGAAGAAGAACACCTGTTCCCAATCAAGAATCTTCTTCAAGCTTCTCCTTCAGAACCTCAAGACAATTCTTTGTCTTAGTTCTAAAGAGTTCCTGCACCCTGAAGCAAGACTCCTTCCTGGATATTCTCTAAGCCAGGGGGAGCCTTGATTCTTTAGAGCTATCTAGCTCTGTGCAATCCACTAGCTTCTCTAATCTGTTTAACAATAGAGAAGAAGCCTTAACTCTCTCAACCTCCTATACAAAGGGTTATTACTCCCTTCAAAAGTGAACCATTGGTGGCAGGGCACCTGATCAAAAACCTGTGTTGGATATTGAGCTCCTGATCAAAAGCTCAAAGGGTCTACTTGATCTACCTGAAGCAGATCAGTTGGTGGCAGGGCACCTGAACAAAAACCTGTAGTGGATTCCTACCAGGGTGGTAGAAGAGTGGACGTACCTATTTAGAGGGAACCACTATAAAATTTCTTATGTCGTCTGTGCTGTTTATTTAATTCATTGTACTATGGCTGTGAGTAGAAATAACTAGGATTGCTAGTTTCTGTGATAGGATCCCAAGCTTAACTGTAATTACAGTTAGCTCTCTATTGTGCACTACACTTTGTGTTAGGCTCTAGGGTTATCAATATCTATAAACTAATTCTGCAAATTAACTCTAAGGGAGTTGAGTAGGGTGTCATAATTTTTGAATACTCTATTCACCCCCCCCCCTCTAGAGTTGTATCTATCATCACTTTCAATTGGTATCAGAGGGAGGTTGACTAACTGTACAGGATAACACCTGAGTCACAAGATCCTGATAGATACCAAGCTTATAGATATTCACTTCATGGCCCAGTCCAAGGATTACTCAAGCACCAGACCTCCAGCATGCAACTTAGCTAAGTTTAGCATCTGGAAGGCAAGGATTAAGTTATATATGAACTCTATTGATGAGAGTATTTTTGCTTCTATTTTGACAGGACCACCAAGAGCACCTGCTGCAGCTACTGCTTCATCATCAACTGATATGAGTGCAGTGCCTCCTCCAGATTACAACGATGAATACAAAAAGGCAAAGATAGCAGATGCCAAAGCAATGAATATTCTGGCTCAGACAATGTCTGATGAAGTATTCCAGAAAGTTGCTGACTGCTCCTCAGCAAAAGCAATGTGGGATACACTGAACCAGATTATAGCTGGTTCAGCTGATGAAAGGAAGGACAGAAGGTAAAACCTTATCTCCCAGTATGAAAACTTCAAGAAAACTGATGCTGAATCAGTTGAAGCAATGTACACTCGGCTCAGCTCAATCATCAATGAGCTGAGGACTCTTGACAAGGATATATCATTGACAGAGGTCAATTATAAGATTCTTATGTGCTTCCCTAGCACATGGGATCTGAGGATCTAGCCTATCAAAGAGGCCAGAAGTACAAATGAAATCTCAACAGAAGCTCTCCTTGGCAAGCTCAAGTCTTTTGAGCAAGTGCTGAAGACCAGGGAAGCTGAGGCTAAAGCAAAGACTCCAACTCTAACAAGAAAAGAGCAATATCTTGCTCTCAAAGCTGCTGAAGCTTTTGAAGGAAGCCAATCCAATGAGGAACTAATGACATTATTTGCCAAGAGGTTTCTCAAGATGGTAAGAAAAGACTTCAGAAAGAAATCTTCACGATATGAAGATAAACCAAGGTATGATAGTTCTCCTGCTAAAGAAATAATTTGCTATGGTTGCAGGAAGCCTGGAAATATTCTACCAGAGTGTCCAGAGGAAAAGAATAAAGAGAAAAGGAAAGAAAAAGAACAGCACAGGAAGCATTCCAAGCCCTCCTCCTACAAGAACAAAAAGAAGGAGACATGTTTTGTTGCTGAAACCTGGAGCGATTCTGATGAGAAATCTTCCTCCTCAAGCTCCAGTGAGGAAGAGGAAGAGAAGAAGGCAAAGGAAATTTGCCTGATGGCAATTGATGCCTGCAGCAATCACTCAGCTGCAGAGAGTTCAGATTCTGATGAAGAAATGCAAACAGAAGATGAGGTATTGTCTTCTTACAATTTTACATCTACTGAATTTAAATCAGATTTTAAATCTTTGTGTTTAGATCTAATTAGTTCTGAAAAGGAAATTAAGGACCTTAGAAATAAGCTTGCTGAATCTGAATTTATCTCTAATGATAACATTAGGTTAACAGCAGAACTCACTAATTCTAGTGAAGAAATAAAATTTCTTAAGAATGAATTAGCTAAGTAAAAAAGGTTAGAAGAATCTCTGAATGGTAGAAGCCTTAAGTTGCTTGAAATAACCAACATGTCAAACACTAGGTCAGACAATAATAAGCTAGGCTTAGGAGCTTCATCTTGTGAATCCCAAATTATCCTTAAAAATCATCTTTCAACTCCAGTGAACTTTATCTCAGCTGATGGGATAAAGAACACTGAGCAAGTAAGACAAGTTAATCAAGCCTTAAACAAAGCTAAGAGAGAAAAGAGAAAACAAAAATTTAAGGAAATACAAAAAGCGTTGAACGCTGCTCGACAATCGCATGCTCAGTGGTCGAACGAAGCTCGACAATCTGTGCATCCATCGTCGAACGTCGATCGACGTTTTCAACATGAATTTCAAAATTATAATCAGAACCCTAGAAACCTTAATATGAATAGAAACCCTAGGTTTGTGGACCTATTAACTGCATGGAGCATCCCTCCTAGGAGATCTTATGTAACACCCCAAAAATCTCAAAATATGTTTGTACACAATTTTGGGTTGGAGGCTGTTAGACATGGCCTGGGACACGGGCGAGTCCCAGGCCGTGTCGGGTGTACACGGCCTGGGACACGGGCGTGTCCCAGGGCGTGTTCAGGCTAGTCGACGTTTGAGAGTCGACGATCGTCGAGCCTGGGACACGGCCTTCGACACGGGCGTGTCCCAGGGCGTGTTCGAATTAATTTTCGAAATTGACCTATTCAAGTCAGAGCCGGACACGGCCTTGAACACGGCCGGGAACACGGGCGTGTGAGGCTGGACACGGGCGTGTCAGCTGCCGTGTTCCGACCCGTGTACTGGTTTTGGAAATCGGTGAGTACCGTGTAACAGGAGACACGGCGTGTCTCATGACTGACACGGGTGTGTCAGGTTCGACACGGGCGTGTCGATGCCCGTGTTCTCGAATATTTCAGTCAGTGCGACTGCCGCGTGTGCCGCTTAAGGGTACACGGCCTGTGACACGGGCGTGTCACAGGCCGTGTCGGCCAAATTTCAGGGGAATTTTTCAGTAGATCGTGGCCCTTCATTTTCTTTAAATAAGATCCTGTGGCTGGAGTTCATTCCTGGGCTGATAAGGCCGGAAAAAAGGGGGGAGAAGCTCATTCTTCTTTTTCATCTTCTCTTTCTAAAGTAAGAGAGAGGTGAGAGCAAGGAGGAAGAAGAGGAAGTGGAGTCCGATTGCCGGTGGTGCTACGGTGGTCCAAATCGCGAGCCGAGTTCGGATTTGCGAAGGCAACGCTGCTGCGAAGGCTTTCATCCGTCTCAAATTTCTCTCCATGGCTCCGAAGCGAACTCCTAGGGTAACGATTTCCTGCTTGGACATGTGAAGTCCTTAATTCCTGCATTGCATAGGGAAAACCCTTCCCCGCGAGTGTGCGGTGGGTTGTGGCGTCCCTTGGGGTAGATATGTGAAGTCCCCCTTGTTAGAGTCCGGAATTGGAGTACGGATCTAGGCATGCTGTGTGAAGCCCATCTGGACATGGTCTGGATTGGTGATGCTTGGTTGCATATCGGAGAAGGCTCCGTGATGATTGCTTGTATGCATGGTGGATAAAAGTACTGGAGGAAGTCCAGGAAATTATGAGAGTTGGACTCTCTTGTGGCCGTGAGTGCTACTGGTGGAAAGTTGAGCTGTGAGGCTGCAACTAGGAAATGGTGGAACGGGCAAGGTGAAACTGTACCCGCGTCAGTCCAGGCGTGAGTCTGACGATGTGAGCAACGGGAAAGGTGGATCTGTACCCGCGTTATGGTTGTCTAACCTTGGGTGCTTAAGACCCTGTTAGGATCACATAGCGAGAGTCGACGGCCGGTGAGCCGATCAGACTAGAATGCTCATAGTGCGCCGTTATGTCTGGGACCTCTGAACGGTGTGAATGTGCCCTGAGTGCACGGAGCGTCGGGCCGTCGAGCCGACGTTTGTGATATGTGACGGTGCGGGCGTGCACGTCTTGCTTGAATGGCTATATATATCATGTTGGATGAATGCTTTGCAGGGATGGAATTCCGCTGCCCCGTGCCAGGGGCAGGGTCGTTATAATTGGTCAGCTGAATGCTGACCGTTGCCCTGTTTTGCCACCGTTTGGTGGATTGGTTCTTACAGGTGCTGGAGGAGCTGGTCCGAGCGGGACTTAGCGGGCTGAAGCCCAAAGCTGCGTTGCTGCCCTCGAAGGCATTGTTTTGTTTCTTTTGTTCATGTGTGGCCGGCCTGCGTGCCGATGTATGTAAACCACACTATTGTTAAGAGAAACTGTTGTAAGGCCTTAAGGCCAGACTCTTTTGATGTATACTTACATTCCTTTGTTAGTGGACAATGTTGTTTATCTTGAGTTCAATAATTCAACCGTGAAGCTTCCGCTAGAATGCTCTGAGTTAGGATGCGTTGTTTATGATATTATTTCGTAGCGTCTCCGCCTGTTTGTGGAATATGGTGTGGGGCCCCGGCCGGACCCTCTATTATATTCTTCTTGACGGGTAGAGGTGTTACAATTTGGTATCAGCTTGTTGGTCGATCTCTTCCGAATTCGCGGACGAATTCTTTTGAGAGGGGGCGAGCACGTGTCAGTGCCGTCGTTATAACACTTAATTTGAACTCAAGATTGTCCACTTAGGAATGCAAATACACTAGTTTGTTGAACTTGTGTATTCTCTTTGTATGATTGCCGTTTTTATTGGTCGTTAACTGTGTGTTTTACACATATAGGTGACCAGAAGTGTTGCGGGTCAGTCCGAACCACAACGTTCTGTTGCGAGTGCGGCACCAGCCGAGGTGCCCACAACTCCTCCATCCGCTGAAACAGTCCGTCTCATCACGGAAACGGTACTTGCTGTGATGAATGCTCAGCAAGCGGGGCAAGCACGTCCTGCAGTGGTGCCAACGCAAGCTGGGGTACGGCAAGAACCGATAGAAGCCGAAGTTGATCCGCGGGTAGCAGATCAACAATGGAAGCAATTCTTGAGCTTTAACCCTCCGCATTTCATGGGGCGGGTACACCAGCCCAAGCAGAGGATTGGCTTGCAAGAATTAAGAGGATTATGAGAGCTATCAGGGTTGAGGAGGAACAGAAAGTGATGTTAGCCACTTTCCTACTGGAAGGAGAGGCGCGATTGTGGTGGGATGAGATTGAACTGCATCACTTGGCCGGCAGGCAATTGGCAGAGATTACAATGGAAGAATTCTCTCGGTTGTTCTTAGCACAACATCTGCCGATGCAGCAAAGGATGTCGATGGAAATAGAGTTCCAACGGTTAGCACAGGGAGATCGAAGTGTGGATGACTACCTGCATGAGTTCACCCTGTTGGGAAGATTTGCGGGCTCGATCTTCGCCGAAGAAGAGCGTAAGACTAGTCGGTTTTATGCGGGACTGCGAGATGAGCTAAGGTATTTGCTCTCGAGTTCTGTGAGTCAGGGATTCCAAGCCTTAGTCTGTACGGCTCGTTCTTTGGAGACGGACATGAAACGGGGGCAAGCAAAGGGAAACTTGGCGGTTGTGAAGCCGGAGTTTAAGCCGCCGCGTCCGGACAAGTTTGGCTACCGAAGGAAATGGAATAAGAAGTCTACGTCTTCTGGACAAGCTCCTTCTGCGACTGTGACGGACACATCTGGGAATGGAGCTCGTGCTTGTTTTACGTGCGGGAAGGTTGGACACTTCGCACGTGAATGCCGATTTGGTCCTCCAAAGGGTGATAAGAAGACGGGAGCGTCTTATGCGGAGAAGGGGAAGGCTGTGGTGGAGTCTTCTGCCTCGCACGCGCAGCCCAGAGTCTTCAACCTTGGACAACAGGAGGCCATTAAGCAGGCTGATGTCGTCACAGGTGCGCTTAAGTTTTAATGTTTGTACTTTTGGTGTGCTGTGCTTGTTTTAATTGTCATGTTATAGGGTTTGTCCTTATACGAGAGTATCCGGCGCAAGCACTGTTTGACACAGGTGCTTCACATTCGTTTCTGTCTGAGGATTTTGTCTTGCGTGTCGGGGTGCCTATCCGGACCAAGACAGACAGTATAAAGGTGTTGTTGCCTAACGGATGTTTGATGTGCGCGGATCGATCTTGCGGTCTTGAGGTCAAGATAGGAAGTCGGGAGTTCAAGGTGGAAACACTAGTATTGCCGATAAAAGAGTTTGATATAATCTTTGGTATGGACTGGCTTTCAGAGCAGCGTGCCTGTATTGATTGCACTTCAAAAGAGGTCACACTTGGGCAAAATACCGAACGAGAGACCAAGTTCATTGGTATGCAAGGGATGAGTGGGATGTTGTTATCCGCTCTCCAAGTTGTTAAGGCAGTTCGGAAGGGTGCGGAGTTGTTCTTCACACTCATAGAGGCGGTGGCGCCGAAGGCCAGTGTGAGTGAAGTGCCGATTGTGTCGGAATATGCGGATGTGTTTCCAAAGGACCTTCCGGGGTTACCTCCCCAAAGGGAAATTGACTTCGCTATCGAGCTGGTGCCGGGTGCAAAACTCGTGGCCCGTTCGCCATATCGGGTA
The DNA here is from genome assembly GCA_039513925.1 of Platanthera zijinensis. NCBI lineage: Eukaryota > Viridiplantae > Streptophyta > Magnoliopsida > Asparagales > Orchidaceae > Platanthera > Platanthera zijinensis. The sequence continues at coordinate 67,783,332 of CM077092.1, read as the reverse complement.
GCGCCAAAAGAAATGGCCGAACTGAAAGTCCAGTTGCAAGAGTTGTTGGAGCAGGGATACATACGCCCAAGTATGTCACCTTGGAGCGCGCCTGTTCTTTTTGTGAAAAAGAAAGACGGTGGTTTGCGACTATGTATTGATTATCGCGAACTGAACAAGCTGACGGAGAAAAACAAGTATCCAATTCCTCGGATCGATGACTTGTTCGATCAGCTAGCAGGCTCAACCGTCTATTCGAAGTTGGATTTGAAGTCCGGGTATTACCAGTTGCGGATTAGGGAAGGTGACATTCCCAAGACAGCGTTTGGCACACGCTATGGTCATTATGAGTTCACAGTGATGTCGTTCGGCTTGTGTAATGCGCCTTCGGTATTCATGGATCTCATGCATCGTACGTTCCGCGAATACCTGGATCTGTTTGTGATTGTGTTTATTGATGATATTCTGGTATATTCACAATCGGAGGAAGATCATGCAAACCATTTGCGATTAGTATTGCATACCTTGCGAAGGAATAAGCTGTATGCCAAGTTCTCAAAGTGTGAGTTCTGGCTCTCGTCGGTGGCTTTTCTAGGCCATGTGGTAAGTGGAGAGGGCATAGCGGTGGATCCGGCTAAGATAAGTGCCATTCGGGATTGGCCAATGTTATCTTCAGTGGCCGAAGTCAGGAGTTTCCTTGGACTGGCGGGCTACTATAGGAGGTTCGTGGGGAACTTCTCCCGGATTGCTTTGCCTCTGACTACGTTGACGAGAAAGGATCAGAAGTTCGTTTGGACGCCGGAATGCGCACGAGCTTTTGAGGAGCTGAAGAATCGTTTGACCACGGCGCCCGTGTTGACGTCGCCATGTGGTACAGACGGATTTGAAATATACAGCGATGCGTCAGGAAGCGGCTTAGGCTACGTTCTCCTGCAGTTTGGCAAGGTGATCGCTTATGGTTCACGTCAATTGAAAGTGCATGAGCGTAATTACCCTGTCCATGATTTGGAGTTGGCGGCGGTGATCTTTTCGCTAAAATTGTGGCGGCATTATCTATATGGCGTGAAAGTAGATATTTATACCGATCATAAAAGCTTAAAGTATCTGCTCGATCAAAAGGAGTTGAATATGCGACAAAGAAGGTGGATGGAATTCCTTGGGGATTATACCTTCGACATTCACTATGTTCCGGAAAGGGAAATGTGGTCGCTGATGCCTTGAGTCGTCGGGCTCCGGTACAGGCAAATTGGTTGCGGATACATGATGAGCGGTTAGTCCAAGAGTTGGAAGCCTTGGAGATATCTTGTGTGGAAAGAGATTCTTCAACTGAAGCAAGCATGAACTGGTTGGAAGTTCAATATGACCTTGCTGACAGGGTTCGGCGGGCAACGGAGTTGGATGAAAGTCTCCAACGCTATGCAAAGGAGGGATCTGGTGATCAGTTCTCCTGGGATGATGGCTTGTTACGAAAGGATGGCCGATTGTGCGTCCCTAGTGCGGGTAAATTGCGAGAAGGGCTGCTATATGAAGCGCACTTTACAAAGTATTCAATTCACCCTGGGAGCACAAAAATGTACAAAGACCTGAAGAAACTGTTCTGGTGGCCTGGTTTAAAGAAGGACATAGCCGCGTATGTGGCTAAATGTCGTACTTGTGCTTTGGTAAAGGCAGAATGTCAACGGCCGAGTGGTTTCCTGAAGTCGTTGCCGGTTCCGCAATGGAAATTTGAGGATATTTCTATGGATTTCGTGCACAGATTGCCGAGATCTCAGCGTGGCCATGACTCAATCTGGGTGATTGTAGACCGGTTGACAAAGGTGGCTCACTTTATACCAAACAAGCGGGACGATTCAGTGGAAACGTTGGCAAAGCTCTATGTGGAGCAGATAGTTCGATTGCACGGTGTTCCCCGGAGCATCGTAAGTGACCGAGATGGGCGCTTTACTTCAAAGGATTGGAGATTAGTTCATCAGATGTTGGGCACGAAGTTAGCATTCAGTACGGCCTTTCACCCGCAAACGGATGGCCAAACTGAACGAACCAACAGAACGATGGAGGATATGCTCCGTATGTGCGCCCTGGACTTCGGTAAGAAGTGGGAAGAACATCTTGTTATGGTGGAGTTTGCCTATAATAATAGCTATCAAGCTAGTATAGGCATGGCCCCATTTGAAGCGCTGTATAGTCGCAAGTGTCGTACACCGCTAGCTTGGGCAGAAACTGGCGAGACTAAACTTTTAGGCAAAAAGGAAGTCGAGGATGCTACCTCAACAATACGCTCTATTCGAGAGAAGCTCATAATAGCCCAAGATCGGCAGGCCAAGTATTACAATGCGAAGCACCGGAACGTGGAGTTCGCGGTGGGTGAATGGGTCTATTTAAAGATTAAGCCCTTCAAAGGCGTATCTCGGATCCGGCGGTTGAAAAAGCTAAGTCCGCGATACCTTGGTCCGTTTGAAGTGGTGGAGCGAATTGGGGAAGCTGCCTATCGATTAGCTCTTTCATCGGAATTGAGTGGATTGCATGACGTGTTTCACATCTCGGTATTACGCAAAGCAGTCAAGGATCCAGCTCATATAGTTGAAAATGATCGAGTGCCAGTTGAGTATGGGCTAACGACAAAGGTGAAGCCTATACGGATAGAGGATCGAGCCGAGAAATAGTTGCGGAACAAGGTGATCGGGATGGTCAAAGTCCGGTGGGACAATTGTGGCCGAGAAGAGCTAACATGGGAGCGCGAGCAGACCATGCGAGCTGAGTTTCCCGAGTTATTTTCGTAGCTTGTTCACTCGTTGTATATGTAATAGAAACATATAAGTGTTTTGTTATTTTCTCCCTATTGTCTTCAAATTTCGGGACGAAATTTTATTAAGGGGGGGAGGATTGTAACACCCCAAAAATCTCAAAATATGTTTGTACACAATTTTGGGTTGGAGGCTGTTAGACACGGCCTGGGACACGGGCGTGTCCCAGGGCGTGTCGGGTGTACACGGCCTGGGACACGGGCGTGTCCCAGGGCGTGTTCAGGCTAGTCGACGTTTGAGAGTCGACGATCGTCGAGCCTGGGACACGGCCTTCGACACGGGCGTGTCCTAGGCGTGTTCGAATTAATTTTCGAAATTGACCTATTCAAGTCAGAGCGGACACGGCCTTGAACACGGCCGGGAACACGGGCGTGTGAGGCTGGACACGGGCGTGTCAGCTGCCGTGTTCCGACCCGTGTACTGGTTTTGGAAATCGGTGAGTACCGTGTAATAGGAGACACGGGCGTGTCTCATGACTGACACGGGCGTGTCAGGTTCGACACGGGCGTGTCGATGCCCGTGTTCTCGAATATTTCAGTCGGTGCGACTGCCGCGTGTGCCGCTTAAGGGTACACGGCCTGTGACACGGGCGTGTCACAGGCCGTGTCGGCCAAAATTTCAGGGAATTTTCAGTAGATCATGGCCCTTCATTTTCTTTAAATAAGATCCTGTGGCTGGAGTTCATTCCTGGGCTGATAAGGCCGGAAAAGGGGGGGAGAAGCTCATTCTTCTTTTTCATCTTCTCTTTCTAAAGTAAGAGAGAGGTGAGAGCAAGGAGGAAGAAGAGGAAGTGGAGTCCGGCTGCCGGTGGTGCTACGGTGGTCCAAATCGCGAGCCGAGTTCGGATTTGCGAAGGCAACGCTGCTGCGAAGGCTTTCATCCGTCTCAAATTTCTCTCCATGGCTCCGAAGCGAACTCCTAGGGTAACGATTTCCTGCTTGGACATGTGAAGTCCTTAATTCCTGCATTGCATAGGGAAAACCCTTTCCCGCGAGTGTGCGGTGGGTTGTGGCGTCCCTTGGGGTAGATATGTGAAGTCCCCCTTGTTAGAGTCCGGAATTGGAGTACGGATCTAGGCATGCTGTGTGAAGCCCATCTGGACATGGTCTGGATTGGTGATGCTTGGTTGCATATCGGAGAAGGCTCCGTGATGATTGCTTGTATGCATGGTGGATAAAAGTACTAGAGGAAGTCCAGGAAATTATGAGAGTTGGACTCTCTTGTGGCCGTGAGTGCTACTGGTGGAAAGTTGAGCTGTGAGGCTGCAACTAGGAAATGGTGGAACGGGCAAGGTGAAACTGTACCCGCGTCAGTCCAGGCGTGAGTCTGACGATGTGAGCAACGGGAAAGGTGGATCTGTACCCGCGTTATGGTTGTCTAACCTTGGGTGCTTAAGACCCTGTTAGGATCACATAGCGAGAGTCGACGGCCGGTGAGCCGATCAGACTAGAATGCTCATAGTGCGCCGTTATGTCTGGGACCTCTGAACGGTGTGAATGTGCCCTGAGTGCACGGAGCGTCAGGCCGTCGAGCCGACGTTTGTGATATGTGACGGTGCGGGCGTGCACGTCTTGCTTGAATGGCTATATATATCATGTTGGATGAATGCTTTGCAGGGATGGAATTCCGCTGCCCCGTGCCAGGGGCAGGGTCGTTATAATTGGTCAGCTGAATGCTGACCATTGCCCTGTTTTGCCACCGTTTGGTGGATTGGTTCTTACAGGTGCTGGAGGAGCTGGTCCGAGCGGGACTTAGCGGGCTGAAGCCCAAAGCTGCGTTGCTGCCCTCAAAGGCATTGTTTTGTTTCTTTTGTTCATGTGTGGCCGGCCTGCGTGCCGATGTATGTAAACCACACTCTTGTTAAGAGAAACTGTTGTAAGGCCTTAAGGCCAGACTCTTTTGATGTATACTTACATTCCTTTGTTAGTGGACAATGTTGTTTATCTTGAGTTCTATAATTCAACCGTGAAGCTTCGCTAGAATGCTCTGAGTTAGGATGCGTTGTTATGATATTATTTCGTAGCGTCTCCACCTGTTTGTGGATATGGTGTGGGGCCCCGGCCGGACCCTCTATTATATTCTTCTTGACGGGTAGAGGTGTTACATCTTACACTTTAGGTTATAAACCCCAACCTTCTTATTCTTTTATTTCTAGTTTTCATTATGTGAAGAATAATGGACCCAAGGTTACCTGGGTTCACAATGTTTAACATAACTCACTGCAGGTGAAGACCTTTCCTATCACTCAGGATAAGTGGTATTTGGATAGTGGTTGCTCCAAACATATGACAGGGAATAGAGAAAATCTGTCAAAATTCAAGGCCAAGCTTGGACCAAAGGTGATCTTTGGAGATTCTAGCTGTGGTCAAACTGAAGGTTATGGTAGGATTACCATTGGAGCAGTAACTTTCAAGAGGGTTGCATATGTAACTGGACTGAAGCATAATCTTATCTCAGTAAGTCAGTTATGTGATGCAGGATATCAGGTATCGTTCACTAACATTCTTTGTAATATTACTTTAAATAGTAATGTTGTGTTAGTAGGTATTAGACAAGGTAATATTTACTTAGTAGATTTTAATTCAACTCATTCTGAAATCTTCTAATTTAATGAAGTAACTAATAACAACACCTTATGGTATAAAAGGATTAGCCATGTTAACCTCAAGAACATATCTAGGTTATCTAAATACAACCTTGTTAGAGATTTACCTTCTTGCCCCTACAAGAAGGAGAGGCTATGCAAGGCTTGTCAATTAGGCAAGCAAACCAAAAATTCATTTAAATCTGTAAATAAAAGTGATTCATCTAGAATCTTGTATTTATTACATTTGGACCTCTTTGGCCCAATAAATGTACAGAGTCTAGGAGGGAAGTATTACACTTTAGTAATTGTAGATGACTTCTCTAGGTTCACTTGGGTGTTCTTCTTGAGAACTAAGGCTGATAACTTCAAAGTTCTTACAGATTTTCTACTATGTGTGCAGACTGAGTATTCTACTCATGTTGCCTTGATCAGAAGTGATCATGGTACTGAGTTTGAGTCTCTTCTCATGCAAGAATTCTGTGAGAAAGAAGGTATCAAACATAGCTTCTCTGCTCCTAGAACTCCCCAACAAAATGGGGTAGTGGAAAGGAAAAATAGAACCCTGATTGAAGCTGCAGGAACATTAATGGCAGATGCTAACATGCCTCTCTCCTATTGGGCAGAAGTTGTTAGCACAGCTAATTATGTGCTGAACAGAAGTCTTATACACAAGCTTAAGTGTAAAACTCCTTATGAGTTGCTTAAAGGAAAGAAACCTAAAATAAATTATTTTAGAGTATTTGGTTGTGTAGTTTACATTCATAACAATAATAAAGAATACCTTAGAAAGTTTGAAGCAAAAGCTTCAATGGGAATTTTTCTTGGATATTCCCAAGTAAGCAAAGCTTATAGGGTATTTAATAAATCATCTTCTAAAATTGAGGAATCTGTGCATGTGTCTTTTGATGAATCTCAGATGTTTTACAAGGAGAAGGAAACTTCCCCTTCCTCAAGTTCATTGCAGGTACCAGAATCTAGTAAAGATGTCACTCAAGAGATTCTCCATCTATCAACTCTTCATATCACTGAATCAGACAGTGATGAAGACTTTGCAGAAGTTGTTGCTGTACCACCAATAGTAGATCAAATGCCTCCTGAGGAATTAATCCCAACTATTGTTGAAGATCACATCCCACCTGCTGATGTTGTCACACTTAGAGATCATCCGACATCTCAAGTGATTGGAGACATATCAGCTGGTGTTCAAACAAGACATCAATTAAGACAGGATGTGATGCATGCTTGTTTCCTTTCACAGATTGAGCCCCTCACCATTAAAGATGCTGAGCTAGATCCCCATTGGATCATTGCTATGCAAGAGGAACTCAATCAGTTTGAAAGATGAAAAGTATGGACTTTGGTTCCAAGACCTAAAGGCTAACTGATCATAGGCACCAAGTGGGTGTTTAGAAATAAGTTGGATGCAAATGGAATTATTGTAAGGAACAAAGCTAGGCTTGTAGCTCAGGGCTACAGACAGGAGGAAGGTATAGATTATGACCAAACCTTTGCTCCTGTTGTAAGGCTAGAGGCAATAAGGATCTTTCTAGCCTATGCAGCCTATATGAAGTTTATGGTCTTTCAGATGGATGTCAAAAGTGCCTTTATAAATGGTGAGCTAAAGGAAGAGGTATTTGTTGAACAACCACCTAGGTTTGTTTCTTCAACTCAGCCCTCACATGTTTTAAAGTTGCAAAAAGCTCTTTATGGACTCAAACAATCACCCAGAGCCTTGTTGCGACTCTAGCTAGTTTTCTATTAGAGCACAACTTTGTTAGGGGAGTAGTTGATAGAACCCTTTTCGTCAAGCACCACAAGGACACAATCCTGTTAGTTCAAGTGTATGTGGATGACATTATTTTTGGTTCCACTGATCCCAAACTGTGCAAAAAGTTCTCTGACTTGATGCATTCTAAGTTTGAGATGAGTAGTATGGGTGAGCTGTCTTACTTTCTTGGTCTCCAAGTAAAGCAAGATGCTGATGGCATCTTCATCTCACAATCCAAATATGCCAAGGAATTGGTAAAGAAGTTTGGGATGGCTGATGCTTCAGCAATGCATACACCTATGGCTACTAATGTAGTTATAGATTCTGATGATCAGAGAAAGCCTGTTGATCAAAAGAATTATAGGGACATTGTTGGTTCCCTATTGTATTTAACTGCAAGTAGGCTGGATATAATGCTTGCTACATGCCTGTGTGCTAGATTCCAGGTCAACCCTAAGGAATCTCATTTGATTCTTCTCAAGAGAATCTTGAGATACCTGAAAGGATGTCCAAATCTAGGACTTTGGTACCCAGCTGAATCAAAATTTGAGTTAATTGGATACTCTGATTCTGATTATGCTGGTTGTAGAGTTGACAGGAAAAGTACCTCAGGAACTTGTCAGTTCTTGGGAGAGAGATTGGTCTCTTGGTTCTGTAAGAAGCAGGCTTCTGTCTCAACTTCAACTACCGAGGCTGAATATATAGCAGCTGCTAGTTGTTGTTCACAGATCCTCTGGATTCAAAACCAGCTTTTGGATTATGGGTATACACACAAGAACACAAAAATCATGTGTGACAGTACCAGTGCTATCTCTATTGCACAAAATCCTGTGCACCACTCTAGAACCAAGCACATTGAGATTAGACACCATTTCCTGAGAGATTGTGTGGAAAAGAATAAGATCAGCCTTGAGTTCATATCCACTGACCTTCAGAGAGGTGATATTTTCACCAAGCCCTTAGATGAACAGAAGCATCTGTTCTTTTTGGTTCAACTAGGCATGATTAATGGAAAAGACTAAGTGTGACGTCTGCCTTTGTTGAAACCTGTTTGAAGATCGTCGAACGACGTTCGAAGATAGTCAATCGGATCAAGCCTATCGTCGACCTATGGTTGATGATGGCTTATCTGCTTGAAGATCGTCGACCGACGTTTGAAGATCGTCGAACAGGTCGAGCCTATCGTCGATCTATGGTTGACGACAGCTTGTTGTTTGTGAAGACAGAAATAGTCGAACGATGGATCGACTACTCTGCTTCAGGAATGATCATCGAACGACCGTTCGACCCTCGTCTCCAGTATCTTTTAAAATAGATCGACTATTGCTGGTTTAATATAAAACTGATGGTCGACCTAGGTTAAGAGATCGTTCTTTTTATCGTCGACGGAGAGCGTCTTCTCGCATTCCGTCTTTCTGCTTGCTCCCTGTCTTGCGATTTCTGCCATTTCGCCTTCGCCGTCTCTCTCGTCTTCTCCAACCACTTCGATGGCGATTGCTCCAGCCCTCCTGTCCGTAGTAAAGTTCGATGTTGGCTTCAGTGTGGACTTCGACTCTTTCAGCTGCTGCGAGTCTGCAATAGTGGAAATCCTCAACCTATGCAAAGATCAAGGATTGGAAAGGCTCATGTCAACAAGAATAAAGATAAACATTCCCGAGATTAAAGAATGGGCATTCACTTCGTCTTCCAATGACGACTCTATGACCGGAACAATAGGCAGAGAAGAGGTAATTTTGACTCCCGCCGTTTTAACTGAAATTTTTGGATTGTTAAATGGGGAAGAGGATTATGAGCAAGATACCCCTGAGTTTGGGAGGATGTTGACTGAATTGGGACATGCCGACGGCATTCCCTCTAAGCTACTAAAGGTGAATTTTCCATTGAAGATTAAGTTCCTTGCTGAACTCATCGGAAAATTGCTACTGGGAAAGCACTCTGCCCATGATAATATTATCAGGCAACAGTTTGCCCTGATGTGTGCCATCGTGAACAAGAAGCAAATTAACTGGGCATGAGTTCTGTTTGATTTGATAAGGAAAAAAGAATAGCAAGAAGGAAGTCACCCTGGGTAGGGTGCTTGGGATTTTTCTAAAGGAGAAATATCCCCATCTATTGGTCTCAGTTTCTACTTCAATCAATGCCAGCAAAAAGATGGACCCAACCTTGTTTGTCAAGTGGAAAAGGAGTTTTCTGAAGCCCGCTCCAGTAGGGGTAGCTCCAGTTGCATCTGAGAGCACAAGGACTGCTTCAGTCAATCCCCTCCTTCAAGAAGTAGGCTCAACAAATCTCTCCGTTCCTTCCACTTCTTCTGCATTACCTTCAACCTCTACTGAAGTGCCACCATCTACTTTAGTTGAAGTTCTATCTTCTGCATCTCATCTTCTTGACTCCTCAACAATTCTCCATGCATCACCTTCAGCATCTCCTCTCCCTCCTCATCTGGCTAGGATATTTCATCCTAGTTTTGATTTATTGGCTTCCGAGCTTCCTCCTCAGTCTCCAATTATTCATTCAGATCATATTGATCTTCTTGCATCCACCCATCATTCTCCAGTTCACTCTCCATCTCATCAAGAATACACCATCCCTGCTTATCATCCATCTTCTGTGATTCCCCCACCTTCATTTGAAATCACCCCAGCCTTCATCTCTAGCATCCTGGAGTTAATTACTCCTTCAATCAAAATCATGATTGAAGAGGCAATTGCTCCCCTTGTTTCCTCCATCTCTTCTTTGACTGCCGCCATCCAAGCTCTCTCAAAATATGCTGAGCCCTCTTCATCTAGGGGCCTGGTTTCAGTTTCCACTGAAATCAGGCAGGGGGAGATGCTCTATGAAGATGCCTCTGAGCTGCCTTTGGCCTCCCTTCCAGCAGATCCTCCTGCAGATACAGAAAAAGAGATTGAAGAATCAGCATCTCCATTGTCTGAAACAGATATTTCTGATGCTATAATGAAATCTGAGTTTGTTGTCAAAGTATGCCTAGAAGAATGCTCCACTCCCCTGGTTGCCCTCTACCTAGAAGGAGTCATTACTTCCTTCCTAGATGAATTATGGGAGTTAGGACATTCAAAGGAAAATTCTGAAGGTATCCCTTTTACTCATTTTTTAGACTTGATAACTGACATGTTAGTATGGGATTACCTAGAAGGAATGATAAAATGTCATTTAGCAAATTTGTGTTCATAATACTACAGATATAATGGAAGAAGTATTAGCTGCCAAAGGGCTTGATCATCAACCAGCTCTAGAAGTTCAACCTGATCCAGAACCAATTGTTCAAGATCCTGAGGCTGTTCAGCCAGCTTAGTTAGCAGTGCTAGAAGAACTGGTCCCCATGACAGTTACTGATGAATAAGAAAAGGTTTCAGAAATTCAAATGGAAAAGTCTACTGTCTGGGATGATTCCCCTGGATTAGATCTAGACACTCTTCTGGCACAGGATTCCCTGGAAGAAGAGTTAGAAAGAGCTGCCCTAAAGGAGAAAGAAAAAGCTGTGCTAGAGGCGTTTGACCCGTATGATCATCCTCTTTCTTTAAATTCTGAGGATGAGGATGATTCTGATGAATCTGAGGAATCCAAGAAAAAGAGATCTGCTAAGAAGAAAGAAAAGCTGTGGCTCCTCCTCCTCCAAATCCTGATAATGATATCCCCTACTATATTTTGAAAGGTATTGATCCCAAATCTAAAGAATTTCAGCATTGGATGGCATTTTCTAAGAATCAGTAAAATTAAGGAAGAAGTCGAAAAGGTATGACAGTCCTGCCCCAAGATGGACTCCTAGAGGTCCTCCTCCTCCACCTCCCAGTGCAGGAGCCTCTGGAAACTTGTCTGCAAACCCTTCTGCTCAGTCTGATAAGTTCAACCCATCCCAGTCTTCTCAAAGGAAAAGCACTCAAGGATATCAAGGCAGAACGCAATCTGGCTACCAAAGACATGATTCTGATGTAAAGGAACAAGTGAAGGAGGTGGTTTATCAAAAACCAACTTTTTCTCCTCCTCCTTCCAAAGAATTCAAGAGCACATCCTCCTCAAAGCCAGGTCATGCAGTGAATGCTGTTTCAAAAGGTAAAAGAATTATTTTCTCTGAAAAATCTAGTAAGAAATTTGCTGACTTTGCTCCTCCTTCTTCTCTAGTTATTCAGGAAAAAGAGCCAGCTGAAAGCCTGCTAGATATGTCTATTAAATTTAAAGCTGTGAAACCTATAGATTCAACTTGTGAAAATGTGTATGAAAGCCAAGAGCTTGATCCTGATTACAGGATGGCTCGATTTCTTGAGCTTGTTGGATCAACACAAATTAAGAAAGCCAAAGCTGAAGGTAAAGACACTGCAGGATTAACAACTATGTCTAAATTCAGAATGAAGGAGCTTGATAAATTCCAGGTTAGACCTGAGGTATTTGACCCTTCAAAATACATGGAAAAGCATCCTAAAGCAGTTGTCCCAAGGGCATCAGAATCTAAAATCATTGGAGAGCAAGATCTAAAGCTGTCAAAGAAAGAAGCTCTAGACCCCTTTAGGAAAATTACTTTTATTCCTAGTTCCTCTGAACCTAAACCAAATTCTGAAGCTCCTTAAAATTCATTGATTGACAGTTATTTACTTATCTGTTTGATTGATGTTATCTGCTTAGATATTTCCCGTCCTGCATTTTATTTATTTTCAGTAATTAGTTTTGTTTTTTGTTGTTGTTGAGAGACTTAACTCAAATAGGGGGAGATTGTTGGTACCCTAATTTTGATTTGAGTTCTGTCCTCTACTTCTGTCTCTTGACCCAAGATTTATCTATGGTCAAAGATTAATTGTTTAGCTAGTTTTAGAGTTGTCACTTATCCAGATGAAAATTTGGTTAAGTTGTTTTTTGTTCGACTATAGTCGAACGCCGCTCGACTATCGTCTATCGACTGTTCGACGATCGTCTATCAGTTGGTGGACGTTTGTCTGTCAGCAGATCATCTATCTCTGAGTTAGTTCAACTCTTGGTAGTTCGACGCTCTGTGGAATCTGCCTCGCCGATCGTCAAACCCCGCTCGACTTTTTCTGACCAGACAGATTTCTTGATAGTTCAACTATCTGCTTATATAGTTCAACTATCTGATAGTTCGACTATCTGTTGATAGGTCGACTATCTGTTTTGTTTGATAGTTTGACTATCTGCTTGGATAGTTCAACTATCTGATAGTTCGACTATCTGTTGATAGGTCGACTATCTGTTTTCTTTGATAGCTCGACTATCTGTTTGATAGGTCGACTATTTGTTTTGTTTGATAGCTCGACTATTTGTTTGATAGGTCGACTATCTGTTTTGCTTGATAGTTCGACTATCTGTCTTGATAGGTCGACAATCTGATAGCTCGACTATCTGTTCTGATAGGTCGACTATCTGTTGTGGTAGTTTGACTATCTTCTTTGGTAGTTCGACTATCTGTATCGTTCGACTATCTGTTTGATAGGTCGACGATCTCTATGCTTTGGTCGACGATCTCCGAGGATCGTTCGACATTCTGCTGTGTGTCTTTAGTAATTTTGTCCTCTTCTATTCTATGATTTATTTCATATTTATTTGGCATATTATTTCAGTCAATTTATGATATTATTTCCATGCAATCTCTGTTCCATTCCTTATGCATGAGCCAATCTTTATCTGACAAAGTGTTTTGTCTTATTAGTTGAAATTCATTTTCTGCTTTTTCTGCCAGGCTGTCCTTTATAGCCGTTTGTAACACCCCAAAAAGACCCCAAAAAGACTCAACATGAAGTTTGAGGTGCAGGTCATTTTACACGGCCTGGGACACGGGCGTGTCCCAGGGCGTGTCAGGGGTACACGGCGTGGGACACGGGCGTGTCCCAGGGTGTGTCACGCAAATAAAATTCGAAAATGGCCTGTTCGAGTCAGAATATTACACGGCCTTGAACCAAGCCTTGAACACGGGCGTGTCAGGGTGGACACGGGCGTGTCCAATGCCGTGTGCCTACCCGTGTACTGCTTGCAGCTCGATGAGGCAGGGGTGACACGGGCGTGTCTCAGGAATGACACGGGCATATCAGGTTCGACACGGGCGTGTCGATGCCCGTGTTCTGGTAAATCTCAGTCGGTTCGTATACCGCGTGTGCCGCTTAAGGGTACACGGCCTATGACACGGGCGTGTCACAGGCCGTGTCAGCCAAAAATTGGGTTTTTTGGGTAAATTGTGGCCGTTCAGATTTCTCTCTTTTGATCCAAGGGCTCAGGTGATTCCTGGCTGGATTAAATTCGTGAAGGCTGATGAAGATTCATTCTTCATGTGCTTAAGGAAGAGAGAAAGAGAGAGGAGGAAGAAGAAGGAGGAGGAGATCAAGCCACCGGCGGAGTTCCCGTGGTCCGATTCGTGATCCGAAGCCGGCGTTGTGAAGGCAAGGCTGCTGCGGTTCTTTCTCACCGGCTAGTTTTCGATGGCTTCGAAGAGATCGACAAGGGTAACGATCTCCCTCCTTGGACATGTGAAGTCCTTCTTTTCTGCATTGCATAGGGAAAACCCTTCCCCGCGAGTGTGCGGTGGGTTGTGGTGTCCCTTGGGGTAGATATGTGAAGTCCCCCTTGTTAGAGGCCGGAATTGGAGTACGGCTCTAGGCATGCTGTGTGAAGCCTATCTGGACATGGTCTGGATTGGTGATGCTTGTTTGCATATCGGAGAAGGCTCCGTGATTATGGCTTGTGTTGCCTTGTGCCTACCTGTTGCTTGGTGCAGCAGGAAGTACTGGATGATGTCCAGGAAATGAAGAGGGTTGGATGCAACTCTTGTGGCCGTGCGTTGCCACTTTATGAGCGGTTGAGCCATTGGGCTGCAACTCGGTGAAAAGGCAGATTGTCGAACATGAAAGGTGAAACCGACCCGCGCCTATAAATAGCCATGGATACTTCCGTATTCGAGGTGGCACGACGACTTGAGCAACGGGGGGTGGCTGATCCGTACCTGCGTTAGGTCCGTCCGACTTGGAAGCCTGGTTATAGGTTTTGTTGGAGCGCCTAATGAGAGTCTTAGGCCCGCGCGCCGGAAAGACTAGAATGCTCAAATACCGTGTAGACGGTGGTGTTGACCCTGGTATTCCGGTACACCAAGAATGTACCCTGAGTGCACGGACTGTCGGGCCGTGTGGTCGATAGTTGTGATGGCTTGAATGTGCCTGCGCGCACATAGTTGCTATATGATGATGCCATGCTTTGCAGGGAAAGAATGCTCATGCCCCCGAGAGAGGGGTAAGATTGTTATAATTGGGCCAGCTGAATGCTGACCGTTGCATTGTTTGCCACCGGTTGGGTGGATTGTTTCCCGTGCAGGTGCTGGAGAGCCAAGTGGTAGGTGATGGGCTGAAGCCCTACTGCTGTTGCTGCTGCTGCTGCGGCTAGCCCTTGAAGGCTAAGCAAATAGTTTTGTTTATGTTGTTTTCCTCATGTATGGCCGGCCTGCGCGCCGAGGTTTGTAATCCATGTTGTATGGAAAGAGGAACTGTAAGGCCTTAAGGCCAAACTCTATGTATTTGTGTACATTCCGTGGTGATATATAAAGGTGGTTTATATATTGGACATTCCTGGTTAGAGTTCAAATTATAACTTAAAGCTTCCGCTAGAATGCTCTGAGGTAGGATTCGTGTTTGGTTTGGTATTATCCTGTGACCTCACCGTCTGTTTGTGGCATATAGTGTGGGGCCCCGGCAAGACCTTCTACTATATGTCATTTAACGGATGGGGTCGTTACATTTTGGTATCAGCTTCGTTCGGTCTTCCTCTATCGAATTCGTGGACGAATTCTTTTATGGGGTGGCGAGCGCGTGTTTATGCGCCCTGCTGTAACGCTAATGAACTCTGGAATGTCCACTAAGGAATGTACAAAATCTTGTTTGAGGAATCTGCGCGTTCCTTTTTGTGTTGTTTTGCTTGCATACGTTCGCTAATGTGTGTCTTGTCCACCTATAGGTGACGCGTAGTGGTGCTGGGCAGTCTGAGCCCCAGCGCTCTGATGAGAGTGCGGCACCAGCTGAGGTGCCAACACCTCCTCCATCTGCGGAAACTGTTCGCTTAGTTGCTGAGGCGCTATTTGCCATGATTCAGCCGACCGGGCAAGCGCAGCCGGCAGTAGTGCCAGTTCGTGTTGATGTAAGACCCGAGCCGGTCGAGGCTGTAGATCCACGAGCAGCTGACCGACAGTTGAAGCAATTCATGAGCTTCAGTCCTCCTACGTTTACGGGAATGGGATCCCCAACGCAGGCAGAGGATTGGTTGTCGCGTGTCAAGCGGATAATGACCGCTATCAGGGCGGAGGAAACTCTAAAAGTCACCTTGGACACCTTCATCCTTGAAGGAGAGGCGCGTTTGTGGTGGGACGAGGTTGAGGTACACCATTTGGCGGGCAGGCAATTAACGCAAGTGTCGATTGAGGAGTTCTCTCGAATATTTCTGGCGAAGCATGTCCCAGCGG
This sequence comes from Platanthera zijinensis, assembly GCA_039513925.1. Lineage (NCBI taxonomy): Eukaryota > Viridiplantae > Streptophyta > Magnoliopsida > Asparagales > Orchidaceae > Platanthera > Platanthera zijinensis. The sequence goes on along the minus strand of CM077092.1, from coordinate 67,767,736 downwards.
CGCAACGCATTGCTATGGAAAATGAGTTCCAACGGTTAAAGCAAGGGGAAGATAGCGTGGATATCTACTTGCATGAGTTTACCAGGTTGGGACGATATGCGGGTACAATCTTCGCGGATGACCAAAGGAAAACGAATCGGTTCTATGAAGGATTGCGGGATGAGTTGCGATTCCTGCTTTCGAGTTCAGTGAACCAAGGGTTTCAGGCATTGGTTGATACTGCGTGCGCGTTGGAGAAGGATATAAGGCGGGTGCAAGGGAATAAGGGCTTGGTTGCGTCGAAGCCAGAGTTTCAAGCACCTCGACCGAGCAAGTCGTTTTACCAGAAGAAAGGGGGCAAGATGTCCAAGCCATCTGGGCAAGTGACTATGACCGTTGTGTCGGGAGCGACATCAAGGCCGGATTCTCGTACATGCTATAACTATGGCCGAGTGGGGCATATAGCTCGTGACTGTCGGGTTGTTCAGCCCAAAGGGGACAAGAAGACGGGTGCGTCTTATGCTGAGAAGGGCAAAGCGGTGGTTGATTCCTCTGCGGCTCAGGCACAGCCCCGAATCTATCAGCTTGGCCAACAGGAAGCAATTAAGCAAAGTGACGTCGTCACAGGTACGAGTTGATTTAGTTTACTTGCTGGTGCTATTGTATTTGGTTATGTATAGCTTGTGCATGATGTGTGTGCTGCAGGCTTTGTCCTGATTCGAAATAATTTGGCGAGAGCCCTGTTTGATACGGGTGCTTCGCATTCTTTTCTGTCTGAGGATTTCGTATCTCGACTTGGGGTACCAAGTCATGTGACGGTGGATAGTACAAGGGTGCTGTTGCCGAATGGCTGTGTGATGCTTGCGGATAGGGCTTGTGATGTGGATGTGCAAATAGGAAGTCGGGATTTCGGTTTGAGTGCAGCTGTGCTACCATTATCGGAGTTTGATGTGACTTTGGTATGGACTGGCTCTCGGAGCAGCGTGCCTTTATTGATTGCAACTCCAAGGAGATTACACTGGGCCAGAATACCGGACTTGTGACGAAGTTCGCTGGTATGCGAGGAGTTGGCGGGACTCTGTTGTCTGCACTCCAAGTCGTCAATGCTGTTCGGAAGGGCGCGGAGTTATTCTTCACGCTAATTCAGGCTGTTGAGCCAAAGGCCAGTGTCGGTGAAGTACTAGTTGTGTCAGAGTTTGCCGACAGGTTTCCTAAAGATCTTCCTAGGTTACCACCCCAGCGGGAGATTGACTTCTCTATTGAGTTGGTGCCAGGTGCGAAACCTGTGGCCCGCTCTCCATATCGCGTCGCGCCAAAAGAGATGGCTGAGTTGAAAGTCCAATTGCAAGAGTTGTTGGAGCAGGGATATATACGCCCAAGTATGTCACCTTGGAGCGCGCCTGTTCTCTTTGTGAAAAAGAAAGACGGTAGCTTACGGTTGTGTATTGACTACCGCGAATTGAATAAGCTGACGGAGAAAAATAAATATCCGATCCCGCGGATTGATGACCTCTTTGATCAGCTGGCAGGATCAACGGTCTATTCCAAATTGGATTTGAAATCAGGATATTATCAGCTGCGGATTAGGGAAGGTGACATTCCCAAGACGGCGTTTGGAACACGCTACGGTCATTATGAGTTCACGGTAATGCCGTTTGGCCTATGTAATGCGCCTTCGGTATTTATGGACCTAATGCATCGAACGTTCCGAGAGTACTTGGATTTGTTTGTTATTGTGTTTATCGATGACATCTTAGTATACTCTCAGTCGGAAGAGGATCATGCAAACCATTTGCGGTTGGTCTTGCATACCCTGCGGAGGAATAAGCTTTTTGCCAAGTTCTCAAAGTGTGAGTTCTGGCTCTCTTCAGTAGCCTTTTTAGGCCATGTGGTAAGCGGAGAAGGTATCGCGGTGGATCCGTTGAAGATAAGTGCCATTCGAGATTAGCCAGTGATGTCTTCAGTGGCCGAGGTCAGGAGCTTCCTTGGACTTGCGGGCTACTATAGACAGTTTGTGGAAAATTTCTCACGGATTGCTTTACCTCTGACCACGCTGACGAGAAAAGATCAAAAGTTCATTTGGACGCCGGAGTGCGCGCGAGCTTTTGAAGACTTGAAGAGTCGTTTGACCACGGCGCCTGTGTTGACATCGCCATGTGGTACCGATGGGTATGAGATCTATAGTGATGCTTCCGGGAGCGGCTTAGGCTGCGTTCTTCTGCAGTTTGGTAAAGTGATTGCTTATGGCTCGCGCCAGTTGAAAGTGCATGAGCGGAATTACCCCGTCCATGATTTGGAGTTGGCGGCGGTAATCTTTGCGCTCAAGTTGTGGAGGCACTATCTATATGGCTTTAAAGTGGATATCTATACAGATCATAAAAGCCTAAAGTATTTGTTGGATCAGAAGGATCTGAATATGCGACAACGAAGATGGATGGAGTTCCTTGGGGACTACACCTTCGAGATTCACTATACTCCCGGGAAGGGAAATGTGGTCGCTGATGCTTTGAGTCGAAGGACTCCGGTACGGGCAAGCTGGTTGCAGAGGCATGATCAGCGTTTAATCCAGGAATTGGAAGCATTGGAGATATCTTGTGTTGACAAGGGTTCGTCGACCGATGCATGCTTGAACTGGACGGAGGTGCAATATGACCTTACGGACAGAGTTCGGCGAGCAACGGAGCTTGATGAAAGTCTCCAGCGCTATGCAAAAGATGGGCCGGATGACCAATTCTCTTGGGATAACGGTTTGTTACGAAGAAATGGTCGAGTGTGCGTCCCGAGTGTGGGTAAATTGAGGGAAGAGTTGATGTACGAAGCTCACTTTGCAAAGTACTCAGTTCACCCAGGGAGCACAAAGATGTACAGAGATCTGAAAAAGCTGTTCTGGTGGCCCGGACTAAAGAAAGATGTCGCACGTTATGTGGCTGAATGCAATACCTGTGCGTTAGTGAAAGCAGAATGCCAGAAGCCTGGCGGTTTCCTGAAGTCGTTACCTATTCCGGAGTGGAAGTTCGATGATATTTCGATGGATTTCGTGCACGGGTTGCCGAGATCTCAACGCGGTCATGATTCAATTTGGGTGATTGTGGACCGGTTGACGAAAGTGGCGCACTTCCTTCCAAACAGAAGAGACGATTCAGTGGAAACCTTGGCCAAGCTTTATGTGGAGCAGGTTGTTCGACTGCACGGTGTTCCTCGGAGCATCGTTAGTGACCGTGATGGGCGGTTCACATCGAATGATTGGCGGCTCGTTCATCAAATGTTGGGTACAAAGTTAGCATTTAGTACGGCCTTTCATCCCCAAACGGATGGCCAGACTGAACGAACCAACAGGACGATGGAGGATATGCTCCGCATGTGCGCCCTAGACTTTGGTAAGAGATGGGAAGATTATATATTTCTTGTCGAATTTGCCTATAATAATAGCTACCAAGCGAGTATTGGTATGGCGCCATTTGAAGCTTTATATGGTCGGAAATGCCGTACACCGTTAGCTTGGGCAGAAGCAGGCGAATCTAAGCTGAGTGGGAAAAAGGAAGTCGAAGAAGCTACCTCGCTCATATGCTCTATTCGGGAGAGGCTATTGATAGCCCAAGATCGTCAAGCAAAGTACTACAATGCCAAACATCGGAACGTGGAGTTCGCGGTGGGTGATTGGGTATATTTGAAGATCAAACCCTTCAAAGGCGTGTCCAGGATTCGGCGTTTGAAAAAGCTAAGTCCGAGGTATCTTGGTCCGTTTGAGGTGGTGGAGCGAGTTGGGGAAGCTGCTTATCGACTAGCACTTTCAGCAGACTTGGGTGGATTACATGATGTATTTCACATCTCAGTCCTTCGTAAGGCGGTGAAGGATCCAGCTCAAGTGGTGGAGAATGATCGGGTACCGGTTGAGTATGGACTAACGACGAGGGTTAGACCCATTCGGATCGAGGATCGAGCCGAGAAACAGTTGCGGATCAAAGTGATCGGGATGGTCAAGGTCCGATGGGACAATTATGGCCGTGAAGAGCTAACATGGGAGCGAGAGCAGACCATGCAAGCTGAATTTCCCGAGTTGTTTGTATCAACTGTAGACCATGTACTTTTTGTTATAACATAGTTATAGCATTGCTGGTTCTTGTTTCCTTACCGTGCAAATTTCGGGGCGAAATTTTGTTAAGGGGGGAGGGTTGTAACACCCCAAAAAGACCCCAAAAAGACTCAACATGAAGTTTGAGGTGCAGGTCATTTTACATGGCCTGGGACACGGGCGTGTCCCAGGGCGTGTCAGGGGTACACGGCCTGGGACACGGGCGTGTCCCAGGGTGTGTCACGCAAATAAAATTCGAAAATGGCCTGTTCGAGTCAGAATATTACACGGCCTTGAACCAAGCCTTGAACACGGGCGTGTCAGGGTGGACACGGGCGTGTCCAATGCCGTGTGCCTACCCGTGTACTGCTTACAGCTCGATGAGGTAGGGGTGACACGGGCGTGTCTCAGGAATGACACGGGCGTGTCAGGTTCGACACGGGCGTGTCGATGGTCGTGTTCTGGTAAATCTCAGTCGGTTCGTATACCGCGTGTGCCGCTTAAGGGTACACGGCCTGTGACACGGGCGTGTCACAGGCCGTGTCAGCCAAAAATTAGGTTTTTTGGGCAAATTGTGGCCGTTCAAATTTCTCTCTTTTGATCCAAGGGCTCAGGTGATTCCTGGCTGGATTAAATTCGTGAAGGCTGATGAAGATTCATTCTTCATGTGCTTAAGGAAGAGAGAAAGAGAGAGGAGGAAGAAGAAGGAGGAGGAGATCAAGCCACCGGCGGAGTTCCCGTGGTCCGATTCGTGATCCGAAGCCAGTGTTGTGAAGGCAAGGCTGCTGCGGTTCTTTCTCACCGGCTAGTTTTCGATGGCTCCGAAGAGATCGACAAGGGTAACGATCTCCCTCCTTGGATATGTGAAGTCCTTCTTTTCTGCATTGCATAGGGAAAACCCTTCCCCGCGAGTGTGCGGTGGGTTGTGGTGTCCCTTGGGGGTAGATATGTGAAGTCCCCCTTATTAGAGGCCGGAATTGGAGTACGGCTCTAGGCATGCTGTGTGAAGCCCATCTGGACATGGTCTGGATTGGTGATGCTTGTTTGCATATCGGAGAAGGCTCCGTGATTATGGCTTGTGTTGTCTTGTGCCTACCTGTTGCTTGGTGCAGCAGGAAGTACTGGATGATGTCCAGGAAATGAAGAGGGTTGGATGCAACTCTTGTGGCCGTGCGTTGCCACTTTATGAGCGGTTGAGCCGTTGGGCTGCAACTCGGTGAAAAGGCAGATTGCCGAACAGGAAAGGTGAAACCGACCCGCGCCTATAAATAGCCATGGATACTTCCGTATTCGAGGTGGCACGGCGACTTGAGCAACGGGGGGTGGCTGATCCGTACCTGCGTTAGGTCCGTCCGACTTGGAAGCCTGGTTATAGGTTTTGTTGGAGCGCCTAATGAGAGTCTTAGGCCCGCGCGCCGGAAAGACTAGAATGCTCAAATACCGTGTAGACGGTGGTGTTGACCCTGGTATTCCGGTACACCAAGAATGTGCCCTGAGTGCACGGACTGTCGGGCCGTGTGGTCGATAGTTGTGATGGCTTGAATGTGCCTGCGCGCACATAGTTGCGATATGATGATGCCATGCTTTGCAGGGAAAGAATGCTCATGCCCCCGAGAGAGGGGTAAGATTGTTATAATTGGGTCAGCTGAATGCTGACCGTTGCATTGTTTGCCACCGGTTGGGTGGATTGTTTCCCATGCAGGTGCTGGAGAGCCAAGTGGTAGGTGATGGGCTGAAGCCCTACTGCTGTTGCTGCCGCTGCTGCGGCTAGCCCTTGAAGGCTAAGCAAATAGTTTTGTTTATGTTGTTTTCCTCATGTATGGCCGGCCTGCGCGCCGAGGTTTGTAATCCATGTTGTATGGAAAGAGGAACTGTAAGGCCTTAAGGCCAAACTCTATGTATTTGTGTACATTCCGTGGTGATATATAAAGGTGGTTTATATATTGGACATTCCTGGTTAGAGTTCAAATTATAACTTAAAGCTTCCGCTAGAATGCTCTGAGGTAGGATTCGTGTTTGGTTTGGTATTATCCTGTGACCTCACCGTCTGTTTGTGGCATATAGTGTGGGGCCCCGGCCGGACCTTCTACTATACGTCATTTAACGGATGGGGTCGTTACACCGTTAGTCTCAGAAAGTCTTCTCTGGCTGTAAAGAGTTCTTTCTGATGTGACCTTTTTCCTGCACCCTTCTTATCTGATTGGTTATGCAGGTTCTTAGAAAGCTTTATCCTCTTATATTATGTCTGCCTGCAGGATTTGTTTTTGCTTTATGCTTTTTGCAGCCTAGATTGCTGATTCCAGAAGAAGACAAAGATTCAAACTCAAATTAAAGCCGTTGCAAAAGCTCATATTTAAAGAGCTTCTTTTGAAAGAAGAAGATAGAACTGATATACATCACATACACTCAGCAGCATAGAAAAAGAGTGAAAGCAAGAAAGTTCTACAGCTCTCTGAATTTCATATTCAACTGAGAAGATCAAAGCTCTTCTGCATTCTTCTTCATCCTGAGTTCATCCTGCTTACAGGAAGACTTTCACTCAGAGGCCTTTAGAAGAAGAAGAAGAAGAAGAAAGGAAGTTGTTTGAAGAAGAACACCTGTTCCCAATCAAGAATCTTCTTCAAGCTTCTCCTTCAGAACCTCAAGACAATTCTTTGTCTTAGTTCTAAAGATTTCCTGCACCCTGAAGCAAGGCTCCTTCCTGGATATTCTCTAAGCCTGGGGGAGCCTTGATTCTTTAGAGCTATCTAGCTCTGTGCAATCCACTAGCTTCTCTAATCTATTTAACAATAGAGAAGAAGCCTTAACTCTCTCAACCTCCTGTACAAAGGGTTATTACTCCCTTCAAAAGTGAACCATTGGTGGCAGGGCACCTGATCAAAAACCTGTGTTGGATATTGAGCTCCTGATCAAAAGCTCAAAGGATCTACTTGATCTACCTGAAGTAGATCAGTTGGTGGCAGGGCACCTGAACAAAAACCTGTAGTGGATTCCTACCAGGCTGGTAGAAGAGTGGACGTACCTATTTAGAGGGAACCACTATAAAATTTCTTGTTTCGTCTGTGCTGTTTATTTAATTCATTGTACTGTGGTTGTGAGTAGAAATAACTAGGATTACTAGTTGTTGTGATAGGATCCCAAGCTTAACTGTAATTACAGTTAGCTCTCTATTGTGCACTACAATTTGTGTTAGGCTCTAGGGTTATCAATATCTATAAACTAATTCCGCAAATTAACTCTAAGGGAGTTGAGTAGGGTGTCATCATTTTTGAATACTCTATTCACCCCCCCCCCCAACTAGAGTTGTATCTATCATCACTTTCAAAGATTAACTTGTCGACTTTTACTAAGACATCCTCCACGATTCCTAATGGGTACTTAACGAATCTGTCAGCGAGCAGGATACTCATGTGTGTGGGGTTGAGGCTACAAATTCCTAACTTTTTAAACAATGAGAGGGGAATCAGGTTAATACTCGCACCTAAGTCGGCTAATGCGTTCTGGACAAAAAGATCACCAAAGACACAAAGAATAGAAAAAATACCAGGGTAACTGCTTTTCTTTGGTAAGCCGTTTGTTAAAACCGCAGAGCACTCGACATTTAATGTTACGTGCGAATGGTTCTCTAACTTATTCTTGTTGGTCAGGAGGTTTTTAAGGAACTTAGCGTACTTCGGCATCAGGGAAATCGCTTCATGGAAGGGCAGATTTATGTGGATTTGCTTAAACATCTCTAAGAAACGTGAGTATTGATCGTCCTGACATTGTTTATTAAGTTCAAAAGGGTAAGGTGGATTTGGATTACTTTTAAAGATGGGCGGTGGAGTGAGATCTTTTTCTAAAACGGGGGTGATAACTTCTTTAGCAGAGGGTGGAATTTTTAAAATGGGAGCGAAGCTTTGATTTTTTAGAGCGGGGGTGGAGCTTGCCTCGGGCACCTCACTTACCATACCAGGAACTTGCTTCCAACTACGAAGAGTTATAGTTTTTGCTTGCTCTCTCGGGTTGCTATCGGTATTGGAAAGAAGAGACCCTGCGGGTCGCTCAGAGATAATTTTAGCGAGCTGTCCTACTTGATTTTCAAGATTTTGAACGCTTCCAGTTAAGGTTCTTATCATAACATCATTTGTTGCGATATATTTGGAAAGTAACTCATCCAAGCTTGGAGGTTTTGGACAGTTTTGAAGAGGTGGTGGTGGTGCAGAAAAATCATTTTGAGGTGGCGGTTGCATCGCATTCGAAGGATTACTCCAAGAAAAATTCGGGTGATTTCTTAAAGCAGAATTATAAATATTTGGAAAATTAAAACTAGGAGGATGAAAATTCGCAGTAGTAAAATTAATAAAATCATTTCTAGGCATATTGTTAACAAAATCTAATTGTTTTGGGAAAGGAGTTGCAGATTCCCATACCTGAGGGGCGGAGGCAGCAGTCATCTCCATTATCTTTTTGCTTAATATTTCAACTTTTAGAGCGAGCTGGGAGACATTGTCCACTTCAAAGATACCTTTAGGTTTGTTTGGGTGGGACCTAGGCACATTCCACTGATAAGTGTTCATGGCCATGTCCTCAAAAAGATCAAGAGTTGCTTCTAGGGTCTTATGGTTTAAAGTACCGCCAGAAGCTGCATTTATCATTTGCTTTGTATTTTGATTTAGCCCATTATAAAATGTCTGCACTTGTAACCATACAGGCAGCGCGTGATGCGGACATAGTCTTAATAATTCTTTAAAACTTTCCTAGGTTTCGTATAAGGTTTCAGAGTCTATTTGTCCAAAAGCGGAAACATCGTTCCTAAATTTTGCAGTTTTAGCTGGCGGAAAATACTTCGCCAAAAATTTTCCAGTTAATTCATTCAGGTGGTTATGCTATTTTTAGGTAGAGTGTTCAGCCACTGCCTAGCCTTAGTTCTTAAAAAGAAGGGGAAGTGTCTTAGCCTGATTACATCATTTGTGACACCATTTATCATGAGGTGTCAAAAATTTCAAGAAAGCTTGCTATATGTGCGTTCAGATCTTCATATTGAAGTCCGTCAAATTGCACATACTGCTGCACCATTTGAATTATGCTACGCTTTAATTTGAAGTTATTTTTTGCTATAGCAGGGCAGACTATGCTTGATTCTGTTCCCTCGAGATTCGGTCGTGCAAAATAGGACATAGTCCTTTGCAAGGCTTCATCTACGTTGGGTTCTTTCATTCTTAGAGTAGAGAATGACTCGGAGTCCTCAACCGACACTTGGATAGTAGGACCTTGAAATCGCGATCTTATCCGAAGAGTACGCTCAATTTCGTGGTCCAAGTCCAAAATAACCGACGGACTCCCGCGGGTCATGCACTAAAAGAAGAGAAGAGAAATAAAATAAACTAGAAAGAAAGCTAGATTTTTTTTGAAGTAAATTTTTTTTACAGATTAACTCCCGAACTTCCCAAGGACTACCCGGTGAAGGGTTCGCAAGGTACTAGACAAGATAGCGACACTTAAAGCCGCTTTGCCCTTTTCGAGAGAATTAGGTGGCGTAGAAAAATTGTGAAGTGGGTTACTATTAAGGGCGGTAATAATTTTTTTTTGATTTTAAAATTTTTAAGAAAGAGGATGAGAAAGAGAAGAGATAAAATTAATAGGTTCATGTTTTCAATATATCAACGAAAGTTGCTCCCCGGCAACAGCGCCAAAAACTTGGTGGACGCCAAGCTTCGAAGAAAATAAAAGCAATTGAACTAGCAATCCAATGAGGCAAGTATACCTATCAAACTGTAGCTAGAGGACACAAGTATCGTATTGAAATCCGAGAACTGTTGAGTACACTTACTCACATGAAGACTATTATTTTATCGACGGAAAATCTAGGGTTTAGAGAAACTAATTGCAATAATGGAAATAAAGCTATACTAGAAAGAGAACTACTGCAGTTAATTAAAGAGCTATTAGAAGCGATTACAACGAAGTGCTGAAACTATGAAATGGAAATGCACTCGATCAAGAATCACCTCGGCTAAAGTCGAATAAGAAATGCGATAAAAACCTAAACTCTATAGGGTAAAGGTCCTTGACCGTGGAGGTTCCTAAAGCTTGAACTTGCTTCTCTCGAAGTCGTGCCCAACTGAGATTAGGAAGGTCCAACCGACTCTCGTCTAAATTGGAGGCCTAAAGCTCGATTTATGTGGTGAACCCCACTATTGGATTTTACTCCAATCCGAGAGATTTGGACGTCTGCCTCTCTCGAGGGGTGCGTACAACTCCCTTTACTCTTGAGTGCTAACTTCAAACAATCGGCCTCTCGACTAGACCAAAAATGAAAGCAAAGGTGGAGAATATATATCGATGATATATCTCCAACCCAAAAGTTATTCAAGAGTAACTCAAGGCTAAAACTCTAAAAATAAAATATAAATCAAAGCATCATAATTTAATCACTCAAACCTCGGATCATCAAGATCGAGTACAAGGAGGATTAGTTACTGATATAGAGAGTCGCAACGGTGGAGAGAGGGTTAGAAGAGAAGAGAAGGTGGATGTGGTGGTTAAGAATATTCTTCGATTCTATATCCGATAAAGGAAAGCGTACCTTATCGGTTATAGTATAGGATACTAAAGATTAGTATCAAGGTCGTATTTCCCTGGGATGTAATGATTACTTCTACTAAGAGGAGATTGCTATTATTTTATCAACTGAAATTTCTATTAATTACTAAACTAAAAACTGAAATTAAATTACTAAACTAAAAAAAAGAAAACTAATTACTTGCAGAAAAAAAAAAGAATTAAAGCTAGAGATAAAGGGGCGCACTCAATCAAGAATCACCTCAACAAGAGTCGATTAAAAAGGCAATAAATAAACCTAAGCTTAATAGGGTAAAGGTACTTGACCGTGGAGGTTCCTAAAGCTTTAACACGCTTCTCTCGAAGTTGTGCCCAACTGAGTTTAAGAAGTTCCGACCGACTCTCGTCTAAATCGGAGGCCTAAAGCTTGCTTTACGCAGTGAACCCCTCTATTGGATTTTACTCCAATCCGGGAGATTTGGACGTCTGCCTCTCTCGAGGAGTGCGTATAACTCTCTTTACTCTTGAATGCTCAATTCATTCTATCGGCCTCTCGGCTATCCCAGAATGAAAGCAAAGGTGGATAGTATATATCGATAATATACCTCCACCCATGAAAAATCAAGAGTAATATATGGCCTTAAACCTAAAAAGAAAAGGTAAATTAAAGCATCATAACTTAATCCGTCGAACCTCGGATCATCTAGATCGAGTACAAGGAGGATCAGTTAATCATGGTAAAAGGGAAAGAGAGGGTTAAAGGTGCACGAAAATTAAAGAGAAAGAATATAGAGAAAGAAAATGCTAACTACAATTCATTAAAAAGAAGAGCGATTACAACTAGGAATGGAGATTACAAGTGCATGAAAATAAACTAACTACTGCTACAATACTAATAAAAAGCTATTACAAGAAATTAAAGTGCATTACACGAAAATAAAACTAGAAATGGAGGGAGAGAGAGCAAAACTTGAAAATAAAAGCCATAAACCCTAAGAAATGAACTAGTAGCACCTCCCCTCTCCCAGAAAGTTGGTCCTTAATGCTAGGAATGGCCTGGTATTTACATATTTTTCCCACAGGTTGGTCATGCCCTAGGTCATGCCCGGGGAGGGCGTGATAGGGGGCGTGACAGGTACGGAGTTGACCTCGGGAGATGAATTCTGGCGGGAACGATGATTGTCTTGGTACGATGTTAGACACGCCCATGGTCAGAAAAAGGTGGTCCACGCCCTGTGACATGCCCATAGAAGGCGTGTCATGGGGGCGTGATAGTACTGTTTACTTGCAGTAGCAGAGGAAGCATTGAATGCGGCGGCAGGCTTTGGGATGAGGGTAACACGACCCGCGTCACACCTTGGGACATGCCCGGGTAGGGCGTGTCAGGGCGGCGTGACAGGGGATTTTTGCGGGAAATTCCTTCTGGCGGCTCTCAACATCGGGATCAGGTTACACGCCCTATGACACGCCCAGGGAGGACGTGGCCCAGGGAGGGCGTGTCAGGGGGGCGTGATAGGAGATTTTTGGCAGCAAACTTGTTGAAACCTGCAAAAAAAGTAAATAAATATTAGTTATAATATATACATAAAAATAAACATAAAATTATAAAAAATAAAGAGATTTAAAACGAAAATAATATATTTTTACCCTAGTAAATTAAGCTAAAATATGCATCATCAAATTCCCCCATACTTAATATTTTGCTTGTCCTCAAGCAAAGACTACGAGTTAGAGAAAATAAAGAGAATTAATTAAAAAGTTAAAAAAATGCTATAAACGAGTAAGACGGGAATTTAGAGGTAGAGAAATTTTGAAAAAGAACAAAAAATTCCTACTTTAACTTAGCATAGAATTTTATAAATTTTACTAAATATAAAAACAAATCATCCCATTTTTTACAGAATTAAAACTTAATAAAGCAATGAGTAAAAAGCACATTGAGTCACTACTAAAATCTAAGAGACAAATTAAAACCATCGTCAATCAAGACAAAGTTCAATATTTATATCAAAAACACTTGCTCAATCTAGTTTCTCGCTACTATACTAAAAAGTAAACGTAAGAAGCATGAATCACTAGGGCTTTAATTAGCCATAAAGTTAGGCTTAGGTTTTTAAGGGTGCGATATTCAAAAAGATAAACACGAGGGGTATTTGCACACTTAAACAAAAAGAAAATGAGCTTTGTCAAAATAAAGCTAGCCAAAATAAATACACTTTTCTTTTTCTTTTCTTTTACTTTTTTTTTCATCAAATATTTTTATCATTTTTCATTTTTTATCTTTTTCATACTTAAAAATTTCCACTTTTGTAGCAAAAGATAATACAAAGATTTTCCACTAATTTTTTTTTCAAAAAGATGCATATTAGCAATTAAAGCTCAAAAATAATTTTAAAGTGTGCATATAGGTAAGCTATTTGGCCGTGGTGAAAATAAAAAGTGGGGCTACAAAAAGGAAAGGAAAAGACACAAATATGGCTAGCAACGATTATTGTTAGGCGGGGTGCAAAGGCTCAACCGTTTCAAAAGAAATGCCTAAATCATTTTCAAGCTTCCTAAATCTACTCAAAGTAAAGCTTTGAAATTTCAAAAGAGGATAAACACAAAAAATAAAATATAGAGAATTTGCTTTCATGAAAACAATGATAATAAGCGTCTACACCGGTTTGTGTCAACTACACTTAATACTAATTAATGTTTAAAAAGATTTTAATAAGGAAAAATAAAGGATGATAGGTTTTATAAAAGTAAAAAAATAAAAGAAAGGCTAAGGAAAAGTGAAGAAAAATTCAAGAAATTTTTAAAAAAATAGCATACTACCCTAAATAGGAAAACTTCATGAGTCAACATACTACTCGCTTAATATGTTTAAACAGAAAATTAATCTAATTTATTCTAACTAAGCAAGTGGACATGAGCTTAAAAAACAATAAAATGCAAAGTAACGGGGTACTAATTGATTTGACAAAAATTAACTCAATTTAATTTGGGATTTTCTTTTAAAAAATTTTTATATATATATTTTTGGATTTTTAAAAAATATATTATATACAATTTTTTTTGATTTTTCTAAAATTTTTATAATTTTTTTTTCTAAAGTAAAAAATTAAGGGAACATTCCACCATACTTAAAGTTAAATAAACATTGTCCCCAATGTTTAAAGTTAAGTATAAAGAGAGTGAGAAGAGAGAGAAGAGAAGAAAAAGAAATGCAAAGAGAGGGAAAAGATGCTTCCCTAGCGCTTGATGCCCAGACATTGGAAAATGCGTCTCCCTAAACTTGAGCTAAAGATCAGCTTGAGTCCAAGTTGAGAGGCGAGAAGCGGTACAAACACGCAGGAGCTTATTCCTGCACAAAACAAAATAAAAATAAAAATAAAAAAGAAAACGATAAGCAAGGGGTGCCTCCCAAGAGCGCTCTTTGTTTAAAACGTTGTTAAGCTCGACGTTCTTGGTTAGATAAATGGAAAATAAAAAGAGAAATGTAATGGCAGCTTGTGAAATATGCGTTTCAACGCGAGTTCCAAAACCTTTTTTAAGAAAATAAAAATATTTTTTGTATTTTTATATTTTTTAAATAAAACAAAGAAAAAGATTTAGAAAAATAAAAAATGTTAGAAAAAGAAACTAAACTATTAGAAGGGGGAGAAGAAGAAGAACTAGAAACTAAACTAGAAGGAAAAATAAAAGAAGAAAAGAAAATGGAATTTTCACGAGGGGGAAGAGAAGAAAAAGAAGAAGGAGGCGGCGGTTGATCACAAGAAAATGGTGGAATAGAAAGATTCGAATGCTCCACTTGAATATCAATCATTTCGGTAGATTGGGAGCAAACCGGGATATCCGAAAAATCAATCTCCTCGGATGATCGAACACAAGAAAGTTCATATTCCTCGGAAACTTGAAAAAAAATTGGGATATCGGGGGAAATTTCCTCCTCGAGAGGTTGAAGGTACAAAGGAATTTCTAAATAATCGTCTTCCGCAAGTGATTGAAGGCATTATGGAATATCTGAAGATTCATCATTCGTCAGATAAATAGGAGGAGGGGAAGAAAAAGATGCGGCCTCAGCAGTCAATGCATCAAAAATCACTTTGAAGTGAGCATTGATGCGTACATCAAATGCTACACCATCAAAAATGACTTCATTTTCGCTAGAATCAAAAATGGGAGGCGTGCAAACTTGCGGAGAAAAAGCAGAGAAATCTTAAGATGGAATGGGTTGATGATCGCCATGGACCCTGAAAGTGAAGGGATAGATACTACTCTAGAGGGGGGGGGTGAATAGAGTTATCAAATTTTGCACTAGACAAAACTTAATGGTCTACCCAACTCCCTTGGAGTGAATTGCGGAATTAAAAGATTATAGATATGGAATTAACCCTATAGCCTAACACAAGTGTTGTGCACAAACTCAAGCTAACTGTAATTACAGTTAAGGCTTGGAAATCCTAATCAGCAACTAGCAACCTAGTTATATCAATTCACAGCCACAATATAGGAAATAAACAAGGCAATCCAGACGACACAAGGAATTTATAGTGGTTCCCCAAACAACTTGGGTACGTCCACTCTTCTACCAACAAGGTAGGAATCCACTCAGGTTTTTGATCAGGTGCCCTGCCACCAACAGGATCTGCTTCAGGTAGATCCAGAAACCCTTTAGACTTTTGATCAGGTGTCTAAAAACCAAGCACAGGTTTTTGATCAGGTGCCCTGCCACCAAGGGATACTTTTGAAGGGAGTAATAACCCTGTACAGGAGGGGGAAGGAAGGTTAAGATGTCTTCTCTATTTTACAAAAGATTAGAGAAGCACAAGAACTTGCACTGAGCTAGAAAGCTCTAAAGAATCAAGGCTCCCCCTGGCTCAAAGATGTCCAGGTGAAGTATTGCTTCAGTGCAGAAAACTCTTCAGAAAGATCTGAAGGAAAAACTACAAGAAGATAATAAATAAAAAATAAAGATCTTCAAGCAGCTATCTTCTTCTTCTTCTTCAAAAGAGCTCTGAGTTTGAACTTCCTGAAAGCAGGAGAACTCAGGTTGAAGAAGAGTAGAAGATCTTAACCCTTCTCAGTTGGATGAGTATTGCTGAGAGCAGAAGACTTGATCTTGATGAAGGCTTGAATGCTTAAGTGAACAACTGGGTAACTAGTTAGCTAGCTTCAATCCTTCTTCAAAGGGTCCTTTTTATAGCAGTAACAGGCAACGGCTCTCTTCAATTTGAATTATTTGTCTTCTTCTGAAACTTGAGACCTGGGCTGTAAATATCAAGAAGACAAAACAATCTCTGCAGCAGAAACTTTCTATAAAAGGTATAAACCTTTTTCTACGAAGCTGCAGGAAGCAATCTGATAATAAAGTACTAAATAAAGTCACATCAGAGACAAACTCTTTATAGCAGAAGAAAGACTTTTCAGTCTAACGGCTATAAAGGACTGTCAGCAGATAAAGTAAAATACAAGGTCAGCTAATAAGACAAACAACTTTATCTGAAAAGATTTTACTCAGGCAAAAGGGATAAAGCAAATATTGCCTGGAAATATTATCATAAAACAACTGAAAAGATATGCCAGATAAAGTATTAATTAATTAAATATAATAAATAAATACAAAATATAAAGGCAGACAGAAAGCGTCGAACGACCCTCGGAGATCGTCGACCGACGCACGGAGATCGTCGAACTATCGGACAGATAGTCGAACGATCTAGATAGTCGAACTATCACAGGAGATAGTCGAACTATCACAGTAGATAGTCGAACTATCAGAAGATACTCGAGCTATCAGATAGTCGACCTATCAACAGATAGTCGAACTATCAAGAACAAACAGATAGTCGACCTATCAAAAGATAGTCGAACTATCAGATAGTCGAACTATCAAAGCAGATAGTCGAACTACCAAGCGAGAACAGATAGTCGACCTATCAACAGATAGTCGAACTATCAACGCAGAACAGATAGTAGAACTATCAACAGATAGTCGAGCTATCAGATAGTCGACCTATCCAAGTAGATAGTCGAACTATCAAAGCACACAGATAGTCGAACTATCAACCGATAGTCGAACTATCCTCGCAGACTGAAAGTCGGAACAACTGATAGACGATCGTCAAACAGTCAGTCGACGATAGTCGAGCGGCGTTCGACGATAGTCGAACGAAAAACTACTTAACCAAATTCTTCATCTGGAAAAGCGAGGACTCTACAGCTAGACCACTAACCATTGACCATAGATATTTCTTGGGTCAAGGGACAAAAGGAGAAGACTAAACTCAAATCAAAATAGGGTACCAACAATCTCCCCTATTTGAGTTAAGTCTCTCAAGAACTAAAAACACAAAACTAGCTATAGAGCAATAAAATTAATACAGGAAATAGTTAATAATTAACTAGCAGTTATCAAACAGATAAATAACAGTCAAATATATATAACAGCAGTCAAGCAAAAATTAAGGATCTACAGAGTCTGGCTTAGGATTAGACGAGCTAGGAACAAAGGAAACTTTCCGTAAAGGATCAATTGCCTCTTTCTTAGACATCTTCAAGTCTTGCGCGCCAATAATTTTTAATTCTGCAGCCCTTGGAACAACGGCTTCCGGGTGCTTTTCAATATATTTTGAAGGGTCAAAGACCTCAAGATTAACCTGGAACTTCTCGAACTCCTTCTTTCTGAATGCAGACATTGTGGTTAAACCAGTAGTATCTTTTCCTTCAGCTTTTGCTTTCCTGATTTGAGCTGCTCCAACTACTTCGAGAAAACGAGCCATTCTAAAGTTAGGATCAAGCTCTGGACTTTCATACACAGTCTCAGAAGAAGTATCATCTGATTCTTTATCTTGATTAACTAGATAAGACAGGGGAGCAGACTTAGCAAAGATCTTGCTAGAATTTTTAAACAAAATAAACTACTTACCTTTTGAAACAATTTTTTCAGAATGCTCTGGCATAGGAGATGAGACTCTTTTCTTTGGAGAAGGAGGAGGGGAAAAAGTTGGTCTTTGAAACACAACCTCCTTCACTTGTTCTCTTACTGTATCAGATCTTTGATGGCCAGAATATGATTTTCCATGAAAACCTTGAGAGCTTTTTCTTGAAGAAGACTGAGGAGGAGCAGATTTTCCTAACGGAGCAGACGGATTGGCAGATAAATTCCCAGAGGCTCCTACACCAGGAGGTGGAGGAGGAGGACCTCTGGGTGTCCATCTAGGGGTAGGACTATCATATTTCTTAGCTTTCTTTCTCTCTTTCTGCTGGTTCTTGGAGAACCACATCCAATGCTGAAACTCTTTTAATATGGGGTCTATTCCTTTCAGAATATAGTATGGGGTATCATTATCACGGTTGGGAGGAGGAGGAGCAATTGCTTTCCTTTTCTTCTGAGCAGCTTTCTTTTTCTTTGAATTTTAGATAAATCAGAATCCTCTTCATCTTCAGAGTGAGATGAAGGAGGATTGTCATATGGATCATAGGCTTCAGAAACAGCCTTTTCCTTTAAAGCAGCTTTCTCTTTTTCCTCTTCAATGGCATCCTGAGCCAGAAGGAAATCCAATTCAACCATGGTGAATCATCCCAAACAGTTGACTTTCAACTTGCAAATCTATTTCTTTTTCCTCTAACAAAGATTGAAACTCTTTGATTCCAAGCAACTCTTGCTTTCTTTCTTGATTTTCAGATACATCTTCTATGTCATCTAAAAATGAATCCAATTCTGGATCTACTTGAGCATTAGGAACATCTGGAGCAGCTTCTGAAACAATTTCTATAACCTGAGCAGCTATATCTTCTTTAATATAATCTGTAGATTTATGAACACAAATCTGCTAAATAAGCTAAAATCATTCCTTCTAGGTATTCACAAGCTAGCAAATTAATTGACTCGTCAATAAAGCGGATGAGTGAATTACCTTCATATTTTACCAACTCCCAAGACTCATCTAGGTAGGATGTAATAATCCCTTCTAGGAAATGGGCAACCACGGGAGTGGTGAGATCTTCTAAGCAAACTTTCACAGCAAATTCAGTTAACATAATAGCATCAGATATTTCTTTGTCAGATAGCACTGAAATTGATTCATCTTGAACTTGAACTGCATCAGTCTCTTCTTGAACTGCTGGAAGAACTGCTGGAAGGGAGGCTGGAGGCTCTAAGGCATCTTCACAGAACATCTCCCCTTGCCTGATTTCAGTGGACACTGAAACCAGGCCCCTTGAAGAAGAGGGCTCAGCAGATTTAGAAAGTGATTGGATGGAAGCAGTCAGGGTGGCAATAGAGGAGGCAAGTGGAGCAATTGCCTCTTCAATCATTATTTTGATTGAAGGGGTAATCAACTCCAAAATGCTAGAAATGAATTCTGGGGTGATCTCAAAAGATGATGGAATTGCAGTAGATGGAGATGCAGCAGAGATGGTTGTAGTGTTAGGATGAGAAGTGGTGTGAATTGGAGATCGAATTGGAGATGGAGCTGGAGAGTTAACAGGAGTGTTAACTGGAGAATGAATACGGGACTGAATAGGAGACTGAGGAGGTGTTGGAATCCTCTCAGATCCAAATAAATCAAAACTAGGAGCAGATATCCTAGCCAGATGAGAAGGAAGAGGAGATGCTGGAGGGGAAGGGAGAACAACCGTGGTTGTTTCTCGAACAGGAGAAGGGGAAAGTCGTACTTCAGCTGAAGTTGATGGAACTTCAACTGAGGCAGACTGCATAGTAGAAGAAGATGAGGGAAGGGAAAGAGCTGAGCCAGCTTCCACCGGGTGAGGAGCGACCGAATCAGTCCTGGTGCTCTCTGATGTCGCTGGAGCAACCCCTGTGAGAGCGGGTTTCACAAAAGTCCTCTTCCACTTGGAGAACAGATTTGGGTCCATCTTCTTGCTTGCATTTATTGTTGTTGCAACGGAGACCAGCAGCTGAGGATACTTTTCCTTCAGGAAAATTCCAATAACCCTTCCTAGGGTAACCTCTTTCTTATTATTCTTTTTCCTTATCAAATCAAACAATACTCCTGCCCAATCAATCTTTTTCTGATAAATAATTGCACACATCAGTGCAAATTGTTGCCTTGTTACATTGTCATGAGCAGAGTGCTTTCCAAGGAGCACTTTTCCAACTAACTCAGCGAGAAATTTAATCTTAAAAGGGAAATTGACCTTGAGCAGCTTGGTGGGAATGCCCTCCGCATGTCCCAGCTCAGTCAGCATCCTTCCAAACTCTTGAGCATCTTACTCATAATCTTCTTCACCATTTATTAATCCAAAAACATCAGTCAGAACGGCCGGAGTTAAAATTACCTCTTCTCCGCCGATGGTGCCAGTCATCGATTCATCAGAGGATGACGAAGTGAAAGCCCATTCTTTGATCTCGGGGACATTTAACTTTATCCTTGATGACATTAATCTTTCTAGACCTTGATCCCGGCACAACTGAAGAACTTCTACAATTCCTGCTTCACAGCAACTGAACGCGTCAAAATCGACGCTGAAGCCTGCATCGAACTTTACAACGGCTAACACTGCGGGAGAAATTGCCATTGGATTGCTGGAGAATGCGTGAGAAAGACGGCGAAGACGAAGGGGATGAAGCAGCAGAAAATCGCAAGCGGGAAGACAGAATGCGAAAAGTCACGCTCCGTCGATGATAAAATAAAAGATCTTTTAACCTAGGTCGACTATCAGCTTTATATTAGACCGGAAATAATCGATCTATTAAAAAGATACTAGACCCGATAGTCGAACGACCGTTCGACGATCGGCCCAGAAGCAGAGTAGTCGATCAATCATTCGACTATTTCTGGCTTCTCAAACAACAAGCTGTCGTCATCCAGAGATCGACGATAAGCTCGACCTATTCGACGATCTTCGAACGCCGGTCGACGATCTTCAAACAGATAAGCTATCATTAACCAGAGGTCGACGATAGGCTTGATCCGTTCGACGATCTTCGATCATCGTTCGACGATCTTCAAGCAGGTTTCAACATAGGCAGATATAGTCACACTTAGTCTCGTCCATTTATCATGCCTAGTTGAACTAAAAAGAACAGATGCTTCTGTTCATCTAAGGGCTTGGTGAATATATCACCTCTCTGAAACTCAGTGGATATGAACTCAAGACAAATCTTGTTCTTTTCCACACAATCTCTCAGGAAATGGTGCCGAATCTCAATGTGCTTCGTTCTAGAGTGGTGCACTGGATTTTGTGTAATGGAGATAGCACTGGTACTGTCACACATGATTTTGGTATTCTTGTGTGAGTAACCATAATCCACAAGCTGGTTTTTGAAATCCACAGGATCTGTGAACAACAACTAGCAGCTGCTATATATTCAGCCTCTGCAGTTGAAGTCGAGACAGAAGCCTGCTTCTTACAGAACCAAGAGACCAATCTCTCTCCCTAGGAACTGACAAGTTCCTGAGGTGCTCTTCCTGTCAACTCTGCAACCAGCATAATCAGAATCAGAATATCCAATTAATTCAAATTCTGACTCAGCTGGGTACCAAAGTCCTAGATTTGGACATCCCTTCAGGTATCTCAGGATTCTCTTTAGAAGAATCAGATGAGATTCCTTGGGGTTGACCTGGAATCTAGCACAAAGGCATGTAGCAAACATTATATCAGGCCTACTTGCAGTTAGATATAATAGGGAAACCAACAATGGCCCTATAATTCTTTTGATCAACTGGCTTGCCGTGATCATCAGAATCAATAACTACATTAGTAGCCATAGGTGTAGGCATTGCTGAAGCATCAGCCATCCCAAATTTCTTTACCAATTGCTTGGCATATTTGGATTGGGAGATGAAGATACCATCAGCATCTTGCTTAACTTGGAGACCAAGAAAGTAAGACAGCACACCCATACTACTCATCTCAAACTTAGAGTGCATCAGGTCAGAGAACCTTTTGCAAAGTTTGGGATCAGTTGAGCCAAATATAATATCATCTACATACACCTGAACTAATAGGATTGTGTCCTTGTGATGCTTGACGAAAAGGGTTCTATCAACTACTCCCCTAGTAAAGTTGTGCTCTAAAAGGAAACTAGCTAGAGTCTCATACCAGGCTCTGGGAGCTTGCTTTAGTCCATAAAGAGCTTTCTGCAACTTAAACACATGTGAGGGCTGAGTTGAAAAAACAAACCCTGGTGGTTGTTCAACAAACACCTCTTCCTTAAGCTCACCATTCAGGAATGCACTTTTGACATCCATCTGGAACACCTTAAACTTCATGTAGGCTGCATAGGCCAAGAAGATCCTTATTGCTTCTAGCCTTGCAACAAGAGCAAAGGTTTGGTCATAATCTATACCTTCCTCCTGTCTGTAGCCCTGAGCTACAAGCCTTGCTTTATTCCTTACAATATTTCCATTTGCATCCAACTTGTTTCTATACACCCACTTGGTGTCTATGATCAGTTGGCCTTTAGGTCTTGGAACCAAAGTCCAAACTTTATATCTCTCAAACTGATTGAGTTCCTCTTGCATGGCAGTGATCCAGTGGGGATCTAGCTTTGCATCTTTAAAGGTGAGGGGCTCAACCTGTGAGAGGAAACAAGCATGCATCACATCCTGTCTTTGCTGATGTCTTGTTTGCACACCAGCTGATATGTCTCCAATCACTTGAGATGTGGGGTGATCTCTAAGTGTGACAATATCAGCAGGTGGGATGTGATCTTCAGCAACAGTTGGGATTAATTCCTCAGGAGGAATTTGATCTACTGTTGGTGGTACAACAACAGCTTCTGTAATGTCTTCATCACTGTCTAATTCAGTGATCTGAATAGTTGATAGTTGAAGAATTTCTTGAGGGGCATCAGGTACCTGCAATGAACTAGAGGAAGGAGAATTTTCCTTCTCCTTGTAAAACATCTGAGACTCATCAAAAGATACATGCACAGATTCTTCAATTTTACAGGTTGATTTGTTATAAACCCTATAAGCTTTGCTTACTGGGAATATCCAAGCATGATTCCCATTGAAGCTTTTGTTTCAAATTTTCTAAGATATTCTTTATTGTTATTATGGATATAAACAATACAACCAAATACTCTAAAATAATTAATTTTAGGTTTCTTTCTAAGCAACTTAAGCAACACTTAAGAACTTTTACATAGTTGTGTATCAAACTTCTATTCAAGACATAATTGGCTGTACTAACAGCTTCTGCCCAATAGGAGAGAGGCATGTTAGCATCTGCCAACAATGTACTAGCAGCTTCAATGAGTGTTCTGTTCTTCCTTTCAACTACCCCATTTTGTTGGGGAGTTCTAGGAGCTGAGAAACTATGTTTGATACCTTCTCTCTCACAGAAATTCTTGCATGAGAAGAGAGTCAAACTCAGTACCATGATCACTTCTGATCAAGGCCACATGAGTAGAGTACTCAATCTGCACACATAGTAGAAAGTCTGTAAGGGCTTTGAAGTTATCAGCCTTAGTTCTCAAAAAGAAAACCCAACTGAACCTGGAGAAGTCATCTACAATTACTAAGGTGTAATACTTCCTCCTAAACTCTGTACATTTATTGGGCCAAATAGGTCCAAATGTAATAGATACAGGATTCTAGGAGAATCACTCTTATTTACTGATTTAAAAGAGTTTTTCGTTTGCTTGCCTAGCTGACAAGCCTTGCATAGGCTCTCCTTCTTGTAGGGGCAAGAAGGTAAACCTCTAACAAGGTTGTGTTTAGATAACCTAGATATTTTTAAGGTTAACATGACTAAGCCTCTTATGCCACAAAGAATTATTATTAATTGTTACTTCATTAAATAGACAGATTTCAGAATGAGATGAATTGAAATCTACTAATAAAATATTACCTATTCTAATGCCTACTAAAACAACATTATTATTTAAAGTAATATTGCAAGAGGAGTTAGAAAATGAAACCTGGTAGCCAGCATCACATAGCTGGCTGACTGAGATCAAATTGTGCTTCAGTCCTGTCACATATGCAACTCTCTTGAAAGTAACATCTCCAATAGTAATCCTGCCATAGCCTTCTGTCTGACCACAGCTGGAATCTCAAAGATAACCTTTGGGCCGAGCTTAGCTTTGATTTAGATAATGATCTTTATTTTCCTGTCCATAGGCTTTGGAACATCCACTATCCAAATACCACTTATTTTGAGTGATTGGATAGGCCTTCACCTGCAAGACATTTATTTAGACATAGTGGACCCAGGTAACCTTGGGTCCCTTGTTTTTCACATAAGAAAAAACTGGAAATATATGAAAATGCAGGGCTGAGGGTGATAACCTAATGGGTGAGATCTCTCTAGGTGGGATTCTCCATGCAGATGATGGGTCAACAAACCTAGGGTTTTTCTATTTTCATTTAGGTTTCTATGGTACTGATGATGATTTTGAAAATCATATTGAAAACGTCGATCGACGTTTGACGATGGGCGCTCAGATCGTCGAGCTTCGTTCGACCATTGAGCTTCCGATCGTCGAGCGGCGTTCGACGCTCTTTGCATTTCTTAAAGAATTTCTTTCTTCCTCTTTTCTCTCTTAGCTTTATTTAAAGTTTTATTAACTAGGTTTACTTGCTCAGTGTTCTTCATTCCACTAGCTGAAATGAAGTTCACTGGAGTTGAAAGATTATTTTTAGAATAACTGGGGGTTTCACTTGGAGAAGCTCCTAAGCTAGTTTGTCATTACCTGACCTAGTGTTAGACATGCTGGTTATCTCTAACACTTAAGGCTTCTACCATTAAGAGATTCCTCTAACCTTTTTAGACTTAGCTAACTCCATTTTAAGAAATTTAATTTCTTCACTACAAGTAGTGAGATCTTCCTTTAACGTAATATTTCTATAGTATTTAATTCTGAGTCAGCTACCTTATTTACTAAGTTCTTTTATCTCCTTTTCTGAGCTAATCAAATCTAAGCATAAAGATTTAAAATCTAATTTAATTCTTTAGAAGTGAAGTCATAAGAAGATAGTACCTCATCTTCTGTTGGCATCTCTTCATCTCATCTGAACTCTCTACAGCTGAGTGATTGCAGCAGGCATCTATTGCATCAGGCAAACTTCTTTTGCCTTCTTCTCTTCCTCATCCTCACTGGAGCTTGAGGAGGAGGATTCTTCATCAGAATCACTCCAGGTTTCAGCAATGAAACCTCTCTCCTTTTTCTTATTCTTGTAGGAGAATGGCTTGGAGTGCTTCCTGTTGTCACAACCCGCATTTTCTCCGAATTAAGAACTATCAGAGTAAGAGAAAACACGCGTCATGATGCCACGTCAAGCAGGGGATAACTGCTGACGCTCAGGCAAATCCAACTACAATCTTTATGCAAGGAAATCATGTGCTTAATGAATAGAAAATCAGTTATGTTTTAGAGTCCGTATCCTCGGCTCAGTGGATCATCTAGTCCACAAAAGAAAACTATATTTAAACGCTGCGGAAAAATACTTTGATTAGGTTTTACACCCTAAAGAGCGCATAAGGGTCCCAAGAGAACCACTCATACTATGCAAGACACTACACTTAGTTTTATATAATATATATAAGAAAACGGTTTTCGTACGTGATTGGAAAGTAGTGTTTAAGTTTACAAAACATGCTGATCATGAGCTTCATTTATAATAGTAATTATAGTTTAAAAATAACTAGCAACCTAGCATAAAACCTTCTCAAAGCAAGTAGACTATCTCCAGAAAATAAATGGTAGCAGCAATAGTATATATCTAGTACAAGGTAAAAACTACTAGT
This sequence comes from Platanthera zijinensis, assembly GCA_039513925.1. Taxonomy (NCBI): domain Eukaryota; kingdom Viridiplantae; phylum Streptophyta; class Magnoliopsida; order Asparagales; family Orchidaceae; genus Platanthera; species Platanthera zijinensis. The sequence goes on along the minus strand of CM077092.1, from coordinate 67,742,433 downwards.
GGGCGCCAACAACCTGACACGAACCCACCAGCACACATATATGTCTGTAAGAAAGTACTGAAAACAACCTCACAAACAAGGTAAACAGAACTCCAAGGTCCTGGAAGTCCACCAACAACACCACCTCCAACTAGCCACCGGACTGGCTACAGCTCAGAACCTGGGGTATTCCAAAAGAAAACAGAATACCTCAGCAAGCAAAAATCAAGGTAAAACTGCATGAAAGAGTCAACCAAAAGGACAAAATAACAGAAAACATGCAGTAGAAAGAGTCACAACTGTCCAAAATAGGACAACAAGAAATGCACAACGTGCAAAGAAACAGCAACGACCCAGCCCAGGAACAACATCCTGCAGGGCCTACTAGGCTACCAAGAGCCAAAATGCTGCAAAACTACCAAAGAAGAAACTTCTAACACCCTAATGTCTGCGGAAGTGATAGTAGCAAAAACAACAACGAGGAACCGATCGAAGGCAAACGCAGTCCCCCAATCCACCATGTCCAAGTCAAAAGCTCGAGGGTCAACACGTGAAAACACAAGGGACCTTCCACCCGACATGCCCAGCCCGTACCTGGAGCAAGAAATCCATGGTGGCCTTGGCTATATCACACAACTCCACCCCCATAAAGAGCTACAACCACCACTACTATCACGACCCACGATTCGGCCTTTAGGAAAAATAGAAACGGCCGACAAGGAAAACCAGAAATACAACTGGAAAATCCACTCAGAAACGAAATACAAGGTAAAGGAAGAGTGTTGAAATAAACCAACACGACTAGGCGTTGAGTGAAACGCACTCAGCGCCTACCTAAACTTTGGCGTTGAGTGAGCTAGCCTCACTCACCGCCAAAATATACCACTACCCACAAGCCCACTAAAGAAAGCGGAGCTCGACGACAGTCGAACGACCAAGGCAGAAGATCCAGAACTCGAGTAGTTGCCTGCCACTTGAGTATCTAAACTCCCGCACTCGAAACCATCTAAATTCGCTTATCAACAGAAAATATACAAAGCGCACGATCAGTGACGCACGATCAGTGGTCGTGCGCACTCATCGGCTGATGATCGTGCGAAACGAACCTGGAAACCTGACAAAAACCTAGCAACTGCGCACGATCAGTGTCGCACGATCAGTGGTCGTGCGCACTGTTGTCAGCGCTCGTGCGATTGCCCGAGACAGAACTTTGGAAACTGAAGTTTATACGCGCACGAACAGAGGCACACGACCAGTGGTCGTGCGCCCTAAAGGTTGATGACCCCCGTGCGCGGCAAACCTGTGCCGTTTGGAATTTCCCGAACGACCGGAACGCGCACACGACTCACGCCACTGCAGTAGTAGTAGACAACTATCAACGTCGCACGCTACTACCATTAAAACTATGTCTAACCATTCGAATAATACCTTAACGAAGGAAATTGGCAACCACACCCCCCCTCCTAACCTTCCCTCTCGGCTATACCCGAACCAGAGCAACATTCAAAAATAAAGGAAAACAACGGCTCCACGCCGACAATTTAGATTCCAAACATCACAACATAGGGGGGGTTTCAGTAGGAAGAACTAAGCCCTATAGTTAGCAAGAAAATGAGAAAACATCAAGGCCTCTAACCTGGGCTAACCGGGATTTCAATTTCAGCAAATAAATTCAGAGAAAACACTTGGCAAGGGCAAGAATACCACTTGCCTCAAATCTCAGCGAAGCTTTGGACTGCTTTCCTTCTCTGTTCGCACGGATCAAAATGGCCGCAACACCTAGAACAAAGATTTGGCCATTAATGGCGGAAAACTTCCAAAACCGAAAATTCCAATCCTTCCAAAACTCCACGAAAATCGAATTTCTTACCGCAGGAATGAAGGTCTCGACGAGAGCAATCCGTATCCACTCTCGGAATCGAATTCCGTCCACAAACGCTCCGGGAATCGGCGTCCGAAGAAGGAAGGTCGGCGGTTACTCGTTTCTCTCGTACAAGGCCGGCGGTTTCTATCGTGAAGAAGATGATGGCTTTCATTCTAATACTATATATATATATATAATTATATAATTATATTATTAATTACAAAATTACATAAAGCACCAAATCGACGCGAAAACCGAACTCCCTCGGAATTCGACGAAATTCGCACCGTAGCTAAATACCCACGCTACGAACACAACGGCGAAGTCGAAATTAACTTTCGACGAACAGGACTCGAGTTACACCCAAACAAAGCCAAACACAAACATCCCCCCGAGAGGCCTCACGGTCACCAAAACGACTCGGTTTGCTAGGGAGATCTTGCCAACAGGCTACCAAACAGGGCACTCAGTTCTAAGGAGCTAAACCATACTCCACACATGGCACAAGCCACGGAAACGCGTCATTGTAACGCCAAACGAGAATAAAAATAATCGCTGAAAAGACGGGGCGTTACAGTCACTCCCCCTAAAAGAAAGTTTCGTCCCGAAACTTTACGCACAACCCTCCTACAAAAGAAGGAAAAGGTAACAAACAGAAGTTACAAAGGGAAACATACCGATCAAATCAGAGAAACAGGTGAGGGTACGCCCTCCTCATGGCCGACTCTAGCTCCCAAGTCGCGCTCTCCAAATCCTGATTCTTCCAAAGAATTTTCACCATCGGTATGGACTTCTTTCGCAGCACACGCTCCTGAGTATCCAACATACGAACTGGCACCTCAACGAAAGAGAGGTTGGGCTCTAACTGGGGCACAACATCCAAGAGTTGCCCACTGCTGCGCACAAACTTCCGCAATTGGCTAACATGAAAAACATTATGAACACCAGGAGTAGTTCGCTGGCAAATCCAATCTATAAGCAGACACACCAATCCGCTCCAAAACCTCAAACGGGCCCACATACCTTGGGTCCAATTTCCGGTTTTTACCAAATCTCTTTACACCAACCATTGGAGAAACCTTGAGGTATACATGATCCCCTACTAAAAACTCCAAGGCAGACCTACGCCGATTGGCGTTCTTTTCATACCTCTCCTGGGCTAAACGAAGCTTCTCCCGAATAAGCTTCACGGCGACTTCCATCTCTTCCAGAGCATCAGGACCCAACAAAGGCTTCTCACCAGCCTCAGCCCAAAACAACGGAGTCCTACAGCGCCTCCCGTACAAAGCTTCAAACGGAGCCATCTGCAAGCTTTCCTGATAACTGTTATTATAAGCAAATTCCATGAGTCGCAGACGCTCATCCCACGCTCCACCGTGGTCTAAAATATAGTACCGGATCATATCCTCAACAATCTGATTGACCCGCTCCGTCTGCCCATTGGTCTGAGGGTGGTACGCAGTAGAATACCTCAGATCCGTACCCAAACCCTCCTGCAGACTCTGCCAAAAACAAGAAGTAAACCGGGAGTCTCGATCAGAAATGATGCTAACCGGCACACCGTGGAGTCGGATGACTTCATTCAAGTACAACTCCGCTATCTTCTTCATCGAGTAATCAATCTTATAAGGCACGAAGTGAGCACACTTCGTCAATCTATCCACTATAACCAAACAGAATCAAATCCTCTCGGGGATTTTGGCAAACCCGTAATGAAGTCCATTGATATACTCTCCCACTTCCAAGTCGGGATATCTAGCGGAGTCAACTTACCACCGGGCCTTCCATGATCGCCCTTCACACGCTTGCAAGTGTGACACTAGCAACATATCGGGCTATATCTCCTTTCATACCATTCCACCAAGCAATTTGCCTTAAGTCACGGTACATCTTCGTAGATCCTGGATGGTAGGCAACGCTGGAACCATGAGCCTCACTGCAAATCATACTCTTAATGTCCCCAACAGCGGGAACGCAAAACCTGCCGCGGTACTTCAAAGTACCCGCATCATCAATAGAAAAATCTGGCAACTCTCCCTTCTCTGTCCTGGTAAAAAGGTGCAACAGATCCGGATCGTCCTTCTGATGCAGTCTAGTCAAAGAAATCCAGGACGGCTCTTCCACTGATAAGCTACTCTGCAAACTACAACATCCCACTGAAATATCCATAAGGAGGAACTCCTCAACTAATCGATCGGCGGAGAGGTTAAAGATCTTTCCCGTCTTTCGGCTCAGGGCGTCGGCCACCACATTGGCCTTGCCCGGATGATACTGGATTTCCACATCATAATCCGCCACATACTCAAGCCACCTCCGCTGACGCAGATTCAACTCCTTCTGCGTGAACACGTACTTCAGGCTCTTATGGTCAGTAAAAATCTTGCACTGGGCCCCATAAAGTAAGTGCCTCCACAACTTCAACGCATAGATAACCGCTGCAAACTCAAGGTCATGCGTAGGATAATTCCGCTCATGAGTTTTCAACTGCCTTGACCCATAAGCAATTACTTTTCCATCCTGCATTAATACGCATCCCAGACCTATATGCGAAGCATCCACATACACATCATAATCCATGCCCTCAGTAGTAAGGGTCAGAACGGGAGCAGTACACAATCTCCTCTTTAACTCCTGAAAAGCTTCTTCGCACTTCTCGCTCCAAACAAATGCCACATTCTTCTGAGTCAGCTTGGTCAACGGTGCGGCTAGAGAAGAGAAAACCTCCACGAATCTCCTGTAATAGCCAGCCAACCCTAAGAAACTTCTGATCTCCTTAGGAGTATTCGGCCTACTCCAATTCGTCACTGCTGCAATCTTTTCTGGGTCAACCGAGATCCCATCCTTGTTCACCACGTGGCCTAGAAAAGAAACCTGAGGCAACCAAAATTCGCACTTGCTCAACTTGGCGAATAACTTGTGGCTCCTCAACTCTGATAGGACCAAACGCAAATGCTGCTCGTGCTCCTCAGCACTGCGAGAATAAACCAACACGTCATCAATGAAGACCACAACGAACTTGTCTAGGAAATCCTTGAACACCCTGTTCATCATATCCATGAAGGCTGATGGTGCGTTGGTCAGACCAAACGACATCACCAAAAACTCAAAGTGCACATGCCTCGACCTAAACGCAGTCCGTGGAATATCTGCCTCACGGATCCTGAGCTGATGATAGCCCGAACGAAGATCGATCTTGGAGAACACCGTGCTACCACGCAACTGGTCAAATAAATCATCGATCCTCGGCAGAGGGTACCTGTTCTTGATAGTGACCTTGTTCAACTCTCTATAGTCGATGCAAAGCCGCATCGACCCATCTTTCTTCTTTACGAACAAAACAGGAGCACCCCAAGGTGACGAACTCTGCCTGATAAAACCTTTAGCCAACAACTCATCTAACTGAATTCGCAACTCCTCTAACTCACGAGGGGCCATCCGGTACGACGTCTTGGCAATAGGACGCGTACCCGGCTCCAAATCAATAACAAACTCCACATCCCGCTCAGGAGGGATACCAGGAAGATCATCAGGAAAAACATCGGCGAAACCACGAACAATAGGAATCTCCTCCAAGCGTGGCACGCTAACAACAGTTCCAACCGCCGAGACTAAACAAACACAACAATCAGAAAGAAACAATCTCTGAACACATACCGCAGAGAGAACAGGAGAATCCTGACACGGATCACCATACACGCTGCCGGGCTGACCGTCGTCCCTGATGAAGTCCAAGCGCTTTCCTTTGCACTGAATGACCGCATCATACCGAGAGAGCCAGTCCATGCCCAAAATGACATCGAAGCCCTCTAGATCAATCATCTTCAGATCCGCCTTCGCAAGAAAATCCCCCAACAAAACCGGGCAATCCAAAATACCCAAATCTGACAACACAGATTCACCAGAGGGAAACTTGACACGGAAGGAATCCCGAACACGATCTAGAGACAACCGATGACGCTCCACAAAGGCTCTAGCCACAAACGAGTGGGTAGCGCCGGAGTCAAACAGAACACGCGCCCAACGGTTCTTCACCTTAAATTTCCCTATAGGAACGCACAAAGCTAAGGAACTAGCACAACAGTACCGCAAATAAACTCGCAACTAAACTACCAGGCTAGAAAGAAAACAACAAACTACTAACCTGAGATCACCTGGGCCGAAGTCTGAGCCTCCTCGGAAGAAATCACGTTCAGCTTCCCTTTTCCCTTGTCCACACGCTGAGGTGGAGGTAATGCCTGCAATGGAACTGCAGGAAGAGCTGACTGGACCTGAGGACACCTCGACTTAACGTGACCCTTCTGCCCACACTGATAGCAGACTCTATCCCTGGACCAATACTGGGCTGCATCATGCCCGGATCGCTTGCAAACTGAACAGGAGACATCTCTCCCAGGAGCACCCTGAATAGCATGAACCTGCTCCTTCTTCTGAGCTGCCGCCTTCTTGAAACACCTCTCAACAGGATGGCCTGACCGGCCACAAAAACTGCACACCACCCTGCTCCTCTTTCCCGGGACAGCATCGGGTACCAGGGGTTTCTTCTCCTCTACCAACTTCCTCTTATCCTTCCTCAACTGCTGGCCTCTGCTCTTCGCCGTCTCAATGGCCTCAACCTTAAGAGCAGCCTCTACAACTCCAGCATAAGTTACTGTCCCATAAGCACTGGCCAACTGCTGCACCTCACTCCTCAAACCACCGAGGAATCGCTTAACTCGATCAGCCTCAACGCTGACCAATCCAGGGGCAAAACGGCTCAACTTACTAAACTCTATCTCATACTCACCCACCGTGAGCTGCCTTTGCTTCAGATAGAGAAAATCATTCATGAGGCGGTCACGCTCGACCGAGGGTAAGAACTTCCTCAACAGCATCTCCTTGAACACTTCCCAAGAGCATCCGGCTACCAGGCTCTCCTTCTCTCTCAGCCACCAACTCTTAGCCAAACCTTTAAGCTGATAGGCGGCTATCATCACCCTCTGATCATCTGAAATCCCTGAGTACGAGAACATCTCCTCCATGGAGATCAGCCAGTCGTCTATCACCATGAAATCTGCCTTCCCATCATAAGTGGGAGGGCTCAGCCTCTGAAACTGCGAGATGAAGGCCATCTCTGCTGGCACCACCACTGGAGGCCTCAAGGGTGCAGGAGGAGGAGGAACAGCTAACCCCCCTGCAGGAACTTGCGCACCCTGAGCCTGCCCTGCCACAACTGCCACCAAAGACTGAATCTGGGCTTGCACCTCCTCCAACTGCCTACCCATAGCTTCGCTACTCTGACGCAGACCCTCGATCACCGCATCGTTCTGAGCTCCAGAAGATTCACCCTCAGACAGGGGAGTCGATCGAGTCGCAGGACGCCTAGCCATCCTAAAAAAATCGATACAACGCAAATCAGATCCAAATCCCACGACGAGAACCGACTACCAGTACAGACAATACATATGTAGATATAGACTTAAAGCTGCTAAACTTGCTCTGAGAGTTTATCTTCTTCACAATAATTAGATGATATGTCCTAACCTAGGATGGTTAACCACCACCTCACCAACTCTTGTGCCTAGATCGGATGCATGAACTTATGTTAGTTTGAAAATTTATGTGTGTACATATGTCATCCTGCAAATCTTTAGCTCGGCACGTTGTGCTTATGCAATGTTATGATATGCATGATTGTGCTATGCATTCTAAAAAGGCCCTAATGCATGGTATGAGCGGCGTACACATGAAAATGTTAAGCATCCCATACTACATAACATTTCCATGCAACGAAAAAGAAACGTGCTAGTCGCAGTCATGTGGTGAGGTTATGCATCCCATACTACATAACCCTCATATGTAGCCCCTATGGTGGATCCATATACGAACACATATTATGCATCCCATACTATATAATATGCCCCGTATACTTCATGTTATGCTATGAGTGTAGTGCTCGTGCTTTTGCCAAGACGTGCTGATGACATATCGGTGTGTGAATGACATGATGCTGAACTACTAAAAGCATCCAAGGAAGGTTGCCCAACTAACTTGTCAAGCAACCTCCCTCTGATACCAACTGTCACAACCCGCATTTTCTCTGAATTAAGAACTATCAGAGTAAGAGAAAACACGCGTCATGATGCCACGTCAAGCAGGGGATAACTGCTGACGCTCAGGCAAATCCAACTACAATCTTTATGCAAGGAAATCATGTGCTTAATGAATAGAAAATCAGTTATGTTTAGAGTCCGTATCCCTCGGCTCAGTGGATCATCTAGTCCACAAAAGAAAACTATATTTAAACGCTGCGGAAAAATACTTTGATTAGGTTTTACACCCTAAAGAGCGCATAAGGGTCCCAAGAGAACCACTCATACTATGCAAGACACTACACTTAGTTTATATAATATATATAAGAAAACGGTTTTCGTACGTGAATTGGAAAGTATTGTTTAAGTTTACAAAACATGCTGATCATGAGCTTCATTTATAATAGTAATTATATTTTAAAAATAACTAGAAACCTAGCATAAAACCTTCTCAAAGCAAGTAGACTATCTCCAGAAAATAAATGGTAGCAGCAATAGTATATATCTAGTACAAGGTAAAAACTACTAGTGGGCGCCAACAACCTGACACGAACCCACCAGCACACATATATGTTTGTAAGAAAGTACTGAAAATAACCTCACAAACAAGGTAAACAGAACTCCAAAGGTCCGGAAGTCCACCAACAACACCACCTCCAACTAGCCACCGGACTGGCTACAGCTCAGAACCTGGGGTATTCCAAAAGAAAACAGAATACCTCAGCAAGCAAAAATCAAGGTAAAACTGCATGAAAGAGTCAACCAAAGGACAAAATAACAGAAAACATGCAGTAGAAAGAGTCACAACTGTCCAAAATAGGACAACAAGAAATGCACAATGTGCAAAGAAACAGCAACGACCCAGCCCAGGAACCACATCCTGCAGGGCCTACTAGGCTGCCAAGAGCCAAAATGCTGCAAAACTACCAAAGAAGAAACTTCTAACACCCTAATCTGCGGGAAGTGATAGTAGCAAAACAACAACGAGGAACCGGATCGAAGGCAAACGCAGTCCCCCAATCCACCATGTCCAAGTCAAAAGCTCGAGGGTCAACATGTGAAAACATAAGGGACCTTCCACCCGACATGCCCAGCCCGTACCTGGAGCAAGAAATCCATGGGTGGCCTTGGCTATATCACACAACTCCACCCCCATAAAGAGCTACAACCACCACTACTATTCACGACCCACGATTCGGCCTTTAGGAAAAATAAAGAAAACGGCCGACAAGGAAAACCCAGAAATACAACTGGAAAATCCACTCGGAAACGAAATACAAGGTAAAGGAAGAGTGTTGAAATAAATCAACACGACTAGGCGTTGAGTGAAACGCACTCAGCGCCTACCTAAACTTTGGCGTTGAGTGAGCTAGCCTCACTCACCGCCAAAATTATACCACTACCCACAAGCCCACTAAAGAAAGCGGAGCTCGACGACAGTCGAACGACCAAGGCAGAAGATCCAGAACTCGAGTAGTTGCCTGCCACTTGAGTATCTAAACTCCCGCACTCGAAACCATCTAAATTCGCTTATCAACAGAAAATATACAAAGCGCACGATCAGTGACGCACGATCAGTGGTCGTGCGCACTCATCGGCTGATGATCGTGCGAAACGAACCTGGAAACCTGACAGAAAACCTAGCAACTGCGCACGATCAGTGTCGCACGATCAGTGGTCGTGCGCACTGATGTCAGCGCTCGTGCGATTGCCCGAGACAGAACTTTAGAAACTGAAGTTTATACGCGCACGAACAGAGGCACACGACCAGTGGTCGTGCGCCCTAAAGGTTGATGACCGTGCGCGGCAAACCTGTACCGTTTGGAATTTCCCGAACGACATCGGAACGCGCACACGACTCACGCCACTGCAGTAGCAGTAGACAACTATCAACGTCGCACGCTACTACCATTAAAACTATGTCTAACCATTCGAATAATACCTTAACGAAGGAAATTGGCAACCACACCCCCCCCCCTCCTAACCTTCCCTCTCGGCTATACCCGAACCAGAGCAACATTCAAAAATAAAGGAAAACAACGGCTCCACGCCGACAATTTGGATTCCAAACATCACAACATAGGGGGGGTTTCAGTAGGAAGAACTAAGCCCTATAGTTAGCAAGAAAATGAGAACAACAAGGCCTCTAACCTGGGCTAACCGGGATTTCAATTTCAGCAAATAAATTCAGAGAAAACACTTGGCAAGGGCAAGAATACCACTTGCCTCAAATCTCAGCGAAGCTTTGGACTGCTTTCCTTCTCTTCGCACGGATCAAAATGGCCGCAACACCTAGAACAAAGATTTGGCCATTAATGGCGGAAAACTTCCAAAACCGAAAATTCCAATCCTTCCAAAACTCCACGAAAATCGAATTTCTTACCGCAGGAATGAAGGTCTCGACGAGAGCAATCCGTATCCACTCTCGGAATCGAATTCCGTCCACAAACGCTCCGGGAATCGGCGTCCGAAGGGAAGGCTCGGCGGTTACTCGTTTCTCTCGTACAAGGCCGGCGGTTTCTATCGTGAAGAAGATGATGGCTTTCATTCTAATACTATATATATATATATATATAATTATATAATTATATTATTAATTACAAAATTACATAAAGCACCAAATCGACGCGAAAACCGAACTACCTCGGAATTCGACGAAATTCGTACCGTAGCTAAATATCCACGCTACGAACACAACGGCGAAGTCGAAATTAACTTTCGACGAACAAGACTCGAGTTACACCCAAACGAAGCCAAACACAAACATCCCCCCGAGAGGCCTCACCGGTCACCAAAACGACTCGGTTTGCTAGGGAGATCTTGCCAACAGGCTACCAAACAGGGCACTCAGTTCTAAGGAGCTAAACCATACTCCACACATGGCACAAGCCACGGAAACGCGTCATCGTAACGCCAAACGAGAATAAAAATAATCGCTGAAAAGACGGGGCGTTACACCTGTGCTGTTCCTTTTCTTTCCTCTTGTCTTTGTTCTTCTCCTCTGGACACTCTGGTAAGATGTGTCCAGGCTTCCTGCAACCATAACATATAATTTCTTTAGCAGGTGAACGATCATACCTTGGTTTGTCTTCATAGCGTGAAGACTTCTTTTGAATTCATTTCTCCCCATCTTGAGAAACCTCTTGGCAAACAATGCCATTAGTTCCTCGTTGGATTGGCTGCCTTCAGAAGCATCAGCAGCCTTAAGAGCTAGAGATTGCTCTTTTCTTATTGGAGTAGGGGTCTTTGCTTTTGCTTCTGCTTCCCTTGTCTTCAGCACTTGCTCAAAAGACTTGAGCTTGCCGAGAAGGGCTTCAGTGGAGATCTCATTTGTACTTCTGGCTTCCTTGATGGGCCAGATCCTTGGATCCCATGTGCTAGTGAAGCACATTAGAATCTTATCATTGACCTCTGTCAATGATATGTCCTTGTCAAGGGTCCTCAGCTCATTGATGATTGAGCTGAGCCTGGTGTACATGGCTTCAACTGATTCAGCATCAGTTTTCTTGAAGTTCTCATATTGTGAGATAAGGTTGGACCTTCTGTCCTTCCTTTCATCAGCTGAACCAGCTACAATCTGGTTCAGTGTATCCCACATAGCTTTTGCTGAAGAGCAGTCAGCTACCTTCTGGAATACCTCATCAGACATTGTCTGAGCCAGTATATTCATTGCCTTGGCATCTGCTATCTTGGCCTTCTTGTACTCATCGTTGTAATCTGGAGGAGGCACTGCACTCATATCAGTTGATGATGAGGCAGTGGCAGCAGCAGGTGCTCTTGGGGGACCTGACAAAATAGAAGCAAAGATGCTTTCATCAATAGAATTCATATATAATTTTATCCATGCCTTCCAGATGCCAAACTTAGCTAAGTTGCATGCTGGAGGTCTGGTGCTAGAATAATCCTTGGACTGGGCCATGATAGTGATAGTGAATATCTATAAACTTTGGTATCTATCAGGATCTTGTGACTTAGGTGTTAGCCTATTCAGTCAGTCAACCTCCCTCTGATACAAATTAAAAGTGAAGGGATAGATACTACTCTAGAGGGGGGGTGAATAGAGTTATCAAATTTTGCACTAGACAAAACTTAATGGTCTACCCAACTCCCTTGGAGTGAATTGCGGAATTAAAAGATTATAGATATGGAATTAACCCTATAGCCTAACACAAGTGTTGTGCACAAACTCAAACTAACTGTAATTACAGTTAAGGCTTGGAAATCCTAATCGGCAACTAGCAACCTAGTTATATCTATTCACAGCCACAATGCAGGAAATAAACAAGGCAATCCAGACGACACAAGGAATTTATAGTGGTTCCCCAAACAACTTGGGTACGTCCACTCTTCTACCAACAAGGTAGGAATCCACTCAGGTTTTTGATCAGGTGCTCTGCCACCAACAGGATCTGCTTTAGGTAGATCCAGAAACCCTTTAGACTTTTGATCAGGTGTCTAAAAACCAAGCACAGGTTTTTGATCAGGTGCCCTGCCACCAAGGGATACTTTTGAAGGGAGTAATAACCCTGTACAGGAGGGGGAAGGAAGGTTAAGATGTCTTCTCTATTTTACAAAAGATTAGAGAAGCACAAGAACTTGCACTGAGCTAGAAAGCTCTAAAGAATCAAGGCTCCCCCTGGCTCAAAGATGTCCAGGTGAAGTCTTGCTTCAGTGCAGAAAACTCTTCAGAAAGATCTGAAGGAAAAACTACAAGAAGATAATAAATAATAAAATTAAAGATCTTCAAGCAGCTATCTTCTTCTTCTTCTTCTTCAAAAGAGCTCTGAGTTTGAACTTCCTGAAAGCAGGAGAACTCAGGTTGAAGAAGAGTAGAAGATCTTAACACTTCTCAGTTGGATGAGTATTGCTGAGAGCAGAAGACTTGATCTTGATGAAGGCTTGAATGCTTAAGTGAACAACTGGGTAACTAGTTAGCTAGCTTCAATCCTTCTTCAAAGGGTCCTTTTTATAGCAGTAACAGGCAACGGCTCTCTTCAATTTGAATTATTTGTCTTCATCTGAAACTTGAGACCTGGGCTGTAAATATCAAGAAGACAAAACAATCTCTACAGCAGAAACATTCTATAAAAGGTATAAACCTTTTTCTACGAAGCTGCAGGAAGCAATCTGATAATAAAGTACTAAATAAAGTCACATCAGAGACAAACTCTTTATAGCAGAAGAATGACTTTTCAGTCTAACGGCTATAAAGGACTGTCAGCAGATAAAGTAAAATACAAGGTCAGCTAATAAGACAAACAACTTTATCTGAAAAGATTTTACTCAGGCAAAAGGGATGGAGCAAATATTGCCTGGAAATATTATCATAAAACAACTGAAAAGATATGCCAGATAATGTATTAATTAATTAAATATAATAAATAAATACAAAATATAAAGGCAGACAGAAAGCGTCGAACGACCCTCGGAGATCGTCGACCGACGCACGGAGATCGTCGAACTATCGGACAGATAGTCGAACGATCCAGATAGTCGAACTATCACAGGAGATAGTCGAACTATCACAGCAGATAGTCGAACTATCAGAAGATAGTCGATCTATCAGATAGTCGACCTATCAACAGATAGTCGAACTATCAAGAACAAACAGATAGTCGATCTATCAACAGATAGTCGAACTATCAAAGCAGATAGTCGAACTACCAAGCGAGAACAGATAGTCGACCTATCAACAGATAGTCGAACTATCAACGCAGAACAGATAGTCGAACTATCAACAGATAGTCGAGCTATCAGATAGTCGACCTATCCAAGGAGATAGTCGAACTATCAAATCACACAGATAGTCGAACTATCAACCGATAGTCGAACTATCCTCGCAGACTGAAAGTCGAACAACTGATAGACGATCATCGAACAGTCAGTCGACGATAGTCGAGCGGCGTTCGACGATAGTCGAACGAAAAACTACTTAACCAAATTCTTCATCTGGAAAAGCGAGGACTCTATAGCTAGACCACTAACCATTAACCATAGATATTTCTTGGGTCAAGGGACAAAAGGAGAAGACTAAACTCAAATCAAACTAGGGTACCAACAGACCCAAGAATGATTAGGGTGTTGCCACCCTGAGTAGTTCAAAGTAGGGCTAGGATCAAAATTTTCATTTAAGAAATTTCTGAAAAAATTAAAATCAGAAAAATTTGGCGGAGAAGGGTAGGAAGGCGTTTGAAAACCATCGTAACCCCATGAAAAAAATTCGCGGACAAATCAATTTGGCCAAATTGATTCGATCCGGAAGGGATAAAATCATGGGTGGATGAAGGATATCTTACCCAACACTCCTCGCGAGAGTGACCGAACTCTCCACAATTAAAACAAAGATTAACCATTACAAAAAAAAGCAAATCAACCGCGAAGGAGGGGCGAGAGAGAGAGATTAAAACAAAACAAAAAAAATAAAATTAATAGCTATCCTTTTTTCAAAATATAAAAACAGTCCCCGACAACGTCACCAAAAATGTGATACAGAGAGTCGCAACGGTGGAGAGAGGGTTAGAAGAGAAGAGAAGGTGGATGTGGTGGTTGAGAATATTCTCTGATTCTATATCCGATAAAGGCAAGCGTACCTTATCGGTTATAGTATAGGATACTAAAGATTAGTATCAAGGTCATATTTCCCTGGGGCATAATGATTACTTCTACTCAGAGAAGATTGCTATTATTTTATCAACTGAAATTTCTATTAATTACTAAACTAAAAACAGAAATTAAATTACTAAACTAAAAAAAATAAAACTAATTACTTGCAGAAATAAAAAGGGTTAAAGCTAGAGACAAAGGGGTGCACTCATTCAAGAATCACCTCAGCAAGAGTCAATTAAAAAGGCGATAAATAAACCTAAGCTTAATAGGGTAAAGGTTCTTGACCGTGGAGGTTCGTTAAGCTTGAACACGCTTCTCTCAAAGTTGTGCCCAACTAAGTTTAGGAAGGTCCGGCCGACTCTCATCTAAACCAGAGGCCTAAAGCTTGCTTTACGCGGTGAACCCCTCTATTGGATTTTACTCCAATCTGGGAGATTTGGACGTCTGCCTCTCTCGAGGGGTGTGTACAACTCTCTTTAATCTTGAATGCTCACTTCGTTCTATCGGCCTCTCGGCTAGCCCAGAATGAAAGCAAAGGTGGAGAGTATATATCGATAATATACCTCCAGGCCATGAAAAGTCAAGAGTAATTCAAGGCCTAAAACCTAAAAAGAAAAGGTAAATTAAAGCATCATAACTTAATCGCTCGAACATCGGATCATCAAGATCGAGTAAAAGGAGGATTAGTTAATCATGGTAAAAGGGAAAGAGAGGGGTAAAGGTGCACGAAAATTAAAGAGAGAGAATATAGAGAAAGAAAATGCTAACTAAAATTCATTAAAAAGAAGAGTGATTACAACTAAGAATGGAGATTACAAGTGCATGAAAATAAACTAACTACTGCTACAATACTAATAAAAATCTATTACAAGAAATTGAAGTGCATTACACGAAAATAAAACTAGAAATGGAGGGAGAGAGAGAGCAAAACATGAAAAATAAAAGCCATAAAACCTTAAGAAATGATCTAGCAGCATCTCCCCTCTCCCCAAAAGTTGGTTCTGAATTCTGGGAATGGCCTGGTATTTATAAAGTTTTCCCACAGGTTGGTCACGCCCTAGGTCACGCCCGGGGAGGGCCCTACAGGGGGGCGTGACAGGTATGGAGTTGACCTCGGGAGCTGAATTCTGGCGGGAACGATGATTGCCTCGATACAATGTCAGACATGCCCATGGTCACGCCGGTGATAGGGGGCGTGACAGGCGCGTCATATCAAAATCAGCGGTCGGGAATCCATCAGACATCGGAAAAAGGCGGGCCATTCCCTGTGACACGCCCATGGAAGATGTGTCATGGGGGCGTGAAAGTACTGTTTGCTGTAGTAGAGGAGGAAGCATTTAATGCGGCGGCAGGCTTTGGGATGAGGGTTACACGCCGCGTGTCACGCCCTAGGACATGCCCGGGGAGGGCGTGTCAGGGCGGCATGACACGGGATTTTGGCGGGAAATTCCTTCTGGCGGCTCTCAACATCGGGATCAGGTTACACACCCTATGATACGCCCAGGGAGGGCGTATCAGGGGGGCCTAACAGGGGATTTTTGGCCGCAAACTTGTTGAAACCTGCAAAAATAGAAAATAAATATTTGTTATAATATTTACATAAAAATAAACATAAAATTACAAAAAGAAAGAGATTTAAAACGAAAATAATATATTTTTACCCTAATAAATTAAGCTAAAATATGCATCATCAGTTACTCATGATGAAGTGGAGGAGGGGGGATGAGTAGTAAAGCATGATAACACAAAGTAAACAAGAAGAGAAGAAAAAAAAAACACTTTTATTAATATTTAAAGAGGGCTACACTTAGGAAAAGAAAATTACAAATGCATGTAAATTTAAATCCTATTCTAGCCCTACATTAAGCAACTAGAGCAAGTGCAAAAATTGCACAAAAAGCTAAAACAAAGCAAGCACTAAGCTAGGGATAAGGAAATTAAAAAATAAGAAAGAGAGAGAGAGAGAGAGAGAGAGAGAGAGAGAGAGAGAGAGAGAGTGAGAGAGGGAAGAACACTAAAAAGGACAGTAAATAAAGTGGCAGCACCTCCCCCTCTCAACCTAAGCTCTCCTTGAAATGAAGGGGGTGGGCTCAATTAATGGAAAAACCTAAGGGGGATGAAACGGCAAGCGACACGGCTGTGTTGCTGGCCGTGTCATGTGTAAGATCCCCTCCTTCATAACCAGGGGGACCTTATGGCCAAAGCACTTGCCCCACCAAAAGGTTCGTGTTTCGGTAGAGGACCCACCCCTCTCACCCGATCCACGACCCAATTGGCGGGACATGTGCTTTGTGAGACTATGTATATCAGAATAGAAAATCATTCACAGAGTATATAAAAATTTACGGAAGCATCACAGATCATATATATATCATCATGATAGAAATAAGTGAACCAAAACAAAACCCACGAGGGGTATAAGTGTCCAAAATGATCATCCAAACAAGAGATGACAAAACATAGAGTCTATAAAAGAAAACTAATCATCCTCTCTCCTACTCGAGCTAATACCCTCAAATCTTCGTAGACTGTCCGGAGTGGCTCTTGGAACTCCTCATCAACGGGATCCCGCCTATGTTCCTCCATCCGCTCCTACTCCATGGGTAGGCGCATCGGGCCCTAAAATGATGCGTACAAAGTACGTTAGCCACATCATGACCAAGTAAATCTCACGCTCCTCCCCAGCCCCCCCCAATGGGTACAAGGAAGGAAACCTGCAAGAAATATTAGTACAATAGCCGAAGCAACATATCTTGTATAAATGGCAAAAAGATAGTAGCAGGAGAAAATAATGGTCTATAAAGAGAGAACTGAATTTGTAAGTTTACCCGCGATCGTATAACTCCTCCTGATGGTGGTTATACGATGACGGACCAAGGTGATAACACATGTAAACATATCATATATAATTGATGTAATGAGCATGTATGATGTTCCAACGGTCACTCGAATGATGTATCACAATCATTTTCCCCTATGTCGACATAGTGACCTGTTAAGAGAAGGAGCTCACTTCCCAGGCCTCACCGCCGTGGCCAGACAGTGACAGTGGTTCGGTCATTCCCACTTCTAGGTTATGGATACACCCCAACTTCCTAGGCCTTCGTACCTCAAAAGGCAGGTACTCTTAGTGGGAACACATCCACACCCGTACGGAGATCGACCCTCTCAGTACATAACCAAACAGGCCTGAGACAGACTTATGTAGAAGGGGTAGCTAGCCCCCGGTCCTCTTCACCACCCAACAACAATAGAGTTCGCTGTCACAACATCACCCATAATATATAGTAGGGGAAGCCGATGAACCCGCCACATCGGTAACCATGCACCCTCCCATTTTCCCATGAAATAAGTAATGAATGAAATGACTATCTTGAGATGCTTAAGCTAGCAATGACAACTTGTAAGATTGAAGCGTCACACCTTCATGTGTACAATATCATGAATCATTAATACTTGTCCCAATGAGTCGATGACTCTGCTACTTTTGCTTGACATAATTTTAAGCAGTTATTATTGTTATTACTATAGTTATAAACATGTATATACCAAGATTATGATCGCACATATACCTTTTCTACTCAAACATTAACTCCTCGCAGCGAGGTATGCTGGTTTGTATAATTTGGTGAATGAGGCAATGCATAATACTCATTGGCTAAAGAGACAAGGTTTTAAATAAATTAACTTAAACATGTATATAAATCGCACCACATTCAAATGAGAAATAAACAAGAAGCTAGCCGGGGGACCGTACGGGAAACCCAAAATAAATTTTAAAATGAAATGCAGTCCGCGAGGAATCGAACACGAATTTTTCCATGGCCGGTCGGAGCGACTATTCGCTCCGGCCATTACACTCGGATAGCGGCGCCCGGGGAGGTAGTTCCGGCGAGGTACTGGCCGGCGGCCTACCGCCGCCGTCGCCGTGGCGATCTGTGCCGAGAGGAGATAAAAACGAATACACACATATATATTTATATATATATATAAATATATACATATCTATATATATACCTTTTTTTCAACAGGCCTCATAGTGGCTGCATGCATGCAGCCACCGTGAGCCTTGCAGGTTGCATCGTGGCCGGCCGGAGCACTGGCTGCTCCGGCCACTACCCTCAGCAGACTCGCCCGGGATGGGCGCTCCGGCAGGGAGTCGGCCGGCGGCCGTCCTCCGCCGCCGGCGGCGACCTGGAGAAGAGTTTCTCCGGGTCCTTGGTGGCTGAAAATCCACCGTGAAATAGGAAGCTGGAGGGGGGTAACAGGCTGCCCCTCTACCGTTGGTGGAGGCTTGGGTTCCGGCCACTACCCCCATTAAGAGTGCCCCGGGAAGGGCCTCCGGTGGGGAGACCTCCGACGGCCGGCCGCCGCCGGTGGTGACCGGAAAAACTTAACAGAAACTTTTTTTTGTCTTTTTTTTTGATTGGATGAAGAGGCCGCCGGAGCGGATTCCGTCGAGCCCCTTCGCCTCAAGGGCCTTGAGGAGGGGTCGTGGGGACTCCTCCTCCCCTTCACATGCCCCATGCAAGGTCGAAACCCGCAACGGTGGCGGAGGTCGTGGGGGTGGTCCGAAGCTTCCATGGCCGGGAACACCGTCTCCGATTGTCGGAGGCGGCGGAGGTCGACGAGAAAAATATTTAGGGCAGGGAGGAGTCGTAAGAACTTACATTCGCGCCGTTTAGGCGAGGGAATCGTCGCGTGGCCATGGCGGTGGAGTTCGTCGGAGTTCGTGGAGGGGCTCGTCGGAAGGTCGTCGGGGAGTGCGCTTTTGCTGGTTAGTGTGGTATGGTGCTGGGAAAAACTAAAAACCTTGTCTTGAGGGGTTTATATAGGAGGGGGGTGGTCTTTTGGGGTGTTGGGAGGGTTTATTGAGGAGCATTTACTCCTCCTTGGTGGTTCTGCCCACACCAGCCGAATTTAGCCTTTCCAAGACTTTGAAAATAGGGGGGAGATGAACCTCCAGCCACCACATTAAAAGGGGAGTTAATATGGGGGTTTAACTTATTAATGGAAGCTTTTAAATGTAATAATTAATTAACCGTTAATTATTTTAAACCAAAATTTTAATGGCAACCTACTGAAGTTATAACGTATTTTTAGAAATTATTTCATAATTTTTGAACGTATTTTCGTATTTTGTATAATAAATCAAAATAAATAATATATATTTTAAATAATAAATTTTAATTCTTACATCTCTTTCAAATATATTTAGGGTGCTATGATAAAAATTTGGGGGAATAAAAATGTTATTTGCTACCTATCGTAATTTTCCAAATAAATTAAATACTCAAATAATAAATTAATATTTTTTAAAAAAAGATTAATTAAATTTTTTTTTATTGGCCCATCATACTTTAATTATTCATAGGGTGTCTTGATAAAGTTTTAGGGTTGATAGGAGTGTACTCGTCACGATTCTCATTACGTTTATCATTTACGTGGTTCGGTGTGCATTTAGACGGGTCGAGGTGTTTCGAGCTTTGCATAATTCAAAACGTTCAACTTGGAGAAAGATTATTATAATGAGTTAATTTGACTAATTTAGGGTGACGACATACTACTCGTGTTTATTGGCCTAGTGGGGGCTACTGAGTCGATATACGGAATATAAAAGTCCAATATTTATTTTAGTCACAAAAGGCCGGTGTGACCCGGAATGTGGAGAGAGTGACTTATTGGGTCAATAATACTCAATAGGTCGTGAACATATTACTCGGGTGCCAATATGACCCATAAAACCCTAGCAGGTCAAATAACACAAAGGGGGTCTATAAAATCGAAATTGGGATGTTACAAATCTAAAAAGTCTAACAAAATTTTCGTCCTCGAAAATTCGATTGGGTCATAGTATTTCTGAAAACATACAGAGACATACCCTAAATAAGAGAAATAAATTTACTATGTGTTACCTGACGTAAAGAGGCTGGTGTAAAGTTCTCGCATCTGGTCCTTAGGTTCCCAAGTAGACTCCTTGGTCCCGCAGTTGTCCCATTGCACTCGGACAAGGGGAACTCTCTTCCGTCGCAGAACCTTTGTTTCAGTATCCATGATCCGCACCAGCTTGAGAGATACAGACTGGTCGGGTTCTACCGGTCCTGGGGCCTCCTAGATTGCATGCTCGGGGCGTAACAGTGCACGCCTCAATGAAGAGACATGAAATACATCATGCAACCCCTGAAGCTCCGGGGGTAGCTCCAACCTGTATGCCACTTCACCGATACGCTCCGTGATGGTATATGGGCCCATGAATCTTGGACTCAACTTTCGTTCTCGACGGAGCCGAGATACTCCGTGTCTAGGGGGGTTCTTCAAGTAAACCTTATCATCCACAGCAAACTCAACATGACGATGGAGGGCGTCGTAGTATTTGGCTTGCCGGCTCTGAGCTTCACGCATTCGCTCCTGTATCATTTGGATATTTTCTGTCATGTTCTCCATGAAAACGGGCCCCAAAGCCCTCGGATCCGCATCTTGAGCCCAAGAAAGTGGAGTTCGACATTTCCGGCCGTATAAAGCTTCGTATGGAGCCATACCAATACTTGCCTGATACGTGTTATTGTAGGAGAATTTGACCAAAGGTAGGAGCCGCTCCCATGGCTCCTTCTTATCCACCAGACATAATCGGAGAAGGTCTTCCAAAGTCCGAATTGTGCGTTCGGTTTGCCCATCTGTTTTGGGGTGAAATGATGTGTTGAATGCTAGTTTGGTTCCCAAATATGCTTGGACACTCCTCCACTCATTCGAGGTGAATCGACCATCCCGATCCGAAACTATGGTCTTTGGCACACCATGGTAACAAACCACATTCTCAATAAATAGTCGCACCAATTTCCCAACACCATCGTCTTGGCGGTTTGGAATGAACCGTGCAACCTTCGTCAATCGATCGACCACCACCCAAATAGAATCATTTCCGGTCCGAGAGCGGGGTAGGCCATGGATGAAATCCATGGATATGTCTTTGAATTTCCACTCGGGGACGGGTAGCAGCTGTAATAACCCGGTGGAGCTCTTGTATTCCGCCTTAACAAGCTGGCACGTCGGGCAATGTGTCACAAAAGAGATGACATCTCGCTTCATCCCTGGCCACTAGAATGTCTTCTTCAGATATGCATACATTTTTGTGATGCCCGGGTGGATCGAGTAGCGTGTGTGATGGCTCTCATACAAAATCTCGTGCCGAAACTGCCCAGCAGAATGAACGAACATCTTATCACGGAAGTAAAGAATCCCGTCCCTTATCTGAAAGTCCGGGTGCTCTTTTCCGTCCTTTAAACGGGCAATCCCGTCCTCGAATAGTGGGTCATCCGACTGAGCATCCCTGATCCTGTCCCGAAGATCGCACTTGATCTCTGTCCAATATAGTTGATGTGCAGCCGCAACTGCATCTCTTAGCGCGATCACTGTAATTCCCATCTCCTCGAGACCTCGCACAATATCTCTCGGTGTACCGATCATCCAGCTAGCTGAGGCCACAGGGTTCCTACTCAGAGCATCTGCCATGGTGTTTGCCTTGCCAGGGTGATACTAGAGGTCAAAATCATAGTCGCACAAAAACTCCAACCACCGTCTCTGTCGCAGGTTCAGCTCTTTCTGCGTGAAGACGTATTTGAGGCTCTTGTGGTCCGAAAACACCTCACACCGGACGCCGTATAAGTAGTGCCTCCATATCTTCAAGGCGAAGACCACTGCTCCCAACTCTAGGTCGTGTGTGGCGTAGTTCTTCTCGTGCACTTTTAGTTGCCTTGAGGACTAGGCAACCACCTTCCCGTGTTGCATTAAGACTGCTCCCAGACCTTGCTGGCATGCATCAGTGTACACCTAGAAGCCCTCTTGGCCCGATGGTATAGTTAGTATAGGGGCTGAGGTAAGTCTCTCCTTCAACTCTTGAAAGGTCCCTTCACACTACGGTGTCCATACGAATGGCGCATCTTTCTTTGTCAGCGATTTAGTGGAAGTGCAATCTTAGAGAATCCTTCAACGAACTTACGGTAATATCCCGCAAGCCCAAGAAAGCTCCTCACATCAACCGCTGAACAAAGTTGCGGCCAATCCCGAACGTCCTGAATCTTTGCTGGGTCCACCGCTATGCCGTTAGCGCTGACGATGTGACCCAAAAAACCAACCTCCTTAAGCCAAAATTCGCACTTTGAAAATTTTGCGTACAGGTGGTGCTCTCGCAATTTTTGGAGCACCTTCTCCAAGTGTTTGACATGCTGCTCCTCCGATGTCGAGTACACGAGGATGTCATCGATGAATACGATTACGAATTGGTCGAGAAAGGATTCGAACACCCGATTCATCAAAGACATGAACGCTGCTGGAGCATTGGTGAGACCGAATGGCATTACAGTGAACTCTTATTGCCCGTTGCGAGAGCAGAATGCGGTTTTCTCAATGTCCTTGTCATCAATCCTGAGCTGGTAGTACCCCGATCGGAGATCGAGTTTGGAGAAACATCAAGCTACTTGCAATTGATCAAACAACTCTTCTATCCTTGGGAGGGGATATGTATTCTTCACGGTCAGCCGGTTTAACTCCCGGTAGTCTATGCAGAGCCGAAGGGATCCATCCTTCTTCTTTACGAAGAGTACAGGTGCTCCCCAAGTGAGAGCGCTAAGTTGTCAACCTAAATCACCTAGAGGGGGGTGAATAGGTGAATTTCGTGTCAAATTTGGAATAAAAAATATAACACAGCACAGATCCGTAATCAAGCAATCACACAGACGACAAGAGATTTATAGTGGTTCCCCAATCTTGGGTACGTCCACTTTTCTCTCTGATCTAGCAAATCATTAGACTCGGCTACTCCACTATCTCGGATTGCAAAAACAATCCTACACCTCGGAACCACGTTCCTACAAAACTCGATCCCAAATGGATCTACTCTCGGAAGATAAAACTTCCTACCACTCGGAGAAAGATCTCCTACAATGAAATTTGTTTGAATAAAATTTACAACAAGAATATCACAGATCTGGATCTTTGACGTAATCTTCTTCTTGAGAGCTTTTCGGTTTGTGCAGAAATAATTGAAGAAGACTTGACTGAGATCCACAATTCTGAGATCTGGAATCACCACGATCAAGAAAGTGAGATCGACGATCCAGAGCTTCTTGAGTCTGGATCGCTAGAGAAACTGAGATCGATGGCAGCGGCGTGAGAACGACGATCCAGAGCTTCTTCCGAAAACGGTAATGGCGGCGGATGAGAAAATTAGGGTTTTCGGAATTTTCTCTTTCTTAAAAAGATAATCTCTGTAAAACGCGCATTTAGTCAAATCTGAAAAGACCTATTTATAGGCTATCTCCAACGGTCATAGTCGTAATTAAGATTGACACGTGGACCAATCAGAAAAAGGTTAATTTCAAATCTCCGTCAATTCTGGACTTAACGATTTCTGGAATTCTGAGCCAACATACTCAGGTTAGAAAAGATACTCGAGTATAAAGGTCTACTACTCGAGTAGATAAGAGAAACATGTACTCGAGTAATAGAAATGACTACTCGAGGGCCTTGGAAGAACTACCCGAGTTACTCTAGACAGATTACTCGAGTAAGTAGAAACATCTACACGAGTACTAATCAAAACTACTCGAGTATAAGAAAAATCTACTCGAGTGCTAAGCCAGTCTACTCGAGTATAAGAAGGATCTACTCGAGTGCTAAGCCACTTACTCGAGTATATGAGTGAAGTTACTCAAGTATGTGGACTTAAAAATATTTAGACTGAACAGCTAGCCCTACTCGAGTATAACTAAGAGACTACTCGAGTATGACTAAGGCTCTACTCGAGTATACAAACACCTACTCGAGTAAGGAAAAGAGGTACTCGAGTATATGAATGGATTTACTCGAGTATATGGACTTAGAAAATTTCTGAGATGAGAAGTCCAGATCAACTCGAGTACGATCAGAACACTTACTCGAGTAACTTGAGAACTACTCGAGTATGTAATCCAATCTACTCGAGTACTAAGTCACTTACTCGAGTATATAGAAGATACTACTCGAGTATGTGGACTTAGAGAAAAAAATTTCTTCTGAGAAAGTCTTCAATACTCCAGAGTCCAGTAGTCCAAGTGCATGGAAACAAAGTGTACCCCAATAGAGAGGCTATACATGAGTCAACACCTTGGATCACACAATGAGGAATTACATTGTATGGTCCTGTGTTTGATGACCCGCTATAGACTGATATTGGTTTACACTTGGCAATAGAGTCCTGCATGCACAACTTAAACACAACATCAAATACAACTTAATTTATCTTAGTTTCAGGTCTGACTTCCCACAAATCTGGGGTATTATGAAGACAATTCCGAACAATCTCCCCCTATTTGTAGAAGTCAACACCCTTTGCACTAAGATGAATTTCTAGAAAAGAAATGATCATCTATAACAACAAGCAATAGAAAATGACTAAAACAGAGAATAATAGCAAATAAGGGAACCATAATCAGAATTAGATATATTAAATAGGAAGATTTTCCAGTTCCACAAAACACTTTCAGGGGTAATTCTCTCTGTGAAGTTTAGCTTTCTTCAGCTCTTGCCTCTCCAAATAACTGAAGGGTTTAGGAAAATAAGTCCTTGGCCTTGGAGGAGCTGCTGGATTGTTGAATCCCCAATGCCTGTCATGTAATCTGATCTTGATTTGAGATGCATCATAGGCTTTCCATTCTGAGTAGCTGTAGAATTTGTCTTTATTTTCCCCAAAATCAGTTACCAGCTTTAGAGTGTCAAAGATTAAGGATTTGGAGGTTGGACTCCAAACTTCTGAATGTACTGACTCTGATCTGCCCTCTGAAGCATGAGCTTGCTCTCTCTTAGGTGCAGAACGGCTAGCAGAAGTGCCGTCACCATATTTTCTTTTCTTGCTGGGGCCACCTTGATCAGCAGGTCTTCTAGAGGAGGAAGTACCTCGATCAAAGTGCCCCTGAGAGCTGGCAGGGACATCCTCTTTCCACACATCAGAATATGAAAGAGGAGGCTCAGACATCTCTCCAGCAGGTCTGGGAGAGAAGGCTGGCACTGCCTCTGGAATGGTAGCATGAACCTAGGCATCAGATGGAGGATGTTCCTCAAGAGGATCTAAGCTTTTAGGAATGATGGATGGGTCGAGCTGGAATTTTGGAAAATTCTGATTATGTACCCAAACTGCAGTGTCATAAATGTAGAATTTGACAGACTATAGCTGTGCTAGAATATCTGCTTTCATGGTGTTAACTAATCCATCCAGGGTCTCTTTAGACTTGGTAGAGATTTCAGCAGAAATTTTCGCAACTTGTTCTTTCACGATTTTCTCCCCCTTGCTGATTTCTACAGATAGCTTTTCGATAGCTTCATCTCTGAATGTGCCTACTTCTTCACAAACTTTCATCACATTGGCTTCAGCTCTTTTGTCTAGCAGAATCTGGTTATGTGCCACTATTTCAGATTGATTTCTGACTTCACCCATGCTGGTGATGGTGTGATCTATCGCTTTTCCACCTATTTGGAAGAGTTTCTTAAGTTCATCAGTGTTGGCTTGAATTTCTGCAAAGCCTCTGATCATCTCAGTTTCAAGAGCAGAGACCTTGTTGTTAACTGATTTCAAAGACTCATCAAAGTAATGTCTCTGTTCTTGGAGCATCTTCTCAATCTTACTGATGATGTCTGAGGAGCTGAGGGAAGCAGAAGATGGAGCACTGGTAGAAGTAGAGACCTGAGGGACCTGAGAGACTGGGGGAGCCCAAGGAGGGATTTCTTTCACAACCACTGAGCTAGCAATTCTCTTGGTGTGAGTGATTTCTACTGAATCCAGGTGATCTGTGAAGGAGGGGAGAGTGAAGGCTAATGTCCTTAGAGGAGGCTCAACAGGTTCTGTGGATAACTCCTCTTCATCGGACAGGATGATACTATCATGTTATTCTGCTTCTTCAATGGGAGACTGAGCTGAGGATGGAGAGGGTTTATAAATCTCTGCAGCTGTGGACAGAAGGTCTGCTGGAGGTAGGGGACCGTCTGACCTTAGTTCTTCAATGAGTTTATCAATCTCTGCAGCTGTGGACAGAAGGTCTTGTTGAACTTGAATATCTTGGGAAACTTGATTATCTACTGGACTTTGTACATCTATTGGTATATCTTTTGGAGGAGGAGGAGGAAAAGGATCTCTAACTGTATGGGAGGGAAGTTCTGTCATCAGAATATGAGAGCTAGATGAGGCAGGCTCCGCCTCAACTACTGCACCCAGGGTGTCAATAGCTTGATGTAGAGGAGGAGATGGAGTCCTGTCATCAGCAACATGTTGAGGGTTGGGGACATCTTCATCCATAAAGACTTTGGAGGCTTGGGCAGTGTTCTTGAGTTGGATTTCATATCTTTGGATGGAGAGATGGATACCTTTTTCATGTGATGGAGGGGAGTTCCTTTGGAGAAATTAAACACTGTAGGATTTATCTCATGAAGGAGGAGGGAGATAATCCTGGCATAGCTGGGTTTTTTCACACTTTCTTTGATCTTATCCAGTATCATCATTCCGAACTGGAATTTCTTCCGGCATACGATGGCTTGCATAACATCAAAAAAATTTTGGGAAATTTCTCTGAGGGAATATGTTTTGCAGAGAAGAACTTTGGCAATGACATCAACAAGGAATTTGCCCTCTTAATTAAAATCTGCACGTCGGAACGAATATCCTTCATACGGGTCTATTCCACAGAAGAAACTGGTTCTCTCGGAATCTTCGGAAGTCAGATCATCTTCCTTATCCACCACGGGCAACTGTAACAGAGTAGCTAATAAAGTTTTGTCCAGACGAATCTTTATCCCACTGACCTTGGATTTGAGAATTGTACCATTTCGCTTGATCTTCAGATTCTTGTAGAACTCTTCCACTGCAGAAAATAGGATCTTATACGGCATCAGTAGCAGGAACGACAACCCAGCTGTGCCAAGGAGAATGAGAAGGTTTCGGAAGTCATCAGAGAGTTCGGCGATTCCATCTATAACCAATTTGGACCCGATTCCTATCTTGGATGGAGGAGCCATCGAGTTCTGGAGTAACGGATTCTGGAGAAGACAGTGCTCTGCGGTTCTGGAAGACGAAGTGTCGGCGAGTACGTGAGAAAGGTTTCGTGGAAATGGATTACGAGATTATTCTATTTATATACATAACCCTAATTAGGTTTAAAATTGGGTTTTAAAATAAAACATACCTTATGGGGGGGCGGCAAAAATCGAGATGTGCGAAAAGAGAAAAATGAGATTTTCAAAGTTCTGGAATTTCAAGGTACTCGAGTATATATCGGCATACACAAGTAGTCTGTTGTAACTTACACGAGTAAGTCGAAGACCAAGTAGATCATGAAGTACTCGAGTGAGTTACTAAGTACTCGAGTATGAAGAATATGTACTCGAGTGAATTTTTACCTACACGAGTAGATACTTTAAGTTACTCGAGTATATAGTAATGTACTCGAGTGTATTCGTGTAACCACTCGTGATTGTTTCCAAGTACTCGAGTATGTGAGTACACTTACTCGAGTAAGTCACTTTGACAAAATATTTTTCTCGATGCACTGATCTTTACCTCCACCACCTTTTAACTCTGAGACTTTGATAGAGACCACTAATCTTCTTTGTTGAGCATCCCAAGTTCAGTTTTGAAGAATGAGAACTTGGTCTCATCCAGCGGCTTCGTGAATATATCTGCAACTTGCCTATCTGTGGAGACGTATTGTAGATCTATATCTCCATTCTCCACATGCTCCCGGATGAAGTGATAGCAAAGCTCTATATGCTTTGTCTGGCTGTGGGAGACTGGGTTATTGGCGATTGCTATTGCACTGGAAGAGTCGCAAAGCAGAGGGATGTTCTTGAACTACATGTTATAGTCTTCAAATTCATTCTTGATCCATAGAAGCTGTGCACAACAGCTGCCTGAAGAGATGTACTCTGATTCAGCCGTTGAGATGGCTACACAGTTCTGCTTCTTACTGCTCCAGGAAATAAGTCTCCTTCCGAGAAATTGGCAGGTCCCGGAAGTACTTTTCCTGTCGTCTTTGCTTCCTGCAAAATATGCATCTGAAAATCCAATTAGTTCACTATCATTACTTCTTGGGTACCATAAGACAAGATTTGGTGTACCTTTGAGGTATCTCAAGATTTGCTTTGCAGCAATGTAGTGAGATTCCTTAGAGTTCACCTGAAATCTAGCACATACACATGTTGAAAACATTATGTCTGGTCTACTTGCGGTAAGGTAGAGCAAGGACCCAATTATGCTTCTGTACTTGGTTTCATCAAAAGGTTTCCCTTCCTCATCCTTGTCCAGAGACATAGCTGAGGCCTTTGGAGTCCTCAAAGAGGTTGCGTTCTCCATTTCGAATTTCTTAAGTAGCTCTTTGGTGAATTTAGTCTGTGAGATGAAAATTCCATCCTCAGATTGTTTCACCTGAAGCCCTAAGAAATACTTCAGCTCTCCCATACTGCTCATTTCAAACTTCCCTTGCATAAGTTTGGAAAACTTCTTGTAGAGGTTGTCATCCGTAGAGCCAAAAATAATGTCATCAACATATATTTATACCAGCAACATCTTGCCTTTTATTTCCCTATGAAATAATGTCTTGTCTATCTTTCCTCTTGTGAACTTGCTCTCAAGAAGGAGGCTAGATATCGTCTCATACCAAGCTCGGGGAGCTTGTTTAAGACCATATAAAGCTTTTTGCAGTAAATAAACATGATTAGGAAAGTTTGAATCAACAAAACCTGGCGGTTGCTCTACATACACTTCTTCCTTTATGTCACCATTCAGGAAGGCGGACTTGACGTCCATCTGATAGACGTTAAAGCCCTTAAGTGCAGCGTAGGCAAGAAATAACCTGATCGCCTCCAGTCTTGCCACTGGAGCATATGTTTGATCAAAGTCGATTCCTTCTTCTTGACGATAGCCCTTGGCGACAAGTCTTGCTTTATTCTTTATAATTGTTCCATCTTCGTCCATCTTATTCCGGTAGACCCATTTTGTCCTGATGACATTCTTACTCTTGGGTCTAGGAACAAGTGTCCAAACTTTGCAATGTTTGAACTGATTAAACTCTTCTTCCATGGCTAGTATCCAGGATGCATCCGAGTTTGCTTCCTCGAACTTCTTAGGTTCAACCTGTGATAGAAAGCTCAAGAATAAATTCTCGTTAGTTGTACCTCTCCGGGTTCTGACACCATCCTGAGGATCTCCTATGATTTGATCTAAGGGATGATCCTTCAAGTGTTTGAACTCTAGAGTCCTTGTATCTGGGATCTCTTCAGCCACTGGTATTGCATCTTTATCTGAGATGTGTTCTTCATCTTGATCATCTACCTCTCCAATAGGGGTTGTAGAGGTGATCTTGATGAACGTCTCATCTTTATCTTGAGTAGGCTCATCCAAGCTAAGTTCCTTCATCTTGGTACCTGCATCTTCAATGAGCACACTAGAAGAGTTGCTTTGCAGCAAACTCGTCTCATCAAATACAAGGTGTATCGACTCTTCTACCACCAGAGTTTTTCTATTAAATACTCTATAGGCCTTATTATGGCTACTATAACCTACAAAAATACCTTCAAAGGTTTTCTCGCTAAACTTGGTAGTGCGATACTTGCCGTTGTTTAGTACGAAGCACTTACAACCAAAGATTCTAAAATATGAAATGGTTGGTTTCCTGCCTTTTAGAAGTTCGTAAGGAGTCTTATCATGGTTCTTGTTGATGAGAGCTCAATTTTTCACGTGACAAGCGGTGTTGACGGCTTCAGCCCAGAAATACTCTGGAAGTGAGGCATCACTCAACATAGTCCGGCAAGCCTCTATGAGTGTTCTGTTCCTTCTCTCAGCTACTCCATTTTGCTGTGGAGTGCGAGGAGAGGAAAACTCATAAAAGATACCTTGACTTTTGCAGAATTCTGTCATGGCTCCAGACTTGAATTCCGTTCCATTATCACTTCTGATTTTGACTACGGAACAGTTATATTCATTCTAGATTTGCCTAACAAAACTAGTGAAAGTACTTAAGGTGTCTGACTTGTGTTTCAGAAAGAACACCCACGCAAAGCGCGAGTAATCATCCACAATAACCAACATATGTTCCTTACCTCCCAAACTTCTAACTTGCAGTGGACCAAACAAGTCCATATGGAGAAGTTGTAAGCTTCTATTGGAATCCTTGTCTATTATGCCTTTAAATGAACTCCTTGTTTGCTTGCCTTTGATACAGGCGTGACAAAGACTGTCCATAACGCACTTGACGCTTGGTGCATCATGTACTAAGTTTTGAGAGAATAGTTTATTAATAGTTTTGAAATTAATATGTGCTAGTCTCTTGTGCCATTGGTCAGCAAGAGATGCACTACTTTTTGCTAAAAGACACACTGGTGTAGACGAGTCTATACAAATGAAGTTTAAATAGAAAATATTTCTGCTTTAAGTGCCTGATAAAATAGTTTCCATGTTGTCAACTGATTTTATCAAACACTTGTCAGCATGAAATTCAACCACGTATCCTTTGTCGCATAGTTGGCTTATGCTGATGAGATTGTGTTCCAATCCTTCAACATAAGCTACATCCGAAAAGGTTACGCTGCCGTTAGTAATCATACCGTAGCCTTTAGTTATTCCTCGATATGAACCTCCAAAGATGACCTTTGGTCCGTTGTAGACTGAGGTGAAATTCTGGAGTAGGCTTCTTGTCCCAGTCATATGCCGAGAGCATCCACTGTCCAAGTACCAGATTGGCATTTTGGTGGTCTTTGGACATACCTGCAATTACAATCACTTAGCCTTAGGAACCCAAACAAGTTTGGGTCCTTGGTCTCGAGTTAGAATACTCCCCCTACGAGCATTAGCCTCAAGAGTGGTCATTCTCACGTTGCTAACTTGAGGGGTTGCAACATTTCTAGGATTGAACCAACAATTGATGCCAAAATGACCAATTTTGCCGCAACACCAACAGTCGAACCTGTTGTATCTTTACCTAGTGTATTCCTGCTTGATTTTCTTAAGTGATGGTCTAGCAGGAACTTCACTCTTGGAAGAAGATGCTTCATGATGATGGCAGCTACATGAAGTCTTCTCCTTCATAGGCCTTTCCACAATATGTTTTACCGTTGGTGTCTTCTTGATGTTATGACCATGAGCATATGGTCCATAGTTCTAAAGTTGAATCTCTTCATAAGGTGCCTTAAAGACACTCTCGCCAAAGTTACGAGGACGAGTCCAACCTTGGTATCTTGACTTAGGCTTCTAGGGGATCGGCCTAGAGAAGTGTCCATAGGTGGACTCATAGTCGTATTCGTTCGTAGGAAAGATAACTTTCTTGAACAAAACCGGTTCCAAGGGAGCTTTCCCCTTTTCTTCAGCTAGAGCCTTCCGGGCAGCCTTATTCTTTCTCTTGGCCTTGTTTCTCCTAGACGATTTACTAGAAGCACCAATGTGGCCTATACCAGCACCCTTGGCCTTAGCTGAGAACTCAGCAACGAGTTGAAGAACTGTCTTAGGCTTGGAGAAACTCTCAACAAGTTTCTTCTCAGCCTCGAGTAGTTGTTCCAATTCTTTGATGATTTCATCTTTAAGGTCGAGGTGCTTGAGAGCTTGATTGTATTCTTCCATAACAGCATTGAAGTTCTCTTGAAGAGAATTAGTCTTGGTGACTTCTTCTCTCAAGCTGCTCTCAATAGCCTGTAGAGATTTTATCTCTTTGGCTTGAGTTTTCACGACTCTGCGACATTTTTCGTAAGCCGTGAGTAACTCCTTATACTGTCCCATGAGTTCAGATTCATCTTCAGAGGAATAGCCCTCTTGCTCATTATCATCATCAGATTCAGAGTGAGGAGTGTGAGATTTTACCTCCCTAGTGAACTGGGGGACTTGTTCATCATCAAAGTGAGCCATGAGCCCGAAGTAAGCTTCCTCTTTTTCACTTGACTCAGATGAGTCGGAGTCGCTGAGAGTTTAGCTCTTCATGGCTAATAAGCTCTTCTCTGTCCTCTTCTTATGGTATGAGGATTTCTTTTCCTCTCTTCTTCCACCCTCTTTCTTCTTGTGAGGGTAGTCCGCGATGACGTGACCTGGCTTATTACAACAATAACAAACGATGTCAGTTGAAATTTGTTTGTTCTGTTTGGAGTTATACCTGTCATGGCTGCTCGAGCCATTCTTTCGCTGATCACCGTTATGTCGTGATCTTCTGTATGAGGTATCTTTGCCTCTCCATTGCTTCTTCTTATTCAAGAACTTCTTGAACTGCCGCGAGAGCAATGAGAACTCTCCTTCAGATAGTTCTGAGCCTGAGGTGCTTTGCTCGGAGCCTTCTTCTTCACTTACTTCTTGAGGAGGTGCTGGTGAGACAGCTTTGCCCTTCCTTGAACTGTCAGCCTTTAAAGCAACCGACTTCTCTTTTGAGGAGAAGCGACTTATCTCTTCTTCGGCTTTTCTGGAGTTGATTTGCAGTTCATAGGACATTAGCTTGCCAAATAGGTTCTGTGGATCTGTCTCTGCTAGTCTGCTAAACTCTCGGATGGCACAGACTTTATTGTCCCATTCTTTGGTGAGAGATCTCAGAAACTTATCATTCAGCTCCCCATTTGTAAAGAATCGGCCATACACTCTAAGTCCATTGACTATCTTAAAGAAGTTTTCAAATGTATCAGCTATGGGTTCCTTGTGACCTTGTCGAAAGGCTTCATACTTCTGATTTAAGAGGGATCTCCGATCATCCCTAACTTCCTCAGTACCTTCCATCAGAGTCACCAGGGATTGCCACATCTCCTTGGCAGATTGGCAATGTATAAGATTTTGCAACATTGAGTCATCGACTGCACTTGCGATAATATTTTTAACTTTCTTGTCTAGGGAGACAAGTGCAATCTCGTCCTTATCCAAGTCCATCAACTTCTTTGGGACCTTTTTTGTTGGGTCTATTGTTGATGCAGTCATAGGAACATGCGGACCTTCTTCCACAATCATGAAGATCCGAGGGTCAACTGCTTCCATGAAGAACTTAACTCTTTCCTTCCACATAGGAAAATTATTCTTGGTGTAGATAGGGAGCTTAGCAAAATCCTTGGTCTTACTCATGCTTGATACTTCTCTTGAGACAACTTGATGAGGATTAGATCAAGGTGTTAACCTTTTAACGATCAACCTCCCTCTCATACCAATTGAGAGCGCTAAGTTGTCAACCTAAATCACCTAGAGGGGGGTGAATAGGTGAATTTCGTGTCAAATTTGGAATAAAAAATATAACACAGCATAGATCCGTAATCAAGCAATCACACAGACGACAAGAGATTTATAGTGGTTCCCCAATCTTGGGTACGTCCACTTTTCTCACCGATCTAGCAAATCACTAGACTCGGCTACTCCACTATCTCGGATTGCAAAAACAATCCTACACCTCGGAACCACGTTCCTACAAAACTCGATCCTAAATGGATCTACACTCGGAAGATAAAACTTCCTACCACTCGGAGAAAGATCTCCTACAATGAAATTTGTTTGAATAAAATTTACAACAAGAATATCATAGATCTGGATCTTTGACGTAATCTTCTTCTTGAGAGCTTTTCTGTTTGAGCAGAAATAGTTGAAGAAGACTTGACTGAGATCCACGATTCTGAGATCTGGAATCACCACGATCAAGAAAGTAAATCAGATACGATGAAGCACAGAGAGATCGGATGATTCTTCTTGAGTCTGGATCGCTAGAGAAACTGAGATCGATGGCAGCGGCGTGAGAACGATGATCCAGAGCTTCTTCCGAAAACGGTAATGGCGGTGGATGAGAAAATTAGGGTTTTCGTGATTTTCTCTTTCTTAAAAAGATAATCTCTGTGAAACGCGCATTTAGTCAAATCTGAAAAGACCTATTTATAGGCTATCTCCAACGGTCATAATCGTAATTAAGATTGAACGTGGACCAATCAGAAAAAGGTTAATTTCAAATCTCCGTCAATTTTGGACTTAACGATTTCTGGAATTCTGAGCCAACATACTCGGGTTAGATAAGATACTCGAGTATAAAGGTCTACTACTCGAGTAGATAAGAGAAACATGTACTCGAGTAATAGAAATGACTACTCGAGTGCCTTGGAAGAACTACCCGAGTTACTCTAGACAGATTACTCGAGTAAGTAGAAACATCTACACGAGTACTAATCCAAACTACTCGAGTATAAGAAAAATCTACTCGAGTGCTAAGCCAGTCTACTCGAGTATAAGAAGGATCTACTCGAGTGCTAAGCCACTTACTCGAGTATATGAGTGAAGTTACTCAAGTATATGGACTTAGAAATATGTAGACTGAACAGCTAGCCCTACTCGAGTATAACTAAGAGACTACTCGAGTATGACTAAGGCTCTACTCGAGTATACAAACACCTACTCGAGTAAGGAAAAGAGGTACTCGAGTATATAAATGGATTTACTCGAGTATATGGACTTAGAAAATTTCTGAGATGAGAAGTCCAGATCAACTCGAGTACGATCAGAAAACTTACTCGAGTAACTTGAGAACTACTCGAGTATGTAATCCAATCTACTCGAGTACTAAGTCACTTACTCGAGTATATAGAAGATACTACTCGAGTATGTGGACTTAGAGAAAAAAATTTCTTCTGAGAAAGTCTTCAATACTCCAGAGTCCAGTAGTCCAAGTGCTTGGAAATAAAGTGTTCCCCAATAGAGAGGCTATACATGAGTCAAACCCTTGGATCACACAATGAGGAATTACATTGTATGGTCATGTGTTTAATGACCCACTATAGACTGACATTGGTTTACACTTGGCAATAGAGTCCTGCATGCACAACTTAAACACAACATCAAATACAACTTAATTCATCTTAGTTTCAGGTCTGACTTCCCACAAATCTGGGGTATTGTGAAGAGAATTCCCAACACTAAGGGGAAGAACTTGGTCGGACGAATCCCGAGTCTACCAATTCCTGTAGCAGCACTCTGAATTCCGCTAGCTCCTTTGGCGTAATCCTGTAAGGAGATCTCGATACCAGACGAGCCCCCGGTAGGAGTTGGATTTTGAAGTCCTCTTCCCGATGTGGAGGTAGTCCGGGGAGTTTCTCCGGAAAGACATAAAGAAACTCCTTTACCACCTTTACTTCAGCCAATTCTATGGTATGCCCCATCATCTCAAAGTAAACTACGAATACCTCATCACCTATCATGGTGGCCTTCATCGCCAGTATGGAATTCAACATGAGGCGGGAAATAAATGGTATACCTTGATAGGTGAACGTTCCTCCTGTTGGTGTTTGGAGGGTCACCCTCCTGTTCTGACAGTCTATTTGTGCCGCATGCTCTGCGAGCCAATCCATCCCTAATATCAGGTCAAACCCTGACAACTAGAGTACCGCTGCTTCAACTTCCATCTCCTGATCATTTATCTTTACTCGAAATTTGCACAAGTCCGAAGAGATCATCTCCAACCCATCGGGGAGTCGTACCCGCAAAGGGTTTCCTGTGAGGTAAACCACTCCTGGCTCCTGATGTATGAAATCATGAGACACGGAGGAGCGAGTGGCGCCCGTGTCAAAGAGCGCTCGAGCAGCCCGATCATTGATCCACAGGATCCCTGTGGTTTTGATTGATTTTTGAAATAGTAATGTATATACGAATAAAATAACAGTATCACAAATTAAGGTGCAGTATAAAGAAAACTCGTACCGTTCACCACGTCCGTAGTGGCCCGATCCCTCCCTAGGTCCAAGGCATAAGCCTGCTGGGGATGCTCCTGCTGTCCTCTACCGGGCTGGCCCCGACCACGAACTCCACCACGGTGATTGTCCCGATGCCCTTCCCTGGGTGCTAAAAGGGGGAACTGAGGTCGCAAATGTCCCAACTCATTACAGTGGAAACAACGCCTTTCAAAAGGGCGTTGGTAAGCCCCATTTGCTGGTGCGGGGAGGGCCCTCTGCTGTGCTGGGGGAGGTGGGGGTGTCCTTCTACGATGGGGGTCGCGGGGTGGCCGGTGGCGATCTCCTCGATCGTAGCCCCTATGATCTCCTCTGTAATTTCCACGCGCACGTTGATGCCTCCCCTGAGCCCTATGATCTTGTCCCTGAGGTGTTTCTGATATTCTCTTCAACTTGTTCCTCTCTCGAGTGGTCTTTATATCAGCCTCCATCGTCTTTGCAAGGTGAACGATAACATCAAAGGAAGCATGAGCCGCAGTCATCAGCGGTTGCCGAATAG
This sequence comes from Platanthera zijinensis, assembly GCA_039513925.1. Taxonomy (NCBI): domain Eukaryota; kingdom Viridiplantae; phylum Streptophyta; class Magnoliopsida; order Asparagales; family Orchidaceae; genus Platanthera; species Platanthera zijinensis. Next base: position 67,705,688 of record CM077092.1, on the reverse strand, counting down.
AGTCATTGAGGCCTTGAAAGAACCTTTTGGCCCGATTCTCATCCTCTATGGCCATAATGCCAGCATATCGGGCAAGGTGGGAGAACTCTCGCTGGTACTCTGTAACTGTCATAGTGCCCTGCCGAAGGTGAAGGAAATGTTCCTGGAGCTTTGTCCAGTCAGAGCTAGAAATGAAGTGCTCCATCATCAAGGTAGAGAAATTTCTCCAGGAAACATCAGACAGGCGACGATTCCTATAAGTGGTCTGTAGGATAGACCTCCACCACTATCTAGCATAACCCTCCAACAGGTTAGCAGCTAGGGAAACTACGTAGTAGGAAGGGCAGTGCATTCCCCTGAGTAGCTCCTCAATCCTCTCTAGCCAATCCTCAGTCTGAATGGCCGACTCCGTCCCTCTATAAGTCGGCGGACGAAAGCTCCTGAACATCACCAATCTCTCGGCATCTGTAGGGCCATGTGCCTGTAGCAGCTGATGTTGCTGTAGTGAGGCTCGAAAGGTGTCTAGTACTGCGGTAAGAGTCTTCCCTAACTCTATTTGGAGAAACGGGGCCGGTTGGGACGGCACTGCATGACTAGTAGGTACGGCAGGAGGTGGAGGAGCCCACTCATCAACTGGTGTGTCAGGGGTGTAACTGTCCTAATCAGTGTCATCCGTGTTCTCATTTCTCAATCTGAGACTAGGCTCCCGAAATTCCTGCGTCAGATTACAAAATATATACGTATCAGAACTGTGTAATTAAGCAAAAGGGGTAGGTAGTTGGTCGAAGAATTGATTCGGTTAGGTTTTACTAGTAGACACGTGATGTTTCATCATGATTCTATTACAGTCCACCACGCTTCCGCTGCGCAGTTCGTCCTCGAACTAGCTATCATAAGGTAGTGAGCCGCCTGTGATTTTTTTTATAAATCTGGATCACTTTCCGCTCTGATACCCTTGTAAGATCCCCTCCTTCAAAACCAGGGGGACCTTATGCCCAAAGCACTTGCCCCACCAAAAGGTTCATGTTTCGGTAGAGGACCCACCCCTCTCACCCGACCCACGACCCAATTGGCGGGACATGCGCTTTGTGAGGCTATGTATATCAGAATAGAAAATCATTCACAGAGTATATAAAAATTTACGGAAGCATCACAGTTCATATATATATCATCATAATAGAAATAAGTGAACCAAAACAAAACCCACGAGGGGTATAAGTGTCCAAAATGATCATCCAAACAAGAGATGACAAAACATAGAGTCTATAAAAGAAAACTAATCATCCTCTCTCCTACTCGAGCTAATACCCTCAAATCTTCGTAGAATGTCCGGACTGGCTCCTGGAACTCCTCATCAACGGGATCCCGCCTATGGTCCTCAATCCGCTCCTGCTCCGTGGGTAGGCGCATCGGGCCCTAAAATGATACGTACAAAGTACGTTAGCCACATCATGACCAAGTAAATCTCACGCTCCTCCCCAGCCCCCCTAATGGGTACAAGGAAGGAAACCTGCAAGAAATATTTGTACAATAGCCGAAGCAACATATCTTGTATAAATGGCAAAAAGGTAGTAGCAGGAGAAAACAATGGTTTATAAAGAGAGTACTGAAGTAGTAAGTTTACCCGCGATCGTATAACTCCTCCTGATGGTGGTTATACGATGACGGACCAAGGTGATAACACATGTAAACATATCATATATAATTGATGTAATGAGCATGTATGATGTTCTTACTGTCACTCGAATGATGTATCACAATCATTTTCCCCTATGTCGACATAGTGACCCGTTAAGAGAAGGAGCACACTTCCCAGGCCTCACCGCCGTGGCCAGACGGTGACAGTGGGTCAGTCGTTCCCACTTCTAGGTTATGGATACACCCCAACTTCCTAGGCCTTCGTACCTCAAAAGGCAGGAACTCTTGGTGGGAACACATCCACACCCATGCGGAGATCGACCCTCTTGGCACATAACCAAACAGGCGTGAGACAGACCTATGTAGAAGGGGTAGCTAGCCCCCGGTCCTCTTCACCACCCAACAACAATAGATTTCACCGTCACAACTTCACCCATAGTGTATAGTAGGGGAAGCCGACGAACCCGCCACATCGGTAACCATGCACCCTCCCATTTTCCCATGAAATAATTAATGAATGAAATGACTATCTGGAGATGCTTAAGCTAGCAATGACAACTTGTAAGATTGAAGCGTCATACCTTCATGTGTACAATATCATGAATCATTAATACTTGTCCCAATGAGTCGATGACTCTGCTACTTTTGCTTGCCATAATTTAAAGCAGTTATTATTGTTATTACTATAGTTATAAACATGTATATACCAAGATTATGATCGCACATATACTTGGTCTACTCAAACATTAACTCCTCGCAGCGAGGTATGCTGGTTTGTACAATTGTGTGAATGAGGCAATGTATAATACTCATTGACTAAAGAGACAAGGTTTTAAATAAATTAACTTAAACATGTATATAAATCGCACATCATTCAAATGAGAAAAAAATAAGAAGCTAGTCGGGGGACCGTACGGGAAACCCAAAATAAATTTTAAAATGAAACGCAGTCCGCGAGGAATCGAACGCGAATTTTTCCATGGCCGGCCGGAGCGACTATTCGCTCCCGCCATTACACTCAGATAGCGGCGCCCGGGGAGGTAGTTCCTGCGAGGTACTGGCCGGCGGCCTACCGCCGCCATCGCCGCGGCGATCTGTGCCGAGAGGAGATAAAAACGAATACACACATATATATATATATATATATATATATATATATATGTATGTATATATATATATATATGTATGTATATATATATATATATACAAATATATACATATATATATATACCTTTTTTTTTCAACAGGCCTCACGGTGGCTGCATGCATGCAGCCACCGTGAGCCTTGCGGGTTGCATCGTGGCCGGCCGGAGCACTGGCTGCTCCGGCCACTACCCTCAGCAGACTCGCCCGGGATGGGCGCTCCGGCAGGGATTCGGCCGGCGGCTGTCCGCCGCCACCGGCGGTGACCTGGAGAAGAGTTTCTCCGGGTCCTTGGTGGCTGAAAATCCACCGTGAAACTGGAAGCTGGATGGGGGTTACGGGCTGCCCCTCCAACGTTGGTGGAGGCTTGGGTTCCGGCCACTACCCCCATTGAGAGTGACCCGGGAAGGGCCTCCGGTAAGGAGACCTCCGACGGCCGGCCGCCGCCGGTGGTGGTCGGAAAAACATAACAGAAACTTTTTTTGGTCTTTTTTTTATTGGATGAAGAGGCCGCCGGAGCGGATTCCGTCGAGCCCCTTCGCCTCAAGGGCCTTGAGGAGGGGTCGTGGGGACTCCTCCTCCCCTTCACATGCCCCATGCAAGGTCGAAACCCGCAATGGTGGCAGAGGTCGTGGGGGTGGTCCGAAGCTTCCATGGCCGGGAACACCGTCTCTGGTGGTCGGAGGCGGCGTAGGTCGACGAGAAAAAGATCTAGGGCAGGGAGGAGTCGTAAGAACTTACATTCGTGCCGTTTAGGCAAGGGGATCGTCGCGCGGCCATGGCGATGGAGTTCGTCGGAGTTCGTGGAGGGGCTCGCCGGAAGGTCGTCGGGGAGTGCGCTCTTGCTGGTTAGTGTGGTCGGGGAGTGCGCTCTTGCTGGTTAGTGTGGTATGGTGCTGGGAAAAACTAAAAACCTTATCTTGAGGGGTTTATATAGGAGGGGGGTGGTCTTTTGGGGTGTTGGGTGGGTTTATTGAGGAGCATTTACTCCTCATTGGTGGTTCTTCCCACACCAGCCGAATTTAGCCTTTCCAAGACTTTGAAATTAGGGGGAGATGAACCTCCAGCCACCACATTAAAAGGGGAGTTAATATGGGGGTTTAACTTATTAATGGAAGCTTATAAATGTAATAATTAATTAACCGTTAATTATTTTAAACCAAATTTTTATGGCAGCCTACTGAAGTTATAACGTATTTTTAGAAATTATTTCGTAATTTTTGAACGTATTTTCGTATTTTTATTTATTTATTTGGTGTTCTAAACATAATAAATCAAAATAAATAATATATATTTTAAATCATAAATTTTAATTCTTACATCTCTTTCAAATATGTTAAAGGTGCTTTGATAAAAATTTGGGGGAATAAAAATGTTATTTGCTACCTATCGTAATTTTCCAAATAAATTAATTACTCAAATAATAAATTAATATTTTTTTTTAAAAGATTAATTAAATTTTTTATTTTATTGGCCCATCATACTTTAATTATTCATAGGGTGTATTGATAAAGTTTTGTGCGTTTAGACGGGTCGAGGTGTTTCGAGCTTTGCATAATTCAAAACGTTCAACTTGGAGAAAGAGTATCATAATGAGTTAATTTGACTAATTTAGGGTGATGACATACTACTCATGTGTTTATTGGCCTAGTGGGGGCTAGTGAGTCGATATACGCAATATAAAAGTCCAATATTTATTTTAGTCACAAAAGGCCGGTGTGACCCAGAATGTGGAGAGAGTGACTTATTGGGTCAATAATACTCAATAGGTCGTGAACATATTACTCGGGTGCCAATCTGACCCATAAAACCCTAGCAGGTCAAATAACACAAAGGGGGTCTATAAAATCGAAATTGGGATGTTACATCATGTATAGTTGACCTCGGGCAGCAGTTCTGGCGGGAGTGAACATGGCGTCATTGAAATTTCGAGTTCTCCTCTGTCGACACGGCCAGGGACACTGCCGGGTTGGTGGCCGTGTCATCTGCAGTTGATGGACTTTAATTCTTGATGCATTTATGGCGGGCAGCAGGCTTCGATGTGATGGCGACATGCCCGGTGACACGGCCATGTGGGTGGTCGTTTCCTGCTCGGGAGGGCCTTCGGCTTCTGGCAACACGCTGGAGGCACGACCGTGTTTTTTGGCCGTGTCCTTCTTTGGAGAGTCTTCAGCTTCTGGCAACACGATGGTGATAGGGCTGGGTTGACACGCCCAACAACACGGCTATAGACTCGGCTGTGTCAACTAGCCGTGTCATTCTCTGGAATGTCTCTGGAATTTTCCTCTAGTGACATGCCATGTTGACACGGCAAGGTTGACACGCCCTATGACACGGCCGTGTCAGTGGCCGTGTCAGGTAATTTTTTGCCAAAATTCTGGGAACCTGAAAAAATAGAAATAAACATTAGCGACAAAAATATTTACATAAGAAAGATAAAAATAAGCTATAATACAAGATAAACGCGATAAAAATAAGGAAAAATACCCTTGTAGTTTAGAATACAAAACGTACTATCAGGAGGTGAGTAGTTGAAGTTCTAAAGAAGTAGGTCACCGCCCGACGTCAATTTTTAGCGGAAATGCATATAGAAAGCAGAGACTGCAGGCACTGGAGCAGGACTATGTGTTGCTCGCGGATAAGATGGAACTTGGCTCGGCGAGCGAGAGGATGTCCCCAACCCCAATTATGGAGAGACTGGGTGAAAACCTACAAACCTTTAGTCGGGACCTGGTCCGCGAGTTCTTCAACCCATGCTGACCTCCGGAGATGGGGGCGCGAGGCCGGGGCAGATGGAAATGGCTCCCTAGCTGAGCCTACCAGCCCTCACCCCCCAACACCCCTAGCTCGCGCGAGTTGACCGAACTTTCTTCTGCTTGTTATGAACTTCCTTCATTTCGGGGTTGCGAATGTTAATTTCTGTAAAAACTGAGTAATTTTTATAACTCTATATGCTATTTGAAATAATATGTTATGCCATCTAGGTTCAGCTCGCACTAGGATAGGCCAGGTCGCAGAGTCGGCGAGTTGGAGTCGTCAAGTTGGGACTGGCGAGCTGGACTGACCGATCAACTCGACCATAAATTCGGTTTTCTATAAATAGGCCCCCTCACCGACTCCCTGGGCCATCGCCTTTATTGCATTCATACTCCCCTCTGCTACTTTTCTCACTACCTGCTCTTGCACCCCAACCTTTTACGGATATGGGCAAGACGCTACCTTAAGTTGATGGGCGGTCCAAGTCTGCTCGGCAATTTGCTGAGTACCTATTCTTCGAGGGAATACCATTAAGAACGAGCTCGCCGAGTTCAAAGCTGATTTTCTTCCCCCTGGATTCGAGGCGTGCCGACCCAGGAAGAACGAATCCATCAACACCTTTTACCAGGACGAACTCATCTTCCCCCTCTTGTACTTTGAGGTGGGGTTGTGCCTGTCCCTCTGGCCGGAGATCTGCCAGATCCTGAAATACTTTGGGGCGGTCCCACCCCAACTAAACCTGAAGCGATCTCCATGATTGTCGCATTCGCCTGCCTCCTCCGCCAAGAGCAGATTGAATCTAACCTGCCCATCTTCCAAAAAATCTTCACCTACCACGTGACCAACAACGAGGTCGCCTTTCTGATGGGCTCGCACATCAGGGTTAGTGAGACCACGAACAAGAATCACAACTGGGTCTCTAAGGTCTTCTTCATCAAGGGAGATCTTGGCAATATACCCTTCTCTCCACAACAGAAGAGCGAGAGGGTATATCGGCCTCCAATGCTATAGGGCGACGATGTTGAGCTACACAAGTTCTTCCTGGGGAAGGACTTCGAGGTCGCCTCCTTTCGAAGGGGCTCGACTCACTCTCCCCGGTCCTGCCCGACAAAGGTACAACCCTTTCCTCTTCCTTCCTCTTTTGGGCTCGCCCAAATAAGTAGCCACATTTCTAACAAGTTATTTCCTGTAGGGGAGCGACTACTTCCCGAGCACCCGCCTTTTGCGGACTCGGGACTCCACCCCGATTTTCTCGCGCGTGAGCGAATAGCTGCGGCGGCCTGTCGAAGCGAGCTGGGGCCGTCCTAACCATCCTCTAGAAAGAGGCGAACCAACCTAGTGAGGTTCAACTCATCTCGCCGCTCCCCGCCGCGAAAGAAGAAGGCAACGATGGTCTCCCGGGTGAGACTACAACAACAACAAGTATAAAAGAACATGAGCTCCCCCGAGACCATGCTAGAGAGCTCGCACATGGAGTCGACAGAGAAAACCCAGGGGGTGGCGAGTCCCTCCTTACTCCTACCGAGAAGCTCGCGGCCCGCGAGCTTTGCATGCCAAAGAGCCATCCTCTCTTTGGCCTTGGGGGAATAAAAAGGACTCGGTCGGCGAGCCGATGATCTGATTGGATGAAGAGACCCATAAGATCTCCATCTCCTCCCTCCATCCCTCCTAGTCAGGTCGCCAACCACCCACGAGTCATGCCTACGTGCGCGGCTTCGGCCTGTATAGCCGTGAGGATGTCGAGGCCTACAATGGCATGACCCAGTGTCAGCTCGGCCATGAGGGCTTGCAATCCCAAATGCGGGCTCTAGAGATGCACTACATGGTGGTACGCTTGGCTTCAACCTCAACAACCTCCTGCTAAATGCCGAGTAGGACTGCGACCTTGCCAAGTGATGAAACCCGCGAGTAGACTCTTATTTTGGTGGTTGGTTTGATGAGTCGACCGCCGCGGACTGGCTAGAAAATCAAAGTTTTTAACGAAAGGAGGCAAGTGCACCTATCGCATTTAGTACTCGATATTCAGGAGAATACCGAGGTCGTATTGTTCTCAGGGACGGGTTTATTATTCCTACTTCTCCAGGTGGACTATTATTTTATTGAAAGTAAGGTGGAATTTTTTGTTTGTCACTTAACAACAAAAATAAAAGAAAGCTGAAAATAACTAGATTAATTCGATGTCGGGTTAATGCTCGGCATCGAATCAGATTAAGACTAAAATAATTCTTGATAATTATTGAACTTAATTTTCAAATAAAAAAAGGCAACTTGGCCGTGGAGGTTCCACAAGTATGAGCGCACCTATCTCTAGGAATATTGCTCACCTGAACTCTAAGACTATTCGACCAAATGTTAGTCAAACGAAGGATTCTTCTTAACGCCTTCTTTACGCTAAGAACCCTGCTATTGGGTGGGGAACCCAATCCTGTAGAACTACGCTTCTCCTCTCTCGAGGGTATGTACGCAATTCTATTTTCCCAAGGGGGATCGGTCCATAAGCACCACCTCTCGTCTAGCTAACGTATGGATTGCGGAAATAGAGCCCACACATCGATTATGTGGTCCTACACGTCGTTAACCCGGGGTAAATCTTAAGCCCTAATATTAAAGTGAAAATAAAGAACTTTAATTATTTCAAATCATTTTATATGTCCCAATGCTCTTCGATGCCAAGGGCTAAAGACGATTAGCCACTCATCAGTATAGGGACGACTTTATGGTTTTAATGAGGCGCGAGTTCGAAACTAAACACTAAACGATTATAAGAAGAAGATATAAAATAACAAACATTTAGATAAAATTGAAAAGATAATTAAAATGAGAACTCACGCACACTTCAAAACCATAAAATAAAGTAAAGACAAGTCCTAAACGAATGAGTAGGCGGTAAATGAAAACACGCCATTTAACTCTTAACGAGTAGGCGGAAATAAATGCGTGTACAAGTTCTACTCAAATGAGTAGACGATAAATGACAAGTCCTACTCGAATGAGTAGGTGTAAAATGAAAACATGCCATTTAACTCTTAACGAGTAGGCGAAAATAAATGCCCACATGCACACACTCTACATGAATTGAAAGAAAACAATAAAATTATCTCCTACACACACGCACCTTACATAATCTGAGAAAAGCAATAAAATTATCTCCTACACACACGCACTCTACATAATTTGAGGAAAGCATGAAAATAAAGCATGCAAAGTTATTCTCATACACTCACACACACAAATTAAATACAAAATCAAAGTTACCTAAAAATTAAAACAACAACTTTTCTATGCTTAGAATTTGTTAAAAATGCATAAAAAGATTAAATAAAAAATAAAAGAGCAAAAGTTTTTTGGAATTAAAGTTAAAATCAAAGGTGCTCAAAAATTAAAATTATAACTTTTTCATTCTTAAGAGTTCATAAAATTGATGAAAAAGTAAAATAAAATAAAATTTAAAAGGACAAAAAGTTTACAACTTAAAAAAAGACTAAGTTAAAGAAAATAAAAATCACTTTTGAAATCACTTTTACAAGTTCATTAGGATGGAAAAGTTTCAATTTTAAAGTATGAAAAAGGCTAAAAAAAACTATCCTAACACATTTGCATAAGGCAAACAATAAAAATGAAAAACATCACTCACAAACACACAAACACACTTTTTCATAAAGAGAAAAAACTGGGAATAACAAAGGGATAAAATGAAGGAGAAAGTGGGCACACAAGATCATTCCAAAGTTATGTAATAAGAGAAAAGCTATCATTTTTATTACTATAATAAAACAATTACAAAGTTGTTACAAAGCTAAAGCAAAAGCAAAAACAAACATAAAAGGAAGAGGGGAGAAATCTCCTTATATGGCTATGGAATCACCAAGGGCAACCCACAAAAAGACACTAAAATGACTCAAAAAAGTGAACCCTTGGACATTACTGAAAAGTTTTATTTATAGACAAAATTTTGGGTGGAACACGCCCTAGTCACGGGCGTGTCGGGGGCGTGTCACAGTTGTCGTGTTTGACTTTGCAAAATCTTGCGAGCTGGCTTATTTCTGGATACTTCGGGACGGGACACGTGTCCGACACGAGCGTGTCGTGCTTGGACATGGGTTTGACATGCTGGCGTTGAGTGTCGAGTTGATGGCGTTGAGTGGCGTTGAGAGGTGAACAGTAAAAGCGTTGAGTGGCTGCAAGCATTGAGTGGCTAATACAGGCGTGTTGGTCAGCATTACACATGCGTGTTGGTCAGCATGACACATGCGTGTTCTGCTCGGGATGTCCATCGAGGATCCCGGCTCTTCCAATTAGGTGGAAGCCTTATAGCGGGAGCATCTAGAGACCTAACCCCAAAGCAAGAAAACTACCATCGATTGGCACTACCACCGACCCAATCAGCTAGGTGAGAGCCTAATGGCAGGTGTTGAGCTTCAACCAGACTCAACCATCAAGGGTCATAACGACGTCACTCGGCGATCCCGACCCTGCTAGCTAGGTGAAAGCCTGGCAGCGGGAGCGTCTCGTGACCTAACCCTAGAGCGAGAACAGACTTTCCATTGGTCCAAACTCCGGGCACTGCCACCGGCCCAATAAGCTAGGTTAGAGCCTAATGGAGGGTGTTGAGCATCTACCGAGCTCAGCCCTCAAGGTTCATAACGACGTCACTCGAGGATCCCGGACATGCCAGCTACGTGGAAGCCAAACAGCGGGAGCATCTCGGGACCTAACCCCAGAGCGAGAATACTTTCCTTTGTCCAACCTACGGGCGCTACCACCGACCCAATTAGCTAGGTGAGAGCCTGACGGTGGGAGTTGAGCATCAACCGGCCTCAGCCCTCCAGGGTAGTAATGATGTCACTCGAGGATCCCTGCCCTACTAGCTAGGTGGAAGACTGACAGCGGGAGCATCTCGGGACCTAACCCCAGAGCGAGAACAGACATTCCATTGGTCCAACCTCCCAGCGCTACCACTGCCAAATCAGCTAGGTGAGAGCCTGACGGCGGGGGTTGAGCATCAATCGGGCTCAGCCCCTAGGTAATAATGATGTCACTCGAGGATTCCGGCTCTGCAAGCTAGGTGGAAGCCTGACAGCGGGAGGAGCATCTCGGGACCTAACCCATAGCGAGAATACTATCCTTTGTCCAACCTCCGTGCGCTACCACCGGCCAAATCAGCTAGGTGAGGGCCTGACAACTAGTGTTGATCATCAACCAGGCTCAGCCCTCCAGGGTAATAATAACGTCACTCGAGGATCCCGGCCCTACCAGCTAAGTGGAAGCCTAGCAACGGAGCATCTCGGGACCTAACCCAAGAGCGAGAATACTTTCCTTTGTCTAACATTCGAGCGCTACCACTTTCCCAATCACTTAGGTGAGAGCCTGACGGCGGGTGTTAAGCATCAACCTGACTCAGCCCTCCTGGGTCATAACGACGACACTCGAGGATCCAGGCTCTTCCAACTAGGTAGAAGTCTGACAGCGGGAGCATCTCGGGACCTAACCCCAGAGCGAGAATACTTTCCTTTGGCCAATCTCTTCCTCCGCCAGCTAGGTGGAATCCCGGCAGCGGTAGAAATTCATGACTTAGCTTGATAAATTCGACTTGCCATAAACATGATCTGCAAAAGAGTTGGAGCATCAAACGATTTCACATTCATTAAAGGAATGGACATACATATTTTCTTTTACGGGAAGAAACGTTTCTAGTCATCTCCACTCTAGGTGTGACTTAGGGTATCGCCCTCCACTTTCCAGAGACGGTACCCTCCCGACCTAAGATCGTCCCTGACAATGTACGTGCCTTCCCAGTTGGGGTTGAACTTCCCCACTACGACTGATCTTTCTGCCATATCCACCTTCTTTAGGACCAAGTACCCTTCCGCAAACTGTTTGACCCTGACGTGCTTGTTAATGTACTTAGCCATTCTTCGCTTGGTGTCTTTCTGTTAGATGATAGACAGGTCACGTAGCTCCTCCACCATGTCCTGGGAGAGTCGTAGCTCCTCCTCATTCTCGACCTTCCATTCTTCCCTATCTTCTTTCGCCTCAACCAACCGAGGTGTCCGGACCTCGAACTCTATTGGAAGTATGGCCTCGCAGCCTTGGGTGAGCTTGAAGGGGGTCTCCCCTATGGGATTGTTGGGAGTGGTTCTCAGGGCCAGAGAATGGAAGGAAGCTGCTCCACCCAGCTACCCCTCAAATTCTCCATATTCTTTTTGAGGAGGTTGACGATGATTTTGTTCGCCGCCTCCACCGGCCCGTTGCTCTTGGGATGGTGGGCCGAGGCGAACCTGAGATCGATCCCGAGCTGCCCGTAGAAGTTGATGAAGTCGGCGCTGGCCAACTGAGGACCGTTGTTTGTTACAATGGCCTGGAGCAGACCATGCCGGCAGATGATCTCTCCCCATACGAAGTTCCTGATTACCTAGGAGGTCACCTTGGCTAGCGCCTTCACTTCCAACTACATATAAAAATAGTCAATCATCACCAAACATGAACCTCCTCTGCACGCTGTCTTGGGGAAAAGGTCCTACAAAATCCATCCCCTAGATGGCGAAGGGCCAGGAGGCCATGATACTCCTTAGCCGCTGAGCTGGTTGAAGTTGGAGGGGGGCAAACAACTAGCACTTGTGGCATTTCCTTGTGAACTCCGCAGCATCCTGACTTAGGGTCGACCAGAAGTACCCCTGTCGGACTATTCTTCCTTCCAAGGTTCTTCTTTTTGAGCGACTTCCGCAGTATCCGGAATGCACCTCCTCTAGATTCCTCTGGAACTCCCTCTCAGCCACACAACATGCCAACATCCCGAGAGAGTCTTCCTATACAACTGCCCATCACGCATAAGGTAATATGCCCACTTGTGCTTGAATTGTTGCTTGTCCATCCTTTCAAGAAATTCCCATGTTGAAAGGAAAGTTGCAAAAGGGTCCATCCACGAGGGGTCTTTGTCCATCTCCATCAGCTCCCCCTCTTGGGTGGACGGACAAAATAGGTCAGTGATGGTCCCCCCACCCGGGGACCCTGCTTTGCGAGCTGATCAACCTGCTCGTTCTCTTCCCGCGGCACATGTCGGATGGAGAAGGTCTGGAATATACCGATGACCCCCTTCATCTTTTCCAAGTATAATTGGAGAGTAGGATCCCTTGCCTCAAACTACCCATTGATCTGGGAGTCCACCACCATGGATTCAGTGAGGACCTCCACATCATACACCCCTAGCTCCCTGGTTAGGCGAAACCCTTCTATCACCGCCTCATACTCGGCCTGATTGTTAGTGATGGGAAAGTGCACCACCACTATTAGATCGATCCTCGTTCCCTGAGGGCTCTCCTAAGATCACCCCCATGCCTAGGGAATGTTTTCCTGAAGCACCATCTACCATCATCTTCGAAGGGACCGGACGAGTGAGTTCTGTCTCCGCCAACTCGACCACATAATTAGCAAGAAAGTCAGCCAATTTCTTGGGCCTTGATCGAGAGGCATGGGATGAAAGAGATATCGAACTCACTCAGCTCCATCGACCACTTTACCAATCTTCCTGAGTGATCCACACCCCTTAAAGATAATGCAGAGGGGATGGTCAGTCACCACTCAGATGGAGTGTGCATGGAAATAATGTCGGAGCCTCCGAGCCGAGATAACCAGAGCAAAGGATAATTTCTCTAAGATTGGATAACGAAGCTTTATCTTGCTCAGGACCTGGCTTACGTAGTATATGTGCAGATGCATCTTCCCCTCTTCCCGAACCAGGATGGAGCTCAAGGCCTCGAATTTGACCCCGAGATACAAAGATAAATCCTCCCCCTCCTTTGGCTCTTGGATAAGGGGGACTGAGTTAACTGCCTCTTCAAGGCCTAGAATGCCTCCTCACATTCCTTAGTCTATTTAAACTTCTTGCCTCCCCCTAATGCTTTGAAGAAGGGAGAGCACTTCTCCCTAGCCCGGGAAAGGAACCTGCTTAGCCCTACAAACTTTACTGTAAGCCACTGGACCTCCTTGAGATTCTGAGGAAACCCCAACTCCATGATCGCTTTGACCTTGTCAGGATTCGGCTCCAACCCCGTGGGGGTGAGAAGGTGGCCCAGGAACTTGCCCTTGCTGCCCCCAAAGACATACTTTAAGGGGTTCAGCCTATCTTGTATCTTTGGAGGGTTTCGAAGGTCTCCTCCAGATCCTGGAGGTGGGAGTCAACCTTTCGGTTCTTGATCATCAGATCATCCACATACAGCACAAGGTTCCTCCCCTTTTGCTCCTGGAAGACCCGATCCATCATCTTTTGGTATGTCGCCCCTGCATTTTTTAGCATAAAGGGAATCATCTTGTAGCAGTATCATCAATCCCCAGTGATGAAGGAGACATCTTTTAAATTGGGGGGGAGGGGGTGCATCCTGATCTGATGATAACATAAAAAAGCATCTAAGAAACTCATTATAGGAAAACCGATGGCTGCGTCAACCAGCAATTTGATTTGAGGCAAGGGGTAAAAATCCTTAGGACATGATTTATTTAGCAAAGAAAAATAAACACATATTCTCCACTAGGAGTCCCCTTTTTTTACCATTACAACATTGGAGACCCAGCTGGGGTATTGGATTTCAGATACAAATCCAGCCTTTAAGAGCTTGGCCACATCCTCCTTAATGGGCTCGGCTAGCTTGCCCATGATGGACCACTTCTTTTGCTGGATGGGGCATGCTTTTGGATCTAGGTTGAGGCGGTGGCATGCGACATCCGCATCGATACTCGATATCTATGGTGTGCTCTAAGCGAAGATGTCCACGTTCTTACTGATGCATGCCAGCATCCTCTCCTGGTCCATAGGGGTCAGCCCCCTGCTGATGCGCACCTTCTCAACCTTCCCTCCAAGGGTGAGAACTTCCATATCCACAACCTCTTCTATAACGTCTAGACAAGACCTCTTCCCCCATTCTCCAACATCCCCTCTCCCAGTGTACAACCCCATATCCGGTGAGTAGTGGTCGATAGGAGCAAGATCGGTCAGTCCAACAGTTTTGGTCCTAGGAGAGCCGGAGGGAGACAAGATCCCTGAATGCCCCCTCAGCTCACCCAAGTGGGGTGGATCGTGTGTGGGGCGAGTGGAGCAGGTCGGCTCGAGGAGTAGTGGGCAAGTGCAGCAGGTCAGCTCGCACTCATTTTAGGCTCTCTGCAAGCAGTGGGCGTGTGGGGTAGGCTGGGCTGGCACTTGCCTAGGGCTGGAAGAGGCGGCAAGTGCCAGCTCAATCAAGCACTAGCCGCCCAAGCGAGTGGAGGTTTCAGAGGGCGACTCGCCCAGTTTTTCTGTGATATATCTTTACTATTTTACCCCTGTTGGCCTGCCTATAGCCTGTTAAAACTGCGGAGTTTCGCTGTTGGCAGACCTAGTTGGGTTACACATAGCTATTTGGAATAGCGGAGGTTGGTTATTTGCATGACATTTCCAGAAATCTATAAATAGACCCAAGGGGTACCTCATAAGGCTTGCTTACTTATGCCCCTGTCTTCTTGCGCTTTATGAGGTATCCTTAGCTCCGCATCAGGCTAGGAAGGGGAAGTGCTCTAGGATATTTCGGGTGTGTGGTGTTACCTCCATACCGAGCCCTTGGGTCTGTCCCTATTGTTTTTTCCTTTGTCGTTTGACTCGCGAGAGATAAGTAAGTGTGTGATCACCCATTCCCAAAGGGTGAACTCCACAGAGACCGAGTTTTCTGCTTCAAAATTTTTTGTGCGGTGAGCGTGGAGAGTGGTCAGCGCCAAAAATCTTAAGCAGGATCGATGATTAGAGGAGAAGGGCAAGGTTTGGACAGGGACGACTCGCCACCCACTCCCCCTCTTGCCACGGTGGGGATGTTCGAGAAGTTCCTATAGTAGGTGATTGGCCTCCTCAAGTTCGCACTCGGCGCACGTGCCGAGTGCTCGACACCAGTTGTCCTAGTTACCGCTGTACCAACTCTAGGCGAGGATGCCCCGGCTTGGCGAGCTGGGAAGGATGTTGCAGAGGAAGGGAGGGAGCACGATCTCCCGGGCGAGTGCTCTTCCCCGACTCAGCGAGTGGAGGCCGGTTTGGCAAGATGAGGGTGCGAGACCCCACCCCCCCACCCCGATTCTCCCAACAAGGGGAGGCAGCCCCTTCAGCAAGTTGGTTTCTTCTATGCAAATTCTGGAGGGTTTCAGGGAGCCGGAGATGTCCTACTACACCCGGAAGGATCAATCGGTTCAGTACATTTAATGGTTTGAGGATGTGGTTTCGATAAGGCAAATGTTGGATACCTTCAAATGCAGACTCTTCGCCATCGCCCTTAAGGAAAAGGCGAGGGAATGGTTCCACCAGCTACCGGCCAACTCAATCTATTGCTTCAAGGACCTGCACAGGGGGTTTATGTTGAGGTTCATCACTTCAAAGAAGAGGAAGAAGGAGTCGGAGTCCTTGTTCCACATCAAGCAGGGGGTGAACGAGACGCTGGGGAGTTACGTGGATCGGTTATAGGAAGAGGTCACCCAGGTACAGGAGATGCTAGGGAAAACTCTAATGATGGCCTTCACCTTGGGGCTGCAACAAGGTTTCTTCAGGATGGAACTGAAGAGGGTGTCTCCTCTTCCCTGTGAGGAGCTAATGGAGAGAGCGTCATGGGAAATCGATGGGGAGGCATTAAACCCCGAGTTAGCAAATAAGTTGGCCAGGTAGGCCATGATTGATGAGAAGGGGCCAGGAGGTGGCCGAGTTCAGGAGGCGGGGAGAGATGAACCCCGGCAGCAGGAACAGCAGTAGCAGCATCCCAGGTGGGGGTGTCAGGAGCCGAACAACTGACTCGGTTGGAGGTAGTCGGAGTGGAAAGACCAATGCTATTGGAGAGGTTTCCATGGAAGAGACAACCGCTAGAGGGGCAGGATAAGTTCCACCCTCTAGGATGGAGGAAGGGCCAAAGGCCTCCTCTCCCTAATAAGTATCAGGCTATGACAATAGCCATGTTGAGGCAGAGAGGTCAGCAGAGGAGTAGAAGGGACATCCGGGTGGATCTGCCTTACTGTGACTTCCACCAGGAGGAGGGGCACACTACAGACATATGCCCGGAGTTCCTCGGGGTGAGAGGAAATAGGGAGCTGCAACAGCAGCGAGACCGCCGGGAGGTGCGGATCGTGGAAGTCCCGCCTTGGTCAGTGGAGGATTAGTGTGAGGACTAGGCTGATGTCAGGGCCCGTGGAAGGATAGGAGTGATCCACGGGGGGGGGGGGGGGGGGGGGGGAGTTGAGGCTTCCTGTAAGGCAAGCCTCCTCACCATTTACCAAAGGAGCGTTGGCTCCGCATCCCATACCCCACCACCAGAGAAGAAGATCACCTTCTTATGGAAAGACATGCCAGATCATGAGGATCCCTTCTATGACGCATTGGTCATCCAGACCGCGGTCGAGAATTTTACCATCTCCCGAATCCTCATCGATAACGAGAGCTCAGTGAATGTTATCTTCAAGAAGGCGTTTGACACAATGAAAGTGGAGGTCAAGAGGGTGCTCGCCTCGGACGGACCTTTATTTGGGTTCTCTGGGGTAAGGAAGGAGGTGGAAGGATGAGTGGGGATCCATGTCACTCTGGGGGGTGGGGGTAGTCCCGAAACTATAGGTTCTTCATCGTGGATGCCACCAGCAACTACAACGCCATCTTTGGACGGCCCCTCATCAGCACCTTCCGTTGCGTCCCCTCATCCTTCCACCAATGCTTGAAGTTCAACGCTGAGGGAATACAGGTCCGAGTCCCAGGAGACCCCAAGGTGGAGAGCAAGTGCTACGTCACCGCGGTGAACTCCATTTCTTAGCAGGAGGGGGACTAAGAGATGGAGCGGAGGATGGAGGTGGCGGAGCAATGGGAAGGAGGAGTGGAGATGGAAGTGGAAGAGAACCGCGGCCAGGTGGGGTGGCGGAGGAAATCTAGGTAGAGCTGGTCAATGCAATGGTCGTGGAGGAAGCTAAGGGAGTCCTTGTCCCAGGAGAGGGGGACATTGGAGAATGGGGGAGCAGTCTCGTCTGGAGGCTGTAGAAGAGGTGGTGGAGATGGAAATTCTCACCCTTGGAGGCAAGGTGGAGAAAGTGCGCATCTGTAACACCCCAAAACTTGGAAGGGGAAACGACAGCATCGTTTTAGCCAAGTTTGGGTTTTGGAGCAGGCGACACGGGCGTGTCAAGGGGGTGACACGGGCGTGTCAGGGCGTGGTCAACCGCAGAGCTTGTGGTCGACGTTTTGAGGGTCGATGTTCGTCGAGCTCAGGAATACGGCCTGGGACACGGGCGTGTCCCTGGCCGTGTCCTTCTCGGGCTGTTTGCAGGATTTATTCTGCTAGGCGTGACACGGGTCACGACACGACCGTGTCGGGTCTGACACGGGCGTGTCGAAGGCTGTGTCTTTGGACGTGTCCTTCTCTGACTGGGAAAATTGGTCGGTGGGGAGCGTGACACGGGTCTCGACATGGGCGTGTCAAAAGCGACACGGGCGTGTCGGAGGCCGTGTCAAAGGCCATGTGCTGGTTTTCGAATCGGTCGAGACGGCGAATGGGTAACACGGCCGTGTTGCAACCCGTGTTCGGCCAAGTTTTTGTAATTTTAGGCCGAATCATGGCCGTCCGTTTCTTTGGTATGAGATACAATGGCTGGGGGCTACATCTGAGGGATTAAACTCGGGAATAGGGTTTGAAACCCTCACTTTTCTCCTATCTTTATCTCTCTTGATTCTAGAGAGAAGGGAGAGCAAGGAGGAGGAAGAAGGCCAAGATCCGGCCGCCGGCGAAGCTTCGGAGGTCCGTTTCGCGAGCGGAGTTCAGATCCGCGAAGGTGGGAGCGTTGCGGTGATTTTCAACCGAGCAAATCTTCTCCATGTCTAGGAAGAGGGGACGGAAGGTAACGACACTTCTCCTCTCGATTTTTAGGATTTAGGATGCATGAATAGCATCCCCTTCCTTTCGTATTTTGAGCACCGAATCTCTCAAATGAGAGGGATTCGTGTAGCCTAGGTTCAAGAGGAACCTCCGGGTTGAGTATGTTCATCCCGGCATGCTTTGCATTAGAGATCCGCTCCGTTAGCGGATTAGGCATTGTGGGTGAAGCCGTGGTCGCGACCGTTAGTCCGACCCGGTGATGTTGCATAGCGAGCTTCGGGGATCTGGTAGAAATCCATTGCGGCAATACACCATTGTATGTATGCGTTTTCCCCCCTTATATTTGAGTGAGTACTCATGGTCAGAACCGGACAAGGTTAGCTCCGTGTTGCACGGTAGATGGTTTCCTTGGAGCACGGGAAAGACACGGTGCGAATGGTGATTGGGGTGGGGAAACCTTTGTTTGTGCTGTGCAAAGGTGCGGCTATGTCTCCATGGTTGGCTGGCTATCCCGTGACATGCAAGTCATGTGGGGGAAGTGTCCCGGCGAGACTAGCCCCTTGTGTGGGACTGACGAGAATGTCGAGCGGAGGGCAAGCCCGGGCAATGTGGCCATGAGCGGGTGGGGTCCAGCAAGGCTTCTTAGAATCGGTCAGTGTGAGACGGAACCCTGACGTGCGAAGTCAGAATGTGCGGGCAAGCCCCGGGGTATATGACCCTTGTGCGGGTGGGGCCTTTGCAAGGTTCCATGTGACGGCGTGTGTGCCGTTAGGGACATGGTGGTTCCCTTGTGTTTGCGGCTTTAAGCCAATGGGGAAACGGAAGTACCCAGTGTTTGATGTTTTGATAGATGCATATGAGCTAGGGTGCCTTGGGTGAAGCCCGGGTTGCATTCATGTTGCATAGTAGGCCCCTTTCACTTTGTACAAAACATAGAGAACATGTATGCTGTATGAGACTTCCAAGCCTGTTTTACCGCTTTATTATATGTACTCTTTTGGTATACGAAGTGCTAACTTGCAGGTGGAGTGGTACCCCGGGGTCCGTTAGGGACGGCCGGGAGGAGATGTGTTTGTTACACAATAGAGGTCAGTCTTTGCTGACCCACGTTACTTCAAATCCTTACAGGGCAAGGATCGCATGCAGGAGCTAGCGTGCCGGGCGAAAAGCCCTAAGCCTCATGAAGTGTTGTTGTGCGTGACTATTTTCTTTTCCTTGTTTTGCTGCTGTCGTTTGACTATGTCTGGCTTGCATGCCGAGGTAGCCTAGGGGTGCTTGGCACTTTTTATATTTGGACTTATATTGTGTAAGGCCTTAAGGCCATTTGATACTCTTTTGTTAGTGGATAACTTCTGTCTGTTATTGTTCTGTTTCCGCTGTGTTTGTCTGGAGTTTTGAGATCGGGTAGTTTTATATCATCTTTTAATACTAAAGCTGTGGCGTCCGTATGTTGTGGGGCCCCGACCGGACCCTTATTATATGGTCTTTACAGGGGAGGTGCTACAATTTGGTATCAGAGCCAGGTTGGCGTTCCAATGAGGAATTTCGCGGTCGAAAGTATAAGTCGAGTCGCGTATAAGAAGTTATCCACGTAGGAGTATCGCGGGACCATGAGTGTCCTTGTGTTCGAGTCTTGCGATTAGAGACTGATTTGCGTTTTCTTGCTTGTGTTTAGAGTGCAAGCAACGAGGCTGGGACCTCGAGGCCAAGAGAAGAGCTCTTGGCAAGTAGTGCGACTGCGCAAGGTCCGCTAGGGATGGGGGTCACACCGGCCGACTTCTGTCGTATGCTTGCAGAAGCGATGGTGGCGGCCCAAGCTGCAGCGACAGCACAGGTAGCAGCTCCCGTTGCTCAAGTAGCAACTCCTGCAACCCCGGACACGGCAGCGACCGTGCTGGTTGAGGAAGCCAGGCGGGCAGAGCCGCAGGCCGAGAGAGTGGTTGTCGGGCATGGGGACCGGCAAATGAAGTACTTCTTGAGTTTCCACCCTCCAACCTTCAAGGGAATCGGCACGCCCACAGATGCAGAGGATTGGTGGGCTAGAATTCAGGAGATTCTGAGGGCGGCAGAGGCGCCAGATGAGAAAAAGGCAGAGTTCGCAGCCTTTATGTTGGAGGGAGATGCCAAGTTTATGGTGGGTGAGCCACAGTGGCCGGCAGTTTCTAGGACGCACACCGTCCATCGAGGAGTTTGGGAATGCCTTCCTGAAGAAGTACATTCCCGCCTCAACGAGGTTAGCCCTCCAGAGGCAGTTTCTACATTCTGGTGCAGCGAGATAAGTCAGTGGATGAGTATGTTCAGGAATTTACTCGCTTGGGTCGTTATGCAGGGACGACCATGACAGACGATGAAGAGAGGGACAATCTTTTCTATCATGGATTGAGGGAGAATCTAAGACAACCCCTCATATCGATGAAACGTGCGGGTTTCAACGAATTGGTGGAGGTGGCCCGAATTTTGGAGAGTGACATGGAGCGATCCCAGCATCGCAACGGTTTCACACCCAAACAGGGGGAGGAGAAGAAGCCTGCTCAGTCCCATGGAAAGGCGGAAGGGAGCCGATGGAAGAAGAAGCCTTCCCCATATAAGTCGGGCGAGAAAAGTAATTGGATGTCAGGAGGTCACGCTCTAAGGGACCGCAGACGTGTTACAGTTGTGGCAAGCCAGGCCACATAGCAAGATTTTGTACCCAAGGGGGCGCTGAGCAAGAGCCAAGGCAGGAGCAGTCCGTACGCTCCGGACCCAGTGCAGCAGAGAAGGGGAAAATGGCGGAGTCGAGTGCTTCCCGGTTTCAACCAGTGCAGCCAAGGGCCAACAACCTTGGGTAGCAGGAAGCAATCCGCCAAATCGACGTGGTGACAGGTATGAGAGTTCAACCTGCACCGTAGATTTCTTCCTTTCAAGCCTTTTTATGTTTGTTACATGTGTGTAGGCTTTGTAGTGGTATCTGGGTACCCCGCTAGAGTACTTTTTGATACGGGAGCGTCGCACTCCTTCCTTGCGGAAAGTTTCACCCGGAGGATTGGAGTTGAGTCCTTCGCAACAGACTCAGAGTTGAAAGTGCGCATGCCCAATGGGTCGTCTATGACAACCAGGGCTAAAGGGCGGATTTGTTGGAGTCTTGAGGGAGTCGACTTCATTTTGGTAGCGGCGATCTTGCCGTTGTCCAAGTTCGATGTGATTTTGGGGATGGATTGGCTAGCGGAGCAGCGTGCCAGTATCGACTGTTTGTCCAAGGTGGTAACCCTGAGGGGCGTGGGGCAAGCGGAAGTCAAGTTTGAGGGCCTGCATGGAGTGGCCTGTTCCCTAGTTTCGACACTTCAACTAGTGCGAGCTGTTAACCAGGGGGTGTAGCTCTAGTAGCGTTGTTGGAGGTTAGCCTTTCCAGGCTGTCTCTTGGAGAAGTGCCCGTGGTGGCGGAGTTTGGAGATGTTTTTCCTGAGGAGCTACCGGGAGCACCTCCTCGGCGGGAGATTGATTTCTCCATCGAGTTAGTGCCCGAGGCTAGACCGGTGTCACGACCACCCTTTAGGATGGCACCAAAGGAGTTGGCCGAGCTCAAGTTTCAGTTGCAGGAACTTTTGGAGCAAGGGTATATCAGGCCCAGCTCTTCACCGTGGAGTGTGCCGGTGTTATTTGTAAAGAAGAAGGACGGTGGTATGCGTCTGTGCATAGACTACCGAGAGTTGAACAAATGGACTGTCAAGAATAACTATCCAATTACTCGGATAGACGATCTCTTCGACCAGTTGGTGGGGTCGGTGGTGTACTCCAAGTTGGACTTGAAGTCCGGATATTATCAGTTGCGGATTCGTGATGAAGACATACCCAAGACCGCGTTTGGTACGAGGTATGGTCATTTTGAGTTCTCGGTGATGCCGTTCGGGCTGACGAACGGTCGTCCGTGTTCATGGACTTGATGAACCGAGTGTTTTGCGAATATTTGGACTGGTTCGTAGTCGTATTTATCGATGACATTTTGGTGTATTCCAAGTCGGAAGCGGAGCACGAGTCGCACTTGCGGACGGTATTGCAAGTATTGAGAGAGAACCAGCTTTATGCGAAGTTCTCCTAGTGCGAGTTCTGGTTGGAGAAAGTGGCATTTCTAGGCCATGTTATTAGTGGGGATGGGGTAGCGGTAGATCCAACGAAAGTAGAAGCCATCAGAGAGTGGCCAGTTTTGAGGACCGTGGCGGAAGTCTGAAGTTTTCTTGGACTAGCCGGGTACTACCGAAGGTTTGTGGAAAACTTTTCGCGGATAGCTCTACCCCTCACTTCACTAACTCGCAAGGATCAGAAGTTTGTATGGACTCAAGAGTACAATCAGGCATTTGAAACCCTGAAGGAAAGGCTAATGACGGCGCCGATCCTAAGTCTACCAAAGGGGACCGAAGGGTTCTAGATTTTCAGCGACGTATCTGGATGCGGTTTAGGGTGCGTGTTGGTGCAGCATGGTAGTGTGATAGCTTTTGGGTCGAGGCAGCTGAAGCCTCATGAGAGAAATTACCCCGTCCATGATTTGGAGTTGGCGGCGGTAATTTTTCTTTGAAGTTGCGGAGGCACTACGTTTATGGTGCAAAGGTGGAGATCTTCACAGACCACAAGAGTCTGAAGTATCTCCTAGATCAGAAGGACCTAAATATGCGGCAGTGCAGGTGGGTCGAGTTCCTTGGGGACTACGAGGTGGCGATTCAGTACACGCCAGGGAAAGACAATGTGGTGGTAGATGCTTTGAGTAGGAAATACCCGGGGCAAGGAAATTGGATTGAAGCTCACGATGAGCGGTTAAGGCGGGACTGGGAGTCCCTTTGTTTGGAATGTGTGGCAAGAGGCGAGTCTAGTGTGGCTCGACTAAATTGGATTGAGATGCAGAGTGACTTATGCGATCGTATTCGGGAAGCGACCCGTGTAGATGCGGAGTTCCAACCTTTCGTGGAGGAAGCTCTAAAGGGCGAGGGTAGCGCCTGGGAGATGGTTGATGGGATTCTGAGGAAGGGCGGAAGGATTTGTGTACCGCAGTTCAGCAAGCTCCACGAGGAGTTGATGTTTGAGGCCCACTTCACTAAGTACTCCATTCACCCGGGTAGTACAAAGATGTACTTGGATTTGAAGAAGTCCTATTGATGGCCTGGGATGAAGCGGGACGTAGCTTTGTGTGTGAGTCGGTGCCAAACTTGTGCCTTGGTGAAGGCCGAGTGTCAGAAGCCGGGCGGGTTCTTGAAGCCTCTTCCAATCCTCGAATGGAAATTTGATGACATCTCCATGGCTTTTGTGCTTGGGTTGCCTAAATCGCAGCAGGGTAATGATGCCATTTGGGTGATTGTGGACCGCTTGACCAAAGTGGCACATTTCATCCCAAACCGGAAGGAGGACGGTGTGGAAAAGTTGGTGGAGTTGTACGTCCGCAATATTGTACGACTTCATGGGATTCCGAAGAGTATAGTCAGCGACCGGAATGGACGTTTCACGTCTAAGGATTGGCGGTTGGTGCAGAAAAGCTTGGGCACAAAACTCAAGTTCAGTTCGGCTTTTCATCCTCAAACCGATGGGCAAACTGAGAGAACGAACCGTACTTTGGAAGATATGCTAAGGATGTGTACTCTCGACTTCGGAAAGAAGTGGGAGGATCACCTCTTCATTGTGGAGTTTCTTATAACAATAGTTACCAAGCTAGTATCAAGATGGCGCCATACGAAGCTCTGTATGGGAGGCGGTGTCGAACACCGATGTCTGGGACAGAGGCAGGAGACACCAAGCTTTTGGGGAAAGAAGTGGTAGCCGACGCTAGTGAGCTAGTGCAGGACCATCCAAGAGCGCATGAAGGTAGCTCAAGATCGGCAGTCGAAGTATTTCAATGCTCGCCACAGGCATGTAGAATTCGCTGTGGGCGACTGGGTGTATCTTAAGATTAAGCCGTTCAAAGGCGTTTCGCGAATTCGCCGACTCAAGAAGATGAGTCCGAGATTTTTGGGACCATTCAAGGTCATCGAGTGAGTGGGAGAGGCAGCGTACCGGTTGGCGTTGTCCACAGTGCTAAGTGGATTGCATGACGTTTTTCACGTCTCCGTCCTAAGGAAAGCGTTGTTAGAAGCCAGCATGGTGATTGAGCCGACGGCGGTGCCGGTAGAGGAAGACTTGAGGACGCGAGTTCGTCCAATTGGGATAGAAGACTCAGAGGTTCGGCAATTGCGGAACAAGGAGGTCAGACTCGTAAAGGTCCGTTGGGACCACTGTGGTTGCGAGGAGCTCTCATGGGAGCGAGAGCAGGCCATGCTGGAGGAGTACCCCGAGCTTTTCTCCTCAGGTACCGTTTAGTTTTGTTTACCTTCCATGCTTTAAATTTCGGGACGAAATTCTTGTAAGGGGGGGGGGGGGAGAATTGTAACACCCCAAAACTTGGAAGGGGAAACGACGGCGTCGTTTTAGACAAGTTTGGGTTTTGGAGCAGGCGACACGGGCGTGTCAAGGGGGTGACACGGGCGTGTCAGGGCGTGGTCGATCGCGGAGCTTGTGGTCGACGTTTTGAGGGTCGACGTTCGTCGAGCTAAGGAACACGGCCTGGGACACGGGCGTGTCCCTGGCCGTGTCCTTCTCGGGCTGTTTGCAAGATTTATTCTGCTAGGCGTGACACGGGTCACGACACGGCCGTGTCGGGTCTGACAAGGGCGTGTCAAAGGCAGTGTCTTTGGCCGTGTCCTTCTCTGACTGGGAAAATTGGTCGGCGGGGGGGGGGGGGCGTGACACGGGTCTCGACACGGGCGTGTCAAAAGCGACACGGGCGTGTCGGAGGCCGTGTCAAAGGCCGTGTGCTGGTTTTTGAATCGGTCGAGAAGGCGAATGGGTAACACGGCCTGGCACACGACCGTGTTGCAACCCGTGTTAGGCCTGGCACACGGCCGTGTTATTGTTCTGTTTCCACTGTGTTTGTCTGGAGTTTTGAGATCGGGTAGTTTTATATCATCTTTTAATACTAAAGCTGTGGCGTCCGTATGTTGTGGGGCCCCGGCCGGACCCATATTATATGGTCTTTACAGGGGAGGTGCTACAGCATCAGCGGGGGGCTGACCCCGATGGACCAGGAGAGGATGTTGGCATACATCCAAAAGAATGTGGACATCTTCGCTTGGAGCGTGGTAGAGATGTCATGGATCGATGTAGATGTTGCCTGCTACTGCCTCAATCTGGATCCAGAAGCTCGCCCCATCCATTAAAAGAAGAGGTCCACGACGGACAAGTTAGTTGAGCCCATTTGGGAGGAGGTGGCCAAGCTCCTCAAGGTCGGCTTTATATCATAAATCCAATACCCTGACTGGGTCTCCAACATTGTAATGGTTAAAAAAGGAGACGGCCGGTGGAGAACGTGTGTTGATTTTTCTTTGCTAAATAAATCATGTCCTAAAGATTGTTACCCCTTGCCTCGAATCGACGCACTGGTTGACTCAGCCATCAGTTTCCCTGTAATGAGTTTCTTAGATGCTTTTTCAGGTTATCATTTTATCAGGATGAACACCCACCTCTCCCCGATGTAAAAGATGTCTCCTCCATCACTGGGTATGGGTACTAATGCAACAAGATGATGCCCTTTGGGTTGAAAAATGCAGGGGCGACGTACCAAAAGTTGATGGATCGGGTCTTCCAGGTGAAAAAGGGGAGGAACCTTGAGGTGTACGTAGATGATCTTATGATAAAGAGCTGGGAGATGGACTCCCACCTCCAGGACCTGGAGGAGACCTTCGGCACCCTATAGAGGTACAAGATGAGGTTGAACCCCTTGAAGTGTGTCTTCGGGGCCAGCAGGGGCAAGTTCCTAGGCCATCTTCTCACCCCCGTAGGGATGGATCCGAATCCTGACAAGGTCAGTGTTGGGTACATTAAAAAATGTGTACTAGATTTGGAGAAGCCACAACTTAGTCAATGATATGCATAATTGTGTATTTGATAGAAGTTTGAGTTTCATTGTGCAGGTTTAAAAATTTGAAGAAAAATTTTCTAAGTACAAGTGTCGACACTTGTGAAGAAACTGTGTCGACACTCAGGAAACTTGTGTCGACACTCAGGCGAGCTGTGTCGACACACAGACAAATTGTGTCGACACTCAGGGAAGTTGTGTCGACACCCAGCTGCTATGTCGACACTTTGGAACGCCGTGTCGACACACTGACAAAATGTGTCGACACTTATAAAGAAGTTGTGTCGACACTCAAAGCTATGTTGACACCTAAACAAGCAGTTGTGTCGACATCAAGAATTGTGTCGACAACTTAAAATAGAATTGTGTCGACACTTAAATCAGAAGATGAGTCGACACTCAGGAGCTATGTTGACACCTGAGCAATTGTGTCGACACACAAGACTTGTGTCGACACACTAACTCTCAAGAGGCTGTGTCGAGTTTAGAAGTAATTGTGTCGACACACAGGACTTGTGTCAACACACACTCAACGCCATTTCACAAACACTCAATGCCATCTATCTGCAATAGAAATGTCGAGACAAGAAGCTGCTATGTCGACACACAGGACTTGTGTCGACATATACAACAAAAAGCATTGTCGAGAAGTAGAAGTATGACTGTGTCGACACTTGGAGTATTTGTGTCGACACCTTGAAGACTTGTGTCGACACTTAGCCTACATGTGTCGACACATGTAAAGCAGTCTGCTGAGTGTTGTATGCTGAGTTGGACAGACATTGAAGAACCTGGTGATGTGACTAGTGACTTGATAGCTGTCATAACTAACCGGTCTGACACCACTGTCAGAACTATCAGAAGTCTGTTATGAACCGGATCAGCCGGTAACCATGGACCAATCTCTATATAATAGACAGATCGGAAACGACAGAACATATATCATCAATGTGAAAAGATCTCTTGATCATAAAAAAGAATTCTGACAGATCAAGGCCTGTCTGCAAGAAAGATTCAGAGTTCAATCTGAATCTAAGGAAGAAGCTGACTAAAGATCAACTTCAACTTGAAGAGTAGATCCACCTTATTTATCCTAATCAAGAAGCTTTGAAAAGCTAAGTCAGGTTGGATTGGAAGAATCAGTTTATACCAGAACTGATCAAGAAGACAACATCAACAGAGGAATCTAGCTGGTGAAGTTTTCTGAAACTTATTACTCAAAAACTCTTGCAGGATCTATTGTTAGATCTGAGATTGTAAGCCTAAAATTATAAAGGCTAAGGTAGGGTAGTGTGCCTGAGGTAGGACTTGTGGAATGTCTGAGTTGTAAGCCTAATTATAAAGGTTGAGGTAGGGCTGAGGCCTGAGGTAGGATTCAGGGAAGAATCTGAGGTAGGACTTGTGTAAAGTCTGAGGTATAGGAACCATTTTGGGTTCTATGTTTGTAAGATCTGCGGATCCGAGCCAGTGGAAGGAAGTTTGGCTGAATACAGTTATCTACTGGATAGGTGAAGGGGGAAAGTGGATGTACCCATATATTGGGGAATAAATATAGATCTGGTGTTTGCTGTGTTGCATTTAATTTCTGTAGATAGAATTATTCTGTGCTAAAAGTAGTTACAAAATTCTGTTTTCCTTAAAATCAAAAAGACACAAAAAGATTAGAACCTATTCACCCCCCCTCTAGGTGTTTAGGCTCTTGAATCAAAGTTTTTCAAGTGGTATCAGAGGGAGGTTCCTCAAAAGTTGACCTATCAGTCATAGGATTTCTCCAAGGCAAAAAACAGACAACAAGAATGGGTTCAAGTGAAAATCAAAAGGAGTTTGGATCTATGGAATTGCCCATATGCAGGAAAGAATCTTTGGCATTTGGAAAGAAAGGGTCAGGCTATTTATGGAAGCATCTGATCAAAGAATTTATATCACAGTACAGGAAGGCCCCTTCATCCCAATGAAGGTTTCAGTTCTTTATGCAAATATTCAAATTCCTAAGAGTTATTTAGAGATGACTAAGGATGAGATCATCTTGGCTACATTAGATAAAAGAGCTCAGAATATAATTGTAAGTGTCATAGATGATACAACATTCCAGAATCTTGTGCACTGTAAAACATCCAAAGAAATGTGGGATACACTGATTGTCTATATTGATGGCACAGAAGAAGTCAGAGAGGACAGAAAGTCTATGCAGAATCAGGAGTATGAGAGCTTTAGGCAGAATAAAACTGATAGCATAGCTGAATGCTATAAAAAGTTTTTCAGAATAGTGAATGAACTGATGACATATGGAAGAGTATTCAGTACTTATGAAATGTATGACAAGTTTCTTAGGTCTCTAACAAAGGATTGGGACACTAAGATATATGCCATCAGGGAAGTGGCCAAACTGGCTGACACACCACCACCTAAACTTTTTGGAAAACTGCTTTCATATGAAATGCAGCTTACTGCTAGAAAAGAGGAAGAGAAGGGCAGCAGATCTGAACATAAAGAAAGGTTCGTAGCCTTCAAGGCTGAGGGCTCAAGGAAGGGTAGGAGAAAATCTCCTTCTCCACCTAGTAGGAGTACTGAAGCAGAAGAAGGTGTTACTGAAGCATGTACATCAAATAGTCATACATCTGATGAAGACTTTACTGCCTTCACAAGACAATTCCAAAGGTTCATGAAGAAAAAGAATTGGAGAACCAGGCCTTCATCTACATCTTATTCCAAGGATGAATACTACAAGAAGAAGAAAACTCCTAAGGAGGACAGGTATGCTTCTAAACCTGGTAAACCATATAATTCTAAGATTGTGTGTTATTGCTACAACAGGTCTGGGCATTTCATAGCTGACTATCCTGACAAAATAAAGGAGTCAAAGGACAAGAAGAAGCAGCTGGTCAAAGGATTGAAGGAGAAGTCTCTAGTGGATCAGAAGGAGAAGAGTTGGACAAACTCTTCATCTTCAGAATCTGAAGAAGAAGAGGCAAAAGCATATATTGGACTCTTCTCAACAGAAGAGGATTCTAGGGAACTAAAATTCTTACAGATGCTGGACTCCATAAATGGAGTGGAAGAACAATGCTGTAAAGGGCTGCTGGCCCAATCTGAAGAAGATAAGTTCCAGGATCAGTCTGGACCAAGTAAGGTAAACAATTCACCCTAGTCTCAGATTACTTTATTGGATCAGAATCAGAAGCATCTTCTTCAAAAAAAGTGGATGGATCTGAGTCTGAGGGTGATGTTCACCAACTCATTAATGAGTATGGTGGGTTGTTGCATGTTCTAAAGAAGAGCTAGTTTCTTGTTAAAGAGCAGGCCAAGGAGATTGAGTCTCTCAAACTGGCTGTAGCAGATTCAGCAAAACTGCTGGATCAAAAACTGAATGAGGTTTCCAAATTGAAAAACATTACAGTTATTCAGATTGGCACAATCTCATTCAAAGAGAATCATATCAAGAAACTGGAGGAAAACTTCAGTAAGAGAGAGAGAGAGCTAGTGGCAAAATTCTCCAAGCCAAAATCAGTCTTACCTTTGATAGATAATTTTGTTTCACAAAAAGGAAAGAATGGTCTGGGATTCAAGGGAAGAACAAGGGCTACCAATTCTCATAGAAAAGGTAAAGTCCCAGTTAAGCCTCAAGCATTTAATCCCCCTATTTTCTTTAAAAAGGTAGTGAATTCTACTAACAGGTATGATTATGACATGACACATGGTCACTGTGAGCATGAAAATTTCATGAGCAAAGGTGCTAATGCCAATAGACCAATCTATAGGCATGTCCATCATATTCAAGAGGAGTTATTGAAGAATGTTGTTCCAGCACCAACACTTAACAAGCCTACTGACAACAAAGTAAGAAGGCATGTACCTATGAATAGGTATAATAGGTTTGAGTGTTGGTGTTGTGGCAAGGTGGGCCACTTTGCTATGGATTGCTGGTTTAACTTGTGTTAAAACCAAAAGTAGGATTCCTGTTAGATCAGTCACAGTGTTTCAAACTAAAAAGGACCTAGGACCCACTAGAAAGTTGGGTTCTAAGGGTAAGTGATTCATTATTTGTTGCAGGTAAATCCAAGTGACCATACCCCTATATGGTACTTGGATAGTGGCTATTCAAGACATATGACTGGAACAAGGAGAATGTTGAGGGACTATATGCCTATAAAGAATGGACCAAAAGTTATCTTTGGTGGATTAGAAAAAGGAATCATAAAAGAATTTGGTAACATCTCTTGTGATTCAATTACTATCACTAAAGTGGCTTATGTAAAGGGTTTAAAACATAACTTGATTAGCATAAGTCAACAAAGTGATCTAGGTTATGATATTTCTTTCCACAAAGGGGAGTGCCTAATAAAAAGGTCAAGTGATCAAGAGATCATTTTGACTTGCACTAGGAAAGGAAATGTGTATTGCCTTAACCTAGAATGTGAGTCTAACAACTCACCTATTTGTTTGGTTGCAGGAGAGAATGCTTCTATATTTGTCAAATGGCACAAGAGGTGATGGTTAAAACGCGCAGGTTTCTTTTTTATTTTATTTAAAGATGAGTGGGATATTATTTTATAAAGAAAAAGAAGAGCGTTTTTATTTTGTTAGAAACCGAGTTTTAACGAGAGGGAGGCAAGTGCACCTATCGCGTGTAGTACAGGATATTCCGGTGCAGAATATCGGGGTCGTATTGTTCTCGGGGTCGGCTTACCTATTTCTACTCTTTCCCTGAAATACCTATTATCCTACCGATAATTTTTAGGTTTGATAAAAAAGGAAATGGCATAAACATATAAAAAATGCATAATAATAATAAAGTGCAGAAGGCCGATGAAGAACTCAGCGCAACGCTATCAAAAAGAGAATTGAACTAAAATAACTTTAATAAAAAGAGATCCTAAATTTCAAATTAATTAAGGCGGAGACTCAGCCGTGGAGGTTCCTTAGATATGAGCTCACCTTGGTCTAGGTATATCGCTCAACTGAACGCTAAGACTATTCGACCGATCGCTAGACCGACGAAGGATTCCTCTTAACGCTCGCATTACGCTGAGAACCCCGCTATTGGGTGGGGAACCCAATCCGATAGAGTCACGCGCCTCCTCTCTCGAGGGTTAGCGCGAAGCTCTCTTTACCCAAGGGTGATCGATCCATACGTGCGGCCTCTCGGCGTTGCGTATGGATAACGGAAATAGAGACCGCACATCGATATGCGGTCCTACGCATCGTTAACCCGGGGCAAACCTTAAGAAATTTAATTAAATAGAAAACAGGACCTTTAATTATTTAAAGCTACTTTATCTGTCCCAATACTCTTCGATATTGAGGGCTAAGGGCGGTTAGCCACTCATTGGAATGGGGACACTTACACTAGAAAGCAATAAAGAATGTTGTAAAGAAAGCAAAGAAAGCAGTAAAGAAAGCTGAAAATTGCAAGTCCTACTCAAACGAGTAGGACTGAAGAAAGCAGTAAATGCGAATCCCGACTCAAATAAGTGGGCGGGGGTAAATTAATCTCATACACGCACACACTCTACAAAAATTAAAATCACACACACGCACTCTACAGAAAAGTAAACACACACACACACACACACACAAAGTTTTCCTACTCAAGTGAGTAGGAAGAAAATGAAAGCAGTAAAAAGACAAGTCCCACTCAAACGAGCGGGCAGAAAATGAAAGCAGAGCGCCATTGAACTCTTAACGAGTAGGCGAAAATAAATGCATACGCACACACTCCACAGAAATTGAAATAAAGCAACAAAATCTAACTCATACACGCTTACACACATGCAAAAAATTAAGAAAAACAAAGTGACTGAAAAATTAAAACAACTGCATTTCTATCGCTAGAATGCGGTAGAAATGCATAAAAAGTGAAAATAAAAATTAAACGGAGCGAAAAGTTTTGCAAATAAACGTAAAATGGAAGTGAGCGAAAAATTATAACGATGATATTTTCATTCTTAACTTTTTAAAAAAATGGATAAAAAGTGGAATAAAACTAAAAAGGGAACGAAAATTTTGTATTATCCTAAACAGTTCTAAGTTAAAGAAAATAAAAACAACACATTTTAGGCGTTTTTATAAAGTCTTTAAGAATGAAAATAGGATAAAAAAGAAAAGCTAAAGCAAAAGAAATGCGAAAAATGAAAATAAAACGGACATTACAAAGGCTAGAAATGCCGTAAAATTCCTAACTAAACGAGATTATAAAAGCTTTAAAAGACAAAACATAAAAAGAACAAAAAAGGGAACAAAAAATTGCAAATATAGGGCGCTTCCAAATGAGATTCATGCTAAGCAAGAGAGAAAATAAACTATTTTTATTAAATAAAAAGCTATTACAAACTAAGGGAGGGGGGAGAAATTCTCTTACATAACATTTGGATCCAAATGGGCAGCACAACACCTTAGCAAAGTGGTCAAAATAAAAGACAAGAAATGCTTCCTGGAAGCTCTTATTTATAGACATTTTTTCGGGTTGGTCATGCCCGTGACTAGGGCGTGACAGGGGGGCGTGTCGCTACTGTACATGAGCTGACCAGGTGACATGACTGGAAAGTTGACTTCGGCTGAAAACGTGGCGGTCACGCCCTAGGTCACGGGCGTGACACTGGGCGTGTCGGGGAGCTGGATCTGGGGATTTTTACGCGAGCTTTGAATTCGGGGCAGTCCACGTGGCGGACACGGGCGTGACACAAATGTCACGGGCATGTAAGGGGGGCGTGACTTGGACAGCTGGCATCCTGATGTCGGCAGCATTGACTGTTTGACTAATCGTTGAGTGTCGGCATCGACACGGGCGTGACCGGTCTTTGACACGGGCGTGACTGATGTCGTTGAGAGAGGAATAGTGAAATCGTTGAGTTTCTACTGGCTGATGGCTTTGAGTGTCTGACACGCCCGTGTCGGGCATGGTCACGGGCGTGACAGGCCAAAAATTCTATTTTTCTGAAAAATTTCAGAAAACAAAAAATAAATTAAGTTAGTATAAAATTTACAAAAAAGAATCATTTTATTAAAGAAAATAAACTAAAAAAGACAAAAATAAAGTAAAATGACATAATTAAAATACAAAAATATAGGTATATTTACAACTCATCAAATACCCCCATACTTAAGCTTTTGCTATTCCAGAGCAAAAGTTGGAGATGAACCTATAAGAAATAAAAAAGAATCCTAAATTCATCTAACGCTTAAGTTAATTGTAAGAAAGATCGAAGTAAATTTCCGGGGTTTCGGAATGAAATCCTAAATTATGAAAATGTTATAAATAGAGGAACCGTTTCAAAAATACTTCTAAACAAGAAAAATAGAAAGCGAAAATTATTTTGTTAGTTTAACAAAAAAGGATTTGAATTATCGAAAAAACTTTAGCTAAAATAAATTGATAGGAAATAATTCAATTTAAAAATTATGCTCTCAAAAAGTTTTAGATTAATTCTAGAATCATGAAAAATGGATAAGTGGATTGGCGGTTATGAAGAGGGCTTTGATTTTTGAGGCGAGGTAATTTTTTCTCGAACCTCCACATTTTTTTCTTTTTGGATTATTAGGAAAATGAAATCTTATTTTCCTAACATTTTTCTTTCTTCATAAATATAAATAAACCCAATGCATATGTATAGGAGTAATGAATTTTATCCTCTTACTCCGTAGCATATAATCTTTTTAATTATTGGGTGCCTATGTTTGCGGGACGAAATCTTATCCCCATTGACATAAGATCTTTTAAGGGTGAGTGGAGAATCATACCAAGTAAGGCATGAAAAAAAAGTGGAAGAGATTTTTTTCTAAAATAAAACTAGAGTTTAATAAAAAATTTTGAGAGCAACCTCTTTTATTTGGACGTTCCTATTTCTAAATGCGTAAGTGGAAATAATAAAAATCCATAAATGTTATTTTCTAACATAAAAACGTGCTTTTATTAAAAAAAATTAGAAGTGATAGTGAGAAAAAGAAGTTCCCTAATAAGAAAAAGCCATAAAAATTTTTTTTAAAATCTTAACCCCAGAAATTTAAGTTATCGAGCTACAATTAATAAACGAATAGTAAATAAAGAATTAAATAAAATTCGCTTATAAATAAACTCGAAATGATTATTTTGGAGAGCAAAGAGGTTAAGAAATAAGGGATTCGAATTATTTATTACAAAATAATTTTTTTTTATGAGTTTTTCTAATTTTTTTTTTGATATTTTGGGGTTATTATCATTTTTTTGGAAATTTTTAAAGGTTATGCAAATTTTTTTGAGTTTTTTGAGTTATACAGATTTTTTTTGAATTTTTGGATTTACAGAAATATTTACAAGAAAAGAGAGAGAATTTTTACAAGATAGGAAAGAGAAGTGGAAAGAGATGAGAATATTTACAAAATATTTACAAAGAAGAAAAAGAATTGCCCGCGAACAGACTCTTATCTGTGGTTGGATTCGATGATTCGAACGTCGCGGAGCGATGTTTCATTTTTTTTAAAATTTTATTATTATTATTATTATTATTAAAGCATGAAAATATTTTTTGAAGTTTTTAAATTTTGCAAAAATTTTTTGGAAAATTTTTTATTAAGTGCAGGAAATTAAAAGACAGAAAATAGGAAACACCCACATACTTAAGTCCAACATTGTCCCCAATGTTTCACTAAGAATGAGGAATGAGATATATATATAAATAAATATGTACAAAAAAAAGTAAAAACATGGGTTTAGAAATCTTCCCTAAACCGCCTTCGGGGAAGCCCCATAAATTAAGACCTGCAAAAATTTAGAAGAAATAGCAAAAATATAATATAAACACGAAAAATATAAATTTGGCGAAAAATGTGCGGGTGATAGGGGGTGCGAGTGAGTGTGACTCGTAAGCTAACGTCTTAGCTAGAAGCGTGATCGATGTACGATCCCCTAGCGCTCACAATTATGAAGCGCGTCGAAACGACAAAATAGATATATAATTAATTTTTGTGTGTTTTATATATTTTTTTCTTAGTTTTTTTTTGAATTGTTTTAGAATTTTAAGTTTATGTTTTTTTTTTTGGGTTTTGATTTTTAAAAATAAAATAAAAAAAAAAATAAAAAAAATAAAATAAAAATAAGTTAAAGGAAAATAAAATAAAAATGAAAGATATGTTTTTTTTTTGAATTTTAAATTTTTGGATGAAAAGAAACAAATTTCATCATTTTTTTTATTATTAAGTTTTTAAATTTTTAAGTTTTATAAGTTTTTAAGTTTTTTAAGTTTTTGATTTTTTATGTTTTTAGTTTTCTGATATTTTTTTTTAAGTTTTAAAGTTTTTAAATTTTTGATTTTTAGATTTTTTAGGTATTTATGATTATTAATTAATATTGATACTATTATTATTATTAATATAAAATTTTTTTGGTGGCCATTTTGTTTTTTTTATATAAATAGAAATAAAGGGTAAAATTAATAGGTTTCAGGAATTCAAAATAGCAAGACGAATTTATCCCCGGCAACGGCGCCAAAAACTTGATGGTTAAAATGCGTATGTTTCTTTTTATTTTATTTTAAGATGAGTGGGATTTTATTTTATAGAGAAAAAGAAGAGCGTTTTTATTTTGTTAAAAACCGAGTTTTAACGAGAGGGAGGCAAGTGCACCTATCACGTGTAGTACAGGATATTCCGGTGCGGAATATCGGGGTCCTATTGTTCTCGGGGCCGGCTTAGCTATTTCTACTCTTTCCCTGAAATACCTATTATTCTACCGATAATTTTTTGTTTTGTATTAAAAGAAAATATTACCTAAAAAATATTAAAAATGCATAATAATAATAAAGTGCAGAGGAAGCAGGAAATGAAGTGCAGAAAGCGATGAAGAACTCAGCGCAACGCTATCAAAAAGAGAATTGAACTAAAATAACTTTAATAAAAAGAGATCCTAAATTTCGAATTAAATAAGGCGGAGACTTGGCCGTGGAGCTTCCTTAGATATGAGCTCACCTTGGTCTAGGGATATCGCTCACCTGAACGCTAAGACTATTCGACCGATCGCTAGACCGACGAAGGATTCCTCTTAACGCCCGCATTACGCTGAGAACCCCGCTATTGGGTGGGGAACCCAATCCGGTAGAGTCACGCGCCTCCTCTCTCGAGGGTTAGCGCGAAGCTCTCTTTACCCAAGGGTGATCGATCCATACGTGCGGCCTCTCGGCGTTGCGTATGGATAACGGAAATAGAGCCCGCACATCGATATGCGGTCCTACGCGTCGTTAAACCGGGGCAAACCTTAAGAAATTTAATTAAATAGAAAACAGGACCTTTAATTATTTAATGCTACTTTATCTGTCCCAATACTCTTCGATATTGAGGGCTAAGGGCGGTTAGCCACTCATCGGAATGGGGACACTTACACTAGAAAGCAATAAAGAAAATTGTAAAGAAAGCAGTAAGAAAGTAGTAAAGAAAGCTGAAAATTCCAAGTCCTACTCAAACGAGTAGGACTGAAGAAAGCAGTAAATGCGAATCCCGGCTCAAATGAGTGGGCGGGGGTAAATTAATCTCATACACGCACACACTCTACAGAAATTAAAATCACACACACGCAATCTACAGAAAAGGAAACACACACACACACACAAAGTTTTCCTACTCAAGTGAGTAGGAAGAAAATGAAAGCAGTAAAAAGACAAGTCCCACTCAAATGAGTGGGCGGAAAATGAAAGCAGAGCGCCATTTAACTCTTAACGAGTAGGCGGAAATAAATGCATATGCACACACTCTACAGAAATTGAAATAAAGCAACAAAATCTAACTCATACAGGCACACACACATGTAAAAAATTAAGAAAAAACAAAGTGACTGAAAAATTAAAACAACTGCATTTCTACCGCTAGAATGCAGTAGAAATGCATAAAAAGTGAAAATAAAAATTAAACGGAGAAAAAAGTTTTGCAAATAAACGCAAAATGGAAGTGAGCGAAAAATTATAACGAAGATATTTTCATTCTTAACTTTTTATAAAAATGGATAAAAAGTGGAATAAAACTAAAAAGGGAACGAAAAGTTTGTACGATCCTAAACAGTTCTAAGTTAAAGAAAATAAAAACAACACATTTTAGGCGTTTTTATAAAGTCTTTAAGAATGCAAATAGGATAAAAAAGAAAAGTTAAAGCAAAAGAAATGCGAAAAATGAAAATAAAACGGACATTACAACGGTTAGAAATGCCGTAAAATTCCTAACTAAACGAGATTATAAAAGCTTTAAAAGACAAAACATAAAAAGAACAAAAAAGGGAACGAAAAATTGCAAAGATAGGGCGCTTCCAAATGAGATTCATGCTAAGCAAGAGAGAAAATAAACTATTTTATTAAATAAAAAGCTATTACAAACTAAGGGAGGGGGGAGAAATTCTCTTACATAACATTTGGATCAAAATGGGAAGCACAACACCTTAGCAAAGTGGTCAAAATAAAAGACACGAAAAGCTTCCTAGAAGCTCTTATTTATAGACATTTTTTCGGGTTGGTCACGCCCGTGACTAGGGCGTGATAGGGGGGCGTGTCGCTACTGTACATGAGCTGACCAGGTGACTTGACTAGAAAGTTGACTTCGGCTGAAAATATGGCGGTCACGCCCTAGGTCACGGGCGTGACGCTGGACGTGTCGGGGAGCTGGATCTGGGGATTTGATGCGAGCTTTGACTTCGGGGAGGTCCACGTGGTGGACACGGGCGTGACACAAATGTCATGCCCTCGTCACGCCCATGACTAGGGCGTGACAGGGGTGCGTGTCGCTACTGTACATGAGCTGACCAGGTGACTTGACTGGAAAGTTAACATCGGCTGAAAACATGGCGCTCACGCCCTAGGTCACGGGCGTGACGCTGGGCGTGTCGGGGAGCTGGATCTGGGGATTTGACGCGAGCTTTGACTTCGGGGCGGTCCACGTGGCGGACACGGGCGTGACACAAATGTCACTGGCATGTAAGGCAGGCGTGACTTGGATAGCTGGCATCCTGATGTCGGTAGCGTTGACTGTTTGACTAATCGTTGAGTGTCGGCATCGACACGGGCGTGACCGGTCTTGGACACGGGCGTGACTGATGGCATTGAGCGAGGAACAGTGAAATCGTTGAGTTTCTACTAGCTGATGGCATTGAGTGCCTGACACGCCCGTGTCGGGCATGGTCACGGGCGTGACAGGCCAAAAATTCAGTTTTTCTGAAAAATTTCAGAAAACAAAAAAAAAATTAAGTTAGTATAAAATTTACAAACAAGAAGCATTTTATTAAAGAAAATAAACTAAAAAGACAAAAATAAAGTAAAATGACATAATTAAAATACAAAAATATAGGTATATTTACAACTCATCAAGATGCTAGCTCATCTGAACTATAAGTCAATTGGACTGCTGTTTAGCATGGGATTAGTGAGGAATGGTCCTCAAGTTCAGTGCATAAAAGAGGGTGTGTGCTCAGCTTACCAAAAAGGCAAGTAGACTAAGTCCTCTTTTCAGTCACTTGACATCAAAGATTCAAAGAGATGTTTGTATCTCATGCATATGGATTTGTTTGGTCCTATGCTAGTTCATAGTCTTGGTAGGAAAGCATACACACTTGTTGTTGTGAATGACTATTCTAGATTTACATGGGTTTTTTTCTTGAGGAAGAAATCAGAAACCCCAAATATTTTCCAGACTTTTGTCAGACAAATACAGAATGAATACAACAACTCAGTGGTCAAAATTAGAAGTGACCATGGAACTGAATTTCAGTCTAAATGTATGACAAAATTCTGTGAAGAACTTGGGATTCATCAGGAATTCTCTTCACCTAGAGCTCCTCAATAAAATGGTGTTGCTGAAAGAAAGAATAGGACTCTAATTGAAGCCAGTAGAACTCTACTGAATGATACTACTCTCCCTGAATACTTCTGGGCTGAGGCAGTAAATACTGCATGTCATGTACTCAATAGGGCCTCCATTACAAGAAACACAAGATGACTCCCTACCAGATTTTAAATGGCAGAAAACCAAACATATCTTTTTTTCAGAATCTTTGGTAGTAGGTGTTTTGTACTAGTCAATGGTAAACACTACCAAACTAAGTTTGCTGCCAAATCCCTAGAAGGGATATTTGTTGGGTACAGCAACCATAATAGAGCATACAGGATCTACAACTTGACTACTCAAGTTGTAGAAGAATCTGTGCATGTTGTATTTGATGAGTCAATGTTTATTAACAATGAATTATCTAGTTCTTCTATTATTCCTACAGATCTAACAGATAAGCTGGACAAGCTGACCATTAATGAAGATGTTCCTGCTAAACTGGATGAGGATAAAGATGCCAGCTATCTAGGTGGAGATCAAGTCCCTCTGGGTGAATAAGAAAATGTGGAGCTTCAAGAGGTGGAAACTGGAGATAGCCATAATGGTGACAGAATTCCTCCAGCAAGGAGACACCTGAAGGATCATCCAGCTCACCAGATCATTTGTTATGCAAGTCAAGGTGTTCTAACAAGGAGCACGAGCATGAACACATTTTTGTGTTCTAGCTTCCTATCTCAGATAGAACCCAGGAAGATTGAAGAGGCCATACAAGACACCAACTGGATTGATGCAATGCAAGAAGAGCTCAGTCAGTTCAAAAGGTGTAAGGTTTGGGAACTGGTGCCAAAACCTAAGTATCACAACATAATAGGAACTAAGTGGATCAACATAAACAAGCTTGATGAGAATGGCACAATAGTCAAGAACAAGGCTAGACTGGTAGCAAAAGGCTACAAGCAAGAGGAAGGTATTGATTTTGATCAAACCTTTGCTCCAGTAGCAAGGATGGAGGCAATAAGGCTATTCTTGGCCTATGCTACATATCAAGGGTTAAAAGTATATCAAATGGATGTGAAAACAGCATTTCTGAATGGTTATTTAAAAGAAGAAGTCAATGTAGAACAACCCTCAGGTTTTGTAGACTCTCACTTTCCTGATTATGTGTATAGGCTCAAGAAAGCTCTATATGGTTTGAAACAAGCTCCAAGGGCTTGGTATGAAACCTTGTCTGCCTTCCTCATTTAGAATAAATTCTCTAGAGAAAAGATAGACAAAACTCTATTTTATAGGGAATCAAAAGGCAAGATAATACTAGTGCAGATATATGTGGATGACATTATCTTTGGTTCTACTGAAAATAGCCTTTGTAGGAAGTTTGCCAAACTTATGCAAGGCAAGTTTGAGATGAGCAGTATGGGTGAGCTAAAGTTCTTCTTGGGACTTCAAGTTAGAGAGACTGAGAGTGAGTTGTCCATTTCCTACTCTAAGTTCACCAAGGAGTTGATTAAGAAGTATGGTTTGGACTCAGCTTCTACAATGAAAACTCCAACAGGAAAAAGTATGCATATATGCAAAGATGAAGCAGGGAAACCTATTGATGATCTTTGTATAGAGGGATAATTGGCTCTCTATTATACTTGACTGCTAGTAGACCTGATATCATATATGCAACATGTGTCTGTGCTAGGTATCAAGCATGCCCTAAGGAATCTCATTATACTGCAGCTAAAAGAATTTTGAGATATCTTAAGGGCACACCTAATCTAGGCCTTTGGTACCCTAAGAATAGAGATTTTCTATTAATAGGTTTCTCAGTTGCAGATTTTGCTGGATGCAAGAAAGACAGAAAAAGTACCATAGGAACCTGTCAGTTCCTTGGTGGGAGGCATGTGTCATGGAGTAGCAAGAAGCAAACCAGTGTAGCTATATCAATAGCTGAATCAGAGTATATAGCTGCAGGTAGCTGTTGTGCACAATTGAAGTGGTGAAGCATCAACTAGAAGATTATTGCATCCAGGTAAGTAGAATACCATTATTTTGTGATTCTACAAGTGCTATTTCAATTGCTAAGAATACTGTGTTACACAGTAGGACCAAGAATATATAAATAAAGTATCATTTTATCAGAGAACATGTTGAGAAGGAAAATATTAGTCTAGAGTTTGTAAAAACAGATAATCAAATAGCTGATATTTTCACAAAACCACTGTATGAAACTAAATTCAATAATTTCAAAATTGAATTTGGTATGTTGAACCTAGAATAGGTTAACAAAAGTTTCCATGAGTAGCATCAGTAAGCACCAAATTTCTCTTGAAATTTGTCTAAGTACAATGTTTGTGTCGACACACTCAGTATGTTGTGTCGACTTAGAAAAAGGATGTGTCGACACAGAAATAGTATCTGTGTCAATAGGAGAATAAGTGTCGACACAACCTTGTCGACACAAAAAGTTAGTATCGACATAACCTTGTCAAGAAAATAAGTCATGAGGATATTTGTGTCGACAAAAAAACAGATTTGTCGACTTAAGCCTGACTTTTGATCTGCCCTTGACTCAAGTACTATAAATAGGTGAATCCAAAATCTGGTCGACTACGCTATCAGAATTTCTGACTCTACACCTTATATCGACATAGACCCTCTCTTGTTTTCTCCACTAGTACTTACATCAATGGCGCCATACCAAGAAGACAAGGTTAATGAAGGTTACGAATTGGTTCGCGAAGGTTTCACAACTGCTTCTAACGAAATTCACGGAGTCATTGCCCTAATTTCTGAAAATGGACAAGAATATTTCGTCTCAGAACCGACCAAAATTTGGAAGAAGGAAGTCATGGAGTTCTAAACAACCGCTACTGTGGACACAGAAGGATAGAAAATTAAGGCGACTATTCAAGGTACCCGGGTGAAGCTCACAATGAAATCAATTAGGAAAGCACTACATCTACCAGTGATCAAGGATACAGAAGAAATAACTCCTTCCCAGATAACTGAAGCATTAAGCTGGTGTGGACTATTTGCAAAACAGGAGGACAAGGTGATTATCTGCATGGAAAATTTCTTTCAGAAGTGGTGGGCAAGGTGATTATCTGCAAAACAGGAGGACATGATCGAATTTCTGCCCACATGTTCAATCTAATGGTGAGATTAATATTCAAGATAAACACTGACTGGGAAGTAGTAGTGTTTTGATAAACTACAAGAAGGAACAAAGAAACCTAACCTGGGAAGGATCCTCAGCCTATGCTTAACATCAGTAGT
Organism: Platanthera zijinensis; assembly: GCA_039513925.1. Lineage (NCBI taxonomy): Eukaryota > Viridiplantae > Streptophyta > Magnoliopsida > Asparagales > Orchidaceae > Platanthera > Platanthera zijinensis. The sequence continues at coordinate 67,663,379 of CM077092.1, read as the reverse complement.
TCCAGATGTACTGAAACAAGCAAATGGCTCTAAGATAAATCAAATGAGAAAAATGGATGTAAGGATACTGTCAAGGTGGGAAAGAGTTCTAACCAAGGAATTCCCTGCTCCTAAGGAGCAAACTAACAAAGACAAGAAGAAAAAGAAGGTGTCTGTACAGGCTGACTCCTCCAATGATTCTGAGGAGGAAGTGGTCTTCAGTTCTGATGAAGACCATCAACAACAAGATGTTCAAGCTCAAGCTAAGGACTGTGAGCCCCAAGAGCAACAAATTGAATCTACTCCAGGGGGTAGAAAACCGAGAAAAAGAAACTGAGTTGCCTGCCCAAGGGGGAGGTATTGATGATGCTGTCTTGAATAGTGACTTAGCTGCAGACACAATAATGGATGTTGTATCTGAAATCAACTCTGCAGCTGAAGTAACTGATAAAAATGATGCTCAACGTGAGCCAGTAAGTTTCTTCTCCACAGACTAGTTATGAATTATAGTATTCTCCTCAAAAATTGTTCAAAGGGACACTTTTGTTTACACAACAAAAGAAGTCTTTTAAGTGGTATTAGTCTTTTCATTAGTTTTTTTTTAAAAAAAAGTAATCTTATTCCTTCTGAACAGATACAGCAAGAATTTACAATGGAAGAATTGTTTTCTGATCCTCTTACTGATAGGACTGAGGGGGGAGGGGGAATTAAAAAAGAAAAGGAAATTCAAAGGACTGAGGGGGAGTTATCCAAGGATACCCCAGCTGAAAAGGACACTGTTGATATTTAAAGTACATCTGAATCTTCTGAAGATGAAGAAGCCACAATGGCTAAGAAAAGAAAGCTGTCTGTGTAAAAGAAGAAGATTTCTGGATATAAGAAAGCTTTGCAAATGGGAACCGCACCATCTACAACAACTGTGGACTTAAGTTCTTTACTGGTCCAGATGCAGATAAAACTAGATAATCAAAGGCAGACTTTAGAAAAATATGTAGATGAAACTCATAAGGAGAGACAGTTTCAGTTGGCCCAGGACATCAAATCCATAAGATTTGAAGTAAATAAAAATAAGAAGGAGATGACCGATTGCTTCCATAAAGGAGGTAATGTTGTGGTGTTCCTGGCAAAGCAACAACAAGATATACAAGCTAAAGTGGATGAGATTGAAGTAAAGCAGGGATATGTCCTAGAGAATCAGATAAGGATGAAAGAAAATCTCAAGGATTCCCATCATGAAATATTGAAACAACTCACTGATTCTAGCACTACTCTGAAGGCTGAAATCTCCAAGCAAATCCTGAATGATATATCTTCTGTCAAATCCACATTCCAAGAATCTCAGGAGAAAATAAAAACCTTCCTGATAAAATTCAGAGCTTATTTTAAAGAGGGAACCGAATATATAGCTGATCAAGTTAGATTCCAGAAGGAAGATTTAAGAGATCATATTGCAAGAGAAGTCATAAAGGGGAGAGATTACTAGTCAAAGCCGACTCTGACCCTGCTAAATGGACTACCAATAACATTAGAGCAACTCTTGGATATCATCCTCTGTATGATGATGCTAATGTAGATGAGTCTGGGATTCAACCTGATTATTTTGAAGGAGATCAGCCTTAAGTTGCTCAGGTGATCTACCCCCAGCTAATTTTGAGATGGTTCAAAAGGAAGTGCTGAAAATGTATAGTCCCCCACCAGAGGTTCAAAATGTAATTCTTGAAAAGGTTGAAATGTCAGAAGCTGCATTAGAAGCTCAGAAGGAAGCTCAACTCTCCAAGAAGAGATTCAGAGAGCAGGCTGAGCTGAAGCCAGATTTTGAGAAATGGAGCCCAACTTTTAGAAATATCATACTTACTGTCTGGAAAGCTGTTAAGGATAAACCCATGACAGGGGTAAGTGGTATTCTGAGCAAAAATGGAATAAATATCTAGCTGGACAAGAGGAAATTCTATAATATAGAATAAGTGCTAAGGCTGGAAAGCTACTTGCTAATGCTCAAGAACCAAGTAATTACTTCCCCAAACCTTTTCACTATTTTGAAAGACAAAAGATCAAGGCTAAAGAATTGAAGAAGAAATATCTCAATGGGAAAAAGCTAGCTGAAGATGTTGAACCTTCTGTGCAGTCAAAAATCAAGTCTGGCAAAGGAAAAGTTATTAAGGAGCCTAGTCAATAATAGGATTGCTAGGTTTATGTATTAAAACAATGTACTAATTTGTTTCTTTTGTTATATAAGAAATTTATGTAAACCAAAGTCTTTCTGATCAATGAAATCTGGTTCAGTATTAAGTGTGCGTTGTTTACAATGATTATGTAATTATCTGCTCTGAAATATTTTTACTTCTATTACAATTTTGTTTTATCTAAAGAGATGTATATCTTTGACTAAGGGTTATGACTTCTCTAAATAGGTGGAGATTGTTGGGTACATTTGAAAATGTATACTAGATTTGAAGAAGCCATAACTTAGTCAATGATATGCATCAATGTTTATTTGATAGAAGATTGAGTTTCATTGTTCAGGTTTTAAAATTTTTAGAAAAATTTTCAAAGTACAAGTGTCGACACTTGTGAAGAAACTGTGTCGACACTCAGGAAACTTGTGTCGACACACAAGCAAATATTGTCGACACTCAGGGAAGTTGTGTCAACACCCAGCTGCTATGTCGACACTCTGGAAAGCTATGTAGACACACTGGCAAAATGTGTCGACACTTATAAAGAAGTTGTGTCGACACTCAAAGCTATGTCGACACATAAACAAGCAGATGTGTCGACATCCAGAATTGTGTCGACAACTTAAAACAGAATTGTGTCGACACTTAAATCAGAAGATCAGTCGACACTCAGGAGCTATGTCGACACCTGAAGCAATTATGTCGACACACAGGACTTGTGTCGACACACCAACTCTCAAGAGGTTGTGTCGAGTTTAGAAGTAATTGTGTCGACACACAGGACTTGTGTCGACACACACTCAACGCGATTTGACAAACACTCAATGCCATCTGTCTGCAACAGAAATGTGGAGACAAGAAGCTGTTGTGTCGATACACAGGACTTGTGTCGACACATACAACAAAAAGCAGTGTTGAGAAGTAGAAGTATGACTGTGTCGACACTTGGAGTATTTGTGTCGACACCTTGAAGTCTTGTGTTGACACTTAGCCTATATGTGTCGACACATGTAAAGCAGTCTGCTGAGTGTTGTATGCTGAGTTGGACAGACATTGAAGAACCTGGTGATGTGACTAGTGACTTGACAGCTGTCATAACTAACCGGTTGACACCATTGTCAGAACTGTCAGAAGTCTGTTATGAACCGGATCAGCCGGTAACCATGGAGCAAGCTCTATATAAGAGACAGATCAGAAATGACAGAACATATATCATCAACGTGAAAAGATCTCTGGATCATAAAGAAGAATTCCTATAGATCAAGGCCTGTCTGCAAGAAAGATTCAGAGTTCAATCTGAATCTAAGGAAGAAGCTGACTGAAGATCAACTTCAACTTGAAGAGTAGATCCACCTTATTTGTCCTAATCAAGAAGCTTTGAAAAGCTAAGTCAGGTTGGATCAGAAGAATCAGTTTATACAAGAACTGATCAAGAAGACAACATCAACAGAGGAATCTAGCTGGTGAAGTTTTCTGAAACTTATTACTCACAAACTCTTGTAGGATCTATTATTAGATATGAGATTGTAATCCTAAAATTATAAAGGCTGAGGTAGGGCAGTGTGCCTGAGGTAAGACTTATGGAAAGTCTTAGTTGTAAGCCTAATTATAAAGGTTGAGGTAGGGCTGAGGCCTGAGGTAGGATTCAAGGAAGAATCTGAGGTAGGACTTGTGTAAAGTCTGAGGTGTAGGAACCATTTTGGGTTCTGAGTTTGTAAGATCTGCGGATCCGAGCCAGTGGAAGGAAGTTAGGCTGAATCTAGTTATCTACTGGATATGCGAAGGAGGAAAGTAGATGTACCCATATCATGAGGAACCACTATAGATCTGGTGTTTGTTGTGCTGCATTTAATTTCTGTAGATAGAATTATTTTGTGCTAAAAGTAATTACAAATTTCTGTTTGCCTTAAAATCAAAAAGACACAAAAAGATTAGAACCTATTCACCCCCCCCCCTCTAGGTGTTTAGGCTCTTGAATCAAAGTCTTTCAGTCAAGGAGATCATGGAGTTGGGATTGCCTTGGAATGCTAAGGTTGTCCAGTAGCTGACAGGAAAGTTGGCAGGGCTAAGCAGGTTCATTTCCCGGGTTGGGGAGAAGTGCTCTCGCTTCTTCAAAGCATTGAGGGGAGGCAAGAAGTTTGAGTGGACTAAGAAAAGCGAGGAGGCCTTCCAGGCCTTGAAGAGGTAGTTAACTCAGGCTCCCTTGCTCCAAGGTCCAAAGGAGGGGGAGGATCTATATTTATATCTCGAAGTCGAAGCAGAGGCCTTGAGTTCCGTCCTGGTTCGGGAAGAGGGGAAGAAGAAGCTGCCCATATACGACGTAAGTTGGGTCCTGAGGAAGGCAGAGCTCCGCTATCCTATCTTGTAGAAGCTGGCATTTGCTCTGGTAATCTCGGCCCGGAGGCTCCGACCTTACTTCCAGGCACACTCCATCTGAGTGGTGACTGACCATCCCCTCCGCAACATCTTCGAGGGGGTGGAGCATTCAGGAAGGTTGGCAAAGTGGTCGGTCGAGCTGAGTGAGTTTGATATCTCATTTGTCCCGTGCCTCTTGATCAAGGCCCAAGCAATGACCGACTTTCTGGCTGATTATGTGGTCGAGGTGGCGGAAGCAGAACTCACATGCCCGGTTCCTTAGAAGGTGGTGGTAGACGGAGCGTCGGGAAGACATTTCTTGGGGGTCGAGTGATCTTGGAGAGCCCTCAGGAACGAGAATCGAGCAAAAGGTTGTGGTGCACTTTCCTATCACTAATAATCAGGCATAGTATGAGGCGATGATAGCAGGATTATGCCTGTACAGGGAACTAGGAGTGTTTAATGTGGAGGTCCTCACTGACTCCATGTTGGTGGCCTCCTTAGATCAATGGGGAGTTTGATGTGAGGGAACATACTCTCCAGTTATACTTGGCAAAGGTGAAGGTGGTCATCGGTATGTTCCAAACCTTCTCTATCTAACATGTGTCGCGGGAGGAGAATGAGCAGGCTGATCAGTTTGCAAAGCATGGTCCTAGAATGGGGGGTGGGGGGGGGGGTGTACCATCTGAAAGAGAGGGGATAAGATACTTATTTCTCTACAGGGGGGGGTGAATAGAGTATTCAAAAAATTAAGAGACTCTAAACACTTCTCTTGAGCAAATTGCGGAATTGAAATATAAAAGCTTTAAACCTAAAGCCTATCAGAGTGTAGTGAAAAGAAACAAGCTAACTAATGTTTCAGTTGAGCTTTATACCTAACACAACAACTAACAACCTAGTTATATCTATCACAGCCACAGATCAATGATTAAAGTAAACAACCAGACAACACAAGAACTTTATAGTGGTTCCCCAATTTGGTACATCCACTCTTCTACCACCCTGGTAGGAATCCACTACAGGCTTTTCATCAGGTGCCCTGCCATCACAAGATCTGCTTCAGGTAGATCTAGAAACCCTTCAGGCTTTTAATCAGGTGCCTAAGAACCAAACACACAGGTTTTTGATCAGGTGCCCTGCCACCAAAGGTTCACTTTTGAAGGGAGTAATAACCCTTTTACAGGAGGTTAAGGAAAAGAATGAAGGTGTCTTCTCTGTGTTCAGAGAAGCTAGTGGATTGCTCTGAGAAAATCAAAGCTCCCCCTGGCTTAGAGAATATCCAGGAAGAAGCTTTGCTTCAGGGTGTAGGAACTCTATATTGCTTTGAAGCCTTTTCTGATGCAGCTTTGAAGAAGATTCAAGATGTTGATGGTTGTTCTTCTTCAGCAGCTTTGCAATATGGGAGGAGAGTTCTTCTTGAAAGCTTGAGCACTGAGTGTTTATTTTTCTGAAGACAGGATGAGCTCACGAAGCAGCAGAAGAACAAATTATTTTCTTGAGAGCTCTTGTTCTCTCACAGTTGTTGCTTCTCTTTTTTTTCTGTGTCTGTCTGTTTTTCTTCAGCCAACTTCCTTGATAATATAGAAACTTCTCTTCTTTGAATATTGCCTCGAGCCCTGCACTAAAAGATGTTTCCAAATAATACAATAAAACAAATAAAGAAACTGCGCTAGAAATCTTCTCTGTCATTCCCAAAAAGGAATTAAGGATATTAAAATATCCTATCAAATAGACTTTTTAAATTGGCACAGGAAGCAAAGCATAACGGCTATATTACAGCTGTAAGAAAGACACGATTTCCTCTAATAAAATAAACAACTTTATTATGTCAAAATCTTTCAATTAATGCACAAGGGATATTGCAAATAAGCAAAGAAATATAGACATTAAATTAAGCAGAATATCTGAATAGCATATGTCTTAGACATGAGGAAATAAGTCAATAATTCAAATGAAAAGAATACAGATAATTGCAGACAGAAAATGTCGACCAGAGAACGAAGATCGTCGATCTGAACAAGCAGATCGTCGACCTGAAGAAAAACTATCTCCACAAAAAACATCGACCAAGGCAAAACGATCGTCAATCTGAGCAAGCAGATCGTCGATCTGAGCAAGCAGATCGTCAATCTCACTTCATAGTTCATATGAATCTTAGATCGTCGATCATCAATCGAAGATTGTCGAGCGAAGTTCGACTATCGTCGAACACAAAACTACTAAACCAAATTCCTATTTCTATCCAATCTCAACTATCCTATCTGGTTCTATCCTAACTAAACCTAGGGTAGATTAACAATTAGTCTAACCATTGACCATAGATAAATCTTGGGTCAATTAAGCCTAATTGAGATGACATGGCCCAAATCAAAAACTAGGGAACCAACAATCTCCCCTATTTGGGTGATGTCACTCAAACAAAATAAATCTAATATAAGCATATAAAAGAAATAATCAGCAACAAATAAATCATCAAATAGATTTTAATGAAATAGATAAGCAACACATAAGTCACAATTGTTTATCAGAATCTGAAGGAGGAGTAAGAGTAGCAGGAGAGAAAGTAATTTTTCTGCTGGGATCATATGTATCCTTCTTTGATAACTTCAGGTCCAGCTCTCCAATGATCTTTATTTCTCCATCTTTTGGCAAAATGGATTAAGGATGTTTTTCTATATATTTTGAAGCATCAAAAACTTCTGAACTGACTTTAAATTTGTCAAATTCTTTCTTTCTATATTTTGATATAGTGGAAAGTCCTGTAATGTCTTTTCCTTCTGCTTTAGCTTTCTTGATCCGAGCTGCTCCCACCAATTCTAGTAGCCTGGCCATTTTAAAGTTGGGGTCAAGCTCTTGACTTTCATAAGTATCATCATCAGCTTGATCCAATGGGTTTACTGCTTAAAACTTTACTGATTGATTCAGGTATCTCTCAGTTTGTTCTTTTGGCTCTTGAATTATGAGACTAGATGGAGGGGCAAATGCAGCATACTTTTTGCTTGTTCTGTCAGAATATACAATTCTCTTTCCTTTAGCATCTACTGTTTTAGCTTTAGTTTGTATTTCCTTTGGAGATGAGACTGTTCTTCCAGGAGGAGATCTAGGGGTTTGAGGAGGAGAGAAAGTTGGTTGCTGAAACACAACTTCTTTAATTTGCTCTCTCTAATTTCTTGGTTGTCTAGATTGTTTCTGATAATCTGAACTACTTGAGGGAGGCTTCCTTTGCTGGACTGATCTGTCATGAGGAGCAGAAGATCTTGGGGCAATATTCCTTAGTGCACCAGCAGAAGGAGGAGGAGGTGGAGGACCTTTCTGGAACCCTTTGGGAGGAGGAGAGTTCTTTCTTCTCTTCTTCCTTGCTTTCTGGGCATTCTTAGAGAGCCACATCCATGGCTCAAAAACTTTTGATTTAGGATCAACTCCTTTCAAGATGTAGTAAGGAATGTCATGATGTGGATTGGGAGGAGGTGCAGCAACATCCTTCCTTTTCTTTGCAGCAATCTTTTTCTTTTTCTTATTTCCTTCAGAATCATCAAAATCCTCATCCTCATCTTCAAAATGAGAGGACTAAGGTTTGTCATACAGATCATCAATTTCTTTGAACAAAGCTTTTTCTTTTCCTTCTTTAGCCTTCTCAATGGCTTTTTCTCTTTCTTCTTCTAGAATGTCTTGGGCAATGAGATCATCCATGTCTGGTCCTGGGGAATCATCCCAGACAGTGGAGGACTCAGGTGTGACAGCAGCTGTACTTACTGAAATACTCTCTGTAAGATGTTCAACTGACCTATCAGCTTCAAAATCTTTCTCAAAAACAACCTCTGAAGATTTAACTGAAGTCCACTTATATTCTAAGAAGGATGTAATGATTTCTTCTAGGTATCTGGAAATGATGGGGGTAGAAAGTTTTTCAAGACAAACTCTAAAAGCAAGAGCTGCTTTAGTTAGAGTCTCAAAAATAATAAATCTATCCAAAAACTTAAGGCACACTGATCTCTTATAGCACACAATGGCCTGAAGGGGATCAAAAGAGCAAGGGGAGGACTGAGATATGTACAGATTTCCACAAGATGAGAGTGAAGATTCATCATCTGAAACTATAAAAACATCCATATCTATAACTAGAGCATCTATATTTACAACTATCTCTAGTACAAAATCTGGAATATATACATCTAGCACTTCATCTTAATATGTTTCTAACTCTAATGCTGCTTGAGAATTCTCTACTGGATTAATAGGGAGAGCCCAAGCAGAGCCTGAAGCATCTTCATTAAACATCTCCCCCTGCCTGGGTTCAGTGGGAACTAAACCTAGGCCCCTAGATTAAGAAGGGACTGTGAGGGCAGAGATAGAGGCAGAAAGGGTTGAGATAGAGGTGACAAGGGGTGCAATGGCTTCCTCTATCATTGTTTTGATAGAGGGGGTGAAGAGTTCCATGATTTTGGCAATGAATTCTGGTGTTATTTGAAAGGATGGAGGAACGGTGGATGAAGAAACATAAGTATTGATGTTCTGTTGAACTGGGATTTCATCAAGTGGGGAATTGTTATGAGATGGGAGATTATCAGTGGGTGAATGATGATTTGATATAGCTGGGGAGTGAGATGGAGAAAGCAAATTGAACAAAGAATCTATGTTGATGTTGGGAATCTCAGCTAGATAAGCTGGAGCTGGAGAAGCAGGTTGTGATAGAGGGTTCACAGGAGAAGAGGGAATGATAATGGAAGTGGATGGCAGGGAGGAGGCAGCAGGGATTTCTTCACTGGGGTGGAGAGTGGCTTCAGAAGCCCTTGTGCTCTCAGATGGTATTAGAGCAGACTTTGCCTTTGAGGGTTTCTGAATGACCCTCTTCCATTTAGCAAACAGAGAGGAATTAATCCTTTTGCTGGCATTTATGGCTATAGGGGCAGAGCTCAATAGCTGGGAAGCTTTCATTGATAGAAAGATCCCTATTATTCTACCTTGAGAAACCTCTTTCTTATTGTTCTTCTTCCTGATTAATTCAAACAACAAATCAGCCCAATCGATTACTTTCTTATTCACAATGGAGGACATTAAGGCAAACTGTTGCCGGTTAATGTTGTCATGAGCAGAGTTCTTCCCGAGCAGTACTTTTCCAACTAAATCAGCCAAGAACTTAAAACCGACTGATATGTTTACCTTTAACAACTTAGATGGTATGCCTTCTGCATGCCCCATCTCTATCAGCATTCTTCCATACTCAGAGCTATTTTGTTCATATTCATCTGTTCCATTCTGTAACTCAAAAATTTCAGTAAGAATATCGAGGGTGAGAGTTACCTCAACACCGCTTATTGAGCCTTTCATTTCTTTGTCGTCAAAAGATGATGTATACACCCATTCCTTGATTTCTGCAAGGTGCAGTTTGATCTTTGTAGTAATAAGATTTTTGAGTCCTTGTTCATCGCACAACTGCAACATATCTTTGAAAACTGGTTCACTGTCACTGAAAGAATCGAAGTCAACACTGAAGCCTGCATCAAACTTCATCACAGACAATGTTGCTGAAGAAATCGCCATGGATTTGATGAGAGAGATTGCAAGAAGAGAGGGAGAAGCGCAGGATGAAAGCTCGAAACAATTCTGGAAGCAAAATATGAAACGGCGAGCTCCGTCGACGATCTTCAGACCTAAATAGACGATCGTTTAGAAATAAACAAAAGTCGTCGATCCCTGAATGAAGATCAAGAGAAGAGGTCGTCGATCGTCGGTCGACGATTGATTTCCAAAGCAGAGACGTCGATCGTCGATCGATGATTTCTGTCTCTAAAGGCAAAGAGCTGTCGTAGACCAAGGGTCGATGATATAGCTCAACCTGTTCGACGATCTTCGAACACCGTTCGACGATCTCAAAATAGATTTCAACTTAGCAGATTTTTCACTTAGTCTGATCCATTCATCATGCCTAGTTGATTCAAAAAGAATAGATGTTTCTGTTCATCTAAAGGCTTTGTGAAAATATCACTTCTCTGAAGATCTGTGGGGATAAACTCAAGATTTATTTTATTCTTGTCAACACAGTCTCTAAGAAAATGGTGTCTAATGTCAATGTGCTTAGTCCTAGAATGGTGCACAGGATTTTGTGCTATAGAAATAGCACTGGTACTGTCACACATGATTTTTGTGTTTCTGTGTGTGTACCCATAATCCAAGAGTTGATTTTGAATCCACAGAATCTGTGAACAGCAACTAGCAGCTGCTATATATATAGTCTCTGCAGTTGAAGTTGAAACAGAAGTCTGCTTTTTGCAAAACCATGAGACTAATCTCTCACCTAGGAACTGACAAGTCCCTGAGGTGATCTTCCTGTCAACTCTACAGCCAGCATAGTCAGCATCTGAGTATCCAATCAACTCAAATTCTGATTCAGCTGGGTACCAAAGTCCTAAATTTTGGCATCCCTTCAAGTATCTTAAAATTCTCTTAAGAAGAGTAAAATGAGATTCCTTGGGGTTGACCTGAAATATAGCACAGAGACATGTGACAAACATTATATCAGGCCTACTTGCAGTTAAATATAATAGGGAACCAACAATGGCCCTATAATTTTTCTGATCAACAGGCTTGCCCTTATCATCAGAATCAATAACTACATTAGTAGCCATATGAGTGTGCATTGTTGAAGCATCTGCCATCCCAAACTTCTTTACCAATTCCTTGGCATATTTAGATTGGGAGATGAAGATGCCATCAGCATCTTGTTTCACTTGAAGACCAAGGAAATAAGACAGCTCACCCATACTACTCATCTCAAACTTAGAATGCATCAGGTCTGAGAACCTTTTGCATAGTTTGGGATCAGTGGAACCAAATATAATGTTATCCACATAGATTTGAACTAACAGGATTTTGTCCTTGTGGTGCTTAATGAAAAGGGTTCTATCAACTATGCCTCTAATAAACTTATGTTCTAAAAGGAAACTAGATAGAGTCTCATACTATGATCTAGGAGCCTGCTTAAGTCCATAAAGAGCTTTTTCTAACTTAAAAACATGTGAGGGATAAGTTAAAGAAATGAAACCAAGGGGTTGTTCAACAAATACCTTTTCCTTTAGCTCACCATTCAGGAATGCACTCTTTACATCCATCTGGAACACCTTAAACTTCATGTAGGCTGCATATGCTAGAAAGATCCTTATTGCCTCTAGCCTTGCAATAGGAGAAAAAGTCTGATCATAGTCTATACCTTCTTCCTGTCTGTAGCCTTGTGCTACAAGCCTTGCTTTATTCCTTATGATAGTTCCTTGTGTATCCAATTTATTTCTAAACACCCATTTGGTGCCAATAATTAGCTGACCTTTTGGTCTAGGGACCAACTTCCAAACTTTGCATCTTTCAAACTGGTTTAGCTCTTCTTGCATAGCAATGATCCAGTGGGGATCTTGCTCAGCATCTTTTATGGTTAAGGGCTCAACCTGTGAAAGAAAGCAAGCAAGCATCACATCTTGACTTAGTTTATGTCTAGTTTGTACACCAGTTGAAATGTCTCCAATCACTTGAGATGTAGGATGATCTCTAAGTGTGACATAATCAGTTGGTGGTATGTGATCTTCAACAGTAGTTGGGATCAATTCCCCTGGTGGAATTAGATTGGCTGTTGGTACAGTTACAATCACTTCTACATGATCTTCATCACTGTCTGAATCAATTACTTGAGGAGCTGGTTGAGTTCCCATAGAGAGTTTCAGCTCATCCAAATTCTTGCATAATTCAGGTACCTACAAAGAACTACTAGAGGAAGTTTCCTTCTCTTTGTAAAACATTTTGGATTCATTAAAGGATACATGGACTGAATCTTCAATTTTCAAGGTGGATTTATTAAAAACCCTATAGGCTTTGCTTACATGGGAATATCCTCAAAAGATTCCCATTGAATCCTTTGCCTCAAACTTTTTAATGTATTCTTTGTTATTGTTGTTAATGAAAACTACACATCCAAAAATTCTAAAATAATCTATTTTAGGTTTCTTTTCTTTAAGCAATTCATAAGGAGTCTTCCCCTTAAGTTTATGTATCAGACTTCTATTCAGAACATAGTTGGCTGTGCTAACTGCTTCTGCCCAAAAGGAGAGAGGCATATTAGCATCTGTCAACAGTGTTCCTGTAGCTTCAATCAGGGTTCTATTTTTCCTTTCCACTACCCCATTTTGTTGAGGAGTTCTAGGAGTAGAGAAGCTATGCCTGATACCTTCTTTCTCACAGAATTATTGCATAAGAAGAGAGTCAAACTCAGTACCATAATCACTTCTTATCAAGGCAACTTTAGTAGAGTACTCAGTCTGTATACAAAGTAGAAAATCTGTAAGAACTTTAAAGTTATCATATTTAGTTCTCAAGAAGAACAACCAAGTGAATCTAGAGTAATCATATACAATAACTAGAGTATAGAATTTCCCTCATAGACTCTGTACAGCTATTGGACCAAAGAGATCTAAGTGCAATTGGTACAGGATTCTAGGTAAATCACTTTTATTTACAGCTTTGAAACTATTCTTGGTTTGCTTGCTTAGCTGACAAGCCTTGCATAGGCCTTCCTTCTTATAGGGGCAAGAGGGCAAACCTCTAACAAGGTTGTATTTAGATAACCTAGATATATTTTTAAGGTTAACATGACTAAGGCTCTTATGCCACAAAGTATTGTTGCTACTCACTTCATTAAATAAACAGATTTCAGAAGAAGTGGAAATAAAATCTACAAGATAGATATTTCCTTGTCTAATACCTACTAACACAATTTTATTATTTAAAGTAATATTGCACAAAGTGTTAGAAAACAAAACCTGATAGCCAGCATCACAAAGCTGACTTACAGAAATGAGATTGTGCTTCAGTCCTGTGACATAAGTTACCTTTTTGAAAGTCACTGACCCTAAGGTGAACTTTCCATATCCTTTAGTCTAACCACAGCTGGAATCACCAAAGACCACTTTTGGTCCCAACTCTTGCTTTGAAACTTGATAGATTATCTTTGTTTCCTGTCATATGCTTGGAGAATACACTATCCGAATAACACTTGTCCTGAGTGATAGGATAGGTCTTTACCTACAATAAGATAGATTAGACATTGTGGACCCTGGTAACCTTGGGTCCATTGTTCTTCACATAGGAAAAACTAGAAATAAAAGAATATGCTGGTTGAGGGTGATATACTAAGGGATGAGATCTCCTAGGTGGGATAATCCAATTTGATGATATATTAGCAAACCTAGGGTTGCTATTAAACTTATTATTCCTGTAAGCATTGTTGTAATTCTGAAAATTTAGTTATGATCGTCGATCGGTGGTCGACGATCGGTACCCAGATCGTCGATCTTGGTTCACAGAATAGAATTATGGGTTCCACGATTGTCGATCTTTGTTCAATGACTCAGGGTGAGATCATCGATCCCTCATTGCTAAGTTATTATAATCAGCAGGTAAGTTCAGAGATCGTCGATTGTCGTTCGACGATGGGTTCAACGATCGTCGATGGGCGTTCGACGATTTTTGTATTTCTATGAACTTCTGTTTCCTTTTGTCTCTCTTGATTTTATTTAAGGTTGTCTTGGCTTTTTGAATAACCTCAGTGTTGTTTATTCCCTTTTCAGAAACAAACTTTACTGGAGTGGATAGATTGTATTCAAGGAGCAGTGGGGGTTCACTAGGTGAGGCACCTAAGCCTAACATATTGTTTCCTGTCCTACTGTTGGTTGTGCTTGTGATTTCTAGCAACTTAAGGCTTCTGCCATTAAGGGAATCTTCTAATCTTTTAGCTTTAGCTAGCTCTAACTTAAGAAACTTAATTTCTTCAGTTGATCTAGTGAGTTCAACTTTCAAATTAGTGTTTTCATTAGATATAGATTTGGATCCAGCTAGTTTATCTCTAAGCAATTTAATCTCCTTTTCTGAGCTAAGTAAATCTAGGAAAAAGATTTTAAATTCATGTTTAAATTCATCAGATGTAATATCATAAGATGCAATTACCTGATCTTCATTAGACAATTCATCTTCCTCATCTTCAGTCATCTCTACAGCTGAGTTACTGCTACAGGCAACAATTGCCATAAGGCAAATCTCTTTGGCTTTCTTCTCTTCTTCATCGTCTTCACTAGAGCTGGAAGAAGATGAGTCTTCCTCAGTATCACTCCAGGTCTTTGCAACAAGACCTTTCTCGTTCTTCTTGTACTTGTGAGAAGATGTTCTGGAGTGGTTCTTCTCATGTTCCTTTTCTTTTCTCCTTTCTTTATGCTTTGTCTCTTGACACTCAGGAATAATGTGTCCAGGCTTCCTGCATCCATAACAAACAATTTTTTTAGAAGGAGTTTTATCATACCTTGGCTTGTCATCATACTTTGATGACTTTCTTCTGTTGTCTTTTCTTCCCATCTTGTAGAACCTCTTGGCAAAGAGTGCCATTAGTTCTTCATTTGATTGAGTCACCTTGGACTCATCATCAGCCTTAAGAGCAAGGGTTTTCTATTTACTTATTGGAGTAGGTGCTTTAGCTTCAGCTTTAGCTTCCCTTGACTTCAACACTTGTCAGATGATTTGAGCTTGCCAAGGAGAGCTTCAGTTGAGATCTCTGTTGTACTTCTAGACTCCATGATTGACCAGATTTTGAGGTCCCATGTGCTGGGAAAGCACATCAGTATTTTGTCATTGACCTCTGTCAATGTGATCTCCTTGTCAAGTGTCCTAAGCTCATTGATGATGGAGCTGAGCCTTGTGTACATGGCTCCTAAAGTCTCAGCTTCTTCTTTCTTGAAGTTCTTATATTGGGATATTAGGTTGGACCTTCTGTCCTACCTCTCATAAGCTGAACCAGCTACAATCTGATTCAGTGAGTCCCACATGGCTTTGGCTGAGGTGCAATCAGCCACTTTCTGGAATGTCTCATCAGACATGGTCTGAGCCAGAATGTTCATAGCTTTGGCATCAGCTATTTTGGCCTTCTTGTAAGCTTCATTATAGTCTGGAGGAGGCACTGTACTGAGATTTGCAGATGTTGTAGCAACAGCAGGTAGTGTTGGTGGTCCTATTAAGATAGAGGAAAAAAATATCTTCATCAATAGAGTTCATGTAAAGTCTGATTTTTGCCTTCCAGATACCAAACTTGGCTAAGTTGCATACTGGAGGTCTGGTGCTAGAATAATCTTTGTACTAGGCCATGAAACTAATGTGATTGAATATGGTATCAAAGTATCTTATCACAAGATCTTATGGTTCAGGTGTTAGCCTGTTCAACACCAATCAATCTGATAAGGATTTAGTAGTTGAATAACCAACCTCCCTCTGATACCAATTGAAAGAGACGGGATAAGATACTTATTACTCTAGAGAGGGGGGGTGAATAGAGTATTCAAAAAATTAAGAAACTCTAAACACTTCTCTTTAGCAAATTGCGGAATTGAAATATAAAAGCTTTAAACCTAAAGCCAATCAGAGTGTAGTGAAAAGAAACAAGCTAACTGATGTTTCAGTTGAGCTTTATACCTAACACAGCAACTAGCAACCTAGTTATATCTATCACAGCCACAGATCAATAATTAAAGTAAATAACCAGACAACACAAGAACTTTATAGTGGTTCCCCAATTGGGTACATCCACTCTTCTACACACTGGTAGGAATCCACTACAAGTTTTTGATCAGGTGCCCTGCCACCACAAGATCTGCTTCAGGTAGATCTAGAAACCCTTCAGGCTTTTGATCAGTTGCCTAAGAACCAAACACACAGGTTTTTGATTAGGTGCCCTGCCACCAAAGGTTCACTTTTGAAGGGAGTAATAACCCTTTTACAGGAGGTTAAGGGAAAGAATGAAGGTGTCTTCTCTGTGTTCAGAGAAGCTAGTGGATTGCTCTGAGAAAATCAAAGCTCCCCCTTGCTTAGAGAATATCCAGGAAGAAGCTTTGCTTCAGGGTGTAGGAACTCCAGATTGCTTCGAAGACTTTTCTGATGCAGCTTTAAAGAAGATTCAAAATGTTGATGGTTGTTCTTCTTCAGCAGCTTTGCAATCTGGGAGGAGAGTTCTTCTTGAAAGCTTGAGCACTGAGTGTTGATTTTCCTGAAGACAGGATGAACTCAGGAAGCAGCAGAAGAACAAATTCTTTTCTTGATAGCTCTTGTTCTGTCACAGTTGTTGCTTCTCTTTTGTTTCTGTGTCTATCTGTTTGTCTTCAACCAACAGCCTTGATAATATAGAAACTTCTCTTCTTTAAATATTGCCTCGAGCCCTTCACTAAAAGATGTTTCCAAATAATATAATAAAACAAATAAAGAAACTGTGCCAGAAATCTTCTCTGTCATTCCAAAAAAGGAATTAAGGATATTAAAATATCCTATCAAATAGACTTTATAAATTGGCACAGGAAGCAAAGCATAATGGCTAAATTACAGCTGTTAGAAAGACACGATTTCCTATAATAAAACAAACAACTTTATTCTGTCAAAATCATTCAATCAATGTACAAGGGATATTGAAAATAAGCAAAGAAATATTGGCATTAAATTAAGCAGAATATCTGAATAGCATATGTCTTAGACATGAGGAAATAAGTCAATAATTCAAATGAAAAGAATACAGATAATAGTAGACAGAAAACGTCGACTAGAGAACGAAGATCATCGATCTGAACAAGCAGATCGTCTACCTGAAGAAAAACTATCTCCACAGAAAATGTCAACCAGGGAAACACGATCGTCGATCTGAGCAAGTAGATCGTCGATCTCACATCGGAGTTCATATGACTCTGAGATCGTCGATCATCAATCGAAGATTGTCGAACGAAGTTCGACTATCGTCGAACACAAAACTACTAAACCAAATTCCTATTTTTATCCAATCTCAACTATCCTATCTGGGTCTATCCTAACTTAACCTAGGGTAGGCTAACAATTAGTCTAACCATTGACCATAGATAAATCTTGGGTCAATTAAGCCTAATTGAGATGATATGGCCCAAATCAAAAACTAGGGAACCAACACCGGCACTGATCTATTCTGCCCCTCCATTGAAGAGGGAGATTTGATGGAAGTGAATCAAAACTCTTCATGGATGGATCCATTCGCAACATTCCAATCCACAGGGGAGTTCCGGAAGGGATGGATAAGAAGAAGTTCAAGCACAAGTTGGCATATTATCTCATGCTATGGGTAGTTGTTCAGAAAGATACTTTTGGGGATGTTGGCACGTTGGGTGGTCGGGAGGGAGGTCCAGAGGTTTCTAGAGGAGGTACATTCCAGGGAATGCAAAAGTCACTCGTGAAGCAGAACCTTGGAAGGGAGGATTGTCCGACGGGGGTACTTCTGGACGACCCTAAGTTAGGACGTTGCGGAGTTAACATTGTAATGGCACAAGTGTCAGTTGTTTGCCCCCTCCAACTTCAGCCAGCTCAGTGGCTTAGGAGTATCACGACTCCTTGGCCCTTAGCCATTTCGAGGATTGATCTGGTAGGACCTTTCCCCCAGGCCAGCGAACAAAGGAAGTTCCTGCTGGTGATGATAGAGTATTTTTCTTAAGAGTTGGAAGTGAAGGCGTTAGCCAAGGTGACCTCCTAGGTAATCAGGAACTTCGTATGGGGGGAGATCATCTACCGACACAGTCTGCCTCAGGCCATAGTAACGGAAAATGGGCCTCAATTCGCCAACACCGAGTTCGTCAACTTCTATGGGTAGCTTGAGATCTATCTCAGGTTCGCCTCGATAAACCTCCCAGGATCAACGGGCAGGTGGAGGCGGCGAACGAAATAATCATCAACCTCCTCAAGAAGAAAGTGGAGAATTTAAGGGGTAGTTGGGTAGAGCAGCTTCCTTCGGTTCTTTAGGCCATAAGAACCACTCCCAACACATCCACAGGGGAGACCCCCTTCAAGCTCTCCTACGATTGCGAGGTCATACTTCCAATAGATTTTGAGGTCCGGACAGCCCGGGTGGTCGAGGGGGGAAGAAGGAAGGGAAGAATGGCAGGCCGAAAATGAGGAGGAGCTACGACTCTCCCTGGACATGGTAGAGGAGCTACGTGATCTGTCTGTCATTTGGTGGGAAGAGACCAAGCGAAGAATGGCTAAGTAATTTGACAAGCACGTCAGGGTAAAATAGTTCGTGGAAGGGGACTTTGTCCTGAGGAAGGTGGATGCGGCAGGAAGATCAGCCACAGTGGGGAAGCTCAACCCCAACTGGGAGGCATGTACATTGTCGGGGAGGCTCTAAGGTCAGCAGAGTGTCGTCTCAAGAATGAGGAGGGTGATACCCTAAGTCACACCTGGAGTGGAGATGACTTGAAACATTTCTACCTGGGAAAGCAAATATGTACGTCCGTTCTTTTGATGAATATGAAATCCTTTGATGCTCCAACTCTTTGGTAGATCAACTTTGTGGCAAGTCTTATTTATCAAGCTAAGTCCTGAAATGCTCCCGCTGCCAGGCTTCCACCTAGCTGGTAGTGCCCAGAGGTTGGACAAAGGAAAGTATTTTTGCTCTGGGGTTAGGTCTCGAGATGCTCCCGCTGTCAGGCATCCTCCTAGTTGGCAGGGCCGGGATCCTTAAGTGATGTCGTTATGACCTGGAGGGCTGAGCCCAGTTGATGCTCAAAACCCACTCTCAGGCTCTCACCTAGCTGATTGGGCCAGTGGTAGTGCCTGGAGGTTGGACAAAGGAAAGTATTCTCACTATGGGGTTAGATCCCGAGATGCTCCCACTGTCAGGATTCCACTTAGCTGGCGGGGCTGGGATCCTCGAGTGATGTCATTATGACACTAAAGAGCTGAGCCTAGTTGATTCTTAACACTAACCGTCAGCCTCTCACTTAACTAATTGGGCCGGTGGTAGCACCCGGAGGTTGGACAAAGGAAAGTATTCTCGCTCTAGGGTAGGTCCCGAGATGCTCTCTATGCCGGGCTTCCACCAAGCTTACAGGGCCAGGATCCTCTAGTGATGTCATTATGTGGAGGTTTGAGCTCGGTTGATGCTCAATACCCATCATCAGGCTCTCACCTAGCTGATTGGGCAGGTGGTACCACTCAGAGGTTGGACAAAGGAAAGTATTCTCGCTCTGGGGTTAGGTCCCGAGATGGTCTCGCTATCAGGCTTCCACCTAGCTGTTAGGGCCGGGATCCTCAAGTGACATTGTTATGACCCAGGAGGGCTGAGCCCAGTTGATGCTCAACACCCATCATTAGGCTTTCTCCTAGCTGATTGGGATGGTGGTAGCACCCGGAGGTTGTACAAAGGAAAGTATTCTCGCTCTGGGGTAAGGTCCCGAGATGCTCCCGCTGCCAGGCTTCCACCTAGCTGGCAGAGTCGGGATCCTCGAGTGACGTAGTTATGACCCTAGAGGGCTGAGCCCGGTTGATGCTCAACACCTACCGTCAGGCTCTCACCTAGTTGATTGGGCCGGTGGTAGCGTTCGTAGGTTGGATAAAGGAATGTATTCTCGCTCTATGGTTAGGTCCCGAGATGATCCCGCTGTCAGTCTTCCACCTAGCTAGCAGGGCCGAGATCCTCGAGTGTCATCATTATGACCCTGGATGGCTGAGCCTGGTTTATGCTCAACACCCACTGTCAGGCTCTCACCTAGCTGATTGGGCAGGTGATAGCATCATGATGTTAGACAAAGGAAAGTATTCTCGCTCTGGGGTTAGGTCTTGAGATGCTCCCACATCCTGGCTTCCACCTAGCTGACAGGGTCGGGATCCTCGAGTGATGTCGTTATGACCCTAGAGGGCTGAGCCCGGTTGAAGCTCAACACCTGCCATCAGGCTCTCACCTAGCTGATTGGGCCGGTGGTAATTCCCGGAGATTAACTAATGGACAATCTGTTCTCTATTCTGATCTGTCCCAGATCGGATTGCCAATCAACACTAGACATCTGAAGTCGCTTGGGGCAAAGGCTGGGGAAATATTGGATCTAGTAAACCTCGAGGCGAGATGGCAAGGGCGAGATGAGGTGTTGGCAGATTTTACTCGGGAAATTTTCAGTTTTAGCAAAGTCTCAGGGAAGAAGAGCTCTTACAGGCTAGCTCGGTATTTGCGGGCCCAGCTCGGCAAATGATCTAGCCCAACTACCATGGGGTGAATATCTAAAGGCAGGGTAAAGGGGATGGCGAGCTGAGGTCCCGACATCTACTGAGGAAGGAAAGAGGGGGCGGTCTTCGGCAGTATATTTCCACCCTCTTAAGAATTTTACTTTGGAATTTCTAACAACCTCAGCTTGACATTGACGAGAAAGAGGAATGCTCGCGGGAGAGCTGGGTAGTCGCGAGCCTAGCACGATGAGTAATCCACCTCTCGACTGCCCATCGGTGGCGAGCTCCCCAGGCCTCTTCGCGAGTACGAACCCTAACACAAATACATCCTAGCGGCCCGCTCCACTCTAGTGGGGTCGCTCTATGGAGGAGGGCAGCTCGCAGGCGAGCACATCGCAGTAAGTAATTAAAAAAAGACAAATTTGGGCCAAATCCTGGTTTCATTAATAAATTTTGATTACAAAAATGAGAACTCGCCTCAACGAGGTTACAAAAAGGGGGAAAAGAGTTACAACAAAAAACCAAAAATGAGAAGGGGGTGCGAGTCAGCTCTCGCCCTCCCCTCCGGACGGGTGGTCCTCACTCTCCCCTTAATATTAGAGTTGTCCTTGTATCCCTTAACCCCCTTGAAGAGTGACTCAAAGGTTTCATCCTTCTCGCTGGGAGGGGTAGCCGGCGGGAACATGTTCGGCACAAGGTCCCTCGCCGTGATCTCCTAACATCCCTCCACCAGCACCTCCATATTCTTCATCATTTGCAACGTGTAGTCAGCGGTGCGTATGGAGTTGACTCGCAGCCTCTCGACAACCTCTGCCTCGTTGAAAATATTTGGTCTTTTGGGAGGAACGCCCGGCTCGCCGCCGCACTAGGGCAAGAAAATGTCCATCTGGCGGATGAGCTCGCTCTATAGCTCCTTATTCTACGCCTTCAGTTTTTTATTCTCCTACTACAGCTTGGCGGCGTGGACCTCCACCTCGGCGGTGCGATCTCGTAGCTCAGTCATGGCTTTGACATTATGGGAAGAAGGGCAAGGTAAGATCAGTATGCGTGAAAAATCCTAAGTGAAAAAGGACGGGGGTAGCCGGCGCTTACCATCCCGCCGTCCGCCTTCACGAGAATCTCTTTGGCAATGCCAAGTCGCCTCTCTAGATCGGCAATATTATCCTTGGCGAGGTCCCGCTCATGCTCAACTTTCAGTAGGAGTTTGTTTATGCTGAAGCCGCGATGGACCACAATATGGTGCATCACCAGGGCCCGTTATTGGGTACATCAGAAATTGTGTACCTGATTTGGAAAAATCCTTTTCAACTCAATGATATACACATAGTTGTATTTGATGTATGTTAAGTTCTTGTGTGCAGGCAAATAAAGCTAAGTACAAAAATATCGAGACACTAGACCAGTGTCGACACTTTTGTCAGAGATGCACTGAGTCAAAGAGAAAGCTGTGTCGACACTCAGGACTAGTGTTGACATTCTTAACCTAGAAGTGTTGAGTCAAAGAGAAAGTTGTGTCGACACCCAGAACTTTGGTCGACACTATGATACAAGGAAGCAACTGTGTTCGCACTCAGGACTTATGTCGACACATTCTACAAAAGCAGTGTCATGACAAGGTGAAGGCCGTGTCGACACATTCAGAAGTATGTCGACATCACTACAAGAGTAGTGTCGATACCCAGGACTGGTGTCAACACATCCAACAGTCAAGTTTCAACACTTCAAGCAAAATTATTTCCTGAGTACAGAAATCTAGCCAGAGGTACTAATAACTGTCAAAACTGTCAGATGTCAGTTATTAACCGGATCAGCCGGTTACCCTTGACAGAGCCTATTTAAAGGGAACAACTCTTCAGAAAAGGTGTGAGAAAAATTTGTTAAAGCTAGATCTAGAAGTAATTTATTAGAATTCAGAAGGTGGAGAGAAGACTGATCAACAATCATCTTCAACATTCTCAAGCCTAGATCTACCCTAATTTCAACTTCAAGAAGCTTTGAAAAGCTAAGAAGGATCAGATCGAATCAACTATAACAAGGATCAAGGGAAGCTGACTTATTAAGTTCAGTTCAAAAAGCAGTCGCCCGTTTCTTTCTTGCTGGGTGACTAATTCTAAATCTTTCTTTTCGTCACCATTAATCTTATAAGATGTACTTGTCGATCTGAGTGTAGGGGAATTAATTTCTCTAAGTTGTATGCCTGTGTTATAAAGGATGAGGTAAGGCAGGAGTTGCCTTAGGTAGGAGAAGTGGGTATTTTTCTGAGGTGTAGGATCTTGGTGATCTGAGTGGTAGACTGCAGTCTGAGTTGTAGGAGCCAGCTAGGCTCTGAGCTGTAAGATTTGAGGATCTGAGTAAAGAAAAGAAGGAGTTTGGTCGAATCTATTTCATTGCTAGATAGACGAAGGGGGGAAGTGGATATACCCATCAATTGAGGAACCATTATAAATCTTGTGTACGGTGTTGTGATTGTTGTGCTGCATTTGATGTACTGTGATGATCTTTAATTGCTGTTTAGTTTTCCTGTTTCATCAGACTGGGGTTATCAAGATAGAAAAGTAATTTTCTTTATCTAAAAGTAGCCTAGAATTAAATTTGATATATTAACGCCCCCTCTAGGTCACTTTATCCTAAAACAAACATTAACAATTGGTATTAGAGGGAGGTTCACTGAGAAGGCATAACAGCCTAGTGAGAATCCAAAGGATTATAGAGAAAGATATATCATGGCTCGAGGGAAAATAATTCCATCAAGCTCCCAGTCTGCTCCAAAGAGAATTTTGGAATTTGGAAGGAAAGTGTCAGATTATTCATGGAGGTAGCAGATCCAAGAATATACATCACAGAGGTTAAATGACCTTTCATTCCCATGAAAGTGTCAATTCTTGATGCCAACATCAAGACACCAAAGACCTACGTGGAGATGGATAAGGATTAGATAATTCTGGCGTCTATGGATTAGAAGGCACAGAATACAATAGTCAGTAAAATAGATGATTCCACTTTTTGGAATCTGAATCATTGCGAGACAACTAAAGAAATGTGGCAGTCACTAATTGTCTACTTGGAAGGAACCTATGAGGTCTGATAAGTTGTAAATATTCCTATTTTTATAGTATTTTTATTAATTCATTTTAGTTTATTTTTGCCTTTTTAGTTTGTTTTATTTAATAATTTGCTTCTTTTTGGAAATATTATTCTAACTTGAGTTAATTTTGTTTTTCTGAAATTTTTCAGAAAATGTTCAAAAAATGACCTGACACGCCTGTGTCCCAGACTCAACACGCCCGTATCACGCCCTCAACGATCGTTGACCTCAACTCCCAGCTCGACGTTCAGCCTTCATTAACCCGAGCAGGGCACGCCCGTGTCCGAAGACTCGACACGCCCGTATCATTCACTCAATGTCGTCAAGACAGAATGCACTCAATGCCATCTATTCTATACTCAATGCTTTCACTGTTCAACACTCAAAGCCACTCAACTCCATCGAGACAGAGGCCACTCAACACTACTCAACACTTTCACTGTTCACCTCTTAGAGCCACATAACGCCTTCATCTACTCTACACTCAACACCTCCCGCAAGTCAACACTAAACGCCTTCATCAACCCGAGCACGACACGCCCGTGTCCAAAGATCCGATACGCCTGTGTCAATGTTGACAGTCAACGCCTCCAGCCAGTAAAGATTAAAATGACTTCCTCCACCCAGCTTTCTAGTCACGCCCCATACACGCTCGTGTCCAAGCTCAACATTCCCGTGTCGGGCACGTGTCCCACCCCGAAGCTTCCAGAACGATGCTAGCTCGCCAGATTTCTCCTTCCCCAGATAACCCTCCCCGATATGCCCGTGTCACTTGACCCGACATGCCCGTGTCAAACCTGAACATTTTGCCTATAAATAAAAGCTTTCTAAAAGCTCTCTTTTTCAGATTTTTGGGCCACTTTGCTTAGGGTAGGTGCTGCCCATTTGGCTTTTAATGCTATGAAAGGGAATTTCTCTCTCTCTCTCTCTCTTAGTTTGTGTTAGTTTTCTCATTTTAGTTATCATGTAATCACTTATATTTAAATAAAAGTTGCAATTTTCTTCTATTTGCGTAGTATGAAAAGTTCATCTGGATGCCCTGGCTAAAGTGATTTTTCGTTCCATTTTTTGTGCTGTTTATGTTTTTTTTAGTTTTCTTAACTTGTTTAGCTTAGAAATTTCTCTGCATTTTTACCCATAGTTCCGTCAATTTTATTTTCATGCACCTTATTGTTTTGGTTTAACTTTTTGCTTTTATCTTTGTTTTCATTCTTTTGAATTCATAAAAGAGTTTTTAAAAAAGTGTTATTTTTATTTTCTTTAACTTAAGATTTTTTTTAGGAATGTAAAAGTTTTCGTCTTTTTATTTTTATTTTCACTTTTTTTAGCTCTTTTATAAAAACCTAAGAATGAAAATGTTATCATTTTTATTTTTCACTCACTTTGTTTTTAACTTTATTTTCAAAATGTTTTGCCTGTTTTTATTTTTTGCTCTTTTATAAAAACCTAATAATGAAATGTAGTCGTTTTAAATTTTAGATAACATAGATTTTGTTTTTTGTACGTGTGTGTGCGTGTATGAGTAAGTGTTTTTGCCCTTTTTAATTCATGTAGAGTGCGTGCGTGCGAGCATTTATTTCTGCATACTTGATGGTTAAAACTTAAGGTTTCTTATTAATGAAATGAAAGTGGATTTTTTTATTTTATAAAAAGGCAGGGTTTTATTTTGTTTTATACTGAGTTTTAACGAAAGGTAGGCAAGTGCACCTATCGCGTGTAGTATAGGATATTCCGGTGTTGAATATCGGGGTCGTATTGTTCTCAGGGCCGGTTTAGCTATTTCTACTCTTTCCCTGAAATACCTATTATTTTACCGATAATATTTTGATTTGTTTAAAAAGAAGATATGACCTAAAAATATAAAAAATGCATAATAATAATAAAGCTTAATAATAAAACATGAAAAAAATACAAGAAATAAATAAAGTAGGAAGGAAATGAAGTGCAGAAAGCCGATGAAAAACTCAGCGTGACGATATCAAAAAGAATACTGAACTAAAATAACTTTTAGTAAAAAGTGATCCTAAATTTCAAATTAATTAAGGCGGAGACTCGGCCGTGGAGGTTCAATAAGAATGAGCTCACTTATCTCTAGGACTATCGCTCACCTGAACGCTAAGACTATTCGACCGATCGCTAGACCGGCGAAGGATTCCTCTTAATGACCGCATTACGCTAAGAACCCCGCTATTGGGTGGGGAACCCAATCCGCTAGAGTCACACGCCTCCTCTCTCGAGGGTTAGTGCGGAGCTCTCTTTACCCAAGGGTGATCGGTCCATACGCACGGCCTCTCGGAATTACGTATGGATAACGGAAATAGACCATGCACATCGATTTTGCGGTCCTACGCGTCGTTAACCCGGGGAAAACCTTAAGAAATTTTAATTAAACTGAAAAACAGAATCTTCAATTATTTAAAGCTACTTTATCTGTCCTAATGCTCTTCGATATTGAGGGCTAAGGTCGGTTTGCCACTCATCGGAATGGGGACATTTACGCAAGAAAGCGATAAAAGAAAGCTGTAAAAAAAGTAGGAAAAAAGCAGTAAAAGAAAGCAGAAAATTGCGAGTCCTACTCAAACGAGTAGGGATGAAGAAAGCAGTAAATGCGAATACCGGCTCAAATGAGTGGGCGGGGGTAAATTTATCTCATACACGCACGCACTCTACTCGAAAGTAAAACAAACTCACGCACTCTACTTGAATTGAAAACACACACACGCACACAGTTTTCCTACTCAAGTGAGTAGGAAGAAAATGAAAGCAATAAAAAGACAAGTCCCACTCAAACGAGTGGGCGGGAAATGAAAGCGGAGCGCCATTTAACACTTAACGAGTAGGCGAAAATAAATGCATACGCACACACACGTACAAAAATTGAAAGAAAGCTATAAAATCTAACTCATACACGAACGCACTTTTGCAAAAATAAGAAAAACAAAGTTCTCTAAAAATTAAAACCACTGTATTTCAAAAGCTAGAATACGGTAGAAATGCATAAAAAGAGAAAATAAAAATTAACCGAACAAAAAGTTTTTGCAAATAAATGCAAAATGAAAGTGCTCGAAAAATTAAAACGATGACATTTCTATCGCTAGAATGCGGTAGAAATGCGTAAAAAGACGAAATAAAAATTAAACGGGCAAAAAGTTTTAAAAATAAAAAGCTAAAACGAAGTGAGCGAAAAATTTGAAATAACGACATTTTCATTCTTATGTTTTTATAAAAGCTCCTAAAAAGTCAAAATAAAACTAAAAAAGACGAAAAGTTTTACATTCCTAAGAGCCTAAGTTAAAGAAAATAGAAAATAACACTTTTTTAGGTGTTTTTATAAAGCCTTAAGAATGAAAATAGTAAAAAGAGAGGAAAAGCTAAACAAATTATGAAAACAAAATCGCCGGCATAACAGCTAGAAATGCGAAAACTTTCCTAAGCTAAGCTAAGTTCTGAAACAATAAAGATGAAAACATAAAAAGAAAAGATAAGATTGTTAAAGGGAGAGTTGCATAGATCCATTCCAAAGACATATAAAGAGAAGAAAAACACGTTTTATTAACTTAAAGAACGAGTTACGAAGACACGAAAATAAAAGCTAAGGAGAGGGGGAGAAATTTCCCTTACATAGCATTTGGAATTCATCTGGACAGCGTAACACCTTAGCAAAATCGACCAAAAAGTCGATAGAAAATCTTTCAGAAAGCTTTTATTTATAAACAAAAATTTGAGTGTGGCACGCCCTAGGTCACAGGCGTGACAGGGGGCATGTCAGTCAAGGACGTGTTTGACTTGGCTTCTGCGGCTGGCTGGCTTTGTTCTGGAAGGGTTGGGAAGTTGACACGTGTCGGTCACGGGCGTGACAGGCTTCGGACACTGGCGTGACGGGCTTGGGTCGACGATCTTCGAGCGGCGATCGATGATCTGGAGGCTTCTAGAAGGAACATGTGGCGGTCACGGGCGTGACAGGCTTGGTCACGGGCGTGTCGGGGGGCGTGACTTGGATGGCTGGCAGTCCTGATGTCGGCAGCGTCGAGTGTTGAAAGGGCGTTGAGTGTCGACATCGATACGGGCGTGACAGGTCTTATATACAGGCGTGACTGGGGCGTGTCTGGACGGCGTTGAGTGTTGAAAAGTGAAATCGTTGAGTGTTGACTGGCGGAAGGTATTGAGTGTTTGACACGGGTGTGTCGGGCAATGCTACGGGCGTGACAGGGCAAAAAAAAAATTTCAATAATTTTTCAGAAAACAAAAATAAACTAAGTTAGAAAATATTTACAAAAAAGAAGCATTTTACTAAAGAAAAATAACAGAAAATAGCTAAAACATTCTAAAACTTTTTTATTTAAATACTAAAAAATGAGTATATTTACAACTCATCAAATACCCCCATACTTAAGCTTTTGCTATTCTAGAGCAAAAGTTGGAGATGAACCTATAAGGAATAAAAAAAATCCTAAATTTAACTAACGCTTAATAAATTGTAAAAAAGATCGAAATAAATTTCTGGGGTTTCGAAATTCAATCTTAACTTATGAGAATGTTATAAATAGAGGAACTGTTTCAAAAAATACTTTTAAATGGAAAAAAAGAAAGCGAATTATTTTTGTTAGTTTAACAAAAATGGATTGAAATTATAGAAAAAACTTTATTTAAAAAGAAATTAATAGGAAATAATTCAATTTAAAAATTATGCTCTCAAAAAGATTTAGATTAATTCTAGAATCATGAAAATTGGCTAAGTGGTTTGGCGGTTATGAAGAGGGCTTTGATTTTTGAGGCGAGACAATTTTTTCTTGAACCTCCACATATAGTTTTTTTGAATAATTAGGAAAATGAAATCTTATTTTCCCAACATAAATTTTTTTTTCTTCATAAATAAAAATAAAACCAATGAATATGTATGAGAGTAATGAATTTTATCCTCTTACTCCGTAATATATAAACTTTTTATTTATTGGGTGCCTATGTTTACGGGACGGAATCTTATCCCCATTGACATAAGATCTTTTAAGGGTGAGTGGGGAATCATACCAAGTAAGGCATGAAAAAAAGGTGGATGGTATTTTTATTTTTCAAAAAGAAAACTAGAGTTTAATAAAAAATTTTGAGAGCAACCTCTTTAATTTGAGCGTTCCTACGTTTCTAAAAGCATAAGTAGAAATAATATAAAATCCATAAATGTTATTTTCTAACATAAAAATGTGCTTTATTTCAAAAAATAAGAAGTGCAATGAGAAATACAAGTTCCCTATAATAAGAAAAAGACATAAAAAAATCTTTAAAATCTTAACCCTAGAAATCTAGGTCTATCGAGCTACAATTAATAAACGAATAGTAAATAAAGAATTAATTAAAATTTGCTTATAAATAAACTCGAAATGATTATTTGGAGAGCAAAGAGGTTAAGAAATGAGGTATTCGAATTATTTAATTCAAGATAATTTTTTTTTGCATTTTATGAGTTTTTCTAATTTTTTTCATATTTTGGGGTTATTTTCATTTTTTTGGAATTTTTATAATGGTTATGCAATTTTTTTTGATTTTTTTGTGAGTTATAATTTTTTTTATTTTTTGATTTTTGGAAATATTTACAAGAAGAGAGAGAATTTTTACAAGATAGGAAAGAGAAGGGGAAAGAGACGATAATATTTACAAAATATTTACAAAGTAAAAAAAAGGATCGCCCGCGAACAGACTCTTATTTGTGGTTGGTTCGACGAGTCGAACGTCGTAGAGCGATGTTTCATTTTTTTTTGAATTTTTTTTTATTATTGTTATTAAAGCATGAAAATGTATTTTTTTTTGAAGTTTTTAATTTTTGCAAATTTTTTTGTTTTGGAATTTTTTATTAAGTGCAGAAAATAAAAGGGCAGAAAATAGGAAACACCCCCATACTTAAGTCCAACATTGTCCCCAAGTTTACACTAAGTATAAGGAACGGGATATATATACATAAAAGACTAAGCGGTTATGTAAAAAATATAAAATAGGAGTTAAAGAAGCTTCCCTGAAAACATGTTCGGGGAGGCCCGTTAAATTAAGACCTGCAAAAGTTAGAAGAAAATAACAAAAATATATAATATAAAAAACGAAAAAGATAAATTCGGCGAAAATGTGCGGGAGGTAGGGGGCGCGAGTGAGTGTGACTCGTAAGCTAACGTCTAAGCTATATGAGCGTGACCGATATGCGTTTCTCTAGCGCTCACAATAGTAAAGCGCGCAGAAACGACAAAATAAATATATAATTGAATTTTTTTTTGTTTTATATATTTTTTAGTATTTTTATTTTTTTTTAAAGTTTATGTTTTTAGTTTTTAAGTTTAGTTTTTTTTTTATTTTTGATTTTTTTTATTGAAAATAGAAAATAAGAAAATAATATGATAATAAGTTAAAGGCAAAAATAAAATAAAAAGAAAAATGAAAGATATATATATTATTTGAATTTTTAATTTTTGATGAAAAAAAAATTTTCATCAATTTTTTTATTTTTAGTTTAAATTTTTTTTAAAGTTTTTTAGTTTTTAAGTTTTTTTTTATTATTTTTTTATTTTTAAGTTTTTGATTTTTTTAAGTTTTTTAGTTTTCTGTTTTTTTTTTTAGTTTCAAGTTTTCTGATTTTTTTTTTCTTTAAAGTTTTTTGAAGTTTTTAAATTTTTGATTTTTTTTGATTTATTTTAAGTATTTATTATTGTTATTATTACTATTATTATTATGAATATATATATATATATATATATATATATATATATTTGGTGGCCATTTTGTTTATAAATAGAAATAAAGAGTAAAATTAATAGTTTTCAGTAATTCAAAATAGTACGTCGAAATATTCCCCGGCAACGGCGCCAAACACTTGATGGTTAAAACTTAAGGTTTCTTATTAATGAAATAAAGTGGTTTTATTTATTTTATAAAAAGGCGGGGTTTTATTTTATTTTAAACCGAGTTTTAACGAAAGGTAGGCAAGTGCACCTATCGCGTGTAGTACAGGATATTCCGGTGTGGAATATTGGGGTCGTATTTTTCTCGGGGCCGGCTTAGCTATTTCTACTCTTTCCCTGAAATACCTATTATTTTACCGATAATATTTTGATTTGTTTAAAAAGAAGATATGACCTAAAAAAATAAAAAATGCATAATAATAATAAAGCATAATAATAAAACATGAAGAAATGCAGGAAATAAATAAAGCAGGAAGGAAATGAAGTGCAGAAAGCCGATGAAAAACTCAGCGCGACAATATCAAAAAGAATACTGAACTAAAATAACTTTTAATAAAAAGAGATCCTAAATCTCAAATTAATTAAGGAGGAGACTCGGCCGTTGAGGTTCCATAAGAATGAGCTCACTTATCTCTAGGACTATCGCTCACCTGAACGCTAAGACTATTTGACTGATCGCTAGACCGACGAAGGATTCCTCTTAACGCCCGCATTACGCTAAGAACCCCGTTATTGGGTGGGGAACCCAATCCGGTAGAGTCACGCGCCTCCTCTTTAGAGGGTTAGCGCGGAGCTCTCTTTACCCAAGGGTGATCAGTCCATACGCACGGCCTCTCAGCGTTGCGTATTGATAACGGAAATAGAGCCCGCACATCGATTATGCGGTCCTACGCGTCGTTAACCCGGGGCAAACCTTAAGAAATTTTAATTAAACTGAAAAACAGGACCTTCAATTATTTAAAGCTACTTTATATGTCGCAATGCTCTTCTTTATTGAGGGCTAAGGGCGGTTAGCCACTCATCGGAATGGGGACACTTACGCTAGAAAGCGATATAAGAAAGCTGTAAAGAAAGCTGGAAATAAAGCAGTAAAGGAAAGCATAAAATTACGAGTCCTACTCAAACGAGTAGGGCTAAAGAAAGCAGTAAATGCGAATCCCGGCTCAAATGAGTGGGCGGGGGTAAATTTATCTCATACACGCAAGCACTCTACTTGAATTGAAAACACACACACACACACACACACACACAATGGTTTCCTACTCAAGTGAGTAGGAAGAAAATGAAAGCAATAAAAAGACAAGTCCCACTCAAACGAGTGGGCAAGAAATGAAAGCGGAGCGCCATTTAACTCTTAACGAGTAGGCAGAAATAAATGCATACGCACACACACTTACAAAAATTTAAAGAAAGCTATAAAATCTAACTCATACACGCACGCACACTTGCAAAAATAAGAAAAACAATGTGCTCTAAAAATTAAAACCACTGCATTTCTACCGCTAGAATGTGGTAGAATTGCATAAAAAGAGAATAAAAATTAACCGAGCAAAAAGTTTTTGCAAATAAATGCAAAATGAAAGTGCTCGAAAAATTAAAACGACGAGATTTCTACCGCTAGAATGCTGTAGAAATGCGTAAAAAGACGAAATAAAAATTAAACGGGAAAAAGTTTTAAAAATAAAAAGCTAAAACGAAGTGAGCGAAAAATTGAAATAACGACATTTTCATTCTTATGTTTTTATAAAAGCTCCTAAAAAGTGAAAATAAAACAAAAAAAGACGAAAAGTTTTACATTCCTAAGAGCCTAAGTTAAAGAAAATAGAAAATAACCCTTTTTTAGGTGTTTTTATAAAGCCTTAAGAATGAAAATAGTAAAAAGAAAGGAAAAGATAAACAAGTTATGAAAACAAAATCGCCGGCATAACGGCTAGAAATGCGAAATATTTCCTAAGCTAAGCTATGTTATGAAACTATAAAGATGAAAACATAAAAAGAGAAGATAAGATTGCTAAAGGGAGAGTTGCATAGATCCATTCGAAAGACAAATAAAGAGAAGAAAAATAAGTTTTATTAACTAAAAGAATGAGTTACAAAGACACGAAGATAAAAGCTAAGGAGAGGGGGAGAAATTTCC
Source organism: Platanthera zijinensis (assembly GCA_039513925.1). Taxonomy (NCBI): domain Eukaryota; kingdom Viridiplantae; phylum Streptophyta; class Magnoliopsida; order Asparagales; family Orchidaceae; genus Platanthera; species Platanthera zijinensis. The sequence goes on along the minus strand of CM077092.1, from coordinate 67,630,904 downwards.
CTTTCATAGCATTTGGAATTCATCTAGACAGCATAACACCTTAGCAAAATGGACCAAAAAGTGGATAGAAAAGCTTTCTGAAAGCTTTTATTTATAGACAAAAATTCGGCTGTGACACGCCCTAGGTCACGGGTGTGAAAGGGGGAGTGTCAGTCAAGGACATGTTTGACTTGGCTTTTTCGGCTGGCTGGCTTCGTTTCGGAAGGGTCGGGAAGTTGACACGTGTTGGTCACGGGCGTGACAGGCTTCAGACACGGGCATGACAGGCTTGGGTCGACGATCTTCGAGCGGCAATCGACGATCTGGAGGCTTCTAGAAGGAACACGTGGCGGTCACGGGCGTGACAGGCTTGGTCACGGGCGTGTCGGGGGGCGTGACTTGGACAGCTGGCAGTCCTGATGTCGGCAGCGTCGAGTGTTGAAAGGGCGTTGAGTGTCGACATTGACACGGGCTTGACGGGTCTTCGACACGGGCGTGACTAGGGCATGTCTGGACGGCGTTGAGTATTGAACAGTGAAATCACCGAGTGTCGACTGGCGGAAGGCGTTGAGTGCCTGCCACGGGCGTGTCGGGCAATGTCACGGGCGTGACAGTGCAAAAAAAAATATTTTTTCTGTAATTTTTCAGAAAAAAAAAACTAAGTTAGAAAATATTTACAAAAAAGAAGCATTTTATTAAAGAAAAATAACAGAAAATAGCTAAAACATTCTAAAACTACTTAAATAAAATTCTAAAAATGCATATATTTACAACTCATCAATACTCGTTAAGAGTTTAATGGCGTGCTTTCAATTTTTCTCCTACTCATTTGAGTAGAAATTTGTGTGTGTGCGTTTTAATTTCGATAGAGTGCGTGAGTGTGTTTAATTTCTGTATAGTGCAAGCGTGCATGAGATAGCTTTTTCAGCTTCCATTTCCCGCCCACTCGTTTGAGCCAGGACTTGTTATTTATCGCTTTCATTTCCGCCTACTCGTTTGAGAAGACTTAGAATTTACTGTTTTATTTACTGCTTTCATTACTCGCTTTCATTTTATCGCTTTCTAGATTTAGCCATCCCCATTCCGATGAGTGGCTAACCGCTCTTAGCCCTCAATATCGAAGAGCATTGGGACAGATAAAATAGCTTTAAATAATTAAAGGTCCTCTTTTTTCTCTTTAATTAAAAGTACTTAAGGTTTGCCCCGGGTTAACGACGCATAGCACCACATATCGATGTATGGACTCTATTTCCGTTGTCCATACGCAGGTGGCCGAGAGGCCGTGCGTTTGGACCGATCACCCTTGGGTAAAGAGAGTTCCGCACTTTCCCTCGAGAGAGGAGGCACGTAACTCTACTGGATTGGGTTCCCCACCCAATAGTGGGGTTCTTAGCGTAATGCGGGCGTTAAGAGCAATCCTTCATTGGACTAACGTTCAGTCGAATAGTCTTAGCGTTTAGGTGAGAGATATTTTTATAGATAAGTGAGCTCTTTCTTTTGGAACCTCCACGGCCAAGTCTCCGCCTTAATTAATTTTAAATTTAGGATCTTTTTTATTAAAAGATTATTTTAGTTCAAATTTATTTGACATTCGTCGCGCTATATATTCATCAGCTTTCTTGCAATTTTTTTAGGCTTTGATTTTCTGCACTTTAAATATATATATCTGCCCTTTTTTTATATAACAACAACAAAATATTATCGGTAAAATAATTGTCCATTCAGGGAAAGAGTAGAAATAGGCAAACCGACCCCGAGAACAATACTACCCCGATATTCCTCACCGGAATATCCTGTACTCACGCGATAGGTGCACTTGCCTCCCTTTCGTTAAAACTCGGTTTCAACCCCTTTTTATATAAAAAATAAATCTGTGCGCCCCATCTTTCTTAATAAAACCACCATCTTATGTAACATTAGAAAAAACCACACCCACCTTAAACCACCCGGGGCGCCGCGAGTTTTAACCATCAAGTTTTTAGCGCCGTTGTCGGGGATTTTTCGAGTTGCTATTTTGAATTCCTGAAAACTATTACTTTTACATTTTTTTTATTTATTTATAAGAACAAAATGGCAAACCATAAAAACATATATTTATAATAATAATAATATGAAAAATAATAATTACTACTTAAAAATATAAAAAACTTAAAAAAAATTAATAAAGTAGAAAATATAAAAAATCAAAAAAAATCAAAAACTTAAAAATCTAAAATATCAAAAACTTAAAAAAAAACTAAAAAACTTATAAAACTTAAAAACTAAAAAAAAACTTAAAAACTTTTAAAACAAAATCCAAAAAAAAAGTTTCTGCCCCCCTATCTTATTTTCATTTTATTTTCTTATTTTTTACTTGAAAAAATTAAAAAAAAATCTTTTATATAAGTACACATATATATATTTTAAAACATAAAGGTCGGCCGCCTCGCTTCTTTTCTTTTCCTTTTCTCCTATTTTATTTTATTTTAGAAAATCTAAAATCCAAAAATATATATATGAAAAAAAAATGATGAAAAATTAAAAAATATATATATATACGTATAAAAATGCTCCTGGGAGGCACCCCAGGTTTATTTTTTTGCTTTTTGCAGGGTCATTACTAACGAGCCTCCTCGAACATGGTTTAGGGAAGATTTCTTAACCCCTGTTTTTATTATTGTACATAACTGTTAGTATTTAATTTTTATTCCACATACTTAGTGCAACATTGAGGACAATATTGGACTTAAGTATGGGGGTATTTTCCTGCTTTTTGTTCTTTTATTTCTGCTCTTTTATTTTCTACACCCAATTAAAAATACCAAAAAATTGCAAAAATTAAAAATTTCAAAAAAAATTACATGTTTTTATAATTAAAAACTCAAAAAAACCAAATATCGCTCTGCGACGTTCGACTCATCGAACAAACCATTTTAATAAGAGTCTGTTCGCGGGCGATCAAGTTTTTTGAGTTTGTAAATTTTTTTTGTAAATATTCTCTTGCCTCTTCTTTTTCCCTCTTTTTTTTAAAAATAACACTTCTTTCTTCCGTCATTCTCTTAAATAACTTAAAAAAATAAATAAAAAATTTTGAAAATCCAAAAATCCAAAAAAAAAGAGAATAACTCTAAAAATCCAAAAAATATGATAATCAAAACACATACAAAAAAGATAAAAACCTTAAAATCCCAAAAAATTGTTTATTATATAACAAATAAATCGGATATCTCATTCTAAACCCCTTTTTGCTCTCCAAAAATTTTGTTGCGAGTTTCTTTATAAGCGAATTTTACTAATCCTTCATTTACTATTCGTTTATTAATTTTAGCTCGATAGATTTAAATTTCTGGGGTTAAGATTTAAAGATTTTTTTGTCCTTTCCTTATAATAGGGAACTTGTTTTTCATCACCACTTCTAATTTTTATAAATAGAAGCTCGTATCTATGTTAGAAAATAACAACCATAGATTTCAATTATTTCTACTTCATGCTTTTAAAAATATCTCATTCTTAACCCACTAAGAGGTTCTTAACTTGTTGGACATGGGCATCAGCCTACAAACCCCCGTTGAAGACCTCTCGCGCCCATCCACTATGAGGTGTCCGCAATCCATCTCATAACATCGGCACATAGTGCCAATTTCCATTCCATCAACTAGCTCGTGTCGAGCATCCAACCAAAGGAGCTATATAAGGCATCACATCCAACCAAAGGAGCTATACAAAGCATCCTTCTCACAACTCACAATCGTCCTCACCTTCTCCGCAGGCTAAACTATTTATACACGAAGTCTTCTCTGGTTCGCAGCATCACTAATCAAGACTACAAGTCCAGATGGGTTTCACACACCATGTCTATTCCGTACTATATAGTTCTGGATCTAGATGCAGACTCGACCACTGGAATCGCTTACGCTTTCCACCTCTTGGTGGAGGATCCCATGCACATGCATAACGTAGGACTTAACTTGTCCAAGAAGGAGATCGTTACCCTTGTCGATCTCTTCGGAGCCATGGAAAATTGGCCAGTTGGAAATCACTGCGATGGCCTTGCCTCCACAACGATTGCCTCATATCTTGAGTTGGATCGTTGAAGCTCTTCCAGCAGCAGAATCTCTTCTCCTTCTCTTCCTCCAAGCTCTCCCTTCTCTCTAGCTTAGAAAGAGAGTGATCCTTAGTAGAATGAGTACTTCATCTCATTCCACGGCCTTATCCCTGCATGAATAGGCTTAGACCACAGGATCTAAGTAGAAGGAATTGGACAGCCAAGATTTGCCCTGGAATAACTTTTCCTGGGCTGACACGGCATGTGACACACCCGTATCACAGGCCGTGTTCCCCTAAGCGACAAGGAACCGACTCACTCTAGACCAGAACACGGGTTAAGACACGCCCGTGTCAATCCCTCACACGCCCGTGTCAATCCCTCACATGCCCGTGTCAGTAAGTACCTGCCCGTGTTGAGGGGTGTATTCCTCACTCGATACAGGACCAACTCTCCCGAGAAGCACACGGCTAAGGCACACGCCCGTGTATCTGGCCGTATGCCAAACATTCCCCTGTGATACGCCCGTGTCACAGGCCATATTCTACACTCAAAGCCACTGAACGCCACTCAATGTCTTGGAAACCGAGCAGGACATGCCCTTGGACACGCCCGTGTCCCAGGTCGTGTTGCCTCACTCAACGATCATCGACTGAGATTGTGTCGACACTTCGACACGCACAGTGAAGGACATGCACGTATCCCAGGCCATGTGCCTCACTCGAGACACATTCAACGCCCACTCGACTACCGAAAGCTTGACACGCCCTGGGACATGCCCGTGTCCCAGGCTGTGTCATCCAGCCTAAACTACAAAACGGGATTTGAGGTGTTACACTCTTCCTCTATTTATAACATTTTCATAATTTAGGATTAAACTTTAAAACCCCAGATATTTTTTTTGATCTTTCTTTTAATTAATTCAAGTGGTAGCAAATTTAGAATTTTTATTATTCCTTATAAGTTCATCTCCAACTTTTACTTTGGAATAAAAAAGCTTAAGTATGTCAAAAAACTTGATGGTTAAAACTCGCAGTGCCCCGGGTGTTTATGGTGGGTGTGGTTATTTTTAATGTTATATAAGATGGTGGTTTTATTAAGAAAGGCGGGGAGCGCGGATCTATTTTTTATATAAAAGGGGTTGAAACCGAGTTTTAACGAAAGGGAGGCAAGTGCACCTATCACGTGTAGTATAGGATATTCCGGTGAGGAATATCAGGGTCGTATTGTTCTCGGGGTCGGTTTGCCTATTTCTACTCTTTCCCTGAATGGACTATTATTTTACCGATAATATTTTGTTGTTGTTATATAAAAAAAGGGCAGAAATATATATATTTAAAGTGCAGAAAATCAAAGCATAAAAAATGTATGAAAGCCGATGAATATATAGCGTGACGAATGTCAAATAAATTCAAACTAAAATAAACTTTTAATAAAAAGAGATCCTAAATTTTAAATTAATTAAGGCGGAGACTTGGTCGTGGACGTTCAAAAAGAATGAGCTCACTTATCTCTAGGAATATCGCTCACCTGAACGCTAAGACTATTCGATCGAACGTTAGTCCTGACGAAGGATTCCTCTTAACACCCGCATTACGCTAAGAACCTCGCTATTGGGTGGGGAACCTAATCTGGTAGAGTTACGTGCCTCCTCTCTCGAGGGTAAGTGCAAAACTTTCTTTACCCAAGGGTGATCGGTCCATACGCACGGCCTCTCGGCCACCTGCGTATAGACAATGGAAATAGAGCCCACACATCAATATGTTGTCCTACGGGTCGTTAACCCGGGGCAAACCTTAAGTACTTTTAATTAACGAGAAAAAAAGAGGACCTTTAATTATTTAAAGCTATTTTATCTGTCCCAATGCTCTTCGATATTGAGGGCTAAGAGAGGTTAGCCACTCATCAGAATAGGGATGGCTAAAGCTAGAAAGCGATAAAATGAAAGCGGAAAATAAAAGCAGTAAATAAAGTAGTAAATAAAACAGTAAATTGCAAGTCATACTCAAACGTATAGGCGGAAATGAAAGCGATAAATGACAAGTCCCGGGTCAAACAAGTGGGCGGGAACTGAAAGCTGAAAAATCTATCTCATACACGCTCGCACTCTATAGAAATTAAACACACTCACGCACTCTACGGAAATTAAAATGCACACACACAAATTCCTACTCAAATGAGTAGGAAAAAAATTGAAAGCATGCAATTTAACTCTTAACAAGTAGGCGGAAATAAATGCTCGCACGCACGAACTATACATGAATTAAAAAGGGCAAAAACACTTACTTATACATGCACGCACACGTACAAAAAAAGAATAACTAAGTTATCTAAAAAGTAAAACGACTATATTTCTATTGCTAGAATGCGGTAGAAATGAATAAAAAGACAAAATAAAAATAAAACGGGAAAAAGTTTTGAAATTAAAGTTAAAAACAAAGTGAGCGAAAAATAAAAACGATAACATTTTCATTCTTAGGTTTTTATAAAAGAGCTAAAAAGTGAAAATAAAACTAAAAAAGACGAAAATTTTTACATTCCTAAAAAAAATCCTAATTTAAAGAAAATGAAAATAACACTTTTTTAAAAACTCTTTTATGAATTCATAAGAATGAAAACAAAGATAAAAGCAAAAAGTTAAACCTAAATAATAAGGTGCATGAAAATAAAATTGACGGCACTATGGTTAGAAATGCGGAGAAATTCCTAAGCTAAACAAGTTAAGAAAAAAAAAAAACATAAAAAGCACCAAAAATGGAACGAAAAATAACTTAAGCCAGGGCATCCCCATGAACTTTTCTTACTACATAAAGAGAAGAAAATTCAAAATTTTATTAAAATATAAGTGATTACATGAAAGCTAAAATGAAAAAGCTAATACAAACTAAGAGAGAGAGAGAGAGAGAGAGAGAGAGAGAGAGAAATTCCCTTATATAGCATTAAAAGACAAATGGGCAGCATGTACCCTAAGCAAAGTGGCCCAAAAATCTGAACAAGAGAGCTTTCAGAAAGCTTTTATTTATTGGAAAAATTTTCAAGTGTGACACGGGCATGTCGGGTCGAGATATACAGGCGTGTTTGGGAGGGTTATCTGGGGAAGGAGAAATCTGGCGAGCTAGTATTGTTCTGGAGGCTTCGGGGCGGGACACGTGTCCGACACAGGCATGTCGAGCTTGGACACGGGCGTGTATGGGGCATGACTAGACAGCTGGGTGGAGGAAGTCAATTTGATCTTTACTGGCTGGAGGTGTTGACTGCCAACATCAACACGAGCGTGTCGGATCTTCGGACACGGGTGTTTCATGCTCAGGTTGATGAAGGCGTTGAGTGTTGACTGGCAGGAGGCATTGAGTGTCGAGTAAATGAAGGCGTTGAGTGGCTCTGAGAGGTGAATAGTGAAAGAGTTGAATGGCATTGAGTGTCTTCTATCTCAATGGCGTTGAGTGGCTTTGAGTGTTGAATAGAGAAAGCGTTGAGTATAGAGTAGATGAAGTTGAGTGCGTTCTGTCTCGACGGCGTTGTGTGAATGATACGGGTGTACAACCGCGTACCCGGGCGAGTGGGACCCTCCCCAAATAACGGCCTAAGGGTGAGCTACGAGCGACGATGTGGCACAACCCCGTTCGAAGATGTGCGGGTGCTCGTGCGAGTGTGCGAATGTTTTACGAACATAGGCATTTTAATATATGTATATATATAATAATATATATTATATAATATATATCATATATTATATATATTATATAATATATATAAGATGGGAGAAGAAGTTTTGAGGGGGAGAGCTCGGGTACAGGACAAGGGGACAAAAAAAGAAAAAGTAGGAGGAGTGGGGGAGGGCTCAGGTACAGGGGAGAAAAGGGAAAGGGAGAAAGGGGAGCAGAGAAAAAAGGGGAGGAGGAGAAGAGGAGATCGGGGGTTTTTGAAGTTGGAGGAGGAGCAGCCCCTCTACCCCATCGCCCCTCTTCCTCTAGGCCTGGAGCAGAACAACCCCGGCCGCCCCTCTCTTTTTCTCTCAGCCTGGAGCATCACAACCCCGGCCGCCTCTCTCTCCCTCTCGGTCTTCCTCTTGCACGCAGCAAAGGGCAAAGGCCCGAGCCTCCCTCCTCCGGCCGCCTCTCTCTCCCTCTCGGTCTTCCTCTCACACGTAGCAAAGGGCAAAGCCCCGAGCCTCCCTTCTCCTCTCCCATTATCGGCCTAAGCAAGGAGCAAAGGCTCGACCTCCCTCCACCTCTCCCATCGCCACCTTCTATGGTCAGATCCGACCCCTTAGAGCATGAATCGTCCATGTAGGGCTGAGTTTGGTCATTTGGAGCCGGGATCGGCCTCATGGAGTCATGTTCGGCCGTCTGGAGTTACGTCGGCCGAGAGCTTCTCTCCCGACGCCGTCTGGAGATCGATTCGTACACCAAGCCGGAAATGGAGATTTCCTCTCTCCCACCGCCGGCAAGAGGCTCGGCCACTGTATAAAAATGGAGCTAAAGAGGAAGATTTACTTCCTCTTCAAACAAGGGCTCGTCACCAAAAAATATTCAGCAAGGGTTCAGTCACGAAGAGGAAGATGTGTATTTCTTTCCTCTCCCAATAGTGCTTGGTCTGGAGTGGTGATCGGCCACCGCCGCAGCTTCCCAGGGATATGCTAGCAAGGAGCTTCTCTCCCAGCATCGCCGCCAAGCACGCATCAAGGGTAACGATGTTTCTACTTGGGCAGGTGAAGCCCTCAGTTTACATATTTGTATGGAAGCCCCTCTCGACCAACGGGTGGAGGAAGGGATCTTTCCGACGGGTTGACATTTACGTCCCTATAATTAATTACATTTAGCACCCCAGAAGCGTGAGTACGGGTTTAGGCATGTTGTGTGAGGCCCATCCGAATGTGTTAGCCGGATTGGTGAAGTTCTGGGGTTCCCGGAGAAGACTACAAGGAAGTTGTGTATTATCCATTTGTAGGGAATGCGCACCATGGCCCCCAAAGAGGGATGTGTGCAATATGTTTGGTCCTCTTATGTTAGCCGACTGATGCTTAGCTGGCTGCCACTTGCCGAGACGTTGACATACTAGTGTTGCAGTCGCAAGTGGGGAGTAGCAATCTTAAGCCCGTATTTGCACCAGCCCTAAGTGGCCTAATTTATTTATATTTCTGGCCAGTGTGCCGAAGTATGGATTTTATATTCCTGTAATTTAAAATGCCCGTGATGCCTTGTGGATGTGTCTTATCTTTTTTTCCTTAGGCTATGTTCGCGAACCGCTCGCCCCGCGAGGACCCCGAGGTAAGGTTATCAGGAAGCCCTTGAAGGTCAGTTAATGGCCTTTCAGAACAACGTAGTTACATTGTTGGCAACCCAATTGGGGATGCATAGTGGGGCTGCGTAGTGGGGCTGCGGAAAGTAGAACTGTTTGGCAAGATTATGCCATTGGTAGGGCGGATGAGAAACATTTTATATAGACCCGAGGAGGCGCCAATAGTCAGGAGAGAGTTGGCCTTGAAATTCTCCTTAGAGGATCTGGTCGGCCAAGAGAGCCTTCTGAAGGTGCCTTACCTATGCCTTTGGCTTGGGAGGGGAAGAGTTTGCTAGTCTTCCGGGTATGCGGTGGGACCTCCACGCTAAGACCTTGGGTCTGTCACTTGTGTTCCAAGTTTGGTGCCTAGATCGTTCGCTTGAGGGCAGTAGGTGCGCGGTCACCCCTTCCCCAAGGTTCGAACTCCACAGAAGCCGAGTTTTGGTTTCAACATTTTGGTGCGGTTAGAGTGGAGAGTGACCAACATAGAAGAACTCTAGCAAACATCATGGCTATAGAAATTGAACCGAGTGGAGACCTGAGTCATGTGTTGATACTTTGTATGTGAGATCCTCATACCTGGAGTCGTCCCATCCTTGAATTTAGGATTTTCGGACAGTCTACTTTGAGTCTATATTAAGGCTTTGATGGTGATATAACTCTTGATTTTGTAAGCACCTGGGAAGATTAGAGGGAGGATCTTCTCGCTTTTGGGTTAGGTCTCGAGATGCTCCTACTGTTAGGCTTTCATCTAGCTGGCAGGGCAGGGATCCTCGATGGACATCGTTATGACCCTGGAGCTAAACCTGGACGATTTTCAACACCCGCCGTCAGGCTTTTACCTAGTTGACTTAACCGGCGGTATCACCCAGGAGCCCGGACGATTTTCTGTGGATATCGTTATGACCCTGGACATCGTTATGAAATTTGAAGTGACAATGCTCCCGTTGCAATCTATGTGGACGATCGAAGTATTCGTTTAACAAACACCGAGCAGATACTGCCGTCGGGCTCTCACCTAACTAGCAGGGCTGGATGTCTTTCAGAGGAGTCTGCCCCAGACCCCGAGCAGATCCCGCTGCCAGGCTCTCACATAGCTGGCATGGCTGGATATCACTCGAAGGAGTCTGCCCCAGACCCCGAGCAAATCTCGCTGTCAGGCTCTCACCTAGCTGGCAGGGCTGGATTTCACTCGGAGGAGTCTGACCCAGACCTCAAGCAGATCCCGCTATCAGGCTCTCACCTAGCTGGTAGGGCTGGATGTCACTCGGAGGAGTCTGCCCCAGACCCCGAGCAGATCCCGCTATCAGGCTCTCACCTAGCTGGCAGGGCTTAATGTCACTCGGAGGAGTCTGCCCTAGACCCCAAGCAGATCTCGCTGTCAAGCTCTCACCTAACTGGCAGGGATGGATGTCACTCAGAAGAGTATGCCCCAGACCCCGAGTAGATCTCGCAGTCAGGCTCTCACCTAGCTGCCAGGGCTAGATGTCAATCGGTGGAGTCTACGCCAGACCCCGAGCAGATCCCACTATCAGGCTCTCACATAGCTTGCAGGGCTGGATGTCACTCGGAGGAGTCTTCCCCAAACCCCGGGCAGATCCCGCTGTCAGACTATCACTTAGCTGGCAGGGCTAGATGTCACTCGGAGGAGTCTGCCCCAGACCCCGAGCAGATCCCGCTGTCAGGCTCTCACCTTGCTAGCAGGGCTTGATGTCACTTGGAGGAGTCTACCCCAGACCCCGAGAAGATCCCGCTGTCAGGCTCTCACCTAGCTGGCAGGGCTGGATTTTACTCAGAGGAGTCTACCCCAGACCCCGAGCAAATCCCACAGTCAGGCTCTCCCTTAGCTGGCAGGGCTAGATGTCACTCGGAGGAGTCATCCCCTAACCCGAGCAGATCTCACTTTTAGGCTCTCACCTAGTTTGTAGGGCTTAATGTCACTTGGAGGAGTCTGACCTAGACCCCAAGCATATCCCACTGTCAGACTCTCACCTAATTGGCAGGGCTGGATGTCACTCAGAGGAGTCTGCCCCAGACCCCAAGCAGATTACGCTGTCAGGCTCTAACCTAGCTGGCAGGGCTGGATGTCACTCAGTGGAGTCTGCCCCAGACCCCGAGAAGATCCCACTGTCAGGCACTCACCTAGCTGGCAGGGCTAGATGTCACATGGAGGAGTCTTCCCTAGACCCCGAGCAGATCCCGCTGTTAGGCTCTCACCTAGCTGGCAGGGCTAGATGTCACTCGGAGGAGTCTGCCCCAGACCCCGAGAAGATCCCGCTGTCAGGCTCTCACCTAGCTGGCAGGGCTGGATGTCACTCGGAGGAGTCTGCCCCAGACCCCGAGCAGATCCCGCTGTCAGGCTCTCTCCTAGCTGGCAGGGCTGGATTTCACTCGGAATAGTCTGCCCCAGACCCCGAACAGAACCCACTGTCAGGATCTCATCTAGCTGGCAGGGCTGGATATAACTTAGAGGAATCTGCCCATAACCCCAAGCAGATCCCGTTGTCAGGCTCTCTCCTAGCTGGCAGGGCTGGATGTCACTCGAAGGAGTCTGCCCAAGACCCTGAATAGATCCCGCTGTCAGGCTCTCTCCTTGCTGGCAGGGTTGGATGTCACTCGGAGGAGTCTTCCAACGACCCCGAGCAGATCCCACTGTCAGGTTCTCACCTAGCTGGCAGGGCTGGATGTCACTCGGAGGAGTCTTCCCCAGACCCTGAGCAGATCCCGTTGTCAAGCTCTTACCTAGCTGGTAGGGCTGGATGTCACTCGGTGGAGTTTGCTCCAGAACCCCGAGCAGATCCCGCTGTCAGGATCTCACCTACCTGGCAGGGCTGGATGTCACTCGAGAGGAGTCTGCCCCAGACCCAGAGCAGATCCAGCTATTAGGCTCTCACCTACCTTGCAGGGCAGGATGTCACTCGGTGGAGTCTTCCCCAGACCCCGAGTGCTGCTCGGCCCCAGGTAGACTCGATGTCAGGCTCTCACTAGCTGGCAAGGCTATAGGCACAACTAGGGAGTAAGGGAGAGAGACTATTGAGTTTGTAGGTAGTTTGGATACTTTGTGGGACCCCGAGTGATGCTCGGCCCCGGGTAGACCCGCTGCCTGGCTCCTAGTAGCTGGCAGGTCCGTAGGCTTGCCTTGGGGGTAAGGGACCCCGAAGTCTGCTAGACCCCGGGTAGACTCGTTGTCAGGCTCTCACTAATTGGCAGGGCTATAGGCACACTTGGGGGGTAAGGGAGAGAGAGTTTGGAGTTTGGAGGTAGTTTGGATACTTTGCAGGAACCCGAGTGATGCTCGACCCCGAGTAGACCTGATGCCTGGCTCCTACTAGCTGGCAGGTCCGTAGGCTCGCCTGGGGGGTAAGGGACCCCGAGTGCTGCTCGGCCCTGGGTAGACTCGCTGTCAGGCTCTCACTAGTTGGCAGGGCTGTAGGCATACCTGGTGGGTAAGGGAGAGAGAGTTTGGAGTTTGGAGGTAGTTTGGATACTTTGTAGGACCCCGAGTGATGCTTGGCCCCGGGTAGACCCACTGCCTCGCTCTCACTAGCTGGAAGGTCCGTAGGCTCGCCTGGGGGGTAAGGGACCCCGAGTGCTGCTCGACCCCGGGTAGACTCGCTGTCAGGCTCTCACTAGCTGGCAGGGCTGTAGGAACACAAGGGGGGGTAAGGGAGAGAGAGTTTGGAGTTTGGAGGTAGTTTGGATACTTTGTAGGAACTCGAGTGATGCTCGGTCCCGGGTAGACCCGGTGCCTGGCTCCTACTAGCTGGTAGGTCCGTAGGCTCGCTTGTGGGGTAAGTGACCCCGAGTGCTGATCGGCCCCGAGTAGACTAGCTGCCAGGATCTTATTAGCTGGGCAGGGCCTGTAGGCACACCTAGGGGGAAAGGGCTGGTCCTTGGAGACTTTTACACTACCCCGAACCTGGCTCGGCCCCAGGTAGACCAATTACGCAGGCTCCCATCTAGCTGACAGGTCCATAGGCATACCTAGGGGGAAAGGAATAGCTCTGCGTGAACAAGAGAATACAAAATATATAGCTTTGTTGTTTCACAATATCATGAGAAACTGTATACTGATTGTAAGAAATAGTATAAGGACAATTGAATAGCAGGGAGCATTACAGATATCGAGTGGTTCAAAAAAAATCAGAAGGGGCATGGAGAGATTAGTGTGCCAAGTGCAATTTTCAAATTCTCCCAAATTTTTTTTGGGTCGGCCCCCACTCGCCAGATACGTAGGGTTGGATGATTCTTTTCGAGCTTGTACCAACCTTGAAAAGAGAGGGGATTGTGTACAACTCCGTACCCGAGCGAGTGGGACCCTACCTAAATAATGGCCTAAGGGCGAGCTACGAGCGACGATGTGGCACAACCCCGTTCGAAGATGTGCGGGTGCTCGTGCGGGCGTGCAGAGGTTTTACGGACATAGACTTTTTAATATATGTATATATATAATATAATATATATATATAATATAATATATATATTATATAATATATATCTTATCTTATATATATTATATAATATATATAACATAGGAAAAGAAGTTATGATGGGGAGGGCTCGGGTACAGGACAAGGAGGACAAAAAAAGAAAAAGGAGGAGAGGGGGAGGGGGAGGGCTCAGGTACATGGGAGAAAAGGGTAAGGGAGACAGGGGAGCAGAGAAAAAAGTGGAGGAGGAGAAGAGGAGATCAGGGGGTTTTTGAAGTTGGAGGAGGAGCAGCCCCTCTACCCTGTCTCCCCTCTTCCTCTCGGCCTGGAGCAGCACAACCCCGACTGCCCCTCTCTTTTTCTCTCGGCCTGGAGCAGCACAACCCCGACCGCCTCTCTATCCCTCTCGGTATTCCTCTCGCACGCAGCAAAGGGCAAAGGCACGAGCCTCCCTCCACCGACCGCCTCTCTCTCCCTCTCGGTCTTCCTCTCGGTCTTCCTCTCGCACGCAGTAAAGGGCAAAGGCCCGAGCCTCCCTCCTCCTCTCCCGTCGCCGGCCTAAGTAAGGAGCAAAGGGTCGACCTCCCTCCACCTCTCCCGTCGCCTCCGCCTATGGTCAAATCCTGACCCCTTGGAGCATGAATCAGCCATGTAGGGCTGAGTTTTGTCATTTGGAGTCGTGATCGGCCTCATGGAGTCAATTTCGTCCGTCTTGAGTTACGTCGGCCGGGAGCTTCTCTCCCGATGCCGGCCGAAGATAGAATCATATACCAGGCCAAAAATGGAGATTTCCTCTCTCCCACCGCCGGTAAGAGGCTTGGCCACCACCAACAAAATGAAGCGGGGAGTTTTTATTTCTCTCCACCCGCCGGCAATAGGCTCGGCCATCATGGAAAAATGGAGCTAAAGAGGAAGATTTACTTTCTCTTCCAACAAGGGCTCGACCACCAAAAATATTCAGCAAGTGTTCAGTCACGAAGAGGAAGATGAGGTTTTATTACCTCTCATCACTGTGATCGGTCTAGAGTGGTGATCGGCCACCGCCGCAGCTACCTAGGGCTAAGCTAGCCAAGAGCTCCTCTCCCATCACCGCCGCCAAGCACGCGTCAAGGGTAACGATGTTTCTACTTGGGCAGGTGAAGCCCTCAGTTTACATATTTGCATAGATGCCCCTCTCCACCAACGGGTGGAGGAAGGGCGCTCTCCGACGGGTTGACGTGTACGTCCCTGCAATTAATTACATTTAGCTTCCGGAAGCGTGAGTACGGGCTTTAGGCATGCTGTGTGAAGCCCATTCGGACGTGTGAGCCGTATTGGTGATGTTCTAGGATTCTCGGAAAAGACTCCGAGGAAGTTGTGTATTATCCATTTGCAGGGAATGAGCACCATGGCCCCAAAAAAGGGATGTGTGTAATATGTTTGGTCCGCTTATGTTAGCCGACTGACGCTTAGTTGGCCGCCGCTTGCCGAGACGTTGGTGTACAGGTGTTGTAGTCGTAAGTGGGGAGTAGCAGGCTTAAGCCCGTGTTTGCGTTGGCCCTAGAAGGCCTAATTTATTTATATTTCCGGCCTACGTGCCGAAGTATTGAATTTATATGCCTGTGATGCCTTGTGGATGTGTCTTATATTTTTCGTCTTAGGCGGGCAGTATGTTCGCAAACCGCTCGCCCCACGGGAACCCCGAGGTAAGGTTATCAAAAAGCCCTTGAAGGTCAGTTAATGGCCTTTCAGAACAACGTTGTTACGTTGTTGGCGGCCCAATTGGGGATGCGTAGTAGGGCTGCGAAAAGTAGAACTGTCCGGCGAGATTACGCCATTGGTAGGGCGGATGAGGAATATTTTATATAGAACCGAGGATGCACCAATAGTCAGGAGAGAGTTGGCCTGAAATTTTCCTTAGAGGATCCGGTCGGCCAAGAGAGCCTTCTGAAGGTGCCTTAGCTTAGCATTTGTCAAGGGAGGGGAAGATTTTGCTAGTCTTCCGGGTATGTGGCGGGACCTCCATGCTGAGACCTTAGGTCTGTCCCTTATGTTCCTAGTCTTGTGCCTAGATCGTTCACTTGAGGGCAGTAAGTGTGTGGTCACCCCTTCCCCAAAGGTCGAACTCCACAGAAGTCGAGTTTCGGTTTCAATAACGGGCATGTCGAGTCTTCGGACACGGGCGTGTCCTACTCGAGTTGATGAAGGCTAAACGTCTAGCTGGGAGTTGAGGACAACGATCGTTGAGGGCGTGACACGGGCGTGTCGAGTCTGGGACACGGGCGTGTCAGGTCATTTTTTGACCATTTTCTAAAAAAAATTAGAAAAACAAAATTAACTCAAGTTAGAATAATATTTACAAAAAGAAGCAAATTATTAAATAAAACAAACTAAAAAGGAAAAAATAAACTAAAATGACTTAATAAAAATACTATAAAAATAGGTATATTTATAACTTATCAAGGTCAGAGATGAAAGGAAATTTCTGCTAAACCAATAGTATGAAGCCTTCAAACAGGATAAGAAAGACTCAGTGGTTGATTGTTTTGAAAGGTTCTTCAGAATTGTAAACAACATGAGAACTTTGGCAGGAAATTTACTAACTATAAACTTATGAAAAGTTATTGAGATCCCTGAATAAGAAATGGGACATCAATATCTGTGCCAAAAGAGAAATGGGGAACTTAGCCAACATAGACCCCAAGGCTCTATTTGGCAAGTTGTTGTCCCATGAGTTACAACTCAATCTCAGGAAGTCTGAAGAAGATTCAGCTAGAGCACACAACAGAGAAAAGACCTTGGCCTTAAAGGCTGAGTCATCCAGGAAAGTCAGAGAGAAGTCAACACTCTCAGAAAGACTGGAAATAGCTTTTGAGTGTTCAGAATCATCCTCATTAGAAGGAGACCTGACTGAGGAGAACTGTCTCTCTTCTCTAAATAATTCAAGAAGATGTTGAGTAGAAGAAAGCAAGGCAGTTGGAAGAGTCCAGCTGGAGACTCTTCTCTCAAGAAGACCAATCATCCATATAAGCCCAGGAAAAAGAAATCTGGGGACAGGTATGGTTCTTCACAGAACAAATATATTAAGACTAATATTGTGTGTTATTGTTGCAACAGGAAAGGGCATGTCATAGATAATTGTCCAACAAAAAGAAAGGAGAAAAAGTCAGATAATTGGAAGGATGGACAACACAAGAAGGCTGACAAAAGCCTCTTGGCAAAGAGCCAGTCTACATTGTCTGACAGTGAATCTGATTCATCAGAATAAGAAGAAGAAGAGGCTCTCATGGGTCTGATGGCTATTAAGGATACCCAATCAGGAGAAGGAGATCAGGATTGTTCAGATCCTGCTAAGGTAAAATCAATCTCTCATAGTTTAGCCTCAAATTCTTTTTCTGCATCAGAAAATGAATCATGTTCACACTCCTCTAATAATAGAGAACATGATTCAGACATTGAAGCTGATTTTAACTCCCTTATCAATAGATATGGGAGGTTACTAAAGGCCTTGATTGTAAGCAAACAGCTTGCTAAAGATCAGGCCACAAAATTAGAATCTCTTAGGGGAGTATCTTTTTAGTTGGAAAGGGCCAACATAAAGTTAGACATACAAAATTTGAAGCTTATAGAACTAACCAATAAGATAGATAGCCAGATAAAAGAAATAGTAAAACTGGTCAAGAAAGTCAAGGACCTGGAAGCAAATCTTACATAGGAAATACAACTCCTGACTCAATTCTCAAAACCCAAGTCAATGTTACCTATCATAGACACCTTCTCTGCACCATTTAGAAGTGGAGCAGGGTATGCCAAGAACAAAAGTTCAAAAAGAAAGCTATACCTAAGGATAAAGCCCCAATAGGTCTATTTAAGCAACCCTCCAAGTATATGCCTTCTAATAGATGTTTGAGATCATGTGTTCCTGGACACATGATGTCTGAGTGCTCTACCAGCAAGGTCAATAAAGAGCCTTGCTGGAAGGGACTGACATCTAATGACAATAAAGGCCAAACACCTCTACAAAGGGTTATCAATCCAAGAAAGCAAGCAATTCTTGGAGCTGGTCCCAGTACACCACACTTAAATCAGAAAGGTAAGGGTGTGAATTTTGAACCACTACCTTGGAAGTTGGATGACAATTCTGTGTTGTACAATAGAACAACTTCAAATGTGCAACCAAAGAAAAGATACAACCGATTTGAGTGTTGGTATTGTGGGAAGGTTGGGAATTTTGCCCTACATTGTTGGTATAATCCAACAGCACCTTCATATAAGACTCAATCAGTTTTGTTTAGAAAGACTGATGTGTTTCACACAGCAAAGCCTAACAGGAACCAAGGCCCCAAAACTATTTGGTTGCCTTAGGTTAACTAATTCTGTGCTTGCAGGTGGATCAATGTACTACAGGAAGGCCAATATGGTACTTGGATAGTGGCTGTTCCAAGCACATGACAGGAATAAGGAGTTTGCTAAGAGATTACACTCTAGTTAGGAATGGACCAAAAGTCATCTTTGGAGGGTCAGAGAAAGGACCACCAAAGGAAATGGTAACATTTCTAATGGCCTAGTTTCCATCACTAAAGTGGCTTATGTGGAAGGATTGAACCACAATCTGATAAGCATTAGTCAGCTTTGTGATATAGGTTATGAAATTGTTTTCCATAATGACAAGTGTCTAATAAGGAACCCAAGTGATGAAGAGATCATCTTGTCAGGCACTAGCAGTGGGAACATTTGATTTCTAAATTTCTTAAGTGTAAATGAAAAATCACTTGTATGCCTAGTAGCTAGTGATAAGTTGTATATATATATATTTTATAGTACTTTACTTAAGTCATTTTAGTTTATTTTTGTCATTTTTTTGTTATTTTTCATTAATAAAATGTTCCTTTTTGTAAATATTATTCTAGCATAACTTTAATTTTGTTTTCTGAAATTTTTTAGAAAAAGCAAAACTCCCGACACGCCCGTGTCCCATGGCCCGACATGCCCGTGTCAATCCCGTCTCGACACTCGACGCTTCTAGCTCGACGTTCGACAGTCGACGTTCGTCGACCAGACCCAACATGCCCGTGTCCCATGACCTGACATGCCCGTATCACACCCTTGTCGTTCAACTGTCATCGATCCTAGCTCGACGTTTCGGCCTTCGTCAACCCGACCAGGACATGCTTGTGTCCCAAAAGCCGACACATCCCTGTCACTAGTTCAAGCTCAACAACAGCTGATATCAAGTGGTAAGGTGCCCGACACGCCCGTGTCACACCTCCAGGCACGCCCGTGTCCGACACGTGTCCCGTTCCAACTACTTCCAGAAATCGGTCAGTCAACGAATTTTGACTTCTCCAACACACCAGACCTGACACGCGCGTGTCCCAATAGTCGACACGCTCGTGCCACCCCCTCTTTTTTGCCAATAAATAAAAATTTTTTTTAAGGTCCAAGGGTTCAACTTTTGGGGCCAATTTTGTGTGTTAGTGGGCTGCCTCAGTGTATTTCCATACTATGTAAGGAGACTTTCTCCCCCTCTCTTAGTGTTTGTTTTAACTTTGTAATAGTTTTTTTTCATTAATAAAATATGCTAGTTTTTCTCTCATTATATTGTCATGAAATGCATGTGGGCATCCCCATTCTATTCCTCTTTTATCCTTTGTATTTCCTTGTTTTTCTCTTTATGAAATGTGTGTGTGAGTTTGTGAGTGAATGTTTCAATTCATCTTGTTTTTTTTTCTAATATGATAGGATGTTATAGTATTTTTCCTTGCAAAAAATATTGTTAGGATAGTTCTATTTTTATTTTCCTATCTTCTTTATAATTTAGGTTATATGTTTTCATTCTTAGGATTTGTAAAAGAGCTTTTAAAAGTGATTTTGTTTCTTTACTTAGCTTTGTTTTAGGATTGTAAAACTTTTTTGTTCTTTTCACTTTCTTTTCACTTTTTTAATCACTTTTATGAACTTCTAAGAATGAAAAAGTTGTAATTTTTAATTTTTGAAAGACTTTTGTTTTTTGCATTATTTTAAAAAACCCTTTTTGCTATTTTTGTTTTTATTTCTTCTTTTTATGTGTCTTTGGTAAACTATAGGAATAGAAATGTTGTAATTTTAATTTTTAAGTAACTTTGTTTTTTCTCTTTAATAGTGTGTGTGAGTGTATGAGTTATCTTTTCATTTTGTCTTTTTCAAATTTGATGAAGTGTGTGTGAGTGAATGTGGTATTTTTTATCGCTTTCTTTATGGTGTTCTTCAATTACGTAGAGTGTGTGCGTGTACGAGATAATCTTTACTGCTTTCTTTAAATTATGAAGTGTGTGTGTGTGTGTGTATGCATTTATTTCCCACCTACTCGTTTGAGTATGACTTGCATTAATTCCCTCCTACTCGTTTGAGTAGGACTCATCATTTCCTTCCTACTCGTTTGAGTAGGACTTGTACTTGCATTTATTTCCCGCCTACTCATTCGAGTAGGACTTGTCATTTCCCGCATACTCATTTGAGTAGTACTTGTCATTTTACTTATGGTTTCGTTGAGTGTGTGAGTTCTCGCCTTAATTTAGCTTTGCAATGTTTCAAAACTTTGTGTAATTATTATTTGTCTTCTTCTTATAACCCTTTAGCGCTTAGTTACGAACTCACGCCTCATAAAAATCATAAGCAATCCACATACCGATGAGTGGCTAATCGTCTTTAGCCTTCGACATCGAAGAGCATTGGGACATATGAAATCTCTCTAAATAATTAAAAATTATTTTTCTCACTTTAATTAAAGGGCTTAAGGTTTTCCCCGGGCTAATGACGCGTAGAACCACATATCGATGTGTGGGATCTTTTTTAGTTATCCATACGCTAGCTGGCCAAGAAGTCGTGCGTTTGGACTAATCGCCCTTGGGTCAAAAGAATTGCGTGCATACCCTCGAGAGAGGAGAAGCATAATTCTACAGGATTGGGTTCCCAACCCAATAACGGGGTTCTTATCATAAAGCGGGCATTATGAGGAATCCTTTGTTCGACGAGAGTTCGGTCGAATTGTCTTAATGTTTAGGTGAGTGATATCCCTATAGCTAGGTGAGCTCATATTTGTGGAACATCCACGACCAAGTTTCCTTTAATTAGTTTGAAAACTAAGTTCTATAATTATTAATAGTTGTTTTAGTTTCGATCCGATTTGGTGTCGAGCGTTAACCCTTCATCGAATATTTTCTAAGTCTTTTTACAACTTTCTCTTTTAACCTCTTTAATTAACTAAAACCCAACAAGTTATTTTCGATTAAATAATAGTCCCTCCGGAAGGAGTAGAAATAGTCAACAGGCCCCGAGAATAATACGACCTCGGTATTCCCCTGAATATCGAGTACTACATGTGATAGGTGCACTTGCCTCCTTTCATTAAAAACTCGCTTTTTAGCAAGTCCACGACGTTCGACTCATCGAACCAACCACCTAAATAAGAGTTTTTTCGCTGGCCATCAAGTTTTTGGCGTCGTTGCCAGGGAGCTTGGTATTGCTATTTTGAATTTCCGAGTCTATTAATTTTATCTATTTTTTAAAAACAAAAAAAAATAAAAAACATAAAAACTCTATCTAAAAATTCAAAAAAAAAAGTTTATTTAGTTTATATTTTAGGGTGTATGACCCGTGGACAACCCTCAGAGTCTGAAGATTTTGATTTTGACCCTGAGATTGAATGCTCCCTTGCACGTATTCGAGCTCAATGCTGAAATCCTTTTTTAGACCCCGAGGAATCTATCGGAGAACCCTCTACTGTAGTGATGGCCGACCCTAACCCTGCCCCGGCGGCCGAGCGTACTATGTCATATTATGCCTGACCAAACCTACATGATAAAGGGTCTAGTATTGTTCGCCCTACGGTGGCAAATAATAATTTCGAAATAAAGTCAAGTGTCATTCAAATGGTCCAAAAATCGTGCAGTTCGATGGACTGTCGGATGAGGACCCGAATATCCACTTTTCCAATTTTTTGGAAATATGCGACACCTTCAAGATTAATGGCATCACTGATGACGCCATTTTCTTGAGCCTATTTCCTTTTTCCCTTAAATCCAAAGCTAAGGAGTGGTTGAATTCCCTCCCGCGAGGATGTATCACCACCTGGGCTGAGTTGACGTAGCGGTTCCTGACGAAGTACTTTATGCCCATAAAAACTGAAAAGTTGTGGGCGAACATTTCTCCGTTTGTACAAAATGATCCCGAGACTCTATATGAGACTTGGGAATGATTTAAGGAGTTCCTCTGCCGGTGCCCGCACCACGCGCTGCCAACGTGGTTATAGGTACAATTTTTTTACAATGGCCTTAATTTTCAGACGTGTCAAATGATTGACGCGGCTGCCGGTGGCACATTAAACAACAAAACCCCAGAGGCCTCCCAGGCTTTATTCGAAGAAATGGCTATAAAAGCCTATCAGTGAAACGTCCTGCGGGGATGCCCAAAGCAGGTGATCGGCCTTTTTCAAGTTGATGCCACTACTCTGTTAACCCTTAAAGTTGAAAGGTTAACAAAGCAGGTTGCGGAGATAACTAATGCCTCCTCCACTCTGCCTTGTTTTATTCCCCCCTAATGTCTGCGTGGCTGAAGGGTTCGTGGACTTCATAGAAAATTCGGGTCGTCCTTCCTTCAACCCCAATAACAACCCTTATAGAAATAACTATAATCCGAGTTGGAGGAATCACCACAATTTCCCTTGGAGCAACCCGAACCATACGCAGTGTCCCACTAATTCTTATGCACTCGCATTTTTCCTGCCTCCTCCTCCAAAACCTTCTCCGGTTGAGGATGATTTTTATAAATACATAGCATCCAACGAATCAAATATCCAGAACATCACCGGATCGCTTAAAATGCTTGAACAATAGGTTGGATAACTGGCGAGAATGATGTCAGAGCGCGTGCTCGAGGCACTGCCGGGAAATACGGAGCCCAACCCTCTGGAGAACGCCAACGCTGTAACCCTCCGTAGCAGTAAGGAGGTGGTTGATCCAAAACGGATCAATGCTCAGGTACATATTTCACCTCCGACCCCTCTTCCCCCTTCTTCGATTACGCCTCCTTTACCTATTTTAAGCAAAAAATTATTTTAAACAAGGCCCTGCCATATCCGCATAGGTTAGATAATGAGCGTAAGGACGTGCAATACAAAAAATTTATTTTACTATTAAAACAAATTCATATTAATGTTCCTTTCTGCGCGACGATCTCGCAGATGCCTAAGTATGCGAAATATTTGAAAGAACTTCTTTCTAATAAACAAAAATTAGAAAATATTTCGCATATCTCTCTCAACGCGGACTGCTCGGCTGCTCTTACCAATAAATTGCCCCTAAAACAAAACGACCCGGGACGGTTTTCAATCCCGTGCCTTTTTGGCAATATATTAGTAAAATATGCTCTTGCAGATTTAGGCGCGAGCATTAATTTGATGTCGTTCTCTCTCTTTAAAAAATTAAGTTTGGACACTCCGGCCCCTAATAATAAAGTATCCAGTTAGCGGATCGCTCGGTTAAGTTCTCCATCAGTGTAGTGGCGTACGTCCTTGTCCGAGTTGACAAGTTTATCTTTCCGCTAGACTTCATCATCTTGGACATCGAGGAGGACACCAATGTACCAATTAAACTTGGTCCCCCTTTTTTCGCCACCTTCCGCACATTAATTGATGTAAGTAATGGTCATCTCCTCCTTCGGGTGGGAGATGATGAGGTTACTTTTCCTATTAATCCCTCGATGGAGGACACGTCATCGAGCGACAATTTCTATTGTTCTTTAGATTCTTTTTTTGGAGATCGTTCTTCACCTTTTTCAAGTCAATTTTTCTTAACGACGATATTTTCGCGCTCGAAATTTTTTATTGCGATGAGGATAAATCTATAGGCTTGCCTTTTGAACTAATTAGTTCGAAAGACATTAGAATCAAAACCTCGCTATAAGAACCGCCCATCCTAGACCTCAAACCCCTACCCGAATCTCTCAAAATATGCTTTTTTGGGGAAAAAATGATACCCTTCCTGTTATCATTTCTTCACATTTGAGTGATTCAAAGACTTCCGATTTATTGGAAGTTTTGCTCAAACATCGCCACACAATTATTTGGCAAATATCTGATCTTAAGGGGCTTAATCCCTCTTTTTGCACTCATTGGATTTTCCTCAACGATAATTGCCGCAAAACCATTCAGCCACAGCGACGTCTTAACCCAAACATGAAAGACGTCGTTAAAGCCGAAATAATTAAATTATTAGATGTGGGGATTATTTATCCCATTTCTGATAGTGCGTGGGTTAGTCCCGTTCATGTCGTGCCCAAGAAGGGCGGTCTAACCGTAGTGGAAAATGAGCATAATCAACTCGTCCAAACTCGTACTGTTACAGGGTTGGCAGGTGTGCATCGATTATAGAAAACTAAATGATGCCACCCGTAAGGACCATTTTCCACTAACATTTTTAGACCAAGTTCTGGAGCGTTTATCCGGTCATCCATTTTATTGTTTCTTGATGGTTTATCGGGGTTTTTCCAAATCACCATTTCCCCTAATGATCAAGATAAAACAACTTTTACCTGCCCATTTGGCACCTTCGCCTACCGAAGAATGCCATTTAGCCCCTGAACTGCATCAGCTACATTCCAAAGATGTATGCTGGCAATCTTTGGCGAGCTGGTAGAAGAGCTTATGGAAGTCTTTATGGATGACTTTTCTGTTTTCGGGTGCTCTTTCCCGTCTTATCTTTGAAATTTAGATCGTGTCCTCCAGCGATGCGAGGACACGCATCTTGTTTTAAATTGGGAAAAGTGTAACTTCATGGTTCGAGAAGGTTTGGTTCTCGGCCATATGATTTCGTCTAAGGGGATGGAGGTAGATAAGTCCAAGGTAGAAATTATAGAAAAAATTCCGCCGCCAACCAACGTAAAATCCATTAGGAGTTTCTTAGGCCACGCGGGCTTTTATAAGCGTTTCATTCAAGATTTTTCAAAAATAACAAAGCCGCTTACTCACCTCTTGGAAAAGGAATCAAATTTTGTCTTTAGTAGCGAATGCGAGTCTGTATTTAATTTTATAAAACAAAAACTTATCAGTTCACCAATTTTAGTGGCGCCCGATGGCTCTCTTCCATTCGAGATAATGTGCGATGCTAGTGATATTGCCTTAGGTGTCGTTCTTGGCCAACGCATAGACAAACACTTTCATCCAATTTATTACGCTAGCAAGATCCTCACTTTTGCACAAGTAAATTACACAACAACGAAAAAGGAACTCTTAGCCGTAATTTTCACTTTTGATAAGTTCGCTCGTACATAAAGCTATCTAAAGTTATCGTATTTAGCGACAACTCCGCCCTTAAATATTTACTCGCTAAAACCTATGCTAAGCCCCGCCTTCTTTGATGGGTTCTCCTCCTTAAAGAATTTGATTTGGAGATTCGAGATAAGAAGGGCGCGGAAAATTTAGCCACTAATCACCTCTCCCATTTAGAAAATCTGGGTGCGGAAGCGCTTATCAAATCTGACATAAATGACAGATTCCCCGAGAAACGCCTCCGAACCATAAATACCAATTCGTCTTCTCCACCTTGGTTTGCAGATTTTGCGAACTATTTAGTTGAGCGGGTTCTCCCAAAAGAATTTTCGAGCCAGCAAAAGAAGAAATTCTTTTCTGACTTGAAAAATTTCTTTTGGGAGGACCCTTTTCTTTTTCGTATCTATGCGGACCAGGCGGTCCGAAGATGCGTCGCGGGAATGGAGTGCACGCAAATACTTAGGCACTGCCACAAGGTTCCGGCTGGTGGGCATTATCAAGCTAACCGGACCGCGCGGAAGGTGCTAGATGCAGGCTTGTTTTGGCCCACTCTTTTCAAAGAAGCACACACTTTTGTGCGCTCCTGCAATAGCTGCCAGTGGTCGGGTAACATCTTTCGTCGCGACGAGATTCCCCAAAATTTATTTTTATAATGTGAAGTTTTCGATTTATGGGGCATCGCTTTTGTCGGCCCCATACCTCCTTTTAAAAATATTTATATTTTAGTGGCGGTCGACTATGTATCAAGGTGGGCGGAAGCGCAAGCTCTCCCCACCAACGATGCGCGAGTCGTCGTTACCTTCCTTAAAAAATATTTTCTCTCTTTGGCACACCTCACGCTATTGTAAGTGATAGGGGAAAACATTTTTGTAACGCCCAAATGGCTAAGGCTTTAGCAAAATACGGAGTCACTCACAAACTTGCCACCCCCTACCACCCGCAAACAAGTGGCCATGTCGAGGTAGTAAATCGAGAGATTAAGCGTATATTAGAAAAAACCGTTTCACATAATAGGAAAGATAGGTCCGTCAAACTCGACGATGCGTTGTGAGCATATCAGACGGCATACAAAACCTCAATTGGTTGTACGCCATTTTGGTTAGTCTAAGGCAAAGCATGCCATCTCCCAATAGAACTAGAGCATCGCGCTCTTTGGGCTTTAAAACTCGTAAACCTCGACGCTAACTTAGCCGCTCAAAAAAGAAAACTGCAACTAAAAGAGCTCGATGAATGGCGTACAAACGCTTACGAGAGCAATAAGTTCTATAAGGAGAGCTCTAAGTTCTATCACGATCGAAAAATCAAGACCCAAATATTTTTTCTCCGGGCGATCTTGTCCTTCTTTATAATTCACGTCTTTGGCTTTTTCCGGGGAAACTAAAATCACGTTGGTCTAGCCCCTTCAAAGTTGAAGTGGTTTGTCCCTATGGGACCGTACTCATCCCCCACCCAGAAAAAGGTTCGTTTAAAGTGAATGGTCATCGTTTAAAGTCTTACATAGCGGGCAGTCCAATGGTCGGTTTTAACAAAACCATAACTCTCCTCAACATTATTACCCCGTCATAATAGTCAAGCTACACGACTATAAACAAAGCGGTCATGGGAGGCACCCCACGTCTACCTTTTTCGCTCTTTCCTTATTTTGTTTGCTACTCTTTCTAATAATGCAGGGTTTCTGATGGGCCTCCCCGAGCACGTTCCAGGGAAGTTTCTACCCTCCCGTTTTTTTTTTGTAAATATTGCATTTTATTTCATTTTTGTTCCGCATACTTACGTTGCAACATTGGGGACAATGTTGGATTTAAGTATGTGGGTGTTTTCATGATTTCCTTTTTGCACTTCCATTTTCCGCACTTAAAATTTTTATAAAAATACAAAAAAAAAACGAAAACAAAAACAAAACTAAACAAAAAAAATTATAAAATGAAAACTAAAAAATAATAATAAATTTTTTGTTTTATCATAAAAAATTTCAAAAACAATTACAAAACAAAAATTCAACAAAAAATTATATTTAGATTTACTTTGTAAATATTTTTTGTAAATAATTTTTTGTAAATATTCTTTTCTCTCTCCCCTCTTCCTTTCCTCCTCTTGGTAAATAACTTCTCTTTTTTCTCTTTTGTAAATAATTCCTTAAAAATCTTAAAAATATAAAAAAAATTTTAAAAAAATATATATAATATTTCAAAATATATATATATCTTTTTCGCATTTTTAGTATGTATATATTATAAAAATAAACACAAAATACAAAAAAAAAAGATAATAACTTCAAAAAAAATGAAATAAATTAAAAATATAAAAAAAAGATAATAACTTTAAAAATCTAAAAAATTGTAAAACAAATAAATTGAATATTCCATTCTTAATCATTTTCGCTCTCCAAAATATCGTTGTGAGTATATTTATATGTGAATTTCATTAATTCTTTATCTACTATTCATTTGTTAATTAGAGATTGATAAATTTAAATAGTGGTGTTAAGTTTTAAAGAATATATTATGTTCTTCTTCTTAATATAGGCAACTTGTTTTAGGCACTACTTCTAATTTATCTAAAATAGAGGCACGTGTATTATGTTAGAAAAAATAACTATAGACTTCAATTATTTCTACTTCAAGCTTCTTGAAATACAGGAACGTTCAATTTATCAAAGTTGCTCTAAATTTTTTTTTATTAAAAGCTAGTATTCTTCTTGAAAAAAATAAACCCTATCTACCCATATTTATAATGTTTTACTTGACATGATAAAGTTGCTATCCTTAAAATAACCTATGTCAATGGGAATAAGATTTCGTTTCGTAAACATAGGAATCTAATATTTTAAAAGATTATATGTTACATAGTAAGAGAATAAAATTCATTACTCTTATACATATACATTGGGTTTTATTGAAGTTGTTCAAAAATATATGTTAGGAAAATAAGATTTCATTTTCCTAACGCATCAAAAAAAAATTCATTTGAGGTTCGAGAAAAAATTACCTCGCCTCCAAGCCTAAGACCTCTTCATAAACCAAAACAACTCCCTTAGCCAATTTTAATGATATTAGAATTAATTTAAAATCTTTTTTGAGAGCATAATTTTAAATTGCATTATTTCCTTTAAAAACTCTTGTAAGCTAAAATTCCTATAATTCTAATCTATTTTTGTTAGCTAACGATTACAATTTATGCTTGCTATTTGGTTACTTCGAGAAGTCTTTTTGGCCAAAACTTTTCCTCTATTTAAATCATTTTCATGGATTAGGACTTAACTCTTATACCCCGGATGTTTATCTAGACCTCTCTTTTAATTAATTTAAGTGGTAGTAAATTTATGATTTCTTTTAATTCCCTATATGTTCATCTCCAACTTTTGCTCTGAAATAGCAAAAGCTTAAGTATGTGGGTATTTGATAAGTTGTAAATATACGTATTTTATAGAGTTTTACTTAAGTCATTTTAGTTTTTTTTTCATTTTTTGTTATTTTTCATTAATAAAATGTTCCTTTTTGTAAATATTATTCTAACCTAACTTTAATTTTGCTTTCTGAAATTTTTTTAAAAAAGCAAAACTGCCCGACATTCCCGTATCAATCCTGTCTCGACACTCAATGCTTCCAGCTCGACGTTCGAAAGTCGACGTTTATCGACCAGACCCGACACGCCCGTGTCCTATGACCAGACACGCCCTTTTCACGCCCTCGACGTTCAACTGTCGTCGATCCCAGCTCGATGTTTCAGACTTCATCAACCCGACCAGGACACGGCCGTGTCCAAAAAGCCGACACGCCCGTGTCACCAGTTCAAGCTCAGCAACTGCCGACATCAAGTAGCTAGGTGCTCGACATGCCCGTATACGCCTCCCGGCACGCCTGTGTCCGACACGTCTCCCGTTCCAGCTGCTTCTAGAAATCGGTCAGTCAACGAATTTTGACTTCTCCAACACACCAGACCCGACACGCTCGTGTCCCAATAGTCGACACGCCCGTGTCACCCCCTCTTTTTTGCCTATAAATAAAAAGTTTTTGTAAGGTCCAAGGGTTCAACTTTTTGGGCCAATTTTGTATGTTAGTGGGTTGCCTTGGTGTATTTAAATACTATGTAAGAAGACTTTCTCCCCCTCTCTTAGTGTTTGTTTTAACTTTGTAATAGTTTTTTTCATTAATAAAATATGCTAGTTTTTCTCTCCTTATATTGTCATAAAATGCATGTGGGCATCCCCATTTTATTCCTCTTTTATCCTTTGTATTTCCTTATTTTTCTCATTATGAAATGTGTGTGTGAGTTTGTGAGTGAATGTTTTAATTCATCTTGTTTTTTTGCTAATATGATAGGATGCTATAGTATTTTTCCTTGCAAAAAATGTTGTTAGGATGGTTCTATTTTTATTTTCCTATCTTCATTATGTTTTAGGTTATATGTTTTCATTCTTAGGATTTGTAAAAGTGCTTTTAAATGTGATTTTGTTTTTTTACTTAGCTTTGTTTTATGATTGTAATACTTTTTTTGTACTTTTCACTTTGTTTTCACTTTTTAATCACTTTTATTAACTTCTAAGAATGAAAAAGTTGTAATTTTAATTTTTGAAAGACTTTAGTTTTTGCTTTGTTTGGAAAAACCCTTTTTGTTCTTTTTGTTTTTATTTCTTCTTTTTATGTGTCTTTGGTATACTTTAGGAATAAAAATGTTCTAATTTTAATTTTTAAGTAACATTGTTTTTTCTCTTTAATAGCGTGTGTAAGTGTATGAGTTTTCTTTTCATTTTGTCTTTTTTAAATTTCATGAAGTGTGTGTGAGTGTATGAGGTAGTTTTTATCACTTTCTTTATGGCTTTCTTCAATTACGTACAGTGCGTGGGTGTACGAGTTAATCTTTACAGCTTTCTTTCAATTATGAAGAGTGTGTGCGTGCGTATGCATTTATTTCCCGCCTACTCGTTTGAGTAGGACTTTCTTTATTTCCTGCCTACTCGTTTGAATAGGACTCGTCATTTCCCTCCTACTTATTTGAATAGGACTTGTACTTGCATTTAATTCCCTCCTACTCATTCAAGTAGGACTTGTCATTTGCCGCCTACTAGTCTGAGTAGGACTTGTCATTTTACTTATGGTTTCGTTGAGTGTGTGAGTTCTCGCCATAATTTGGCTTTGCAATGTTTCTAAACTTTGTGTTATTATTATTTGTCTTCTTCTTATAACCCTTTAGCGCTTAGTTACGAACTCACGCCTCATAAAAATCATAAGCTATCCCCATACCAATGAGTGGTTAATCTTCTTTAGCCCTCAACATCGAAGAGCATTGGGACATATGAAAGCACTCTAAATAATTAAGAATCTTTTTCTCACTTTAATTAAATGGCTTATGGTTTGCCCCAGGTTAACGACGCGTAGAACCACATATCGATGTGTGGGCTCTATTTACGTTATCCATACGCTAGGTAGCCGAGAGGCCGTCCGTATGGACTGATCGTCCTTGGGTAAAAAGAGTTACGTGCATACCCTCGAGTGAGGAGAAGTGCAATTCTACCGGATTGGGTTCCCCACCCAATACCGGGGTTGTTGGCATTAAGCGGGCATTAAGAGGAATCCTTCGTCGGACGAGAGTTCGGTCGAATAGTCTTAATGTTAAGGTGAGCGATATCCCTATAACTAGAAGAGCTCATATTTATGGAACCTCCACGACCAAGTTGCATTTAATTAATCTGAAAACTAAGTTCTATAATTATTAAGAGTTGTTTTAGTTTCGATAAGATTCGGTGCCGAGCGTTAACCCTACATCGAATATTTTCGAAGTCTTTTTACAACTTTCTCTTTTAACCTCTTTAATTGACTAAAACCCGACAAGTTGTTTTCGGTAAAATAATATTCCCTCCGGAAGGAGTAAAAATAGTCAACAAGCCCCGAGAATAATACGACCTCGGTATTCCCCCGAATATCGAGTACTACATGTGATAGGTGCACTTGCCTCCTTTTGTTAAAAACTCGCATTTTAGCAAGTCCACGACGTTCGACTCATCGAACCAACCACCTAAATAAGAGTCTGTTCGTGGGCTATCAGCTAGTAAGAAAGACTCATTTTGTGTGCAATGGCACAAGAGGCTGGCTCACTTAAACTATAAAGCTATGAGACAGCTATTCTCTATGGACTTAGTTAGAAACATTCCCTATCTCAAATTCTCCAAAGAAGGCTTATGTCCTCCATGTCAAAAATGTAAACAGACAAAAGTCTCCTTTAAGCGAATTAAGTCCAAAGACACTGAGAGGTGTCTCTACTTACTTTATATGGATCTATTTGGTCCTATGCAAGTTCTTAGTTTGGGTAGGAAGTCCTATACCTATGTGATTGTGGATGATCACTCTAGATTTGCTTGGGTATTCTTCCTAAAGAAATAGTCTGAAACACTAGACATCCTTGCTGATTTTGATAGATAAGTTCAGAATGAGATAGGATGTTCTGTGGTTAAGCTTAGAAGTGACCATAGTACAGAATTTCAATCTTAAAAGATGACAAATTTCTATATGGAACTAGGGATATTTCAGGAGTTCTCCTCTCCAAGAACACTACAGCAAAATGGAGTTACTGAGAGGAAGAATAGAACTCTCATTGAGCTAGCTAGAACAATGCTGAGATATACATCTCTCCCCAAATATTTCTGGGCTGAGGTTGTGAACACAACATGCTATGTTCAAAATAGAGCATTGATCAACAAGTATTACAACAAAACTCCCTTTGAACTATTGAAAGGCTAAAAACCAAATCTATCCTACTTCAAAAATTTTTGTAGTAAGTGCTATGTATTGGACAATTGGAAAACTTATCTAACTAAGTTTTTGAGGAATACTATGAAGGAATCTTTGTAGGGTATAGTGCACATAGCAAAGCATACAGGATCTATAACTTGAAATATCAAGTTGTGGAAGAATCTATAAATGTAGTTTTTGATGAAACATCTGTTTTATATAATGAGATTTATAACAACTATAGTCTAGGTGATGTAGACTCTAGAATTGAAAAGTTAAAAATAGGTGACTCACCTAATCTAGTGTTACACACTAGAGACAATGTAGAAATTTTTATAGAAGATACAGTAACTGCCCAGGGGGAGGAAGAGAAACATCCTAATCCTCCTGCAGATTTAAGTGATGGTAGGCACCTTCCAGTAGCAGTTAGACACCTTAGAGATCATCATATTGTCAGATAATAGGTGATGCAAGATTAGGAGTGACTACTAGGAGTAGACATCACAATGAGGTTCTATACTCTAGCTTTCTCTCTCAGGTAGAACCTTAAATGTTTGAAGAAGCTAATTCAGACCCCAACTGGATTATTGCTATGTAAGAAGAGCTCAATCAATTTGAGAGATGCAAAGTTTGTAGTCTAGTTCCTAGACCTAGTGATCACAATGTCATATGCACTAAGTGGATTTATAGAAATAAACTACATGAGTATGGGGTTTTAGTTAAGAACAAAGCTAGATTAGTGGCTAAAGGATATAGACAAGAGGAAAGGATAGACTTTGACCAAACATTTGCTCCTGTAGCTAGGCTAGAGGACATAAGATTATTTTTAGCTCATGCAGCATACAAAGGTTACAAAGTCTATCAGATGGATCTAATGTTAACAATTATAAATGGTACACTGAAGGAGGAAGTCTATGTAGAGCATTCACCAGGTTTTGTTAACCCTATACTCAACTCTAATGTATTCAAATTGTACAAGGCTTTGCATGGGTTAAAATAGGCACCTAGTGCTTGGTGTGAGACACTGTCTACCTTTCTTATAGAGAACAAGTTCTCTAGAGCAAAGATAGACAAGACACTATTCCTAAGGGACATCAAAGGATCAAGCATCCTAGTCCAGATATATTTAGATGATATAATTTTTCGGTCTACTAATGAGAAGTTGTGTAGAAAATTTGTCAGGATTATACAAGGCAAGTTTGAAATGAGCAGCATGGGTGAGCTCAAATACTTCTTGGTATTCCAAGTTAGACAATCTGAAGATGGTATATTCATCTCTCAGTCTAAGTTCACTAAGAAGTTAATTAAGAAGTATGGTATGGAGAATTCTTCTACCATGAGAACTCCAATGAGTTCTTCTGTGTCACTACACAAGGATGAATCTGGGAAACCAGTAGATATATCCTTTTATAGAGGCATAATTGGATCACTCCTTTACTTTACTACTAGTAGGCTAAATATTATGTTGTCAACATGTGTCTGTGCTAGGTACCAAGCATTCCCCAAAGAGTCTCATTACACTACTGTAAAGAGAATACTAAGATATCTTAAGGGCACACCCAATCTTGGGCTTTGGTATCCTAGGGATAGTTATTTTGAACTAACAGGGTACACAGATGCTGATTTTGCAGAGTGCAAAGAAGATAGAAAGAGTACTTCTGGAACTTATTAATTTCTAGGGAAAAGACTCATAAGTTGGAGTAACAAGAAGCAAACCAGTGCTGCAATTTCAACAGCAGAATCTTAGTAAATATCTATTGGAAGTTGTTGTGCACAGTTGCTATGGATTCAGCATCAACTATTAGACTACAGTGTACAACTAAGTAAATATGTTAAGTTTTGTGATTCTACTAGTGATATTTTCATTGCTAATAATCCTGTTTCATATAGTAGAACTAAACATATAGAAATTAGATATCACTTTCTCAGAGATAACTAACCATGTCAACAAATCTTAACAAATAATAAAGACATGATATAAGTCAAGAAATTATAGTCAGAACACAAAATTTGTTTAAGTCCAAGAATTGTGTCGAGACACCACAGTGTGTGTCGACACTATAGGCAGTATTGTGTCGAGAAACCAGAATGAGTGTCGACATAATAGATAGTCATGTGTCGAGACATTAAAAATTATTGTCGAGACATAAGGGTGTCGAGACACTGAGGGCTATGTCGAGAGACATGAACCTTGTGTCGACTTTAGTCGACACATCTCGACTGTGTAGGTTTTCAGTTTCGACACTAAACATTTCCCAAATTTTCAGATTAGTCTAATTGCAGTGCGCCTTCTCGCCTACCGCATAAAGTTATTATAAATAGAAGGTGCAAGGAGTTGTCGACTACTCTTACCAGAAAACATGAGAGACTATCCCAGAGTGTAGAGACCTAGAAATCCTTAGTCGACTCCTCTCAATCTCAAATTCTCTGAACTCCAATAGCACCAAAGATGGACAATAACAGCATCGAGGTTTATGAGCTAGTGCGAAATGCATTCGACTCCGCATAGGAAGAAATCAAGAAGGTGATAGACCTAGTTAATATAGCAGGTCTTGAGTATCTACTTTCAGAACCAACCAAGATATGGAAGAGAGAGGTATCTGAATTCTTTTCCAATGTTCTCTAAACACTAAGTCAGCCAAGATCAAATCAAATGTTAATGGAGCAAGATTAAAGGTCATAATTAAATTATTGGCGAAAGTTTTTTAGATTCCAAGAACAGTACGGGAAGACGAACTTGATTCCAGAACGACTGCAGAGGCATTAGTGTGGTGTGGACTGGCTCCAACCACAAGGTTTGGTACTTCACTACACCTTAAGGGAATGAATTCTCAAGGGAAATTCTTATCTTAAGTAATAGGAAAGGTGCTCCTCTGCAATACTGGAGCACATGACGGGATTTCATCCTTCATGTTCAAACTAATGACAAGGATTATTTTCAGGATAATGACTGATTTGAACAAGGTTTTGTTTGATAGGATAGTAGAAGGAATTCAGAAGCCCAATATGGGCAGAATAGTTAGTCTGTATCTGGTTAAGACTATTCCAGATATCATCAACCAGAAAGTTGGAACAAAGATCAATCACATGAGAAGGATGGACCTAAGAATTTTGTTTAGATGGGATAGGGTCTTGTCTAAAGAGACTCCTGAACCCAAGATATCTAAAAAGGTAAATGGCAAGAAAACTGTGGTAGAGGAAGTTGAATCCACTAGTGATTCTAAAGAAGAGGTTAACTTCAGTCCAGATAAAGATGTTAAGGGAGAACAAAGAAGATCTCAAAGTTTCTCACCTGGAACTAGTGTTCAGGTACAGGGGGAGAATTTGCAAGAGGTGCATCAAGTTGAGGTTGAGAAAATCACTGAATTACCAATAGATACAGCTACTACCATTATAATGGAAGTAGTTCAAGATCTAGAAACTATTCAGGAACCTATTGCTGTTTTAGAATAAGACTTGAATAAAGCTCAGTAGGATGTTATTCCTGTTAATGAAGAGGTGCAAGGACAAATTAACCAAGATACAACTAATATTGGTGATGAAGTTGCTGCTGTTCAGGGGGAGTTACCAGAACATGCCCTAGGCACTGGAGGAGATATATAAGAGAAGTCTGTTGAGCTGGATAAGACTATGGAGATGGTAAGCTCTTTAGATTCAGAGAAAGAGCATGCTGCTCAGCTCAAAAAGAGAAAAATATCTACGATTAGAAAAGGAGCAGAAGCTGCAAAGAGTATTTGCAATCTGGCACACAATCTGCTCCTACAGTAGACAATAGCTCTCTGCTTGTGCAAATTCAGATAATGCTGGATAATCATAGGATAGCTCTTGAGAAATATGTTGATGAAAGCCATAAAGAGTTACAATTCCAACTAGATCAAGATATAAAATCAATCAGGTTTGAGGTAAATTTGTTAAAAACATACAAGACAAATTTCTTTGAGAAAGGAGCAAATGTCATTGTCTACCTGGCCAAGCAACAGCTGGAAGCCAAACAACTAGAAAATGATGTGGCAATCAAGTAAGGCTATGTCGTTGAGAATCAGAATAGAATGAATGAAAATATGATCATAATGGATAATACTACATTAGAAGAAATTAAGAATCAAGGCACTGGTTTGAGAACTAAGATTGATTCCACTATAAAAAAATGGAATCAGGACTGGATGCTTATAAAGCATCATTGTTACAAGATATCAAAGCATCTAATAAGGAGTTGGATGATCATCTACTTAAAGTAAAAACAACTCGAACTTCTGAAATCAACCACTTGGAAGGTCATTTAAGATTTCATATGAATGATTTAAGAGGTCATGTTGAATGAGAAATCAAAAAGGGGGAAAGAGCAATGATAATGACACGTGCTGAGCAAGCTATCTAGACCTCCAATAACATAAGAAAGACTTTAGGCTACTCTCCCATAAGGTATGATGAAGACCAAGTTGCTGAGTCTAGTTGCCAACTAGCTCAGTTTGAGGATATTCAACAGGCTATACAAACTATGTACAGTCCTCCTCAAGGTTTAGATAAGAATGTAATCTGTTAGAAAGTGGACAAGTCTTCTACTGCTAAGGAAATAGAGGCTCAGCTATCAAATAAGAGATTCAGATAATAAGCTTAGGCCAGGCCAGATTTTGAGCACTGGAGACCAACCTCCAGATCTATTATTCTCACTGCATGGAAAGCAGTTAATGATAATATAACTGAAAGGGGTAAGTGTTATTCAGAGCAAGAATGGGCTAAGCATCTAAAGCAGCGGGATGCCATTCTAAAATTCAGACATGATCTAAAGACAGGAAGGACTCTTGCTAATTCTATTATGCCCAGTATATACTTTCCAAAGCCCTACTACTATTTTGAAAGACAAAGGCTGAAACAGGAAGAAATTGCAAAGACTAAGGATGACAAGGGCAAGAAGGTTTCTTTTGACAAAGAACTAGAAGTTAAATTTAAAGTCCAGTCTGGAAAGGGGATTGTTATCAAAGAACCAGTATTACCTTAGGAAATTTTAGTTTTGTATTTATTTTAAAAACATTGTATAACCAAAGTTCATAGTTGTAAATCTTTTGACAAACTATTAATGAAAATTTTGGTTTGCACAAACATTCTGTGTGTTAATTAATTAGTATTGAAATTCTTTACTATATCTTCTGTTCAGCATTATTCTTATTGATTTATGTATAATGTAATATGTGATCTTGTCCGTGTTATAGAACTGCACTGATATCTTTATGTATAAATCATAATATTTTTGTGAACATGTGTTTATCATTTAGTAGGGTTATGATTTCTCCAAATAGTGGGAGATTGTTGGGTACATTGGAAAATGTGTACCTGATTTGGAAAAATCTTTTTCAGCTCAATGATATACACATAGTTTTATTTGATGTATGTTAAGTTCTTGTGTGCAGGAAAATAAAGCTAAGTACAAAAATGTCGAGACACTAGACCAGTGTCGACACTTTTGTCAAAGATGCACTGAGTCAAAGAGAAAGCTGTGTCGACACTCAGTACTAGTGTCGATATTCTTAACCTAGAAGTGATGAGTCAAAAAGAAAGTTGTGTCAACACCAATAACTTGGGTCGACAATATGATACAAGGAAGCAACTGTGATGACACTCAGGACTTGTGTCGACACAATCTACATCAGCAGTGTCGAGACAAGGTGAAGGCCATGTAGACACATTCAGAAGTATGTCGACATCACTACAAGTGTAGTGTCGACACCCAAGACTGGTGTAACGCCCCTGATTTTTCGATGATTTTATTTGATTGGGTATCATCATATTTATGATGTCATGACGTTACTTTTAACGTCGAGTTGACGGCGCAACACCGTTAAGGCATTTTCGCGTCCGTTCGGTCGAGTCGGCCAATTTCTTTAATTTTTGTCATAATTTGAAAGTTTTGCATTTGTGATTTAAGTTGAGTAATTTTGGACATGCTCATTAAGTTTCGTCGCAATCCGAGTATTTTTTTTGGAGTCTCGGCGTGCGATTGATGTTTTTGAATTATTTATGTTCATTGTATATTTTGAAAATTTATACCTCCGGAATGGCGTCAGAATTCGCCTACGGTTTCGACTTTGTTGTTGAGTTCATAGCATCAGTATTCGCCTACGGTGTGAGTTTCCTTTAATTCGGCGCGAGTTTGGGCCTCTGTTTTGAACTCGTGTTTCCTTGTTCAAAACTACTTTTTTTTTTATTTTTGCCTTTCAGGTTCTCGAGTAGCTCCTTCCCTCTCAAGTGTTCATCCGCCTAGGATCTCGAGTTCTTTGCTTCCTTTTGAATACTCTGGATTTTATACCGAGTGAGCTGGTCTTGGATCTCGAGTGGGCTGGCTTGGTTGTTGAGTGGGCTGGTTGAACCTCTCGAGTAAGCCTTTATCCTCTCGGGTACTCGATTTCTTCATCTCGAGTGCCCTTCCATTGATTTTTATCGAGTCCAGTTAATTTTCTCGAGTCCTGTACTTATTTTCTCCAGTTCTGCATGGAATTAACTCGAGTTCTGCCTTCCATCTCCAGTGCCCAAAGTCTCCATCTCGAGTAGATTTATTCCACTTGAGTGGTTCTTTTCAGTCAGCGTTCGGGCGCCATTTGGAGGGTCAATACGGTGTTGTGTAGAAAAATAGTCAACATGAAATTTGTTCTTCTCGACGAGATATACAACTTTCATGTTCGATATTTTTCGATTTGAAGCTATCTTAGACCCCTATTATCTATTTTCCTGAAGCAGCTCTTGTCTAGTACGAGTAGACTTGATCCACTCGAGTTCTAAGTCTTTTATCTCGAGTAGAATTAATCCACTCGTGTTCTATACCTATCCTCTCGAGTTCCAGATGATTATCTTGAGTTCCCAAGTCTCCATCTCGAGTAGATACCTCCCTCTCGAGTCTCCATCTCGAGTAGACTTCTCCATCTCGAGTAGACCTATTCCACTCGAGTGGTTCTGTACAGTCAGAGTTCGGGCGCCATTTTGAAAGTAAAAACGTTATCGTATGAAAACATGATCAACATGAAATTTGTTCATCTCGACAAGATATAAAACTTTTATGTTGGGCACTTTTCGATTTGAAGCTATCCTAGACCTCAATTTTTCATTTTCCCGTACCCTCTCATAATTTATTCAAAAAATTTAATACCTTAAACTAAATATTTTATAAATGCCTATATATATATATATATATATATATATATAAGCTCTTAACTTAGGTATTTAGAAGAAAAAAAAACTTCTTCTTCTCCGATTCTTTTCACCGAACCAGAGCGGCGAGCGAGAGAAGTTCGTTATTCTTCCGGTGGCCGCCGACGGAGCTCCGGTGCTCGAAATCTTCAACCGATCATAGATCTGGAAAGCTCTCGCCGAGAGCTACTCTATCGTGGTGAATTTTTCCCCATTCCTTCAGTTTTCTCGTTAGGGTTTTTTCGGCCCTAACCCCCATTTTCGGCCATTTTTGTTTAGATTTCAACTCCTCCCTTGTTCTTTTGCCCCGATCTACGACGTGGAGTGAATCGGAGGACTTTGCCGGTAAAACCAAGGCAAGTGGTGGTTTACTCTCTTTCCTCCTTGTCCGATTTTGAGGGTAACAGTTAAGTTTTGTTTCTTTAATTTTTGTACACTTTGTTATGCTAATTAGTAGACATGTTCAATATTCCTAGAAGTCAATTACATTTTGCAAGTTCTTGTCATGATAATTTAACCTTGTAGCCCGTAGTGATTTAGCAAAAAGTTATGTTGTTGGCTTTTACCGCTCCTAGTTATTGTTGTAGAGCGTGTTAGGGATTATTTGGGACTGTAAATTGTTCCTAGAGGTTGATCAACCATGTCTTTAATCTGGGAAATGTCGAGTAGAATCCGATGTGCAAAGTCTTGAGATTTATTTCATGGTGTTTCATTGTTGCGGTTGTTGGTGGGCAAATCCATCGACTGCAAGGTTGTTTCATTTATTAATTCCTCGTGGAACTCTACTTGGTTTTGAGCATCTATGGTGATTGGTGGAGTGTGTAAGTCTCCCCCGCAGTTTGACGGATTTTAACATTTGTGAGGGGTGTATCTAGAAAAGTGACCACCCTGCCTGTGTTTATGGGTAGAGTTGACCACGGGTGGCTAATAAAGTTTTGGAGTACTCTTTCTTATGATTTAATCATGCTCTCCCCTTTCTTTGGTTATCCAGCATGATTTGTTGTACGTGACGATTCATGTAAATTCTTTACTTCTGATTTATTTCTTGAGTTTTATTTATGCACTTTACTTCAGCGCATTTGGTCTTGGGTTGGTACCCATTTTGACCCTTGTTTATTTGACTTATTTTTCTG
The DNA here is from genome assembly GCA_039513925.1 of Platanthera zijinensis. NCBI lineage: Eukaryota > Viridiplantae > Streptophyta > Magnoliopsida > Asparagales > Orchidaceae > Platanthera > Platanthera zijinensis. The sequence continues at coordinate 67,590,867 of CM077092.1, read as the reverse complement.
CCACCATTTGTATCTTCTTGCTGAGGTGTTCTGTTTTTTTGGAATGCCTCAGGTTTAGAGCAGTAGCAGGTAGTGGAGCTGGTTTTTGGACTCTTTGAGCGGTAGTTTCGGCTGTGGCTTTTCCACCTCGCCGTAGCGAGGTAGTTTGTTATTTTAATTTTCTTTCCTATTTCAAACATACATTGTACTGTGCATTCGTGTAAGGTTGTTGACGCCCACAGGATTGTTTATTTTTGAAACTTGCTAGGTGTTATTGTCTCCTTTATGGTTGATTCAGATTACTTGCTCTATGGGATGATTTATTGCTAGAATTGCATGTTAGATATTTTTAACCTATAAAACTCTACTATTAGTAAAGCATACATACAATCTCTTTCAAAACTAAGTCACTACTTTCTGGTTAGCGTAAAGACTTTTTCCTATACTTATTATAAATCTAGAGTTGCATAACATGAGTTGTTCCTCATGGACATTTATACTCATGTATGGTGTTAGAGTCAATTTAAATAAGTATCTTTCGCAAGCGTATAATTATATTTTGAATCGTGGACTAGTTGATCCAATAATCCGAGGGATACGAGTATCTTCTTAACTTAAACTGAATTTCAATCATAACAACATATGTTCTCCTTTTAAACTGTTGTGTTTGGAGTCTTGCCTGAGCGTCTGTAGTTATCCCCAGCACGGTGTGGCATCACAGCGCGTATTTTCCCATACTCTAATATAATTTAATTGTTGGAAAACTGCAGGTTGTGACAGTTGGTAATAGAGGGAGGTTGCTTGACAATTGCTCGGGCAACCTTCCCTTGTTCGTATTAGTTATTTAGTGTCATATAATGCATACACCGATGTGTCATCAGTATGTCTCGGTTGAAGCATGAACACTATACTCATAAGCATGATTAGAAGTATATGGGGCATATTATGTAGTATGAGATGCATAATATGTGTTTGTATATGGATCCATCATAGGTGGCAACATGTGAGGGTTATATAGTATGGGATGCATAACCTCACCACATGAATGCACATTAGCATATTTTCTTTTTTTGTTGCATGCAATGTTATGTAGTATGGGATGCATAACATTTCATGTGTACGCCGCTCATAACTAGCATTAAGGCCATTTTAGGATGCATAACACTGCATACATAGCATAACATAACATAAGCACAACATGCCAAGCTAAAGATTTACATGATGATATATGTACACACATGATTTTAAATAAGAGTAAAGACTCCATGCATTCATATCATAGGCACATGATTCAATAGGATGATAAGATATCATCCTTAGTAGGACATATCATCATCATATAATCCCAGAGCAAGTGACAGCTTAAGCAAGTGTCTTTTAGGTATGGTCTGAACTAGTTTTCTTTGCCCTAGTCGTAATCTAGGATTTTGATGGGTTGTTCGTTTTTCTTTTTAGAAATACCGCCAAAGCATATTGCGATGAGGTCGACTCCCCAGTCGGAGGCTGAGTCGTCAGGTGCGCAGAGTGATGCATTGATCGAGAGTTTGTACTAGAGCAACGAGGCTCTGTCAAGGCAAGTAGTTGCGATGCAATCGCAAATTCAGACCTTGTTATCTGCCGCTCCCACACATCAACCCTCAGTGTAAGATTCTACCGTGGATCAAGCCATACATGATGCCCCTACTCCTTTCATACCCCCGGTGACGCTACCACCAGAGATGAATTTCATCTCATATTTCCAGCGATTGAGACCTCCTACTTATGACGAGAGTGCTGACTTCATGATTTTAGATGATTGGATCATCTCCATTGAAGAGATGTTTTCATATTCCGGAATTCTAGAAGACCAGAAGGTAATGATTGCAGCCTATCAGTTAAAAGGACAGGAAAAGATGTAGTGGATTCGGGAAAGGGAAAGTCTGAAGGAAGGCTGTTCTTGGGAATCTTTTAAGAAGATGCTGTTGAAGAAGTTTCTACCCTCGATTGAGCAGGACCGCCTTATGAATAACTTCCTGCATCTTAAGAAGAGACATCTCACAGTGAGCGAGTACGAGATTGAGTTTAGCAAACTGAGTAGGTTTGCTCCTTATTTGGTAGCTTAAGAGAAGGGTAGAGTGAAGCATTTCCTGGGAGGACTAAGAAGCGATGTACAGTAGTGGGCATGCACTTATGGAGCTGATAGTTATGCTGTGGCAGTGGAAGCCGCACTGAAAGTGGAGGCAATTAAAAATGCCAAGAATCGAGGTGTTGTGGCAAGGAAAGAGAAGAGGAAGGGTGTTAAGGACGGAAGTACTAGGGCATCCGACCCTTCTTCGAAAAAGAAAAGTGGAGAAATATGTAGCTTCTGTGGTCAACCTGACCACTCTTACGAAAGGTGTTTTAAGAGAACTGCGACCCTTAAGCAGCAGCAGGTGCACGCCATCCAAAGTGCACCCAAGGGAGATTTGGTGTGCTAATTCTGTTCTAGGAAGGGCATGACGTGAGTCGTTGCTGGACAAAAGATAAGGCTTGCTTCCAGTGCGGGCAGAAGGGGCATCTGAAGTCTTCATGACCCCAGGCTCAGTCCCCACTTCAGCTTTGCCCGCTTCGAGCTCTACCGCCTCCACCAAACCAAGACAGAGTCAAAGGAAAGCTGAACATAGTGACCAACGAGGAAGCTCAAAACTCTACACAAGTTATTTCAGGTTAGCCCCACTTTATTTCATCCTTTTAACTTATCGTTGTCGCCCTAGTTATCGTTCGTTTAGTTATGCTATGATTTTAGGGTATTATAAGGTGCAGAATAGGTGGGCACGCATTCTTTTTTATTCGGGTGCCACCCATTCCTTTATGTCCCAGAGGTTTGTAGATAAACATCGTCTGGATTTGGATCCATTAGGATACTCCTTCAACATCAAGCTTCCCTCCGGTGATTCATTGGTATCTAATCAAGGAGTTCCGAGATGCCCTATATACCTAGGCGATTTCCTAGCCTTTGCAGATCTGATGGTGTTGGATCTGGCGGACTTTGACGTGATTTTGGACATGGACTGGCTGTCCAAGTATGATGCGGTCATCCAGTGCAAGGCTAAGCGATTGGATTTCAGGTTGGACGACGACCAACCTATGAGCGTCTATGGATTTAAGGGCAAAGTTTCCCCTGTCATTTATGCAGTACATGTTTGTCGTGCTATAGAGTCTGGTTGCATGACATTTTTAGTTTCAATTTCTGCTCTGAAAATAGCTTTTGTTACACCACGTCTTGAGGATGTCTCGGTAGTGAGAGAGTTTCCAGATGTCTTTCCTGATAGTCTTCCAGGACTTCCTCTTGAAAGGGAGATAGAGTTTGTGATAGACCTCGAGCCAGGTACTCATCCTATTACCAAAGCACCATACCGTATGGCTCCGAGTGAGTTGGATGAGTTTGGTACTCAGCTCGATGAGTTGCTGAGGTGTGGTTTTATTAGACTAAGTTCTTATCTGTAGGGTGATCCAATTTTGTTCATCAAAAAGAAAGATGGATCGATGAGGCTTTGCATCAATTATAGGGAATTGAACAACGTAACCATTAAGAATAGATATCCCCTGCCAAGGATTGATGATCTGTTCGACCAGTTGCTTGGTAGCTCAATATTTTCAAAGATCGATCTTCGCTCAGGCTACCACTAGTTGAGAATTCGTGAGGCAGACATTCCACGAACCGCTTTCCGTTCGCGGCATAGACATTATGAGTTTTTGATAATGTCTTTTGGTTTAACCAATGCACCCTCTGCTTTCATTGATTTGATGAACAATGTGTTTAAGGATTTCTTGGACCGATTTGTTCTTGTGTTTATAGATGATGTCTTGGTGTATTCCTGCAACGTTGAGGAGCATACTTAGCATTTGCCTTTGTTTTTGTCGGCCCGGAGGGAGCATAAGTTATATGCGAAGTTGAGCAAGTGTGAGTTCGGGCTAGCTCAGGTGTCCTTTCTAGGTCATGTTATAAGCAAGGACGGTATTTTTGTATACCCGACCAAGATATCTGCTATAATGGAATGGGAGAGACCTTCTACACCTAAGGAGATTAGGATCTTCTTAGGCCTGGCTGGCTATTATAGAAGATTTGTGGAAGGGTTTTTGGTGTTGTCTTCTCCTCTAACTAGACTTACTCAGAAGAATATTGCATTCATTTAGATTGATAAGTGTGAAGAGGCTTTCCAAGAGTTGAAGAAGAGATTATGTACTGCTCCAGTTTTAACCTTACATACTAAAGGAGTTGAGTATACTGTGTATGTTGATGCATCACACATCAGACTTGGTTGTGTTTTAATGCAAGATGCTAAGGTGATCGCGTATGGATCGAGGCAACTAAAGATACACGATAGAAATTATCCTACGCACGATTTGGAGTATGCTGCTAAAATTTATGCGTTGAAGCTTTGGCGATACTTATTGTATGACGCGCTATGCAAGATCTATACGAACCATAAGAGTTTGAAGTACGTCTTCACTCAGAAGGAACTAAACCTGTGCCAACATCGGTTGTTAGAATATGTCGCTGATTATGAAGTGGAAATTCTTTATCATCTAGGAAAGGCCAATTTAGTAGCCGATACTTTGAGTAGAAAGACCGCCAAAATTTTTAATCTGTCGATGCAGTCCATGGTAGAAGAATTCTTGTTGATGGATATTGAGGTTGGGAGTAGTATTGTGCCTGCTAGTCTAGAAGCAGAAGAACCCTCTTGGATTTCCCTTACTCGAGAACATTAGAAGGATGATCCTTATTTGTTGCACCTCCAGAATAGAACTGTGAAGGGAGAGCTACCAGATTTCTCCTTGGATGAGTTGGATACATTGAAGTATCGGGGTAGATTTTGCGTCCCTGTCCTTGGTGAAATTCGGGCAGAGATCTGTGCTAAAGCTCATGGTTCCAGTGTAGCCTACCACCCTGATTCTACTAAGATGTATAAATATCTAAAGCAAATTATTTGGTGGTCAGGGTTGAAGAGTGATATCGTGAAGTTTGCATCGGAATATTATACGTGTCAGTGTGTTAAGGCTGATCATAGAAGGCCTGGTGGTAAATTGACATCTCTTGATATTCCAAGTTGGAAATGGGAGAGTATTTATATGGATTTCATCACCAGTCTACCAAAATCTCCATGTGGGCATGACTCTGTTTGGGTGATAGTCGATAGATTTACAAAGTGTGCTCACTTTGTTCTGTTAAAGATTGGGTATTCGATGAAGAAGATAGCTGAGCTATATCTAGAAGAGGTCATCAGGTTACATGGAGTGTCTGTTAGCATTGTATCAAATTGGGACTCTAGATTTACGTCTCGCTTTTGGAAGAGTTTACAGGAGGGGTTCGGTACCGATTTAAGGTATTCCACCGCCTATCATCCGCAGATGAATGTTCAGATATAAAGGGTAAATCAGATCGTAGAAGATATGATCAGGTATTATATTATTGATCATGGTGGTGCTTGGGACGAGCGTCTCAGACTCATGGAGTTTGCGTACAATAATAGTTATCAAGAGAGTCTGCAGATGGCCCCGTTTGAGTCCATATATGGGAGGCGTTATAGAACTCCTTTGTTTTGGGCTGAAGTTGGTGAGAGACCGGTGCTAGGTCCGAAAGCCCTTGAGGAGATGAATTGTGTCGTGACTCATATTCGAGAAAAGCTCTGTATGGCTCAAGAGCGCTATGAGAAGTATGCTAATCAACGAATGGTCGATCTGGAGTTTGCCGTTGGAGACTTGGTCTTCCTGAAGGTTTCTCTGATGTCTGGCGTTAAAAGGTTTGGAAGGAACCACAAGTTAGACCCCCGGTATGTGGGACCTTTCAAGTTCATAGAGCTCATCGGAGTGTAACCTTATCGACTGGAATTGCCTGCTACCTTCCCTAGTGTCCATGATGTGTTTCATGTGAGTCAGTTGTGGAAGTGTGTTCGTAGTGGTCGTCAAGTCCTTGACTCTGTGCCCCCGATTTCGCCCAATCTTTCGTATGTGGAAGATCCTGTCCGTGTTTTTGAATCTCTAGATCGAGTGTTACGGATGAAGACCATTCGTATGGTCAAGGTTATTTGGAGAAACCAGGACATCGACAGTGCGACGTGGGAATTGGAATCATTGATGAGAGAATCTCATCCGCACCTCTTCTCCTAGTTCGGGTATGTCTCTATGTTTTAAGTTGTGTTTGATTTTCCCGTTTTTAGTTTGGTTTTGGAGTTGTGATAAGTTTCGGGACGAAAATTCTTTTTAGGGGGAGTGACTGTAATGCCCCCAATTTTTCGATGATTTTATTGGATTTGGTATCGTCATATTTTTGACATCATGACATTACTTTTAACGTCGAGTTGACGGCGCAATGCCGTTAAGGCAATTTCGCATCCGTTTGGTCGAGTCGGCCAATTTCTTTATTTTTTATCATAATTGAAAAGGTTTGCATTTGAGATTTAAGTTGAGTAATTTTGGACTTGCTCATCAATTTTCGTCGCAATCCGAGCATTTTTTTTGGTGTCTCGGCGCGCGACTGAAGTTTTTTAATTATTTATGTTCATTGTATACTTTGAAAATTTATACCTCGGGAATGGCTCGTCGAATTTAGGTTTTGACTTCATTGTTGAGTTCGGAGCGTCAGTATTCGCCTACGGCATGAGGTTCATTTAATTCTGCGTGAGTTTGGGCCTCCATTTTGAACTCGTGTTTCTGAGTTCAAAACTATTTTTTTTATTTTTGCCTTTCAGGTTCTCGAGTAGCTCCATCCCTATCGAATGTTCATCCGCCTAGGATCTCGAGTTCTATGCTTTCTCTCGAGTACTCTGGATTTTATCACGAGTGGGCTGGTCTTGGATCTCGAGTGGGCTGGCTTGGTTGTCGAGTGGGCTTGTTGAACCTCTCGAGTAGGCCTTTATCCTCTCGGGTACTCAATTTCTTCATCTCGAGTGCCCTTCCTTTGATTTTTATCGAGTCCAGTTGATTTTCTTGAGTCCTGTACTTATTTTCTCGAGTTCTGCATGGAATTAACTCGAGTTCTGCCTTCCATCTCGAGTGCCCAAAGTCTCCATCTCGAGTAGATTTATTCCACTCGAGTGGTTCTGTTCAGTCACCGTTCGGGCGCCATTTGGAGGGTCAAGACGGTGTCGGGTAGAAAAATAGTCAACATTAAATTTGTTCGTCTCGACGAGATCTACAACTTTCATGTTCGACATTTTTCGATTTGAAGCTATCTTAGACCCCTATTATCTATTTTCCCGAAGAAGCTCTTGTCTAGTTCGAGTAGACTTGATCCACTCGAGTTCTAAGTCTTTTATCTCGAGTAGAATTAATAAACTCGAGTTCTATACCTATCCACTCGAGTTTCAGATGATTATCTCGAGTTCCCAAGTCTCTATCTCGAGTAGATACCTGCCTCTCGAGTCTCTATCTCGAGTAGACTTCTCCATCTCGAGTAGACCTATTCCACTCGAGTGGTTCTGTACAGTCAGAGTTCGGGCGCCGTTTTGAAAGTAAAAGAGGTGTCATACGAAAACATGTTCAACATGAAATTTTTTTATCTCGACGAGATCTACAACTTTCATGTTGGACACTTTTCGATTTGAAGCTCTCCTAGACCTCAATTTTCAATTTTCCCGTACCCTCTCATAATTTATTCAAAAATTTTAATACCTTAGACTAAATATTTTATAAATACCTATATATATATATATATATATATATATATATATATATATATATATATATATATATATATATATAAGCTCTTAACTCTGGTATTTATAAAAAAAATAAAACTTCATCTTCTCCGATTCTTTTCACCAAACCAGAGCGGCAAGCGAGAGAAGTTCGTGAATCTTCCGATGGCCGCCGACGGAGCTCCGGTGCTCGAAATCTTCAACCGATCATAGATCCAGAAAACTCTCGCCGAGAGCTACGCTATCGTGGTAAATTTTTCCCCATTCCTTGAGTTTTCTCTTTAGGATTTTTTGGGCCCTAACCCACCCCTTTTTGGCCATTTTTGTTTCGATTTCAACTCCTCTCGTGTTCTTTTGCCCCGATCTACGATGTGGAGTGAAACGGAGGACTTTTCCGGTAAAACCAAGACAAGTGGTGGTTTACCCTCATTCCTCCTTGTCCGAATTTGATGGTAACGGTTAAGTTTTGTATCTTTAATTTTTGTGCACTTAGTTATGCTAATTAGTAGACATATTCAATCTTCCTAGAAGTCCATTCAATTTTTGTTTTGATTTCAACTGCTCCCGTATTCTTGCCGAGAGCTACGCTATCGTGCCACCATTTATATCTTCTTGCTGAGGTGTTCTGTTTTTTTGGAATGACTCAGGTTTAGAGCAGTAGCAGGTAGTGGAGCTTGTTTTTGGACTCTTTGAGCAGTAGTTTTGGCTGTGGCTTTTCCACCTCGCCGTAGCGAGGTAGTTTGTTATTTTAATTTTCCTTCCTAGTTCAAACATACTTTGTACTGTGCGTTCGTGTCAGGATGTTGACGCCCACAAGATTGTTGATTTTTGACACTTGCTAGCTGTTGTTATCTCCTTTTTGCTTGATTCAGATTACTTGCTCTATGGGATGATTTATTGCTAGAATTGTATGTTAGATATTTTTAACCTATAAAACTCTACTATTAGTAAAGCATACATGCAATCTCTTTCAAAACTAAGTCACTACTTTCTAGTTATTGTAATGACTTTTTCATATACTTATTATAAATCTAGAGTTACATAACATGAGTTGTTCCTCTGGGACATTTATACTCATGTATGGTGTTAGAGTCAATTTAAACAAGTATCTTCCGCAAGCGTATAATTATATTTTGAATCGTGGACTAGTTGATCCAATAAGCCGAGGGATACAGGTATCTTCTTAACTTAAACTGAATTTCAATCTTAACAACATATGTTCTCCTTTTAAACTGTCGAGTTTGGAGTCTTGCCTGAGCATCTGCAGTTATCCCATGTACGGCGTGGCATCACAATGCGTATTTTCTCTTACTCTGATATAATTTAATTGTTGGGAAAATGCAGGTTGTGACAACTGGTGTCGACACATCCAATGGTCAAGTTTCAACACATCAAGCAGAATTGTTTCATGAGTACAAAAATCTAGCCCGAGGTACTGACAACTATTAGATGTCAGTTATTTACCGGATCAGCTGGTTGCCCTTGACAGGGCCTATTTAAAGGAATCAACTCTTAAGAAAAAGAGTGAAAAAATTTTGGTAAAGCCAGATCTAAGAAGCAATCTTCTAGAATTCAGAAGGAGGAGATAAGCCTAATAGAGAATCGTCTTAAACATTCTCCAGCCTAGATCTACCCTAATTTCAACTTCAAGGAGCTTTGAAAAGCTAAGAAGGGTCAGATCGAATCAACTATAACAAGGATCAAGGGAAGCTGACTTATCAGGTTCAGTTCAAGAAGCAGTCACCCATTTCTCTCTTGCTGGGTCACTAATTCTGAGTCTTTCTTTTCTCCACCGTTAATCTAGTAAGATCTACTTGTAGATCTGAGTGTAGGGGAAATAATTTCTCTGAGTTGTAAGCCTGCATTATAAAGATTGAGATAGGGCAGGAGTTGCTTGAGGTAGGAGAAGTGGGTATTTATCTGAGGTATAGGATCTTGGTGATCTAAGTGGTAAGGCTGTTATAGTCTGAGTTGTAGGAACCAGTTGGGATCTGAGCTGTAAGATCTGAGGATCTAAGTAAAGAAAAGAAGAAGGAGTTTGGTCGAATCTAGTTCATTGCTAGATAGGCGGAGGGGGGAAGTTGATGTACCCATTAATTGCGGAACCACTATAAAACTTGTGCCTTGTGCTGTGATTGATGTGTTATGTTTGATGTGTTGTGATGATCTTTAATTGATGTTTAGTTCACTACTAGAAAATAGACTTTTGGCCAGGGCAAATTGCCCTGGCAAAAAGTCAAAAACCGCGGCTAAAAAGCTTTAGCAACGGTTTAGCCACGGGAAAATGTCATGGCTAATGTCGGCGTGGCTAAAAATTTTAAGCCACGGATTGGCCGTAGCAAATAGTATTAGCCATGAAAAATAACTGTCGTGGCTAAAGCTAACTATTAGCCATGGTATGAAACCCTGGCTTAAAGTGAACTCATCATTTTTTAAAACTATATGCCATGGTTACAAGCCGTGGCAAATACTTATTTTTTGTTTTTTTTTAAAAACACATTCAAAATATCCACCTCTTGTAAATACAGCCTACAATAAATAAAATATTGAGGGGGATAAATAACAGGAACTTGATCCTAAATAACCAACGCTCTTATTTTGTTAGTACCATTACCAAATCATTTGATAAAAATTCCTACATGGAAAAAGCATTAGGATGTTCCCATTCCATCATTCCCCACTGAAAAAACTAAGCTGAAGTTGCTCTTCCTAAAGATGAAGCTGCTTTTCCTAAAGCTCTTGAGATTAAAAGTAAGGCAGGGGAAAATTTTAAAAATTATATATCTCGGAAGATAACGTTTAATCAGAACAAATATATATATATATATATATATATATATATATATATATATATAAAGGTCCACAAGTTATCTAATTGAGACCCAAAAGAGACCCATTCGGCCTTCCTGTAGAATCTACAAAATATTGCAGCTTCAATATATTCCTGAACCTGTAAAAACAACCATATTAAACAAGTCATTGTGAATATCAACAAAGAATGAATTATACACTTTTCTATATAGGTAATGAAAGCCTGCTCATAAATATCTAGCATCAATGATACCATCAAAACTAGTAGGTAATGCTCAAAATAATGATGGTCGTCGCTTCAAATAAATTGAAGATATCTAAAATACAAGAAAATTATGTTTGTATTTGTTTTATGATAGCCAAATAATATGAAGTTTCAGTTTTAATCCATTGGAGAATGCGCAAGGTAGCAAAACACTATCACAAATGTATCCAATCGACCCTAAACTTACTATTTATTAGTGTATACATATAGAAAGAGAGAGAGAGAGAGAGGGAGAGAGAGAGTTTATAGTGAAACTCGTGTCAATGGGTCAAACATATAGAGAGCTAACAGAAAAATGACAAATGTGTAGACAAAAGTCTGAGGAGCAAGTACAAACAGCATAAATGTTCATGCTTCTAGTGTGGCAACTAGTAAGAATAAGAATCCCACAAGCTTGAGGAGCAAGTACAGACTACCTTCTTGGCTTTTAGCACCTTAAGCCTTCTACTAGATTCGATCCCAACCCCAGTGCATGATACCAAGATGAAATCTGTTTCTCGACCAGTCTTCAACAACGAAAAATTAAGTGTGCGGACGTGTTAGGATAAGATCAGCGATTATAAAGACATGTTTTCACAAATGATCAAAATTATGTTGATTGAACTGACCAATTTTCAACAATACAATTGCATACTCGTGCATGTTAGGATAAGAACAGTGATATCTCTGATTATAAAAGCAAATGTTTGCATAATGAATAAAAACTATGTTAATTGTGTCTAAGAATGAGGAAAGAACAGTGATCTCTCTCTTCCTCTCCTCCTTTGTAGATTTTTTTGGGTACACAAATAACCAAAATTTTCCAAAAGTAACTCTAATACCATTATCACCGGGAAAAAATCTAAAATCATTATCAGAAGATAAGCTCAGAAAAATTGGAGGAATCAAGAGCAACATACCGGTAAACCTTTATATATTCCAAAATCATCCTAAAGCTCCTTGGATCCTGTGCCAATCTTACATGTCCTTCAGGAGGTGATCTGAACAGAGAATATTATAAGAGGAGAAAAATTTGCAACTATAATTATTACAATGGAAAATGGGTAGTCACACATTTGTATTAGCAGAAAATGGTTCAAATCGAATTGTTAAAGTATGCACTAGAAAGGGATCTAGTTGAGGATCTTCAGGATTAACCGGGCGAAAAGATGTAAAGGGTAATCTAACCTGCAAAAGAAAGTTCAATTACTCTAACGGATATGATGTTAGAAACAAAGAAGATATATTAAATTGGTTATCAAAACTCGGAATTCGAGTGTGGTACTGACTGTAAGACCCCCTTTTTTTTCTTTTTCAACCATTGGGGTCTTAGCCCAGAATTGCCGCTTTGCGGTGGCACCGACTCACGGGAAGGCCGCCACTACAAAACGCCAATTCTGCCGGCCCTTTTAGATCACAAAGAGAGAGAAGTAAATATACACTGAATGTAAACAAGTCCACAGAAACACATATGAATAGAAATCACAACAAGTCCATCAATATATAGTAAAAGAAAGTACTGCAAAGAAACAGTTTAGATGAAATATAGATAAACGGGCTCGATCCCGGTACATCAGAGTCCTCACTACAAATCACTCATCGCGGAAGCTATAAAGGTGGAGAATAATCAAGCAGATGACAATGGAGCTAGTCTAACAACTATCATGGTGTATAAACAACTATCTAGAATAAAGTACATCAAGTAATTCTACGATAGTAAGTAATAAAGTAGATATGTAGTAAGTAGCAAATTTATAAGAAGACAAATAGAAAGCAAGTAAGTAAATAAGTAAGTAACCTTAATATATATGAATGCCCATACAAACTTATAAGTTAAGGGGTCTTCTGCAAGGCTCCCATCGTATAAAAAGTCCCATACCGATTTATATGTTGGGGTGTCGGTTGTATGCAAATATGAGTGTAGTGATATACTATGCCATGATTCATTCAAGTACAACTCACGCACACGACTCTATGCGCACATACCTTTAGTTCCCCCTGTTTGGGCAGCTAGCTTCACTCCCAGGAACCTCCGTAGTGGCAAACAGAGACAGTGGGTCGGCCCCCCCACTCCTAGGCGGGTATCCACACTACCGGGCCTATCCCCTCCGTACGCCGATAGAAGAACACAACCTAGAGTATCTGCGTACTTGTGCTGGCTATATCCACCAGACTTTCTTTGGATAAATGTCCCACACCGTCGAGTCAATGTACCGATGTCGGTGTGAACGACAATCAAATACCGAATACCCACCACCTTTATTCTGTATTTAAACCCTCGAGCCCTCGGCTCCCCGGACTGTCCCATCAGTGCATCTACCTTCAGAGCTACCGTCTCAATGGCAAACAAACCAACTTATTCTACCTCCCTAGCTACCGTGGTATGAGAATGTGCAACCCTAGATATTCTAGTTTCTCTTTTAGTTTATTATTCCTACGGTTTACGTTAGCCCAGGACTGCCCCCGGTATTCCCTGTGAAGGGCCCTCGAAGGGCACTAGGAACTATGATGGTAGTTGAAGCCCACCATTCCCTTTCGCAAGCCACTTATTGTTATTGGTTATTACCTATTAACCGATCCATTCAAATTACTTTGGATCTAACCTAGTGTATTGAGACTCTTCCTCTCCAACCGTGGTGGATGATCTTTCGTCGTTCCCGAACACAACTTAACACTAGCTAATCTCACACTCTACTCATCCTGACTTCCCAATAATGAACTTAATTTAACTCACCCTATTCAAACCAGCAAACTACCAAAATTCCATCTCCCCAAGCTCATTACTCAGTCTAGTTCCGTTTCTGCTGTTTTACTATATGCAAACCATCCTAAGCTATATGAGGTATACATGGGGAGGTACTCCAAATTGTCTTACAAATCTCCTATAAAATTTACTGGAGGTCTATTATGACATAATTAGCCTAAATCCAGAAATTTATAATTTTCCTAATTAATCTGATATTTATTAAATTTTCCCAAAAGATTGGCCATGGGTAATTTTAAACATGAACTTCATGATCTTCTTAAGTAATGGCCCCCAAAAATTATTATCACTAAATAACAACAAGGTATCATCAAATACTAATTTTAATGATTTTATAGAGAGTATTTGGCCTCTAATGAATTTATCCATTATAATTTCATTAATCCTATGTAAAGAAGGAAGTACTGAAATTACTCATCATAAAATTATAGAAAAATAACTGAATATTAATATGGTACAGAAAAAGTCATTGTGCAAAGATTATAATTTTACAGGCTTGCTAGACATCAAAATAGATTTAATTAAGTTTTCATGGAAAACAACACTTAATGAAGCAAGCCTTAGAATTAAACTTCTAAAATTTCCATAAAAATTCACAGAGCTTTACCATCATAATGCAAGTTCTCTGCCTAAAGTTCATCAAATTCCAGAAAGTATTTCCTCCATAATAAATTTCTAAGCAAATAATACAAACTACTATATTATTAATTAAGTATCAAAAATAATGATTCTAAATTCATGATAAAATCTCCAGAGCTTGTACTAACCCTACAAACAACTCTACCCAAATCTCATCACTGTTAGGTGAGTTTTAGGGACATTTTCTATCTCTACAATTTTGTTCCCTAAACTTGGGTTAGGGTTTTGAGGGACTTATTTATTTTAAAATCCGTTTAGATTTCTACCAGAGGATTCTAGCTACCCTAGAATTCTGTCTACCATGTTTCAAATCATAAATAGGTCATTTGACCACTTGCCCTTCACAACCCATCAAGAGCCATCCTTAGGGTTTGGCCTTGGGTCCTAGGGCAAATTTACCCCAATCCACCTCAAAATCCATGAAAGGGTGCTAGAGAGCATTCCTAGTCAGTGGTAAGAATCTCAGCCTCTATTGAGGTGATTTGGCCACTCAAATCTCAAAATGCACTTTTGACCTAAAAACCCCTTAATAGGGCATAGCTTAGGTTTATCCATTTACAATCCAAAACATCTCAAAATGAGATGAACAATTATACAGAGCCTCATGATGAACACAGGGACCACTCACAAGGATTTCGGAGGGTTTGGAAGTCATTAAGCCATCTAATTAATTTTTCGTAAGATTATTAAATTTTCCTAAAAACTATAGAAAACCATTCTCCAAAAATTCCCATTTTTGGATAGGCCCTAGGTATAGCTAGGTTAGGCTCCCTTCCAAAATTTCAGATCATTTGGTCAAAGGATGAAGGGTGGGCACACCTTTTGGTCTCTGCCTAGCTCTAGGTCTAGATCCCACCAAGAGAGGATCCCTGGTCAAACCAGTTGACCAAATTGACCCAAATCAATTTTAAAATATAGTAAACTCATAGGGCTACAAATTACTTGTTGACCATTTCTTCATAGAAAGCATCTAGGTATTTTTCATAATTTATCTAAGGTGGCTGTTATTTTAATGCAGAAAATTCACATAAAGAAAAGGATTAATTAAATAGCACGGATCTTGAAGCAAGATCTAAGGGCCCTGGCATTGTATTCTTCCTCCAGCCAAAGGCCACAATTTTCCCGACCTAGAGCTTCTTCCAAGCGTAGCCGCCGGCCATCAATCCTCCTCCCTGGCCAGCCACCGCCACCACTACCTCCGTTGAGGTGGTGGCTATCGCCAGGCGGCGGCACGGCCGTGGGAGGGGCTTTTTCCGGCGAGCCCGAGATTGCAGATTTCATTGAAAATCCATGAAATTCAAAACTCCAATCGGGCTCAATTGAGCCCGATTCTCAACCCTATTGAATCCTAAGATCTATCCGCAAAAGAAGAGGGAGGGGAGGACCTTGTTCGCGGGCTGGAGGCGTGCAAACCGTCGGGATGCCATTGGTGCGGTGGTGGCATCGCCGGAATTCTCAATAGCTCAATGGGAGGCTCGAAAACTTCAGGTAAAGGCTGGGAAAACCTCCTCTTGGGCCTCTGAGGGTGTTTAAAAGCTTGGTCAAGGAGGTGGAACGACCAAAACATCAATGGCCATGATTGGTCCATTAAAGCTTGGGTCGGCCATGGTGGAGGGGGGCTGAAATGGCTCAATCCAGCCAAGATAACGGCTGGAAACTCCTACTCATCCCAAGAGGAGTTGGATCCAGTCGTAAAAGGGGGAGAGGGAAAAGCCACAGCAACAAATGCCATTGATGGCCATGAAGGCAGGCTCTCGGCCATGGCCGTAACCGTCCTCTTTGCAAAACCGTCTGTCCATGTGTCAAGCTTGACTGGTAAACTTAATTTAAGTAAGACTTATTAGGTCTTAATAGGATAAAACGGCCCACTCCCTAGACCGGCCCGGTTCAGCTGAACCAGCACCCAGCCAAAATAAATCTGCAAGAAAAGACTAAGTAAATATGGAGTTGAGTGAGCTCTGCTCACTCAATGCCATCCTTTCTACGGCATTGAGTGAGCTCTGCTCACTCAACGCCATCCCAGATATGGCGTTGAGTGAGCTCTGCTCACTCAATGCCATCCAGAATGGCCTCCCAGACTGTGGTGTTGAGTGAGCTCGGCTCACTCAATGCCATCCGGATTATGGCATTGAGTGAGCAGAGCTCACTCAACACCATCCAGAATATGCCCTTTAAAACAATGGCGTTAAGTGAGCTTAGCTCACTAAATGCCGTCCAGATTAGGGCATTGAGTGAGCTCTGCTCACTCAACGCCATCCAGATAACACAAAATGGCGTTGAGTGCGGTCAGTGCACTCAACGCCATTCAACTTATGGCGTTGAGTGCACCCAACGCACTCAACGCCATCCCGCCTGATAGTATACGGCGTTGATTGAGCTTAGCTCACTCAATGCCATACAGTCTATGGCTTTGAGTGAGCTCAGCTCACTCAACGCCAATAAGACGGCACCAGATGGCATTCAGTGCAGTCACTGCACTCAACGCCATTCAACTTAAGGCGTTGAGTGCACTCAATGCACTCAACTCCATCCCGTCTGAAGGATGGCGTTGAGTGCAGTTAGTGTACTCAATGTCATTCTTCCTTAAAGATGGTGTTGAGTGCAGCCAGTGCACTCAATGCCATTCTGCTTATGGCATTGAGTGCACTCAACTCACTCAATGCCATCCCGCCTGAAAGATAGCGCTAAGTTCAGTCAGTGCACTCAACGCCATTCTGCTTATGGTGTTGAGTGCACTTGATGCACTCAATTCCCGAGTCCTAAACTTATTTTAAGCAAGTTTGACCAACTATTTGCATACCAAGGTGATTTTCACCTTTCTTCCTAAGCTCCCTTGGTCCTTTGGGTTTCCTAGGGTTTTGTTATGACAAAACAACTCCCAGGGGTCTAGTTAGAAATGGGATGCTACACTGACCCTACAAAAGCTCTTCTTTTGTTCTCATTCTAGCAAAATATAATTTGTTTTGGGAGGTATCAGCCAATGGGCTAGCCTCAAGAATAACAACATATGATCTTCCATTTCCACCACTAGAGAGAAGCGGGTCATCATATCTACAAATTTAATATCCACGACCATAAGGACCAAAAAATTTTTGTAATTCGCAAGAAAAATAGGCCACTTTCCACCTCATAAGACAAATAATACATAACACATGTTTTTTTAAAAAGTATATCTTATTGAGTGGAAGGCGATAAATTGAAATATGCATAATGAACATTGTGAATGAAATCCCAAAAAAATAACACAACTCAAAATACTCCATTCATCATCTTCATTCATTATTCATACCTAAAATAAGGTGTTATTAATAGAAGACAATAGCCAGATTATCTTCATGAAAATTAGAGATAAATATAAATTTTCTAGCCTGATAAAATTAACAATATTTAAATGTAGACCATCACAAATCAGATAATATACTACGTCATGGAGTCTGTACCTATCAAGGGTGGATCCCAATGGCAAGGAAAGCCTCTTGGAAACCTCAACATATCCACCTCTTATAAACACAGCCTACAATAAATAAAATATTGAGGGGGATAAATAACAGGAATTTGATCCTAAATAACTAACGCTCTTATTTTGCTAGTACCATTACCAAATCATTTGATAAAGAAGACTACATGGAAAAAAGCATTAGGATGTTCCCATTCCACCATTCCCCGCTGAAAAAACTAAGCTAAAGCTGCTCTTCCTAAAGATGAAGCTGCTTTTCCTAAAGCTCTTTAGATTAAAAGTAAGGCAGGGGAAAATTTGAGAAATTATATATCTCGAAAGATAACGTTTAATAATAACAATATATATATATATATATATATAAATATAATATATATATATATATACTATATTAAAAAGAAGTACCGTTTTAGGCCCTATGGCGAGATAAATAAGACATCTGATGAATCAAAACCGTCCATTTACGCGTCCCAAAAAAAATGTCGTGGATTTATTTAGACTCCCGCTCGACATCTTCTATTCGCCATTCCCACATCACTCCCGCTTGATATCTTCTGCTCGGCATTCCCACATCACTCCCGCTCGAGATCTCCAAAAGATGCTAGGCATCCCGATCTCTACCGCTCGGCATCCTCTTTTGGCCATTAGAAAAGGGATCTGCAGTGGTGAACCTCTCGCACTGGATCAAGCATGGAGGCAAACCTACATTCACCACCAAAGGGGACCTCCTCTACCCTTGCACTCAAAGATCCAGGGCTCCAAAGCAACTAAGCAAGGCTCTCAGCAAACGCAAGCAAACATCAATGACCAGCCTCTCACAACGTTCGCCCCTCTAAGGATTGGACACTCAATGGACCGCGATTCCTCTCCTCTCGCACAAGGTTTCAGCGACCCCCGCCAAGAACTATGGAGATGAATTTGTGCCCGGCTACTTCTCCTTCCCATCTGCACGATCCAAAAAACCAGCAAGGAAATGAATCCCTGCATTTATATAGGATTTCACTCTTCACTATATATAGGAACTGCAACCTGTTATCAACACAAGAAGTTCAACTTCACATGCCTCACTTACTCCTCAGTGTTCTCAACTGACTGCGATCCAATCTTCACGGAGAAAGGTAAGCCTTTTAATTTAAATGTAATCAACACAGGAAGTTGTCTCTAATGCATGTGCAGTGTTTGACAAATTGCTTAGTAGTAATATATGATTTCTTCAGCTAGACAAAAGTCTATCTTCTATGCTTTGTTTTCTTAGCTGTTGAACCCTCTATTAACATTTCCTGTTTATTTAAAAAAAAATCTACAACAGGTTATATTCTTCTATAAATTCAAATAAGCAAACCTTTACATTAGACTATTGTTGCCGACCAGTCTTATAACTTCTTCTGACATTCCTCATTGTGTGCCCACTGTCATTTTCATATCCCCAAACAAAGTCTTCATCTATAAAATTTTGTATGGGATGAGTTTGAATTTAAGCATTTATGCTCATACACTTAATGATTCAACTAATTTTATAATTTGATAATTTTAGGAAGCCTAAAAATTCATTAAAGTGCTTCCTGTTTACTGGTGTGAGAAGAATGCCCATTACTATTGCATTGTTGCTCAATCAGAAAATCTTCATCTCTAGCTAATTCTGTAAATGATGTTTTTCTACTAGCAGATTTCCTCAAACGAATTCAATCCATAAATCCACAACCAAATATGCATTTCACATCTTGGATTATATCTATACTATGTCATACTGTAAATGATTTATGTTTTAGATTTCAGTTTTAAAAATCGGATTATAGTTTCAGATTTCTATTTAAAAATCAGATTTAGTGAAACATTATGGACATGCTTGGTTCTCATTTTACTATTTTTTCCCCTTATTTTTGCTCCGTTTGGGGGGGGGGGCTTTTTTTCACTGGTCAAGCAGTTACGATCGTAATTAGGGTCTGATTCATGTGGCCCTAACTGCTTGACCGGTTAAAATATCTCCCCCAAAATGGACCCTTTGTCTTCAACTTCAAAATGAGGTCAATTAATTAACATGTTATGTCATATTCTCTATTCTGGGGCCATGGAATTTTCATGAACAATGATTTTGAAACTTACAAAAACAATTTCATGCAATGGATGAGATCAAAAAGTCCTTTCATGATTGGAACTATAGTCATTGTATATTTAAATGTATTATATTTTTTGAATTAAACTTTTGGCCCGCACACTTTACCTAGATCCTAATACAGGGAAATTCTAAGATGTGCATTCTCTTGGCTTCCTACAAAAACTGGATTCAATTCCTTTTAAGGCTCCATAACTCTTCATGGAGATCCTTGCAAATGCTTCTATTAGTTAATTAAAGGTCTGAGATACTAAGGTTTTATTTCATTTTTCTACGAATGCCTTTGGCTCCATTAAAATGCTCATCATTTGATGTTCTTTGTGTATATATTGCAAAACAAAGAAACTTGATTCAAAGCACTTATATATTTTTGAACAATCCTATTGGTGCAGCACTTAAATAATTATGAACTATCCTATTGGTACAAGTCTATTACTTGAGGCTTTAGGGAGATTTTCATAATGCCACTCAACATGCCCCCATAATGTGGATCCTCATTCAATTAATTAACCTATTAACGGTAAGTTCATGATAAAATATAGAGTTTACTAAAATGAACAATCATGCATGATTTTTACAATTTACTGCAACTTTTACACCAATGGAGAAGAAATGTTAGGTCAGTTTGCGTTATTGAAAAGTTATGAAAATACTCGCATTGCAAATATTTCATCTCAATCAGTCTAGTTACTCCCCCTTCACTCCCTGATTTAATTTTTGGTATCCATTGAGGCCTCCATTTGGTTATAATTAGGACATCTACACTTTTAGAGCGCACGGTGCAGTATATCACAAGATTGGCTCTCTCCTCCAAGAAATGCCGCACCCACCACAAATGTCTCACCCACCACAAATGCCAAACCCATGACAAATGCCGCACCCACAACAAATGACACCTCCACGATAAATATCGCCGCCGACGACAAATATCGCCACCACGACAAATGCCGCACCCACGACCAATGTCGGACCCACGACCAATGTCGCAGCCGCGACAAATGTCGCCCCCACGACAAATGAATCCCCCATGACAAATGTAGGTCCCACGACAAATGTCGCCCCCACAACATATGTCGCACCCACGACAAATGTCCCCCGGGCCGGAGGCCTGTGCCTATCACTCGTATATATATTTATATATATATATATACAAAGGTCCACAAGTTATCTCATTGAGACCCAAAAGAGACCCATTCGGCCTTCCTGTAGAATCTACAAAATGTTGCAGCTTCAAAGTATTCCTGAACCTGTAAAAATAACTGTTGGAACCCCTAGGTGATTTGGGCTAGGTTATCTTCTTAGGTTGTGACCCATATTGTATAGAAGGGTCAAATTTTCTGTGTTTCTTAAGTCTAGGCAATGTCCTTAGAGTCAACAGTACAAAGGACCAACCTCCATCACTTCCATATATTCAAGACTTAGAGAAATCAAGATTTAGAGAAAGAGATCTACGTTCGTCAATCTCAAGTTGACGATAGTTGTGCTCAGCTCGACTTACTCAGAGCTAAAATATCTGAGCTGAGCTCGACGAACTCCATTCTCAAATCGACTAACTCTTCAACACTCAGCACCATAATTCACACAAAGCCAAGTCTGACTCAGAGACAGAGAACACTCGACGCAAGATGTGTTATTCACTCAACACCAATAGATTGACCAAGTTCATAGGTCGACTAACTTCATGGTCTTAGGTCGACGAACATAGAGCGCAAAATTAGTCAGTTTATGCACAACAGTTGATTCACAGAGCTCAGGTCGACGAAAGCTGATCTCAGTTCGACGAAATCTAATCAGAGGTCGACGAAATCTAAGGTCGATGAATGCTTATTAGAGGTCGACGAAAGCTGATTAGAGGTCGACAAAAGCTGATCTCAGGTGGACGAAAACTGTTGATAATACGTTTTGTAGCCTAAACTATTATCGTATTTTCTATTTTATAGTATACAAATCATGTCTATTATTAGTTTATTTGTATCATTTTTATGTAAATATTATTGCCGCTGACTTTTTCTTGTCTTTTTGCAGGTTTCCAGAAAATTTGCCAAAATGACCTGACACGCCCCCTTGTCACGCCCTCCCTGGGCGTGACCTAGGGCGTGTTACCCGATCCCGAGGACTCCTGCTGGAAGGGACAGAAAAACGGTCAAAACCGCTGTCACGACCCCTGACACGCCCTCCCTGGGCATTTCACCAGGCGTGACTATGGGCCTGTCTCCCTCTGCCGCAAAGCCTGCCGCCGGATTAAATGTCGTTTCTCCACAGCACGCAAACAGTACTGTCACGCCCTATGTCACGCCCGTGACATGGGCGTGACACCCTCCTTTTTCGGTGACTGATAGATTTCCGACCAATGATTTGGACATGACGTGCCTGTCACGCCCCCCTGTCACGGGCGTGACCTAGGGCGTGACCACTGACGTACCGAAGCAATCATCCCTCCCGCCAGAATCCAGAACCTGAGGTCAACATAGTACTATCACGCCCCCTGACACGCCCCCCTAGGGCGTGTCGGAGGGCGTGACCAACCCGAGAAAAAATTCTATAAATTGAGACCCCCCCTCTCCATTTCAGCAAGCTTTGGTTGAGAGGGGGAGGTGCTGCCCCTTTGGTTCTTGGTTTTTTTTCATGCTTTCTCTCTCTCTCCCTCCCACTTCTCTTTGTAATTTTTGTTTAACCCTAGTTTAATCTTAGCATGTTTATGCTTTCTTTGTAATCTTTGCTCTTTCTTAGTGCTAATTGTAGGGCTAGAATAGGATTTCCATTTCATGCACTTGTAATTTTATTTTCAATAGTGTAGCTTGCCCCTTTTTAATTAATAAACGTGTTCTTGTTTAGCTTGTGTTTAGCTTGTGTTCTTGTTTAGCTTGTGTTGTTCTTATGCTTTACTACTCATCCCCCTTCCTCCATTCCATAATGATTAACTAATCCTCCTTGTACTCGATCTTGATGATCCGAGGTTAGAGCGATTATGTTATGATGTTTTAATTAATCTTTTCTTTTTAGGTTAGGGCCTTGAATTACTCTTGATTAATCACGGGTTGGAGGTATATTTTCGATATATACTCTCCGCCTTTGCTTTCATTCTGGGCTAGCCGAGAGGCCGAAAGAATGAAGTGAGCATTCAAGAGTAAAGGGAGTTGTACCCACCCTCGAGAGAGGAAGACGTCCAAATCTCCCGGATTGGAGTAAAATCCAATAGTGGGGTTCACCGCGTAAAGCGAGTTTTAGGCCTCCGATTTAGACGAGAGTCGGTCGGACCTTCCTAAACTCAGTTGGGCACGACATCGAGAGAAGCGTGTTCAAGCTTTAGGAACCTCCACGGTCAAGGACCTTTATCCTATTAAGTTTAGATTTTTATCGCATTTTCTTAATCGTCTTTAGCCGAGGTGAATCTTGATCGAGTGCATTTCCATTTCATATTTTCTACCCTTCGTAGTAATCGTTTTACTTAATAGCTTTACTTAATTGCAGTGTTTCTCTTTCTAGTATAGCTTTACTTTCTCCCCTGCACTTAGATATTCTAAAACCCTAGTTTTTCGTGATAAGATAATAGCGTTCGTGTGAGTAAGCATAGCCAACAGTTCCCAGATTTCAATACAACACTTGTGTCCCCTTGCTACAATTCGATAGGTATACTTGCCTCATCGGGTTGCTAGTTCGGTTGCGTTTATTTTCTTCGAACCCTAGCGCACAACAAGTTTTTGGCGCCGTTACCGGGGACCCAACTTCCGTTGATATTTTGAAAACACGAACCTATTAATTTTATCTCTTCTCTTTCTCATCCTCTTTCTTTAAAATTTTAAAAAAAAAAAAAAAAAAATTTATCACCGCTCTTAATAGTAACCAACCTCATAATTTTTCTACGCCACCTAATTCTCTCGAAAAGGGCAAAGGGCTTTAAGCGCCACTGTCTTGTCTAGTACCTTGCGAACCCTTCACGGGGTAGTCCTTGGGAAGTTCGGGAGTTAATCTATAAAAAAAATCTATTTCAAAAAGAAAAAGAATTCTAATCTTTTTTCTAGTTTATCCTTTTTCTCTTCCTCTTCTTCTTTTCTGTTCTTTTAGTGCATGACCCGCGGGAGTCCGTCGGTCATTTTGGACTTGGACCACGAAATTGAGCGTACTCTTCGGAGAAGATCGCGATTTCAAGGTCCTACTATCCAAGTGCCGGTTGAGGACTCCGAGTCATTTGCTACTTTAAGAATGGAAGAACCCAACGTAGATGAGGCCGTGCAAAGGACTATGTCCTATTATGCACGACCGAACCTCGAGGGAACAGAATCAAGTATAGTCCGCCCTGCAATAGCAAATAATAACTTCGAACTAAAGCCTAGCATAATTCAAATGGTGCAGCAATATGTGCAATTTGACGGACTTCAAATTGAAGATCCGAACGCACATATAGCTAGCTTTCTTGAAATTTGCGACACCTTCAAGATAAATGGTGTCACAAATGATGCGATCAGGCTGAGACTCTTCCCCTTCTCTCTAAGAACTAAAGCTAAGCAGTGGCTGAACACACTTCCGAAAAATAGCATAACCACTTGGAATGAATTAACTGAAAATTTTTTGGCGAAGTATTTTCCGCCAGCTAAAACTGCAAAACTTAGGAACGACATGTCTGCCTTCGGACAAATAGACTCTGAAACCCTATACGAAACCTGGGAGAGATTTAAAGAATTATTAAGACGATGCCCACATCACGCGCTGCCTGTATGGTTACAAGTGCAGACGTTTTATAACGGGCTAAATCAAAGCACGAAGCAAATGATAGACGCAGCTTCTGGTGGTACTTTAAATCATAAGACCCCGGAAGCCGCTCTTGAGCTTTTTGAGGACATGGCCATGAACACTTATTAGTGGAATGTGCCTAGGTCCCGCCCGAAAGCCTGCAGGTATCTATGAAGTGGACAACGTCTCCCAGCTCGCTCTGCAAGTAGAAATCCTAAGCAAAAAGATAACGGAGATGACTGCTGCCTCCGCCCCTCAGGTATGGGAATCTGCAACCCCTACTCCAGAACATTTAGATTATGTTAATAATATGCCTAGAACTGCTTTTAATAATTTTTCTGCTGCGAATTTTCATCCGCCTGGTTTTAATTTTCCGAATAATTATAACCCCGCTTTAAGAAATCACCCGAACTTTTCATGGAGTAATCCATCAAATGCGATGCGCCCACCCCCGCAAAATGATTTTTCTGCACCACCACCACCACCTCTTCAAAATTACCCAAAACCTCCAAGCTTGGAGGAATTACTTTCCAAATATATCACCACAAATGACGCCACTATAAGAACTTTAACCGGAAGCGTAAAAAGTCTAGAAAATCAGGTAGGACAGCTCGCGAAAATAATTTCTGAGCGACCCACAGGATCTCTTCCTTCCAATACCGAACCTAACCCGAGAGAGCAAGCGAAAGCTATAACTCTTCGGAGTGGGAAGCAAGTCTCCGGTATGGTAAGTGAAGAGCCCGAGCCAAGCTCCGCTCCCGTTTTTAAAAATCAAAGCTCCGCTCCGCTCCCACCCTCTGCTGAAGAAGTAATCTCCCCCGCTTTAGAAAATAATCTCACTCAACCACCCATCTTCAAAAATAATTCAACTCCTCCATACCCCTTTGAAATTAATTGACAACGTCAAGATGATCAGTACTCCCGCTTCTTAGAAATCTTCAAACAAATCCACATTAATCTTCCCTTCCACGAGGCTATTTCGCAGATGCCGAAATACGCCAAATATCTTAAAGACCTCCTCACAAACAAGAAGAAGTTAGAGAATCTTTCGCACGTCACGCTAAACGCTGAGTGCTCCGCTGTTTTAACAAATGGTTTGCCGAAGAAAATCAGTGACCCGGGTAGTTTCTCTATCCCGTGTGTCTTCGGTGATCTTTTTGTTAAACACGCATTAGCCGACTTAGGCGCGAGTATAAACCTGATGCCCTTTTCATTGTTCAAAAAGTTAGGGATTGGTAGCCTTAACCCCACGCGTATGAGTATCCAGCTAGCCGATAGATCCGTCAAGTACCCGTTAGGAATAGTGGAGGACGTTCTAGTGAAAGTCGACAAGTTCATCTTCCCGGTGGACTTTGTCATTTTGGACATCGAAGAAGACGTCGAGGTTCCCCTGATCCTTGGCCGACCCTTCCTTGCCACCTCCCGAGCCATCATTGACGTAAGCAATGGTAAGCTCTTTCTTCGAGTAGGCGACGACGAAGTCACATTTTCTATCACCCCTTCGATGAAGAACACCTTAGCGAACGATGACTCATGTTTTTTCGTAGACGCCGTGAGTGATGATTCTTCCTACTGCCTCTCCGACTTTGAAAAAGAATTTTCTACTTTTTGCTCCTCTTCTCTTACAACTGAATCACTGCAAGGAAGTGATGAATCTTCTTATTGTCTTTCTGAGTTTGAAAAAGAATTTTCTGATTTTTGTTCTTCCTCTATTCTTCCCACTGAATCGCTACAAGAAGCCATCTTGGCTGCTAGCCCCACCCCTTATTACGTTCCTTATAAAAAAGTTTATGAAGATATTATTTTTGAAAAAGAAAGAATCTCAAAATCCTCTTATGAAGAACCCCCTACCCTAGAACTTAAAGAACTCCCCGAACACCTTAAGTATGCTTTCTTAGAAAAGGATTCCAAGTTACCAGTTATTGTTTCGGCCTACCTCACGGATACGCAAAACGATAAACTTCTTCTAGTTCTACGTAAGCATCGCCGGGCTATTGCTTGGCAAATTTCTGATATCAAGGGCATAAGCCCATCTTTCTGTACCCATAAAATTTTAATGGAAGATAATTCGCGTAACTCTATCCAACCTCAGCGCCGTATAAACCCAAACATGAAAGAAGTAGTCAAGGGCGAGGTTATGAAACTATTAGACGTAGGAATTATCTACCCTATATCGGACAGTAAGTGGGTTAGCCCCGTTCAGGTAGTTCCAAAGAAGGGAGGGATAACCGTAGTTAGTAATGAGAATAATGAATTAATCCCGACGCGGACGGTGACGGGTTGGCGTATGTGCATAGATTACCGTAAGTTAAATGACGCCACCCGCAAGGACCACTTTCCTTTACTATTTATCGACCAGATTTTAGAACGTCTCTCCGGCCATAGCTTTTATTGTTTTCTCGATGGCCTCTCGGGGTACTTTCAAATACCCATCTCTCCCGAGTACCAAGAGAAAACTACGTTTACTTGTCCCTTCGGCACCTTCGCGTACCGAAGAATGCCGTTTGGATTATGCAATGCGCCAGCTACATTCCAGCGATGTATGCTCGCAATATTTGACAAGTATGTAGAAAGCATTATGGAGGTATTCATGGACGACTTCTCCGTGTTCGGCGATTCCTTCGATAGATGTTTAGAAAACATCGAAAAAGTCTTAGAACGATGCGAAGAAACTAACCTTGCCCTAAATTGGGAAAAATGCCATTTTATGGTGAGGGAAGGGTTAGTTTTGGGTCATAAAATTTCTGCTAAAGGTATTGAGGTAGACGTTGCCAAGATAGAAGTTATTGAGAAGTTGCCACCGCCTACAAACATAAAAGCTATAAGAAGTTTCCTAGGCCACGCTGGTTTTTATCGTCGTTTTATAAAGGACTTCTCCAAGATCACAAAGCCCCTCACCCATCTCTTAGAAAAAGACGCTCCATTCATTTTTGATGACTCTTGTATTTCTGCCTTTGAATCAATTAAAGAAAAGCTAATTAACGCACCGATTATGATAGCTCCGGTGTGGGACCTTCCATTCGAGATTATGTGCGATGTGAGTAGTTTTGCGGTGGGAGCCGTGTTAGGTCAACGCATATCTAAAAACTTCCACCCCATCTATTACGCTAGTAAAACCCTCACATCTGCACAAGAAAATTACACCACAACCGAGAAGGAGCTCTTAGCTGTAGTGTTCGCCTTTGATAAATTCCGCCCTTACATTACACTTTCAAAAATCATTGTTTTTACGGACCACTCGGCCCTCAAGTACCTTCTTGCCAAAACGGATGCCAAGCCTCGCTTGATTCGCTGGGTCTTACTCCTCCAGGAGTTTGACTTAGAGATCCGTGATAAGCGAGGAGCCGAGAACTTGGCCGCCGACCATCTATCCAGATTAGATAACCCCTTTATAGAAAAATTAAATGAAAAATCTTTTAATGACTATTTTCCTAATGAGAAGCTGCTTTTAGTTAATACATCTACTTCTCCTTGGTTCGCGCACATCGCCAACTATCTAGTGGCCCGGGTGCTCCCAAAGGAGTTCTCCTCTCAGCAAAAGAAGAAAATCTTTTCTGAGCTGAAGAACTACTTTTGGGAAGACCCACATCTTTTCAAAATTTGTGCGGATCAAGTGATAAGGAGATGTGTTTCTTTTGATGAAGGAATTGATATTCTAAAACATTTGCATGAAGGTCTGGCAGGTGGGCACTATCAAGCTGCTTGCACCGCTCATAAGGTGCTTTGCGCGGGTTTTTACTGGCCTAGCCTGTTTAAAGACGCGCAAGCCTTTGTGAGCAGGTGTGATAGTTGCCAACGGTCGGGCAACATCTCTAATAAAAATGAAATGCCGCAAAATTATTTCTTAGAGTGCGAAATTTTCGACCTCTGGGGAATTGATTTTGTTGGCCCCCTTCCTTCTAGCTTTGGAAACAAATATATTTTAGTTGCTGTTGATTATGTTTCACGATGGGCTGAGGCCCAAGCTCTTCCTACGAACGACTCCCGAGTTGTAGTCACGTTTTTAAAAAAATTATTTTCTAGATTCGGTACGCCTCGCGCAATCGTTAGCGCTAGGGGTTCCCATTTCTGTAACGCACAATTTTCAAAAATCCTTACCAAATACGGCGTTACGCATAAGCTGTCCACTGCCTACCACCCCCAAACTAACGGACAAGTCGAAGTAGTTAATAGAGAAATAAAAAGAATACTAGAAAAGACTGTTTCAACTTCTAGAAAAGACTGGTCAGCCAAACTTGACGATGCCTTATGGGCCTACCGAACAGCGTACAAAACCTCCCTCGGATGTACGCCGTATCGGCTGGTCTATGGAAAATCGTGTCATCTGCCCGTAGAGTTAGAACACCGCGCCTTTTGGGCCTTAAAATTTTTAAACTTCGATCCCCACTCAGTTGGTGACCTTCGAAAATTTCAACTAAATGAACTCGACGAGTGGCGCTCTTATGCCGGGCGAAATCCGAGGGCGAAGCGTTTACACAGAGCGGACGAAGCGTTTACACGATAAACACTTAAGGCACCCTAAAAACTTTAAGCCGGGCGACCAAGTCCTTTTATATAATTCTCGTTTACGTTTATTTCCGGGCAAATTAAAATCTCGCTGGTCTGGCCCGTTTTCTGTTTTAGAAGTATTTCCTTATGGAACTGTTTTAATTTCTCACCCTGATAAGGGAAATTTCAAAGTGAATGGTCAGCGTCTTAAACTCTACTTTTCTGGTGATGATGATGTCAGTCCAAACATTATTAAGTTTCTGCTTCACGAACTGTAATCTGAAACTTTTAATTTTTTGCTAAAGACAATTTTATTTCGGGACAACAATATTTTTTGACAAAATTATTTTTTTGATGCATCGAGCTCAACGACGCTTTAACCAAAGGGCGCTCTTGGGAGGCAACCCAAGTTATCTTTTTTCTGTTTTCTTTATTTTACAATTTTTGCCTCGGACGGCTCCGACATGCTGAAGCTTCTGCGATCGCCTGCTCCAACATTGCTGAATCCATCACAAAGTCCAAAGAAGACATTCGGAGGAGCGGCATCACTCAGCTTTCGCAGCAAATAAATTCGGGGAAGTACCTGTATTTCAATTCTGTCTTTCAATTCTGTACTTTATTTTTCTCTCCTTCTCCAATCCCCTTCTTTAGCCATTGAGGGCAATGTCTGTTTTAAGCTTGGGGGAGGACTTCCTCCTTCATTTTTGCTTAGTGTAAATATTTTTCTTTTTGTATATATTTTAAATATTTCCAAAATAAAAAAAAATGAATTTCTAAAATTCCAAAAAAAAAAGAAAAATTTCTAAAATTCCAAAAAAAGAGAATATTTCTCAAAATTAAAAAAATATATATATGTGTTTTTGAATGGTTTAGACATTTTGATATTTCAATAGTACCCATAGTTTTTGTTTTTGTTTTACTCAAAATCTCCTATAAACAACTTAGTTAATTATAATATTTCTAATCGTCCTTTTTAATTATGTTTCTCAAGTAAAATGTTGGTCATGTTGTGTTTCTAATTCACGGTAGCATGTTAAGGTGAAATATTTTTCTAAAGCTCGCATTTCTATTATGGTTTTTTGTTTTTTTATTTCCTTTACTTTCTCAAAAATTCATCATCCACTATTTTCTTTTTCATTTTTGAATAATTTTTGTAAAGTCAACTTTTGAATAACGTAGTAGATGTGAACGATCCAAGTCACCTATTATTTCTATTTTCAAGTTAATTTCATCAATCTTCTTTTATTATCTAGGACTCGCTTTTTGAAAATTTTCAAACCTTTGTTTTAAATAAATTCAAAAGCGTGAAAATGATTTAGGCCGTTTTTGTTTTCGTTTGAGCTTTCTTGCCAACCTAAAAACTTTTACCACTAGTTAGCCATTTTTGAGCCTTTTTCCGATTTCACTTGATAGCTCCTCCCTTCATTTCAGTTTCACCAAAGCCAAAATTTCCAACCTATCGAATCACACTAGCCTTTTTGAGTTTCATAAATTATTTTGACGATTTTGATAGGGTATTTTGTGATTTTTGTGGGAGAAAGGTTTTAGAAAAAAAAAGTATGTTCGAAAGTGATGTTTATTTTTGTTTGGCCAGCTCAAAAAGGAAAATAAAAATATTTATGGCCTTTGTTTTGAAAAAAAAGGGAAAAAAAAAAGAAAAAAAAGAAGAAAAAGAAAAAAAAGGTGTATATAATTTTATGAAAGTTTTTGAAACTCTTTGCTTTGGTTTAGTGTGATTTTAAAACCTTCACGTTTATCTTTGAATTCCACTCCTAATCATTTTCCTAAACCAAACGTTTCTGTCCTATTTAAGTCCTTTTGATTCACGCTTTTTGATTTTTATTTAACAACTAAGAAAAGAAAAACAGTAAATCAGTTTTAGTTTTGGATTTAAACCTAGATTTTTGATAATTAAATTGATATAATTATAATGCGTTGCTTGGATCCAGTAACAACTCAATGCGTGTTTTTCATTTTTGTTGCTTTGCTTAAATCCATTTAAAAAAATCTCGTTAAAATTTTGGATGATTTGTTTTTATTGAGTAAAGTTTATAAAAGTTTTACCATACCTAAATAATTGTTTTAGACTTACATTTCACCTTTTCCTTACTTAGAATTTCGCATAGTACTTGTGTAGGCATAATTAGAACTTTTTGATTAGTCCTTTTTATAAATATCTAGTTTTTATATTTTTGCTTGGGGACAAGCAAAGCTTAAGCTTGGGGGAATTTGATAATACGTTTTGTAGCCTAAACTATTATCGTATTTTCTATTTTATAGTGTACAAATCATGTCTATTATTAGTTTATTTGTATCATTTTTATGTTAATATTATTGCCACTGACTTTTTCTTGTCTTTTTGTAGGTTTCCAGAAAATTGGCCAAAATGACCTGACACGCCCCCCTGTCACGCCCTCCCTGGGCGTGACCTAGGGCGTGTCACCCTATCCCGAGGACTCCTGCTGGAAGGGATAGAAAAATGGTCAAAACCGCTGTCACGCCCCCTGACACGCCCTCCCTGGGCGTGTCACCAGGCATGACTATGGGCGTGTCGCCCTCTGCCGCAAAGCCTGCCGCCGCATTAAATGCCGTTTCTCCACCGCACGCAAACAGTACTATTAAATGCCGTTTCTCCACCGCACGCAAACATTACTACACGGGCGTGACCTAGGGCGTGACCACCGACGTACCAAAGCAATCATCCCTCCCGCCAGAATCCAGAGCCCGAGGTCAACATAGTACTGTCACGCCCCCTGACACGCCCCCCTAGGGCGTGTCAGAGGGCGTGACCAACCCGAGAAAAAATTCTATAAATTGAGACCCCCCCTCTCCATTTCAGCAATCTTTGGTTGAGAGGGGGAGGTGCTTGCCCCTTTGGTTCTTGGTTTTTTTTCATGCTTTCTCTCTCTCTCCCTCCCCCTCTCTTTGTAATTTTTGTTTAACCCTAGTTTAATCTTAGCTTGTTTATGCTTTCTTTGTAATCTTTGCTCTTTCTTAGTGCTAATTGTAGGGCTAGAATAGGATTTCCATTTCATGCACTTGTAATTTTATTTTCAATAGTGTAGCTTGCCCCTTTTAATTAATAAAAGTGTTCTTGTTTAGCTTGTGTTTAGCTTGTGTTCTTGTTTAGCTTGTGTTGTTCTTATGCTTTACTACTCATGCCCCTTCCTCCATTCCATAATGATTAACTAATCCTCCTTGTACTCGATCTTGATGATCCTGAGGTTAGAGCGATTATGTTATGATGTTTTAATTAATCTTTTCTTTTTAGGTTAGGGCCTTGAATTACTCTTGATTAATCACGGGTTGGAGGTATATTTTCGATATATACTCTCCGCCTTTGCTTTCATTCTGGGCTAGCCGAGAGGCCGAAAGAATGAAGTGAGCATTCAAGAGTAAAGGGAGTTGTACGCACCCCTCGAGAGAGGCAGAAGTCCAAATCTCCCGGATTGGAGTAAAATCCAATAGTGGGGTTCACCGCGTAAAGCGAGTTTTAGGCCTCCGATTTAGACGAGAGTCGGTCGGACCTTCCTAAACTCAGTTGGGCACGATTTCGAGAGAAGCGTGTTCAAGCTTTAGGAACCTCCATGGTCAAGGACCTTTATCCTATTAAGTTTAGATTTTTATCGCATTTTCTTAATCGTCTTTAGCCGAGGTGAATCTTGATCGAGTGCATTTCCATTTCATATTTTCTACCCTTCGTAGTAATCGTTTTACTTAATAGCTTTACTTAATTGTAGTGTTTCTCTTTCTAGTATAGCTTTACTTTCTCCCCTGCACTTAGATTTTCTAAAACCCTAGTTTTTCGTTGATAAGATAATAGCGTTCATGTGAGTAAGCATAGCCAACAGTTCCCGGATTTCAATACGACACTTGTGTCCCCTTGCTACAATTCGATAGGTGTACTTGCCTCATCGGGTTGCTAGTTCGGTTGCGTTTATTTTCTTCGAACCCTAGCGCGCAACAGCTGTAAGACATTTTGTTATTTATTCTTTCTCTTTCTGTCTCATCATTTTAACTATTATATGTTATTAATTCCCTTGTAAATCAATGCACTTATATTCTCTGAATAGAGCCGTTACTGGCAACATTGATTGTTAACATCCTCCATGGAATTAATTCCTTATATCTCGGGATAGACATAGAATAGAATAATTGACAGCATTCTTGCCATTTTCTTGTTCCCAATATTTTGGCTGAACATTTATTGCAGAATTTCTTTTGAATTCGACCAAGTTGCAGTGATCAAAGATAGATCTCCCTGCCAAGAAAATAGATGACAAATAAGAGCAGAGAGTTATCATCACCTTGAGTCACAGCAAAGAAAACGTCCAGAAGTATAGTGAAAAACAAATCTCAGAAAAATCAACTGCTCTCAAGAGAAGAAGAAAGAATAATCATCACCATTAAGAGTCTTTCTTTCTTTCTCTCCCTCTTTGTTTTTAGGGATCTCAAGTGACAGCAACGTTCAAATCAGTCAAGGATCTCTGAGAAGATGATGGCCTACACCCTTGAACAAAGCTTCCACTCCTGAACCATTCAAGATCTCAGGGGGAGCTTTGACATCAAATAAGAATCCACACAATCTTCTCATTTTGACTTGAGAAAAGAAGACTTACATCACTCTCTTATTCCCACCTCTGTACAGGGTTTTAATTCCCTTCAAAATTATTCTGGTTGCAAGTCTCCTTCCAAAAGTCTTGAGGTTTGGTTTTTGAGCACCTGATCAACAGTTCATTAGTGGCAGTCACCTGATCAAAACCTATAGTAGATTCCTACCAAGGGTGGTAGAAGAGTGGATGTACCTAGTTGAGGAACCACTATAAATTTCTTATGTCGTCTGGTTGTTCCATCTTTTCTGTTCTTGCGGTGGCTGTGTTTTTTAGATGTTCTGTGATCTTTGATTTACTTTAATCTGTTATAGTTAAATATAGTTATTAAAGGTAAAGATAATATATTGTTAAAGAAGAAAATTTTAAAAAATAAAACAACACGCAGACATACTCTATTCACCCCCCCCCCTCTCTAGAGTATATTAGATTTAACCCTAACTTTCAATTAGTATCAGAGGAGGTTCTTTTGGTTGTACAAGCTAACCCTTGAACCAAAGATCCTAAGTTCGATCTGTTCTCTTACTTCTTCTAGATCTATACAGCATGACACGGAACAAAGAATATGCAAGCACCAGACCTCCAGTGTGTAACTTGTCCAAGTTCACACTCTGGAAGGCAAGAATTAGACTCTACATGAATTTTATTGATGAGGATATATTTAATTCCATCTGAACAGGACCACCAGCTCCAGTGGCTTCAACCCCATCAACTTAAACAGACATGAGTGCAGTTCCACCCTCTAGATGGACAGATGCACAGAAGAAGGCAAAGATAGCTGATGCCAGAGCCATGAACATATTGGCTCAAATAATGTCAGATGAGCTATTTAAAAAGGTTTTTGAATGCTCATCATCCAAGGCAATTTGGGACTCCCTGAACCAAATGGTGGCTGGATCAGCAGATGAGAGGAAGGATAGAAGATCCAACCTCATCACCCAATGTGAAAACTTCAAAAAGGATGAAGCTGAAATAGTGGAAGTGATGTACAACAGACTCAGCTCCATTATCAGTGAGTTGAGGACTCTAGATAAGGAAATCACTTTGACTGAAGTGAATGACAAGATCCTCATGTGCTTCCCCAGCACATGGTACTCAAGAATTTTGCCCATCAGAGAAACCAGAAGCACAACAGAGATCTCAACTGAAGCTCTACTATGAAAGCTAAAGCCCTATGAGCAGCTGATAAAATCAAGGGAAGAAGTAGCTGAAGTCAAGACCCCTACACCAACAAGGAAAGAGCACAACATAGCTTTCAAAGCTGCAGGAGACTTTGAAGTCATTCCTGTGAATGAAAATTTGATGAGTCTCTTTGCTAAGAGATTTTTAAGATGGCTAGAAAAGATTTCAGAATGAAACCATCCAAGTATGAAGACAAGCCAAGGTATGACAAAACACCATCTAAAGAAGTAGTGTGCTTTAGCTGTAGGAAACCTGGGCATTTCATCTCTGAGTGCCCAGAAGTTCAGAAGAAGGATAGTAGAAAGGAGGGTGACGCAAGGAAGGGTCACTACATCAAGCCTTCCTCAAGCAAGCACAAGAGGAAGGACAAGGGCTTTATTGCTCAGTCATGGAGTGACACTGAAGAAGAGTCAACCTCCACCAGCTTTAGTGAGGATGAAGAAGAGAAAAATACCAAAGAAGTTTGCCTCATAGCTATTGAGGCAGGCAGTAGCAGATCAGATGCTGATCAGTCTGAAGATGAAGAGCTCTTATCAACTGAGGATCAGGTATTAGCCTCTTATGATTTTGAATCAGAGGAATTCAAATCTGAATTTAAACTATTATGTTTAGACCTAATAGGATCTGAGAAGGAAATCAAACTTCTCAGGGAAAAACTATTAGAACAAGAAAGAGTCATTGTTGATAATGAAAAATTAACTGAGGAATTAGACCTAGCTAATCAACAAATAATGTTCCTAAAATCTGAATTAAGTAAGGCTAAGGAACTAGAAGAAGCCTTAAATGGTAGAAGTTTACAACTGATAGACATAACTAGCACAGTCAATACAAGATCCAGTAATAACAAACTAGGATTACGAGCCTCATCTAGTGAACCAATCCTAATTCAGAAAAATCAACTATCAAAACCCATAAGTTTTATTTCTGAAAATGTTAAGAAAAATACTGAACAGGTAGAGAAGGTTAATGAAGTTCTTAAACAGTTAGAACTTAAGAAAACCAATCAGAAAAGGAAAAATAAACAACATAACTAGGTTCATCAAATTTCGTCGAACTCAGAACGATGAAATGGGTATAGTTCGTCGAACTTAGAACGACGAACTCTGAACGCAGATAATAATGTAATCTACTCTTCGAACTGGGATCGACGAAACCAGTATGGTTCGTCGATAAGAGATCAACGTTTTTGGGGCTCTGAGAATGGATACTTCCATTCTTCGAGCAGAGATCGAAGAACTCAATCCCGATCGTCGAGCTCAGGTCGACGAACATACCCAAATTTGTTAGATCTAGTTCATAATAAGAGTAATCTAAAAACTAATAAATCCTTTAATCCCTTTAATCAGTGGGTCATACCTCCTAGAAGGTATGATCCTTTAGGCTATAAAGATCAACCTGAATGCTCATATATTTCCAATTACTCCTATGTAAATCAACAAGGACCCAAGGTCACCTGGGTCAAGAACAACTAAGTGTCATACTTGCAGATGAAGACCTATCCAGCATATAATCAACACTGGTATCTGGATTGTGGCTGCTCCAAGCACATGACAGGCAGCAAGGACAACCTAATTGACTATACGTCCAAGCTGGGACCAAAGGTCACCTTTGGTGATTCAAGTTGTGGCCAAACAGAGGGCTATGGCAAAATCTGGATTGGAGCTGTAACTTTCAAGAAAGTTGCATATGTGAGTGGATTGAAGCACAATCTCATCTCCATAAGCCAACTCTGTGATGAAGGCTAACAAGTATCATTCAACTCTGAATCCTGTACTATTACCTCAAGAGAAAACAAACAAGTTTTAATTGACAGAAGACAAGGAAACATATACTTAGTTAATTTCAAGTCCATTACTTCAGATATATGTCTGCTTAACATAGTTAGTTGTCAAAATGACTTATGGCATAAGAGATTAGGACATGTAAATTTGAAAAATAGTGCTAGGCTATCTAAGGATAACCTTGTACGAGGTTTACCTTCTGGCCCCTACAAGAAGGAAGGCCTCTGCAGGTCTTGTCAACTAGGTAAGCAAACTATATATAGTTTTAAATCCGTTAATAAGAGT
Organism: Platanthera zijinensis; assembly: GCA_039513925.1. NCBI lineage: Eukaryota > Viridiplantae > Streptophyta > Magnoliopsida > Asparagales > Orchidaceae > Platanthera > Platanthera zijinensis. The sequence continues at coordinate 67,554,125 of CM077092.1, read as the reverse complement.
GATTCACCTAGGATTTTGTACTTACTTCATATGGACCTTTCTGGACCTATTGCTGTACAAAGCCTAGGAGGGAAGTCTTATACCTTAGTGGTTGTAGATGACTTCTCCAGATTCACTTTATTTTTCTTTTTAAGAGCAAAGTCAAATACTTTTCAAGTTCTTACAGATTTTTCAAGAACATACAGATTGAGTATTCTACTCAAGTTGCATTGATCAGAAGTGATCATGGCGCTGAGTTTGAGTCTCTTCTTATGCTAGAGTTCTATAGGAAAGAAGGTATAAGACACTGTTTCTCAGCTCCTAGAACTCCTCAACAAAATGGGGTAGCTGAATGGAAAAATAGAACACTCATTGAAGCTGCAGGCACATTACTTGCAGATGCTTACATGCCCCTATCCTACTAGGCAGAGGCAGTGAGCACAGCAAACTTTGTCCTTAATAGAAGCTTGATATTCAAACTAAAACATAAGACCCTCTATGAATTGCTTAAAGGGAAGAAACCAATAATTAACTATTTTAAAGTTTTTGGTTGTGTATGCTATATTCATAATAATGACAAAAAGCACATTAGAAAGTTTGAAGCAAAGGCTGCAGTGGGAATTTTTCTAGGATATTCCCAAGTCAGCAAAGCTTATAGGGTTTTTAATAAATCCACATTGAAAATAGAATAATCCATGCATGTTATATTTGATGAGACTAACATGTTTTACAAGGAGAAAGAGATTTCTACCAGAAACTCCTTGCAGGTAAACAACTTGTGTGAGAAATTGGATGAATTGAAATTTACATCCCAGTCTTCTCAACAAGCCAATGAAGAAAGTGATGAAGAAAATCTTGATGCAGTTGAACCCCCCATAATAACAGAAGTAATTCCCCAAGAGGAATCCTTCCCAAATGTTGTTGCTGAACCAACTCCACCTACTGATCTTGTCACACTAAGGGATCATCCCAGATCCCAAGTGAGTGGAGACAAAATAATAGGTGTATAGATAAGGCTTCAACTTAACCAGGACTTGATGCATGCCTGTTTCCTCTCTCAAATTGAGCCTCAATACATAACTGATACAGAGCAAGATCCCCACTGGATCATTGCAATGCAAGAAGAGCTCAATCAGTTTGAGAGATGCAGGGTTTGAGATTTGGTTCCAAGACCAAAAGACTACCCATTCATTGGAAACAAATGGATATTGAGAAATAAGCTTGATGCCCAAGGTGTGATTATGAGGAATAAGGCTAGGTTTGTTGCTCAAGGATATAGATAAGAGGAAGGGATTGACTATGATCAAACCTTTGCTCCAGTTGGCAGGCTAGAAGCAATAAGGATATTTCTGTCCTATGCATCATTCAAAAAGTTCATAGTCTATCAAATGGATGTGAAGAGTGCCGTATTTAATGGGGAACTTAAAGATGAGGTTTATGTTAAACAGCCTCCAGGTTTTATTTCTCCAACTCTTCCTTCTTTTGTGTTTAAGTTGCACAAGGCTCTCTATGGTTTAAAGTAAGTTCCAAGAGCTTAGTATGAGACCTTAGCCAGCTTTCTATTAGAGCATGGTTTTTCAAGAGGCATAGTTGATAGGACTTTGTTTACCAAATTGCATCATGATAAAATACTGTCAGTGCAAATTTATGTAGATGATATAATATTTGGCTCTACTGATCCCAAATTATGCAAGAGATTCTCTGATCTAATGCATTCTAAATTTGAGATGAGTCGCATGCGTGAGCTTTTCTACTTCCTTGATCTCCAAGTGAAGCAGCTCCCTGATAGCATCTTCATTTCCCAGGCTAAATATGCCAAAGAGCTCATAAAGAGGTTTGGGATGGCTGATGCCTCAGCAAAGAAAACACCCATGCCGACAAATACTGTACTAGACTCTGATGCACATGGGAAACCTGTGGATCAGAAACTATATAGGGCCATTGTTGGATCCCTACTATACCTTATAGCAAGCAGACCTGATATTATGTTTGCTACATGCCTTTGTGCTAGGTTCCAAGTGAACCCTAAAGAATCTCATCTAGTTTTTCTAAAAAGAATTTTGAGATATATGAAGGGTTGTCCTAGTCTAGGTCTCTGGTATCCTACTGAGTCAGAGTTTGAGTTGAATAGATACTCAGATGCTGACTTTGTTGGATGCAGAGTGGACAGAAAAAGTACTTCGGGAACTTGTTAGTTCCTTGGTATGAGATTAGTGTCTTGGTTTTGCAAGAAGCAGTCATCTGTGTCTACATCAACTACTGAAGCAGAATATATTGCAGCTGGCAGTTGTTATTCCCAAATGTTATGGATTCAAAACCAACTACTGGACTATGGTCTCAACTTAAATAATTCAACATTACTATGTGATAACACAAGTGCTATAGCCATAGCACAAAATCCAGTTCATCACTGCAGAACTAAGCATATAAACATTAGGCATCATTTCATTAGAGAGTGTGTAGACAAAAATAAAATTAACCTTGTCTATATCTACACTGATTTACAAAGAGCTGATATCTTCACCAAACCTCTGGATGAAAGAAATCATGTGTTCTTCATAAATCAACTTGGAATGATAAATGGAGAAGAATTAGTTTAATTTATGTCTGCACTCGAAAAATTTTGCAAAGTTCGTCGAACGGAGATCGACGAACTGGGGGAAGTTTGTGAGATATTCATCGAACGGAGATCGACGAACTCTCTGTGTGTGAAGTTAGTTTCGTCGAACTGAGATCTACGAACCTACTTCAGAAAACATTCGTCGAACGAAGATCGACGAAATGTCTTCAACCCTTCAGACTGAGATCGACGAATCATTTAAGTCCAAATTATTTTGTCACCTCAAATCGAAGATCTATTCATTTCTCGTGGAACGGAGTCTGTCAGTTCATATTCAGGAAAACACTATATTTAGGTTTTCTTCGACCTCCATCCCGCGCTTTCAGTTCTCTTGCACTTGATCTTCGACTTTTCTTACAGGTATTCTCATGGTGATTCTCGCAGGCTCTCTTGCAGCGATGAAGTTTGACATAGGATTCGATCTGGATTTCGAATCCTTCCAATACTCTGACCTTGTGTTCGTGAACATTCTGCAAATTCTAGAAGACCAACATCTCAAGACTCTGCTATCAACACGCATAAAAATCTGTGGAACAGAGATCAGGGAATGGGTTTATACATCTACCATGGAGGAGAACGTGATGACAGGGACTATCACTGGTAATGCCATCTCCCTCACTCCCACAGTTTTAACTGAAATATTTGAATTGCATAATGGTGAGGAGGAACTAGAAATTAAAACTGAAGAGTTTGATATAATGCCGAGCCACATGGGTTATTCAGGAGAAACCCCACAGAAATTGCTTAAAAAGTATTTATCTGCTGAATATAAGTTCCTTGCAGATATTGTAGGGAAAGTGCTGCTAGGAAAGCACTCTGCACATTATTACAGTACCAGGCATCAATTCCTGGTTATGTGTGCAATAGTAAACAATAAAGACATTAACTGGGCTCAAGTTTTATTTGATCTTATCAAAAAGAAGAACAACAGAAAGGAGGTATGCTTTGGAAGGATCCTAGGGATCTTCCCCAAAGAAAAGGCTGTCGGATCCCTGGTCTCCCCGACCATATCCATTAATGCCTCAAAGAGACTTACCTGTGCTCTTTTTGGCAAGTGGGAGAGGACCATTACAAAGCCAACCAAGGCTCCTTCCTCTTCCACCAGAACTTCTGAAAGTACAAGGGCTACATCTACCACTCCTCACCCCTCTGTAGAGATTCCATCCATCCCTCCACCTCCTCCTGATTATCAAGCTCCATCTCAGCCTCAAGTTCAACAAACCCCAGCCTCCACTTCCATTCTAATACATACCCCCACACACCCAGCATCTCCAATTCCTTCTTCCCCTACATATATTCCATCCAATTCGCCCTCTCCTAGGGCTGATACACCCATCCCTACTCCTCCCCAGTCTCCTCTTCCAGCTCATCTTGCTGATATCCCCTTCTCCACTCTCTCTTCTATCCCATCATTCAATTTACTCTCAACTCCTCTGAACACTCCTTCTCCTCAACAATCCCCTCAACAGGACCCCTTCTAGAAACCTCCAATCAACCATCTCCTCCAGCAACTATCTTCACTACCTCTTTACCTTCTCAACCACCTCCTGCCCAAACATCTGACTCCACATCTTTGAATCCCTCTATCATCCAACCACTTCTTAAGCAACTCAAGCCTATCCTCCAAACCATCATTGCAGAGGCTATTTCACCTCTGTCTATCTCCATATCCTCTCTTTCTGCTCAAATCTCTACCCTCACCTCAACCCTCTCTTCATCTAGGGGCCTGGCTTTAGTACATACTGAAACCAGGTAGGGGGAGATACTTAATGATGAAGTAGCAACAGCAGCACCAGCAGCAGTAGCAGGAACAAATGTTGATATTTCACTAAATGATGCAGTAGCAGCAGCAGAACCAGAAGCAACAGGAATTAATGTTGACATGGAATCAGATTTTCTACAGTTTCTTGATACTGATATTGAATCAGCTGATATTGAGATAACTGACTCAGGAGCAGATGTAGATAATCAGTGTACAGATATTATAGTATCCAATGCTCAAGAGACCAGTGTGCCAGAAGTTCTACCTGTAAGGGTCTACTTCATTAAATATAAAGTAAATATACATAATCTGCTGAAAATTTTTTGATCCTATATTCAGTTCTGCCTCTCCTCTCCCACTCAATCATCCATAGCAATAGTATGCTACACCTCCCCTACAAGTTCAGAAGTGTTAGCCAGTATAAAGGAAAGTCTAACAGCTCCTCAAGCAGTATTATATGAACAAAGATCTACCCCTCCTGGGCCAACTTATATCATATATGATAGCCCTATTCCTAGTTTGGATGATCGAATCAATCAGGACATTGCTGTGGAAGCTGAAACAGCAGAAGCTGAAGTTGTTCCCACTCCAGCCAGCAAAGAAATTCCCAAGGATCTGATCAGTCAGATTGATGAAATGTATGACAATCCTCAACAACAATCTGATGATGATGATGATGATTCTGATGATGCTCCTAAGAGGAAGCAAGCCTCAAAGAAAATGGAAAGCTCCACCTCCACCTGCTCCCAAACCTGGAAATACCAATGATACACCATAATATATCCTATAAAACATAACTCCATACAAGGGTATGCCATCATGGATGTGGCTATCTAAAAGTGAACAAAAATCAAGGAAGAAAAGTAGGAGGTATTCTCCTCCCCCACAAAGGTTCAGAAGAGATCCTCCTCCTCCTCCTCCTCTAGCTGCAGGTGCCTCAGAAACATTATCTCAGAGCTCAGAAGGATTCACTAAACCTTCTCTCACCAAAACTTATCAGAGATAGGGAAGACATTCTCATTTTTATGGAGACAAACAGCATAAACAGAGACATCAGTCTTATTCCAGATATCAGTCAGCTCAACAGAGTATTTCTAAGCCAACATTTTCCCCTCCTCCATCTCCTGACAAAGCTATTAGCCCTGAAGAACCTCCGATTCCAGCTTATGATCCTTAAACTAGTCCAACTACAAGAATGGCTAGATTCAAGGAATCTGTGGCTCTCTCTCAAATCAGGCAAGCCAAGGAAAAAGGTCAAGACACTTCTCAGTTCTCTATTATGTCTAGCTACAGGAAGAAAGAATTTGAAAGATATCAAGTAGGAAAATTATTCAATGCTGATGAATACATGAGTTTACATCCTGAAGCAGTGGTTCCAAAAACTACCTCATAAGTGACTATTGGTGATGCTTATATGACCATGACAATGAAGCAAGCTCATGATCCAAATAGGATAATCAAATTTACTAATCCTTCTGACTCTCAATAGAACATTTAAATTGTATTTTTTGTGCTTCTGTGAACAATCTGGGTGCATAGCTCTATAAAGGTACTGATAGCTTATTTATTCTATTAGTTATCTCAGTTTTCATGCTATGTTTACTTCATTTTGTTTTTTGATTCTTTTTTTTATTTGAAGTAACCTCACCCAAATAGGGGGAGATTGTTGGAACCCCTAGGTGATTTGGGCTAGGTTCTCTTCTTAGGTTGTGACCCATATTGTATAGAAGGGTAAAATTTTCTGTGTTTCTTAAGTCTAGGCCATGTTCTAAGAGTCAATAGTACAAAGGACCAACCTCCATTACTGCTAGGGATTCAAGACTTACATAAATCAAGATTTAGAGAAAGAGATCTACGTTCATCGATCTCAGGTCGACGATAGTCGTGCTCAGCTCGGCTAACTCAGAGCTAAAATCTCTGAGCTGAGCTCGACGAACTCCGTTCTCAGATCAACTAACTCTTCAACACTCAGCGCCATAATTCACTCAAAGCCAAGGCTGACTCAGAGATAGAGAACACTCGACGCCAGATGTGTTATTCACTCAACACCAAAAGATTGACCAAGTTCTTTGGTCGACTAACTTCACAGTCTTAGGTCGACGAACATAGAGTGCAGAATTAGTCAGTTTATGCACAACAGTTGATTCACAGAGCTCAGGTCGACGAAAGCTGATCTCAGTTCGACGAAAGCTGATTAGAGGTAGAAGAAATCTCAGGTCGACGAAAGCTGATTAGAGGATAACGAAAGCTGATTAGAGATCGACAAAAGCTGATCTCAGGTCGACGAAAACTGTAAGATATTTTGTTATTTATTCTTTCTCTTTCTATCTCATCATTTTAACTATTATAGGCTATTAATTGCCTTGTAAATCAATGCACTTATATTCTGTGAATAGATCCATTACTGGCAGCATTGATTGCTAACATCCTCCATGGAATTAATTGCTTATATCTCGGGTCAGACATAGAATAGAATAATTGACAGCATTCTTGTTGTTTTCTCGTTCCCAAGATTTCGGCTGAACATTTATTGCAGAATTTCTTTTGAATTCGACCAAGTTGCAGTGATCAAAGATAGATCTCCCTTCCAAGAAAATAGATGACACAGAAGAGCAGAGATTGATCATCACCTTGAGTCACAGCAAAGAAAATGTCCAGAAGTGCAGTGAAAAACAAATCTCAGAAAAATCAACTGCTCTCAAGAGAAGAAGAAAGAACAATCATCACCATCAAGAGTCTTTCTTTCTTTCTCTCCCTCTTTGTTTTCAGGGATCTCAAGTGATAGCAACATTCAAATAAGTCAAGGATCTCTAAAAAGCTGAAGGCCTACACCCTTGAACAAAGATTCCACTCCTGAACCATTCAAGATCTCAAGGGGAGCTTTGACAATAAATAAAGATCAACACAGTCATCTCATTTTGACTTGAGAAAAGAAGACTTACATCACTCTCTTATTCCCACCTCTGTATAGGGTTTTAATTCCTTTCAAAATTATTCTGGTTGCAAGTCTCCTTCCAAAAGACTTGAGGTTTGGTTTTTGAGCACCTGATCAAAAGCTCATTGGTGGCAGTCACCTGATCAAAACCTGCAGTGGATTCCTACCAAGGGTGGTAGAAGAGTGGATGTACCATGTTGGGGAATGACTATAAATTTCTTGTATCGTCTGGTTGCTCCATCTTTTCTCTTCTTGCTGTGACTGTGTTTTTTAGATATTCTGTGATCTTTGATTTACTTTAATCTGTGATAGTTAGATATAGTTGTTAAAGATAAAGATAATATATGGTTAAAGAAGAAAATTTTAAAAAATAAAACAACACACAGACATACTCTATTCACCCCCCGCCCCCTCTAGACTATATTAGATCTAACCCTAACTTTCAACAACCATATTAAACAAGTCATTTTGAATATCAACAAAGAATGAATTATACACTTTTCTATATATAAAAAAGGAATTATACAATTATAGGTACCTCAGCCATTGTCTTGATTCTAAGTGTCGTGCTACTAGTTAGGAGTATTAACTAGCCATCAATTTTTATTCTCTTGAAAAAAAGAGAAAGTCAAGGATATGGTCTTAAGTTATGGGGGACACTATTTCCATTAAACTTCCATTAGTGGAGACTCCAGTTAAGTTGAATGAAGTGGTACTGATTCATGTGCTTCCATCACATAGTGATCTTGGAGTCACTGGAGGTGTTGGTGCTGCGGGGAAGGTCTCTGTTGTTCTCGAAACATGAATCCACCAAATCGATTTCACCATGGACTCTTCTATCCATTGTAATATTGAATAAGCCTTTATCCAACGACTGAGTATTCCCCTGCACCTTTTGAGGCGGTCGAGCTCCCTAATGACTGAAAATTAAGAGGAAAAAATTATTGTTTGTGCTGAAGTAAACATAGTGAGAAGGGGGTAGGTCTTTTTGGGTTTCCTATCCTTAGAATAATGAGTTGAGTTCCTGTGATGCCTTCCAAGAGCTGAAGAGATTTTTTGGATTCTTTAGTTAGTAATCAGCCAACATTCACAACAAAATACCATTTCTTTTTCGCTCTTTCTAGCATGTGAGGCAGCACATCCTTGTTATGGCTCTGGCACAAAAGTGAACTCAGTTAAACAAGTACTATTAAATTAAGCTAGAAGCCAAGAGAAGAGTAAATATTAACTTACATCAAAAAAAATTTCTTCTAGCATTTGGACATTTTTGGAGTCCTTGTTGCAGCAGTTATCATTTTGATCATTATGTACAAAACATGGAGCTGCCATCACTTATCGCCTCCTTCACAATATCCCATAACAATACAAACATAGCATCCCTGCACGTAGTTTGGTTTCTTATAAAAAAATCTCAAAACTAAAACAGCCAGTACTCGAAAAATGAAAGTATTTTCTTACCCTCTCCACCCAAGCAGAGAGGTGGATGGATTTGTTGGTGGTGATGTTTTAGAGTGCATCGAAACCTCTAGAGGATCTGAATCCCCCTGGTCTTGCTAATGGAGAATTCTAGGGCAGCCGCACTTGCCCTTTCCGTCTCACCGTCACCCAAGCCAGGGCATCTCCGACGAGTTCTTCCTGCTTCAACCCTCCACTCTCCCGAGTCCCACCTTCTTCTTGGAACGTTCTAGGGATCCGGAGTTTGCTCCCTTCGGCTCCATGGTCGCTAAGCTTGTGGCGTTACCAACAAGTGCTTCCAAATTTGCTCTCCCCACGTCTCCCTCTCCACTTGGCGCGCTCTTGGGCATCGGGTTCTTGCTCAAGGTTGCGGGTGGACTTAGGTTTTGAGCGCATCGATGGTTGTGGGGCAAGAGGAGAATGAGAATTGTTTTCGAAAAGAAATTTAGAGGGATCAAGAAATGAAAAATGTAGTGGTATATGTGTTTTATTTGTCAAAAAGTAAATTAACAAAAGTAAATATTCTATTTTTTGCCACGGTTATAGTTTTTCATGGCTAATACATCAGTGTTAACCACATTTTTTGGAACCCTGGCTAAAATATAACTATTAGCCACATTTATTGCAATCGTGGCTAATAACAGTGTATTAGCCACAATTTTTAGACCGTGGCTAAAAAAAGTGTAGCCAATACTCACTTTTCTAGTAGTGGTTTTCCTGTTTCATCAGACTGGGGTAATAAAGATAAAAAAGAAATTTTCATTATCTAAAAGTAGCCTAGAATTAAATTTTACCTATTCACCCCCCCCCCCTCTAGGTCACTCTATCCTAAAATAAAAATTGACACCTGCATTTGGGCTTGCAAGTCCTCATGGCTGAGCTAATGTAGAGTCATACCATTGTTGGCCTCGGCATCCTCGCGGCTATACAGACTGAAGCCGAGCATGTAAGCATGACCCGGGGGGTTAGCGACCTGACCAGGAGGGATGGAGGGAGGAGATGGAGATCCTGTGGGTCTCCTCATACCATTGGACCATCGGCTCGCCGCCGAGTCCTTTTTCTAACCCAAAAACCAAGAGAGGATGGCTCTTCGGCAAGCTCGGCTCGCGGGCCGCGAGCTTCTCGGCAGGAGTAAGGAGGGACTCGCCACCCCACTGGGTTTTCTCTGTCAACTCCATGTGTGAGCTCTCTGGCGATTTTTCTGGCGTGGTCTTGGGGTAGCTCATGTATTTAAAAACTTGTTGTTGTTATTGTATTCTCCCCGAGAGACCACCGTCATCTTCTTCTTTCGCAGCGGGGAGTGGCGAGGCGAGCTGAACCTCACCAGGTCGGATTGCCTCTTGCTGGAGGAGGGGTTAGATGGACCTAGCTCACTTCAGCAGGCCGCCACAGCTGCTCGCACACGAAAAAATAGGGGTGGAGTCCCAAGTTCGCCAAAGGCGGGTGCTCGGTAAGTAGTCGCTCCCCTATATGAAATAACTTATTAGAAATATGGCCACTTGTTTGGGCAAGCCCAATAGAGGAAGGAAGAGGAAAGGGTTGTACCTTCACCGGGAAGAATCGGGAGGAGCGAGTCGAGGCCCCTTCGAAGAAGGTTACCTCGAAGTCCTTCCCTAGGAAGAACTTGTGCAGCTCGACATCGTTGCCGGATAGCATTGGAGGTCGGTAGACATCCTCACTCTTCTGTTGGGAAAGAAGGGTATATTGCCGAGATCGCCCTTGATGAAGAAGAACATGGAGACCCAGTTATTATTCCTGTTCACGGTCTCACAAACCCTGATGTGCGAACCCATCAAAAAGGCGACCACCGTCATTGGTCGCGCAGTAAGTGAAGAGCTTTCGGAAGACGGGCAGTTTAAATTCAATCCGCTCTCGGTGGAGGAAGCAGGCGAATGCGACCATCATGGCGATCGCATTCGAGTTAAGTTGTGCGGGCACCGCGCCGAAGTACTTGAGGATTTGGCGGATTTCCGTCCAAAAGGGCAATTGCAACCCCACCTCGAAGTGCGAGATCGGGAAGGCGTGCTCATCCTCATAAAATAAATTAATGGCCTCGCCCTCTGCGGGTCTGTGTGACTCATAACAAGGGGGCACGTAGTCGGCTTTGAAGTTGGCGAGCTCGCGCTCGATGGTATTTCCCTCAAATAAAAGGTACTCGGCAAATTGTCGAGCACACTTGGATAGCTCGTCGGCATCAGGCCTTGTCTTGCCCATATCCACAAAGGGTTGGGGTATGAGAGAAGGTAGAGAGAAGAGCAGAGGGGGTTATGAAGGCAATAAAGGCGATGGCCCAGGGGGTTGGTGAGGGGGCCTATTTATTGAAAACCTAATTTATGACTGAGCTGACTGGTCAATCCAGCTTGCCAGCACCCACTCGCCAGCCCCAACTTATCGACTCCAACTCGCCATCCTGGCCTATCCTAGTGCTAGCTGAACTTTGATGGCACATCATATTATTTCAAATAGCATATTGAGTTTTAAAAAATTATTTAAGTTTTTACAGACAGGGACTTTCGCATCCCCGAAAAGAAGGAAGTTCATGATAAGGAGAAGAAAGTTCGATCAACTCGCGCGATCTGGGGGTGCTGGGGGGCGAGGACGGGTAGGCTCAACTAGGGAGCCATTTCCATCTGCCCCGACGTCGCTCCCCCATCCCCGAAAGACGATGTGGTTTGAGGAACCTGCGGACCAGGTCCAGGTCCCGACAAAAGTTCTGAATGTTTTCACTCAGTCTCTCTATAACTGGGGTTGGGGACATCATCTCGTTCGCCGAGCCATGTTCCATCTTACCAGCAAGGAGCACATAGTCCTGCTCCAGCGCCTGCAGTCTATGCTCGCTATATGCGTTGTCTACTCGAAGTTGGCGTAGGGTGGCATCCTGCTTATTTAGCACTTTTACAACTCGCCGCCTCAGCTCGATAGGATCCAGCGAGTCATCCAAGAAGCATTCCATCACCCTGGTGTCCGGGGGTTGCGAGTGGCGAGCCGGTTCTGAAGATTCCTCGGCTTCAGACAGAGCAGGGAGACCTATAAAAATAATTAACTCTGGTAGAAAGAGGGTGTGAGTGCAAAAAAGAGGCCTAGGAAAAAATGTTCTTATGAAAGTAGAGCTTACAGGATAAGCTTAGCAGTCCTTGGGGGGTGCGAAGGAGGTAAGGATAAGTTCTTTTCGCGACCCGGAGGATGGGTTCCTGGGGAGATGAGGTTGAAGGCGGGGATCGGGATATCTCTGGTACCTCCGTCTGTTAATACAGGCGTGGAGGTGTGCTGCTGGGCAAGAGTCCGAATCGGCAACCTGGAGGTCTCGGTATCGGTCTAAAGGTTCATGGGGTTGGATAAAATGTCGATGATCACTTTTCCCTTGAGTTCGGCAGTTGGTTTGGAGGAGGCGAGCCAGGGTGTCAGGGAAGATTCCAGGTCGCGGTTAACGGATTTAACAACTTTTGGGATGGACTTAGCCTTTTTGGAAGGATTGGATTTCGTTGGCTCACACATTATTGTGTTGAGGGACATGCCGACTAGCAGGGCAACACCAGTGGCATTGAGCACACGGGCGTGGCTATGCTTCTCTTAGAGCTCTTTGAAGAGAGGCATCTCGACAAGTCTTAAGTAAGGGGGATAGCAGAGGCCACCCAGTTACGTGGGCATGTATTTATATCTGCTGGTGGTGCCCACCCAAAGATTCTCTGGCCCCTACCGCACTAGCTGCATATTGCGGGGTTGGATGATTCTTTCTGAGCATAGGCCAACCTCAAAAAGAGCGGTGATTTTGTACAACCCCATATCCGACAAGTAGTGGTCGACAGGAGCCAGATCGACAAGTCCAACAGTCCAAGTCCTAGGCGAGCTGGAGGGAAGAGAGATCCCTGGAATCCCCCTTGGCTCGCCCAAGGGGGGTGGATCGTGTGAGAGGCGAGTGGAGCCGATCGGCTCGCACTCGCCCCAGGGGCTCGGTGAGCAGTGGTCGAGTGGAGTAGGTCAGCTCGCACTCGTACTAGGGGCTCGACGTGTAACATCCCTCAAACAACTAGACCCCTAGGAGTGGTTTTGCATGACTAGGTCAACACAAAACCCTAAGAAGCTCAAAAGACCAAGTGAACAAAAGCACAAGGTGAAAATCACCTTGGTCTGCCTATAGAATAACCTCACCACCAGACCTAGGGTTTGACCTTAGGGCTTCAACTTGACTCCATGACCCCACCACAAGCCCCCTAATCCTTTGGGTGGTCCATAGGGTAACTAAGGACCCATTGGGGGCAATCAAAGTGGTCAAGGTTACCTAAGTCCACCCTAACCCTAAATGGGTCAAACTGACCTATATAGGGCTATTTGACCATCCCTTTGCTAAATGGACCCCACTTATACCTTCCTAACCCTGAAGGTAGGTCAATAGGTCACCAAGTACCCATTAGGGTCAACCCAAAAGGTCAATTTGACCTAAGTCAACCCTAGCCCCAAAGTGGTCAAAGTGCCCTAATTAAGGGTCAAGTGGCCTTCAAGGTGCCAAGCCAACCCTACTATACCCTACCTAGACCTTAGGGGAGGCCAATGGGTCACTAAGGACCCATTGGAGGCAACCCAAATGGTCAATTTGACCAAGGTAACCTCCACCCTAGTATTAGGTCAAACTCGCTCAAATAGGCTAACTCAAGCTCAAGACCAATCCACTTGGGCTAACCTTATTTCCATTAATAATATGGGTTAGTGGGGTGCCTTTAGGCTGAATTAGCCATCAAATTCGGCCATGGTGACTAGGAGAGAGAAAAACTCCACTCCCCCTTTTATGGAGGAGAGAGAGAGGAAGAAGAGAGCCATTCATGGCCAAGGGAGGCCAAGGGCCCACTCACTTCATCGTAAATGTGATGATTCATCTCCCCCATCAGTGCTGAGGAGATCAAGGGACTTTTCATGCCATTTTAGTGGATGGGTGCAGTGAACCCACACTGGCCGAAAAAGCTTCCCCATGGCCATCAATGGCCATTGAAGATTAACCCTCCCCCTTCCCAGTTGGTTATTTTAAAAGCTACATAGGGCAGAGAGGAGTCGTTTCCACACTTCCCCTGAAGAAATCGAGGCCTTCTACTGTGTTGTTGCAGAGCACCCGACGACGACACCATCGTCCATGATAACCCGGCGATCGACCCAACTCTAGCCCTCCACTAAGGTCCTGTCCCTCCCCTCTATTCTATTGGGTAGATCTACACTCGACGGCTGTTGGAATTGAGGCCAACTGGCCCAAGATAAGCATGGACAAAAGCTTGGTTTTTCTAGATTTTTCTTCCACCCACAAACCACTGTTTCGACCACCACCGACCGGCCAACCACCGCGAATCGCCAGCCACCACCTCAACGAACGTTGGTGGCGGCGGTGGCCGTTCAGGAAGAGGCACGGGTGGCCGAGAAATCGCCATCCAAAATGTCCCAGGACGGGCTAATCCTGGGAGTTGGCACGTTGGGGAAGACGAACCGATCCCATCGATCCTGCTTCAAGATTCGTGCAGAATCTAATAATTTATTATTTGTTTTTAATTCAATTCTGTTACTTAAATGACTGTGAATGTTTTGATTTATTAAAAAAACTTAGAGTCCCATACAGTGAAAGTGTCCTACATGAAAATTGTATCCCTTGATGTCTAATTTAATTTAAAATTAGTTTCGACCAATTTGGATCAATGGTCTGACTACAACACTCAAAATGTTGCAACCTATATATGGGGCTAGCCAGAAATTAAAATGAGTACCTCCATCAAACCAATCATCAAAATGACCTGAAATTTTGAATGGGCATCACTCCTGCCTATTCCTATAAAATATCCAAAAATGGGTATTTTTAGAAAACATTTTCCTAAAGGTTTTTTAGAAATTTAATAAACCATGTATGAATTAATTATAGGGTCCAAGGACCTCAAAAGTCCCCAAAGTTTTGGTGGCTGTCTCTTAGGGTCATATTATGACTTATAAAAATCTCAGCCCAATTGGGTTTGATTTGTATATGTTTTGGTGAGACCAAAGTGTGGCACTTTAAGGGTTAATTAGGAAAAGAGTGAGCTTGGGGTATGGAGGGGCCTATTCCACCCAAAGGGGTTGGGACCTTGGCCAGAGCCCCATGGTTGGTTTAAACGCCCCCTCATGAAGTTGGAGATTGATTAGGGTGGATTTCCCTTAGGACCCTAGTTCAAACCCTAAGGTTGAACCTTGGGGGTTGGTGAAGGACATGGTGTGATATGTCCATGTATGGACTCAGGATTTAGTCCATGTAATCCTAGGATGGTAAATAGCCCTAGGAAGGAATTTGGTGATATTAAGACTTAGTATAACATTAAATGAGCTTGGAAAATAATAATTCTTTGGCAGTAGTCCTTTCTATTTATGTAGGTCCTCTGGTAATTTTCCTATAATTTTTGGATAAATATTTTTATTATTTTCTATTTTTCCCTATTAATGTGGCTATTTAGTCAATAATTATTTGGAGCTGAAAACCTTTCTATAAATTATGAATTTCATTATTTATTATTATTTTGATGACATGCACCTGAAATAATGTTGATAAGGTCATACCTAGACATAAAAGTGTACTTGATGTTCAAAAGCATTGTTGGCCTTATTTTACAGAAAATTAATTAAATTGGGAAAAATACAATATTCTGGATTTATTCTCAAAACATCATGATAGACCCCTAGTAATAATCTGAGGTCAATCGGATGAATATTTGAAGGGGTCACCATTCATACTCATCATGTAGGTTAGTTGGTCTGCACATAGTAGAAACTATAAAACTTGAGTAATATGTGAATTCTGTTATGGGAAATGGTTGTTGGTGTACCTGGTCTGGATGAGAATGAATAGGGTCACCAAGAGAAGGTAGGATTTGTGAGCCTGGTTGTGCAAGGGCAAAGTTGTGCTCGAGACCGATGATAGATCGTCTTTCCCAGGAAGATGTCTAAATACACATAGGGTTAGTTCAAGCATATTGTTAAGAGGGTTTTAACATGGGTAGTCACCAATAATAGTATGTGTCTTGCGAAAGGTAACGATGGGCATCAGCTACCATCATAGTTCCTAGTGCCCCCGAGAGCCCTTCATAGGTAATGCCTTGGGCAGTCCTAGGCTAACCTAAACTGTAAGAATAAATGATGTTTAAGAGTAACTAGTATAACTAGTGATTCACTTTCACACACCCCGGTAACTCGGGAGGTTAGTTTGTTGGGGTTATCCGAGCGGTAGGCTCGCTAGTTGTGGAAGTGGGCTCGTTGGTCCGGCGAGCCGAGGGCTCGAAAGGTAGTTATAACAGACAGGTTTGTCCGAGGAGCTGATGGCCTGGGAATTCCTGGATACATGAGCAAAAGGTGGTGGGTCTTCGGTATTGGATGATCGTTCACACCGACGTCGATACGCTGACTCGGCGATAGTGGTTGACACTTAGCCAAAGAAATACTTGTGGATATGGCCAGCATTAGTACGTGGTGACTCTGGTTGTGTCCTTCCTGAAGCGTACGTAAGGGCTAGGCCTGGTAGTGTCGATACCCGCCTAGGAGTGGGGTTCCCAACCCACTGTCTTCTTTTGCCACTACAGAAGTTCCTGGGAGTGAAGTTAGCAGCCCAAATGGGAAGAACTAAAGGTCTGTGCGTATATAGTTGTGTGTGTGTGTTGCATATGCATGAAAATATCATTAAACCCACATAACATAGCATACCATGACAACATCATTCAACCCTTACCCCTAACGTATAAATCGGTATGAGACCTTTTATACGTTAGGCTTTGCTAAACGACCTCATGGTTTATAAGCTTGTGTGGGCATGCTTATATGTTATGGTTACTCTTCTTATGGATATTTATTACTTGCCTTGTGATGTGTTTTACTTTCAGACTTCTCTGCTTATTACTATAGAACTGCTAGTTATACTTTCCCTCTTTAGCTCTATCAACATTATTATCCAACTGCTAGAATAACTACACCGTCACCTGCTCTTGTCTACTCTCCACCCTCATAGATTTCCTATCATTCCTACCGCTCAGTGTAATATCCCATATTACTCCTAGAGCCCTTAACTTAGATTGGGTTAGGTATGGTGTGGGTGATAGGGAATTTGGCTAGGTTTGACCCTAGGAGGTGGGTTGTAGCTTTGTGGGGCCCACTAAGGGGCCAAAGTAAAACTAGGTCAAACTAGCGTAAATAGGAACCCTAGCCACACCATGACTCCACCATATTGCCCTAACCCCTAAAATAATCTAAGTGGACCCTTGGACATGTCATTAGGTCAACCCTTTGACCATAGTTGACCAAAGTCAACCTTAGCCCTATGTTTGTCAAACCTATACCTATAGGCCCAATTAGCCTAAGTAGGGCACCACATTGACCCAACCTAAGTTGGGTGGTGCCATAGGCTCATGACCACCAAGTGGGGTCAGCCTACTCATCATGGTTGACCAAGTCAACTCAAAAGTCAACTTACTCAACAAATTGACCTAAAGAGTGAATGTGAGCCCAAGCCACTTCCCCTTGGGCCAAGCCCACTAAACTTGGCCCGTGACCAGCCCAAGTGGTCAAGGACAGCCCCTAACCCACAAGATGTGGAGAGAACACATGCAAAGGGTAATTTTGGAGAAATCACCTCAAAAGAGGAGTGAGAAGAGGAAAAGAGGGAGTGATAGCCACATGGCCTTCATTCCTTTTGCCCAAGCCTACTGGCCGACCTCCCAGAAGAATTTGAGAGAGAATGTTTGGCATGGTGGCCACATGGCACCGTGGGTGAAGCATCCAAAGCCCCAACCCGAGCTCACTTTGGTTGTATCTCCATATACAGCCACCTACAGCCAAAACCAACCCCACCAGCAGCTTTAGAGAGAGGAAACGAGTGGAGATCGAGTCCTGGAGCAAGAGAATTGGTGAAGAATCAAGGTTTTGAGCAGGAGTCCGCCGGAGCAGCTCGGTCATGGCCAACCGCCGCCCAACTCGCCGTCAAGCCGTCCTAACGGTTCATTTCGCCTCACCTCTACCCGTACTAGGATCCTAGATCATTTAGGAGAGATATTGAGCTCAATTGAGCCCGATGCCATGTGAGGAGAGAGTTAATTTATCGAGTTTTTCTTCTTGCTCGTGATCGCCGGAGGAGCTGCCTCCAGCCGCCTCACCGCCAGGAAACGCTAGCCACCACCTCAATGAAGGTGGTGGCGATAATCGCCGGTGGTGGCGCCGGCCCAGGTGGTCGGAAACAGCCGGGCAAGTCGGCCCAGCAGAATGAAATCTGGACCATTGGCTGATCAGGGATGAAGAGCCGATGCCGTCCGTTTTATTTTATATGATTATTTAATATATGAATTTAATTAATCAAATTTCTGTCATATTTATACAGTGATATTGCATGTCTATTTTAAGCCTCTTAGAGGCATTTTAGATCTGGAAATTGATATGAAAGTTATAGCTTATGCTCTTAAATTTAAATTGGCACCCTAAAATCACAATTTTGTGCAGTAGATTTCCCTGTAGGACAGTTTTGCTAGGACTGGTCCTAGGTTAGGGCAGAAACCAAAACAAATGCCCATGCCAAACCAGATGCCCAAATGACCAAGGATTTTGGGCATGTTCTTAACTAGCGTATATCTATCCCCTGCAAAAAATTGAAAATTTTTGAGAAAAGTTTTTTTATAGTTTTTATCATAATACACAAAAGTAAATAAATGAGATATTTGGAGTATTAAGACTCCAAATAGCCCCAAATTTTGGTGGTAAGTCCTTGATGACTATAAATGTGCATGGTAAAAGTTTCAGCACATTAGGACCACTGTATGTTCGGTGAACCCACTTCCATTGGGTTGGCTAAACATAGGCTTGGGGTGCAAATTTCCAATTTTGAAATATTGTGTATTAAGCCTATTGGGAACATCCAAAAATCATGATATTGATTTAAGAGGCTCACTATGGTGAATTATACCCCTCATTGCAATAATGGGATTTTTGGAAGCAAAAATCCCATTATTTGGAATTTTTTAAATAATTGGACTTTTGAAAAAAAAATGTGAAATTAGGCATATCATTGAGATAAAATCCCCAATCTTTGTCAAGGTCAAAATAATGTCATGTTTAACTCTTGAAAATTTTTATACCTCTGTTTGATGAATTTTAATAAGAGTTATGTAGAAATTACAATTTTGCCCCTACTATACTTAATTAGAAAATTGATGAAAATATTTAGTAGAAAATTTTGGGAAAATCCCTTGTGATATATCTGAGTATGAATAACCTTGTATAATTTTTTCAGCATTTTTTGATGACTCAGTAATTTTCAAAATCACATAGTGGCATTTTGGTAATATATTTAGAAATGAATTTTAGTAGCCCTTGATCCATAGAAGTTTATGAAATTCTGCCTTTCGCATTATTTTACCATTATATGTATTCTGTAATTTTCCTAAAAATTTTAGTAATGAACTCCTTATACTTCCTTTGGAAAAATGAATATTTGTGAATTTTTATAAATTAAGGGATAAAATGAATTATTGAAGGGAAAATTATAGTTCTTGGTAGACAGTGATGTTTTACCAAATTAGAACTCAAGAAAATTCCTTAGGTTAGTGGGATTATAATTTGTGACACTTCATATATTAAATGGCCTAGGGAATTAATTTCAGGATTTTATTAAGGGTCTCAACGACTTAGGAAAATAATAAAATTCAACATACTCATCATAATAGTCTATACCATCCTAAGACAAATAGTTAAGGGTATGTGTCGTAAGGAAATTGGAAGTCATACTCCGGGGTGGTATTAGGTCATGGGCTGCGTATAGTATAAGTAGGTTATTCTATAAGGACCACCGGGGGATAGATCAATGGTCGGGATAAGGTCGTATTTGGAATATAACCCTGGTTGGCAGTCATGTCCTAGTGACGAGGGTAAAAGTTCAAGCCTTTGGATAGAAACTAGAGTGGAGGTCGGCGGAAGACCGTCGCCCTTCCAATAACAACTTAAGTCATTAGGATCGCTTAAGGGTAATAATGAGAGCAAGGGTGGATCATGGGGTGATCATCAACAAAAGTAAATATCCTTGCGAAAGGGAACTTTGGGCTTAAGCCCATCGTAGTTCCTAGTGCCCCCGAGAGTCCTTCACCGGGCATGCCCTGGACAGTCATGGGATTAACCTTAAACTGCTAAGTTTAATAACCCTTAGACAAGAGTAGTCTAATACGTTAAGGATCATGATATCATTCTCACCAGTGTAGGCTTGGAGGGATTTGTGGTAATATTCTCACCCGTGTAGGGTTGGAGGGATTTGTGGTAATATTCTCACCCATGTAGGGTTGGAGGGATTCAGGGCAGTTGGCCTGCGAGCTAGAGGCTCAAGTTAAAGTACTTTCATGAGCATAAACAAGATAGTGGCGGGTCATGCGGTACTGGGCCAATCGTCACACCGATGGCAGTACGGTGACTCAGGTGAGGTGTCTAGGTGGAGGGGACAGTATATTATTTTTACTGCGGTCTGTAGACAATCCCTGAAGATGCACACCCGACCTAACAAGACTGATGGGTAGTCAGTAATTAGTACGCAATACTCCAGAGTGCACCTAGGACGTGTACAGAGGCTTATGGGAGAGGTCTAGGCTTGGTAGTGTGCATACCCTCCTAGAAAGAGGAAGCGCTTGTTTCGCTGCTGCCATAGCCACAATGGTGGTACCTGAGAGTGATGCTAGCTCTCGAAAAGTGGGAACTAAAGGTCTGGGATCTCAGAGTCGTGTGCGTGTGTTGCACTTGCAGGTTTCATAATTCATAGCATAACATTCATTCGCATTAGGTCATACGCTCCATGGATTCTCTATCAAATAAATTAGTATGGGGTCTTTTATATGATTTGTTAATTTTGGAAACACTAACTTATAAGTTTGTATGGGCATTCATATAAGTTAGGGTATTTCTGTGATGGTAGTGTAGTAGTAGCGTAGCTTATCTTACTTCTCTTTTCTTAAGCTTTTTCTAACTTCAGTTCTACACTTTATTACTGTACTTGTACTTCCTATATAGAACTGCTAGAGTATAACTACTATTACTTCTCATATAATTGTTAGTATAGTGCCACTGTCAACTGTTTATACTTGATACCCCTTGTTATCCTCTGCTTCGTCCTCCCGCTCGGTACCTAGGAGTTGCGGGGAGAGGTGCGGAGAAAACGACTTAGTCTTTTTGACAAATGGTCGGTGACCAAATCATTTTCGGAGCTCGAGGAGATGGAGCACCAGCACGACCAGAAGGATGAGGGGACAGGGCATGAGGAGCAGATACCGCTACCATCGACTACTACTGCGCGTCTTCAGGTGGGATGAGATGATGATATAGTTAGCTATTTTCACACTACTTTACACTTCTGTTTCTCAAATTGGCTGATTGGTTATATGATCGTACTAGCCAGTAGAATTGGGCGTCTTGCGGTGTCGACTACCCGTGAGTTAGTGTCATTGTAAGGCGGCGGTTCTGGGCATAAGACCGGGATCCTCCTTGGTGAGGAGGGGTCTTACAAACTGGTATAAAGAGGGAGGTTTTGAATCCTCCGACCTGTGGGTATCACTTGAACAAACGATCATATGAGAGAGAAGTCCCACAACAACTAAAACCCCC